>VDFB02026320.1:8238993-8369326 GCA_007258455.2 Sequoia sempervirens
GACTCTAACTATCATGAACAAGAAGCTATAGTAATATATACAAAACTTGATCCTATGTATGATGAGGATACTAACAAATAACTCTATTGAATCTTTCAAGGAATGATAATGATTTTTTTTTTGTATAAAGTTTTTGGTAAATGGAACTTGTCCACATACATGATTATCAATAATGATAAGTAAAATAATAACATTATGTGAGAAGTGATCTACAATTCATTGAACTTAAAAATAATAATATCATATAGCTCCCTACTCTTTGGGATGGATAAAAAATTGAAATTAGATGCAAGAAAGCCACCAATGTACCATTAGTTATGTTGTTTAACCTACACATGATACAATCAATTGTACATCACACCTCTAGAATTTTATGATTTTTTTCTTGGAAGACCTTTTATTTGTGATCATGAAGGTACTTATAGAGAAAAATCAATGCTAGAGAGTTCACATAGGTGATTGGTACTCTAATCTACATAAAATACTATCACAATTAAAATTAAATCTAGCATTAACTATGCATCAAGATAGTTGTGCACATATAAAGTTTTATACATTTAATAGTTTGTAGATAGGCATACAAAAAATAAACATGCTTTCACATTAAAAAATTGTGCACTAACTAAATTGTAGCAAAATGGAATTTAAATTATTATACATCAATACATATAATTTTTTATTGATTTCACAAGCCTCCCCTCACATTGTTTCATGTAGCACATAATTGAATTCTTTTCCAAGATATCCTCTAACAAATAGTATACAATACTACATATTAGTTTATGAGGATGGAGAAATCTAATGCCAAGTTGAATAACTGGTCAATCAAGAAAACAAATCCAATTTCATCTCCTTTAATAATCCATTTTTTCTTATTCCCAAAAAGGATGAAACATGGTGACTCTACATTAATTTCCAAGCACTCAACACAATGTTGGAGTTTGATATTTGAACCTCACAATGCATTAGATTATACAAAATAAGGATATTCCTTCTACAAGAGATTTAAAATAACGCCAAAATGCAATGATAATATTCATACAATATGTGTGGCCTTAAACATATTATAATTGAAATGAGAAGGTTGTTGTGGACTCTAACCAACTAAAATGTGGATAGAACATGTTCTCCTAATATGTCATGACACAGGACAAGTGTGACTAAGGTTTCATGTTTACATGAGCTAGGTGTCTCAAAATTTGAGTACATTTGTCTTAACCACATGTTGTGAGGAAAAAATTTTAAAAACCCCTAAGTTAGAATTTAAATAGTGTGATAGGACTTTGACTAGAAAAGGAAAAATTCTAAGTAGTTTTATAATGTCTTTATTCACACCAACACCCCGATTAAGTGAAACTTAGGGAGAAATGAATGAAGTTATGATGGGTCTTGGATAATAGGCTATGTTAGGTATCCATGTACTTGTAAATAATTTTCTCATGAAAAAAACTAAAGGATAAAACCCCATGGGATAAAACTCCTCTCCAAAAAATAAAATATGCATAAAAAATATACAAGTAAAGGACTCAACATGACTCCCCAAGGAATACTTATATCATAAAATTATAATATATTCCCCCCTTAGGAGAGAAAAAGAGAGATTATGTATCCCCCACACAAGATGTGATACCTTGAAGTGCTTGTTTTGATTAAGGGGGAAAAAGAAGTTTTGAATGGACCTGAAACCATTAACAACAGGTTTTGAATGGACCTAAAACCATTAACAAGAAGGTTTTGATGGGGACCCGAAACCTGCACAAAGAGATCAAGTTACTAAATAATATAACAAAGACAACCAACAACCAACTAGAAGCAAATTACAAAATAATAACTTGAAATCTCAAATATGCACCAAGAAAGGTTTTAATGGGAACCTTAAGCCCAAAAAATCCACAAGATACAATGGATTTGAACCCAAAAACAACTTGTATGAGTCAGAAAACCATCAGCCTAAATAAGCCAGACTGCATCACAACACTTAACAGCACCAACCATCAGTGAACAACCAAAGATGACCAAGTAACCAGCCTGAACCAACCAGACAATAGCACAATACTTGTCAACACCATCCAAGAAAACTAAACTCCCCACCTCAATAGGAGAGTTAGGAATCAGAGAGAAACACTAAAGAGTCTTAGCAAGAACACAACACCAGTCCACCCACAACACCAACCCAACCTCCACCTCAATAGGAGGAGGCTCCCCTCTATAGGAGAGGATGAAATGAGACCCAAAACCATAGAAAATAGAACTTCCCATGATCCACAACACACCTCTCCACATCAATAGAAGAGGGCTCCACCTCCAAAGGAGCAGTCTCCACCTTGAAAGAAGACCATGGCAAAAAAAATCAAAGGGAAGTAGCTACACCCATAGTAAAGACCACCATAGCATCCTTTGGAAAATAAGTAGACTAGAGCAAAGAAGAAGAAACAGAGCATTCCTCAAACAACAAAACACCCCCAACCTTGAAGCTAAACTTTAAGAACCAAAAGGGGGAGAGCATAGAGCTCAACAAAACCAATAGGCAAATGACCAAATAAAAAACATTGCACCAAGAGAAACACTCCCCACCGAGAGTAGAAAGAAAAACAACACTACAATGAAACAGGAGCCAAAGAGCAGCATACTCCTTGACAAAAAAATAACCATAAACAACAAAGAGACAATGGGCCTCGAAAGAAGGGAAAGGTAAGGAAAGCCTCCAAACAAAGGGAGTAGAGATCCAACAAGATAATGTAAACCAACCTCAAAACCTACATGCCAGTCAGGGTCTGAAACATGCCAAAAATAATCCACAACTAACTCCACTAGAGGAAAACCAACAACCAAAACCCCAAGCATCAAAAGCACCCACACAGAGGTAAAGAAGCCCCAAAAAAGCCAAGGAGAATCTAGAAATCATGTTGCCAAAGAGAGGAGAAAAGGCACAATAGGAAAAATCCGCTTCCAACCCAACATGCCATTCAAGGTATAAGATAAGGCCACCATTCTCCTCAACCAACCCCTCAGCAAGAACTCTAGGAATCACAACCAACACCAACACAAAATAAGTGATAGAGGGACTTGAAAGAAAGAGAACAAGGCAAGGAAAACCTCCAACCAAAGAGTGTAGAGAGCCAACAAGACAATGAAGAACAACCTCCAACCCTACATGCCATAAATTATCCACAAACAACTCCACCAAAGGTAAGCCAACAACCTCATCCCCACATAAAGAAATCCCCCACATAGAGGCAAAAAATCCACCAAAAGGCCAAAGAGAACCAGGAAGACCTACATATAGAGAAAGAGGAGAGAAGGCACAGTAATAAAAGACCACTTCTGACCCTACATGTCAATCAAGATCTAAGATAAGGCCACCAAACTCCTCAAACAGTCGATCAACAAGATCTCCAGGCACCACCACCAACACCACACACAGAGACACAAAAATCCATTGCCCAAACAACAACCCCCGCCCAACATAGAAGAGAAATAGGGGAGGCCATGGGAAAAACCAACACCGAACCCACAAGGGAAAGGATCCATAGAATAAGTGGTGCCCCTAGCAGTAGCATGAAGAAAAACACCAACCAACAACTCGGGAGAAGGACCAAAAATGCTAAGCAAACCTCTCAACACCATCACCATCCTTGTCTAGGTCGTTTCCACCACCATCATCTCCTTCATCCTCCTACAAATTCAAACTCAGACTCCCACTCTCTCTCCTGCTTGTTGTCATTCTCTACCTTGAAGTGTTTGTTGATGCTCAATGAATAATACAAAAATGATGCATGAATATTGAACAACTATTTCCTTGGAAAGAAATACAACAATACATATGTGCATGAAATATTCACACATGAGAAGATTAATTTAATTTTCTAGATTATACGCAGGATTCAAAGATATATATGGGGAGATAATAGTGTTGATGTGTCTTTCATTAAAATTGGCTGCCAACTTTGCAATATGATATTCACTAAACAAGTCTAATATACATGTCATGTACTCATATCAATAAATTGCACTAGGAAGATTGTTATGATTAGTGTTCCACAAATCTTTCGAATTCTATGTTATTATTCTAAACCATTATTTTTAAATGCATTCTTAAGGGATATGATATCTATTGGTAGTGATAATTATTTATTTATCATTCATTGATTAAAAGCTTCTAATTTGAGATGAGGTGATAAAGTTAAACTAGGAACCAATACTGGAGTGCCTATTTTGTAAGGATTCATCTTGGAGTATATCTTATTTTTAGGGATTCAAAATCAAGGCATCCAAAATAGATATTTTTTTTGTGAACTATGATTTTTTGTAAGTCTTGGTTTAGTATGTTGAATTTTTTTCCCAAAATTGAAGCATGATTTTTTCCTAATTTTTGATGCCATATTTGGTTATTAAGAAGAATGTATTATTATTATGAATAATGTCCTTGAGAAGGTAAAGAACTGTGAGTTTTCATACGTACATAGATGCAATGTATTTGGACACAAGAAAGGAGGGAGTGATTATATTATATTCTTAGTTCAAGATAATATATATTTGACCTCTTTTTGGTTGATTTTTTAATCTAAAAAGGTCTTCTCCATGTAAATATAGTGTTGTGTAAATATCTAATACTCATTAATTTATTTGTTATTGCTAGTTTACATTTCCTTAAATCTCCATTGTTATCATATAGAATAAAATTTAGATTTACAAATAAAATTCAAATTTACATGTATTTTAGTTAGTTACCTTCATTTATAAAAAAAACAAATGTGAAGATATTTCTATCATAAACCATTGAAAATCATAGATGTAGCAACACTTAATTTTAAGTAGCAAGAGATATATGAGATGTGATATTACTACAAGGTTCAAGAACTAATATGGAGGAAAGAAATATGATATATATATGATTTAACTAAATCTCCTTATGCATGCTAGATGTATCAATATAACCATCACAAAAAAATTATTAAAATCACTAAAAGAAAATAAGGGAGAGGAGTATAGTCTAGGATCACAATTAGCCTCTCTAATATAAATATTGTCTTGGCCAGGAAAATCCCTTATCATCATTTAATTTGGCATGAACTCAAATATTTTCCCTATCTTAGTATGAGTGATCTAATAAATGGAAAGGATATTTCTTGACAAGAAAGAAACATAAAGTTGTAGCATTGAAAAATTGCCACCCTTGACAATTTTACACCAAGTTTAGCTCCCCGGGCTATGCTCTTGGACCTAATTATGCATTTAATTTTCTCATTTTATACATATCTTCAAAAAAATAAAATATGGGATTGAAAATAAACATTTAATATTTAATATTGATGTTTAAGGCCCTGAAAAGGATGGGTTTGGACTAGGATGCCCAATGCCCTTGTCCATCTCATTTGGCTAAATTTTAAATATGTCAGTGTTGGAATTTTAATATTTGAAAATCCAAAATCATTTGTTGGCTATTAGTATTTGATTTTTGGTAAATTAGAAGAATTGCATATAAATACAAATCATTTTCACCATTTTAATCCTAATGAATCCTAGCAACTTTAAAGAGAAAATTCTAAGGAAATTAATTAAACAATTGACCAATCAACAACAAAAATAGCATAATTACATCAACATTTATTTCAGTCAAGCATCATGTTAGCCATGCATCATTTTTTTATGTGAGTTAGTTCATATTTTATGTTTATTTGTTTTGTGATTACTAACACTTGCAGGGCTTCAAATCAAGCATCAATTTCTCCTTGAAGGTGATGAGTACATGACTTCATTCCAAAAAGGAATGTAGTTCTATGTGGTGAGTTGCAGAAATTGTCAATTTATCACGTATTTATCATCTATCCTTTTCCTGACCAAGGTTAGTAAGCTCTCTTTTTATTTCATCATAGCTATTTTGTAGGTAGAAATACCAAACCATGTTTGACTTAGGCAATCCCCTATGCGACACAACTCCTTCCCCTCTTTCATGTGTGCAAGTTACATATCTGAATTGAATTGGAGGAAGACTAAAGACCTAATTTCTCATTCATGCATTCAAGTCCTACAAGTCATCAAATCAAGGAAAGTGGATTCTATAGTAACAAATGAAGTTTTGAAAGTGAGTCCAAAAGTGAAGAGCACACAAATCAGGAGCAACAGGAGAGTGAAATTAGATCTTGAGTAGTTGTTACCCAGTCTAGGGAACTTAGTGCCCTTGTCCAGCTATTTTAGGTCTAAATTTGTATGCCAGGTTCTTATGTGTCTCTTCTCTATTATTTTGAACTCTGTTTTTGTTCGCTTGTTATGTGTTT
The DNA here is from genome assembly GCA_007258455.2 of Sequoia sempervirens. Classification (NCBI taxonomy): domain Eukaryota; kingdom Viridiplantae; phylum Streptophyta; class Pinopsida; order Cupressales; family Cupressaceae; genus Sequoia; species Sequoia sempervirens. The sequence continues at coordinate 8,245,272 of VDFB02026320.1, forward strand.
CCCAGAAATCTCAATAGTTTGTTGCATTTTCACAATTGACCTAGGAACATCATTGCATCGTCAAATTTAGTCAATTAATAATCAATTAATCACAACACATCATTCCCCAACAAAGGGATTAAAACTTTGATCTTCCATTTTTGCTCTTCCATTGAGGTTTGTAGCCAAGTGGGTATTGTTATCATTTTTAATCCCCTCCCAATTGTCATTGGAAGTGTGATTTAGGACATAGATCCCTTTTTCCAATTGATATCACATTCTAGTGAACCTAACTATTTATGCACTTTAAAATATTCTAAAATATGAAGCATGCCATTTTAAAGCCTGAGTACAATCTTAGGTTATGTGAATTCATCATTTATGCATGCATAGTTTTCATAAAAAAACACTGAAAACGTCAAAAATTTGCATAGCATCTTACATTCAAAACACAAATAGGAATAATTTTACTTGTTGCAAGGTAGATATAGCTCGTAATTGCATTAAAAAATATACTTTAAATCATGTTGAAATCTGAAAACAAATTTGAAACTATTTAAAATTATCATTTATGCATATGCATGTTGTTGAAAAAGTGAAAATTTGCATTGTTGTTATTGTCATTTTTAAAAGATTTCAAATTTCTAGATTTGTCAAATTAGGATCAGTTAATTACTACATTTTAAAATCTAAAAATTACATTTGGACTACATTATTTAATATCATTGGTATCATTATCATTGAAATGTAATGGTTCAAATTATGAATATGGAATCAAAGTACTAAGAGAGTTGGAAATGTTATGTTTGGCTTCAACTTGTAAATAGATTTTTGCATCTACTTTAACCATATATACCTTGTTATTATATTCATACTACATTATGTGGTGAAGAGTATATGGGACTCCTCTTATGGCATGAATCCATGGTCTACCAAGAAGAAGGTTATATATGAAAGAGAATTTGGAATGGCATGAATAATGGTAGGAAAAATTGTGAGTCCTACCTTAATGGGTAGTGTGGTTGCACCCAATAGTTTCCTACCAACATTATCAAATCCATGAATATAAATATTATTAAGTTTAATGAAAGACATATCCACATTGATCTTATGTAAAAGTTCACTACTACAAACATTGAGACCTGATCCATTATCAATTAGAGTTTTTCCTAATTTTGTGTTTATTGTTAATAGTGACATAAATTATAAGAGTGTCATGCCAGTTTTAGATTTTAATAGAAGGTAATTCACATTGAGGGAATATAATGTCCAAATTTATTGAATTCATACCATTGAAAAAGGTTGCTACATCATTCAGTGTAACAAAAAGTGGTACCACTATCTTATGTAAGGCCTCTTGGAGAATCTTGTGGTTTATAGGCGAGGTTGTATTAAGTCCCAAAGAGATATATTAGCTTGAGTATTATGAATTTTCTCAACAAAACCAAACTCTTTGCTATAATTTTGAGGAAGACAAGGTGTAGGAGGATGATAAGGTTGAGGAAATGTAATGGGAGTTATTTGTGTTTGTTTAGGTTGTTTGTTGTTTTGAGTAAGTTTTCTAAATGACCAGGAGGTTTAGGGTCATTTAGAATACCTCAAATAGTAAAAGTGTGAGAAACTAGATGATAATGAAGTTGCTGGAACAAATCTTGATTAATATCATTCTTTTAAGCTTTCTTGCAAAATTTAGAATGTGACAAGGAGGTTTAGGTTGGTTTGGAGTTCACCTCCAATAGTGAGAGTAGATTTAGTTGGTTGAGGAATATCAAAAGGAGGATAGATAATAGGTTTTACAATTTCAATTGAGTTGAATATTTGTTGAAAATCCTCTATTGATGCAGGATCCATTGTGAGTTTGAAATCCTAATCTATGCAAGCCACATATTTAATAGCATTTGAAGGATAAATGGATAAAGTGGTGTTAAGAAAGATATCAATGATTACATCCTCTTGCACCAAGATGTCCTTGTGAGTAGGAGAGATATTGGGGGAGGGACAAACATGAGCATTATGATTACTTGAAGAATGAAGATTAGGTAAAGTGATGTTAAAAAAGGTGTTAATGATTTTATCCTCTTGCACCAAAATATCCTCAAGAGTAGGAGAGTTGTTGGGAGAGGGATCAAAGAAAAATAACAAAAGAGGAGAGAAACTCAGTTCCACATGTTTATAAAAAAATTCTTAAAGTTTATTAAAAAATTTGGACAAAAGGAAAGGAAATAAGAAATTCCTTATGAAATAGGAATACAAACAAGTTAGCCAAAGGCTGACATATATTTCTTTTGACAGCATGGAATGGGGTTCAACGCAACGCCTTGATTTTTTTTAGAAAGGAAATATTTTGCTATGTCAAAACCAATTTTTTGAAAAGGAAGAATATTGTTATGTCCTTTTTTTAGGGTAATGCAATGAATTAGTTGAATTAGGGTCCAATTGTCAATATACAATAGAATCTAGAAGTTTAAGGATAGACTATCAAAATAGGAATCGGATCTGAGTAGAGGCTACAAAGCAAGCTCTTCCACAAAAAAATGAGATGAAACTGATTGGATAAGGGCAAGGGTGTCCTAGTCCAGAAATATAGATTTTTAGGTTTCAATTCTTGCATAGGTAAAATTGCTTTTGTAGGTTTCTTTCTATGATAGTCCAAGTTTGACGTCTGTCAGATCTTAAGAAATCAATGTGCTCTAATTTGATGATTAGAGGCACATGAAGTCATGAATGAGGGATTTTGAGCATTCAAAGGAGATGATAGATGAAATGAAATTCACACACATGAGTGCCCTCAATAGGTATGAGGTAGGGGAAATGGTTGATAAAACTGATATGTCAATGAAATGATGAAAAAATGTGTTTAAGTAATATCTTTTTGCAATGAACAAAGTGCTTTAAATGCTCTATTTTTTAAAATGAAATATACAACATTTACAAATTGAAATGAAATAACTTAGATCTACTTCCCTAAACAAGGAAAATCATATATGAAATAATGCAATTAAATCCAATTTTTTTGTAAATATGATCTAAATTCAATTCATCAAGATGTTTAATGCTTAATGAATAAAGAGTGCAAATGCTTAATTATAAAAATGAAACAAATGCATATCAATCAAAAGAATTCAAATAACCTATGTTTTTAATCAATTTTCATAATATATGCTAATAAATCATAAACTTGCAATTGTAGGATATGTCGGGTTCACCAAAATGTTAAGTGGAAAAAGAGATCCAAGATCTAACAAATGAATTAGCTTAGATCTAGCTTTTCCCTTGGGACTTAACATTAGAAAACAATCCAACCAAGGCTTGATGATTGGATAGCTTCCTCAAAGGAGAGCCAATCTAGTAGGGTTTGGTTCTTTTGTGTTGCAAAGAGGAGAAATTTGATGTGCAATTTAATTGACCTATTTGACATAAACCCTAGATCTGAAAATGCAATTTATCTCACAGATAAAAATGGAACATTGTAGAACAATTACATATCTAAGAAATGAAGACAAAGAGGAACCTACACATGAAATTGGAGCCTAAAGTTCTTGGAAAAGGGGAAATTTTCCCTATTCAAGAAATGGGGTTTTCTGAATACTTGAAGTCTGGTCTTGATGGTACATGTCTTCTCTACACTTTTCTACAACTTTTTGTTGATAAAAATTTTAGATCCGACCTGTACACATGGTAAGAGAGAGGAAGGTTGTGTTGTATAGGGGCTTTCCTAAGTCAAACCCCATTTTGGTGCCTTCACCTCGACAAACAACAAATGATGTTGGTAAAGAGGGCTTACCTTAGGTTGGGAAAAGGCCAAAGAAATAATAATTGATTGTAATAAAAAGTGATAGTGGATAATATTACCTTAGGGATGAAATCTCTCTTGAAGTGATGTTCACACCATAAGTTGCCACAAAAAAATGATGTTGGGTGATTAAATTTCTTTGAAGACCTGTAAAAGGTTAGTCCACATAACACAATAGATAGTTGTAGGTAACATGTAATAATAGTGAATGATTGATCACAATAGTGCCTATTTCATAATTCTTAATATTCAAATGAGAAGGAAACTTGTTTATATATGCATCCCAATCAAATGTTTTGGATATAGGTCGATGTGAGGTCATTTTACAATATTCAAAGCTGACACTTGAAATAATAATTATTGAAATAGGTCACCCTTAGGACGAGGGTGCCCTCACCCTTGTCTAGGTGTTTTTGGCCCAAATTTCTTGGGATGTTAGGGATTTTATATATTTTCCCAATCTAGCATTGAAGTGAATAAATTATTAATATAATTAATGTTATAGACATAATAGGGTGTCAATATAGTGTGAAATTGCCAAGGGTGATAATTTACGACACTATATACTTTCCCTTTTATTATAACTAAAAAGGTGGCATGACTTTGAACTTTCACCCAAAGGAAGGTGAATGGTCATGAAGGGGAGGTGAAATATTACTTTGGGTATATATTGTAAAAACCCAACATTTTACCCAATGTTTTGACCAATTTTGTATAGATTGTAAAGAAAAGCAAAAGATTGAGCTTCGCTTTTGGAGAATGAATAAAGAAATAAAATATGCACTTTACATCTAAAATAACTTTTTCCTTGCATCTTTCTTATATTTAATTTTTTTCAATTTTTTTATTTTTTAATAAATATTTTCTATTGAAAATATGAGGTTGCTAAATACCATTATTAAAATGCCACTAGAATGCCTTGTATTGAATTAATTAGACTTTTGGGTTAGAATCACACATAATCATAGACTTCTCATATTGGACCTTCATTGCATACACTAGTATAGATCATTTATCTATCAATTAGGTCCCTAAAATATGTTAGAGCATAAGCATTATAATAAATTAGGTATGTTAAGAGTCAAACATTGGTGGGCCTTATAAGTGTGCTAGGAAACACCATTGGAATTTGTTATGGAAATTGGAATCCTTGAGTCTCTCTTATTTTCAGTTAGACCTATTGATCAATTCATCAATTTTGTGATAAGTTGGTAAACACACTTAGCATCATAATGGAAATATGTAATAAAACTATAAGAAATTCTTGAGATAATGACGTAATGAATTTCTAAGATTGAAGTGAAATGAATTCTTAAATAGTAAATTGAGTGCATTAAAGCTATGGTTTTGATATTACTGATGTTTAACTATTATAACTAATGAAAACATAGAGTTGTGATAGAGGCTATGTATTTCAATGCATGAAAAGGATCATGATTCCTTATAAATGAAATGAATTAGGGGTGATGTCCTTTAATACTAGTTCTAAACATAGAATTATAATTTATTGGTGGAAACCAATGGGTAATTGTAACATTAGGTTGAATTTGCATTGGCCATAATAAATTTGAATTTAAAATTAAGAAAGTAAAGGTCATGATGGTGACCATAACATGGGTGAAGAAAACATTGATTTGAGAAGTGTGACTAATTTGAAAAAAGAAAAAATGATATTTTGATTGATAAAAAATTATATGTTAGTGAGAGCAGCAAATTGGACAAAAACATGTGCTTGGACTATATACTTAAGACCTCCTTACAAAGAGACATAAAATGAGAGGGAAAAGTGTAAACGCGTGTACTTTTTGTCTCTACTATCATATAATAAATTTTCTTGGAGGAGTTGAATTTCTTTGTCCAATCATTTTGGGCTCCACTAATTTTTTTTAATTGTTCACACATTGATGTCGATTTTTCTTATCATGACAAAAAATTAGAAATTTCTTTGTAAAAACTTTTAAGATACTTATGCTCATAAACATATTGCATCTAGTAAAACTAATTTCTTTTGAAAAAACAAATGAATTTTTATAAAAAAACACCTATTTTCCTCAAAACATAGCCATGGATTTTATGAAAGACCATATTTAAAGAAAAGTTGTAAAACATCCATATGTTACCGTCAAATTTAAATACTGTCACAACTCCAATCTCCTTAGATTCACTGTAAAACATGGACTTGATGTCATGTCTACATACAAGCAAATAAATTTTGTAATCCATGGAGGACCACAATGACATGACTCTTGAATTTTTTCTTCACAAAATAAAAGCTGTATCAGTCTGGCCCCATTTCCATTGTGTTTTGGGGCCGCATAAGAAGTCGGTGAACACCCATGTCTTTTCCTCCACCTCTAGACTAATGTTTTTCTATACCTCTACATCATCATTCTAAACCTTGTCACTCTGCAATTGGGTGCTGATTTTGTATGAAACTATATTGTATTTATCATGAAAGGATGGTGAATTGCCATGTACCTACCTGCTCTGAAAACAGATAAAAGAAATATAGAATTCAGCGTGATCTTGAGAGGTAAGTATAGCATTCATGGCTTGGGAGACTATGAGCATGTCTTTATGGCCTTTTGACTGTTGTTCCAATTTCCAACCCACATTTTTAATACATGCACTGAATTCATTGCACTGTAATTGATAGGAATAGGAATATGAAAGCACTTGGCATATTTGTTTATCATTTTGCTGGTAAAGCTGTGGATGAGACAGAGGTCGTCCCCATTCAAAGATATATGATGGAGAGCAATGTTCACCACCTTATCAAAGGTCACATCATATGTACTTGTAAAACTAGGTCCCTAAATTGGGTCACTGGTCTCATATTAGACACTAGTTATTAATGTAAGTATACATCAATGACGTGAGATTAGACTCATGGGTCACAAGTTGAAGTTGATGTACAATATGGCCGCCTCTGTTAAAGTAGAAAACAAATTAGGGACTTTTTAATTTTTTTAAGGTACAGTGGTTATCCAACTATTTGTTAACAGAGCAAAGTGATTGAAACTATTACACATAAACCGTCTTTTATATTATTTTATAATGGAGGAGAGTCAGTCATGTGGGATACCTACTGGGGTTATCCAATTATTTGTTAACAGAGAAAAAGTTATTGAGAGCATTACATACAAATCGTCTTTTATATTATCTTATAATTGAGGAGATTCAGTTGTGTGGGACAGTGAGATGTTAAATTCTATGAAAAGAGAGGATCCAATAATTGAACGTGTTCCGAAAATTGTGATAACATTTGTTGATGACAGCTATTTGTAGATATTTATATATTACAGTGGAAATTTGTGTTTTGGACAGCACAAGCCTAAAACTTACACTTTATCCTTTATTTTTGAAGGTTTTGTATTGAAATTACAATCCAAAATGGTTGTCGAACCATAAATTTTTCCTTGCTTCTTTAACAGAAATGAAAATTTGACAAAAGAATTCAATGTGAACTCCATAATTATCTTAAAAAATTTCAAACTTTCCCAATCATTAATAAAGAAACTATGCACCCAACAAGATGCCCACATGTAAAATTATAATGGAGAGTAAGTCATGCAAGATGATGAGATGTTAAATTCTCATAAGAGAGAGGACCCAATAATTGAGCTTGTTCCGATAATGGTGAGGTGTTAAATTTTAATAAGAGATAGGACCCAATAATTGAACTTGTTCTGATAGTTGTGATAACATTTGTTGATGACAACTATTTGTATATATTTATCTATTGAAGTGGAAATGTGTGTATTGGACAGCATACAAGCTTATAATCTTACACTTTATCCTTTATTTTTGAAGGTTTTATATTGAAATTACAACCCAAAATGGTTGTCGAACCATAAATTTTTCCTTCCTTCTTTAACAGAAATGAAAATTTGAAAAAAGGATTCAATGTGAACTCCATAATTTTCTTAAAAAATTTCAAACTTTCGCACTCATTAATAAAGAAACCATGCACCCATCAAGATGCCCACATGTAACGTTGGACTTTCACACATATGATTATCCAACAAGATGCCCACATGTAACATTGGACTTTCACACATTTGAATATGACCTGTCCCAATGATGGGATGGGATGATAATTGATATTTGAATTAGGATTTGCTAAATATCATTAGCTTAGAAACATGGAAAGTAAACACTGTACAAACTATCAATTAAAAGTTGAATTAAGTGTTGGTGTATTCAATTTGATTATGTACAAATGTTTGATGATTTAAAGTTATTATAGTAAATGACTACCCACAGTAACTCAAACCCAGGAAGATTTCCAAGTAAATTCCAATGAGCTTTACAGCTGGGACACAATCTGCCCTCCTTATATAATACTTCTCCTTAATTTCAAGCTCCAATATCTATCTGCTATTCTAGAGGATGCGTTATGTGACCGAAGCACGAGTGGCCATAGAAACTGACAAGGCATATACCCCAAAATCTCAAAGCCTGCTTTGTTTTATCCAAAGTTTCTTCTGTTATTCCAAGGAGTATTAATTGAAAAAGGATATTGTCCTACACCTGTCACTGCCAAAGCATGTGAGCTTGGTCGTGCTCGTGTCTCTGAAATTTCACACATGAAAAGCCTATTCATATCTCATGTCTCATATCATATTCATTCGATAGAGAGGCGTTTGAAATTATGTAAGAGGTTCAATCAAAACTCTGTACTTTTATTTCAAAATAAAACAAGCCTCCGTGGGATCTTGAAATCTTAAATTATGTTTTCGTTGGAATGGCATGACTGAATTCTCATGGAATCTTATCAAAAGGTTGAGATCGGCCTTTAACGTTTGATTGAAATTCATTTGGTCTACTGTAATTTTGAATATATAAGAGATTATGAGTCATTTAGGGGAACAATTATTATAAGATTGTTATTTGGTTTGATTGTGAAATTTAATAGTTTTTCCTTCAAATTCATGATGGTGTCTATGTCACTTCTTAAGCTCACTCCCAATTATCTTTAACTACTTTCCCAAATGACAATGTTAATGATGAGGAAAGAGTGAAAAACCATATTCCTAACTTGAAAGCTCATTTCCCAAATCTCTCAAAGCTTGCAATCTTCCAAGTCCCAAAACATAGAAGCTCTTTCCTATTACGAATCCCTTCACATGGAAGAAGACCATTGTGTGCCAAGTGTTGAAATGTTTCACTTGGTGGTGACATTTTCTCATGATGAGTTGAATTTCTATAGTGACAAAACTTTGCTTCCTCTGACACTTGCCCTAATTTATGCCAAGTTTCAAGAACTAAACCATAACCTACAACCACCTTGATCTAGTTGTGTTTAAATTATCCTTAAGTCATGCCCTTTGATAGACTTATCATTTCCACTCCTCTACTCTTTAGAACACATTTATCAACAACCCATTGGTAGTGGAGTTTGCAGTTGATAACAACCGTGTAGATTTACATAATTGCAAAGATTCAAAGGAAGATGTGCAAATAACCAACAATATACAACCTTATTCAATAGGAAATAATTGAGGTAAAGTTCTTGAGACAAAAGACAAAACCTTCATGTCCCTTCCTTTTCTTCCTCTCCATCCAAAGCTCACTTTCCCATTCATCCCCCACACCGTACCACCACAACCATTCCTACCAATCCACTTGCCTTCATTCCAATACATCCCATCTTCTTTAATTTATAGTACCATTGTATTCCTTTGCTTTCAAATCAATCTCCTATGAAGATATCATCTTTAGAGATGGATGGGGGTTGAGAAATTGATTGAAAGAAATAGTCAACCTTCAATTATAAGATCTATATATATGGATAAGAAGCTATTCCCCTCTAGCTAGAGAGAGATCTTTCCTTCAAGGACCATATGGAGCTAGCTCATGATCTCCAATAAAGGATTTATCTTCAACTATGATCTATCATAGCTCTTAATCAATGGCTCTATAGAATCAATTTTAGGTAGTGGAATTTGATTTAGAATATTAAGGGTACACCAATTTTCTCATCAAAGTAGCAAGGAATGTTAGCTTATTGCATAAATCTAATGTTTATTTTCTTCATTAAGTCAAAATTAGTGGTATTTTCTTTAAAATTCTCTTCATACAAGGAAATATGTAATAACTTCCTACTTGCTAGTGTAAATAGGTGTTTTACTTATCTAGGTAATATTTACATGTTAAGTCCACTTAGGTCCTAGTTGCTTTTTCTAGAAGTCTTACTTGTCTAGATAAGATCTTATCTTATCTTATCTAGTTGGTTTTTATTTAATGCTTGTGTCCTAGGTCATTTAATAATGTTGAGGTAGTTGTTTCATTATACAAGTTTAAGACACATGTCAATATCTTGTCTAATCCTATCTCACAACTTTCCTTTATAAGAAAGGCATCATTTGTGCATCCTAATTTAGTTGATTTAGCCCAATACCACTGCAATCTTGAGTATTGCATATTGGCCATAATCTTGCATCCATTATTGCAAATTCTTGTTCTTGATTTTCCCTCTTGTAGAAGGTTGTTTTTGGGTTTTGCAAGTGGCCTTGGACATTTGAGTCCTTGAACGACTCTAACATAGTTTTAGAGCTTTAGAATTGTAAAACCCCTTCTTAGATTTGAGGGTGATTCGAGCTTGAGATTTTTTTGGGTGCACATTGGGGTGAAACAAACCTCACAATTGACTTGAGAAGGCCTAAAAGCCCTATTTTCATATAAAATACTTGATATTTTGGCAAAAAAATTGGACCATTTTTTAGGGTTTGGAAAATTTCATAGAAAAAGTTTTGCATTGTATGGAATCCGTATGGTACATATCCATACAGATTGTACCTTGCCATACTATTCACAAGCATTAAATCTACAATGCAAGAATTGGAAGAACAAAATATTCTTTGGTAGATTTTGTTTAACACTTTTGGAGACTGAGAGGGGGGGTGAATCAGTCTATACAAAACTTAACCCATTCTGAAACTTGAAACTTTCAACACAACTCAAACTCCTTAAGCAAATAGAGATGGAACTTTAAGTAGATAAGTAATAGAGAAGAATATAACAATTTGAATCTTTAACACCTTCAACGAACTTTACCAATGAAAGATAGTATAGTAATCAGATCAACAACAAAGAGAAAGAGATAGAGAACACACACATGCACAAAGAGACACCAAATTTACATGGAAAACCCAATGAGGGAAAAACTAGAGTGAGAGTTAACTCACAATATAAGGCTCACTACCAAAAGACTTGCAAGAAGACTCAATGCCTTAGAGAAAGATACAAAAGGGACTTGCAACATTGAAGTACCAACCAACTCCAGGAGCAAGATACAAGGACCTGATGAGATTCACTATCTTGGAGAGGATACAAGATATTTATAAGAGAACTACAAAGATTGTCAACACAACTCTCTATTGACTGAGGTGTTCAAGCTCAATTGAACTTTCCTTTCACAATATTTAGCACTATCTCTATTGGATATTCAATACAGCTCATTCACACACTTTTTGCACTTATACTCTCCTTCATTTGTGTTGCATCTGAAATGATGTTGCATTTATATCCGTTGTAACACATTAATTCTTCAATCAAGTCAGCCAGGAAGAGAATAAACAATGAATTCAATTGGTCAGGCACCAAAACATGATGCGGTCCTATCCCAAGGATAGATAGGACCAAAAAAAAATCTTAACACCTCTTTCAATGTGATCCAAAATGATTTACACATAGGCACACATCAACCTAAATCAACATCAACAAAATGTGTGGATGAGACATTAAAGCACATAACCAGTTGGCCCATAAACACTTTCAATTGAATTTATTTGATGTGGTCCTAAACAGGATAGGCCAGGACCCAAATCTATCATGACACACCTTCCATTGTTGGTGTAGCCCCCCAAGCAAACGGCCCAAGCAAAGGAACAAGCCTTGCCGGCCAGATACCCATAAATAACCCCAAAATTCAAGACATAATGTAGCACCAAAGCAATCAATTAGCAACATGTGGATCACATATGGATGTTCCTTGAACATCCAACATCACTTACATACACTTCTTTCATATTGTCATGCCATCAACAACCACCATAGACCAAAATGGTATAAACACTTTATTTAGGAAACGCATAATACATAATCGAATGATGTAACATTTGTAGAACAACTTGCAGACCACTTTAGCATATGAGATTGGAACTGAGACATTGCATAGACATTGTGAACATATTCACCAAGCCATAGGAGTAGAGACATCAATGTGGAGAAATGCGAAGCATTTCCTAGACCAGTCTAGACAACTAATGGGTGGGTGCAAAAAGTTGGGGGGCCAATTTGTGGCCAAATTTTTTTAAAAAAATTGAAAAGCCATGGTGTGAGCACATTATAACATGCTCACATTATAACACTCTCATGTTATGGCTTGGTGTGACTAAGCCTAAGGCTCGGTCACACTGAGCCTCTAACACGTTCATGTTATAACACGAGCACGTTGAGTCTTTATAAGAAAAAAAAGAAAATCCAAATCATTTTAGACTATAATATTTCTTCATTTGCAGCCTACAAACCCTTCCAAGGTGTGCTTGTGTTGTGGAGACCTCAAATTCGTCAATTTTCTTCACCGAATCATTGTTATTTCTTCACCAAAATGCTGCCACATCAACGAGCAGCTCCAAGGAGTAAGCTTTTATTTTTTTTTGTGAATTTATTGTTAAATAGGTAGATTTAATATATTTTTGATGTTAATTTCTTTAATTATCAAGAGTTGAAAATCCACCTGATTTTCCTCCTCAAAATCCTTCTCCTCATGAACAAGCACACCAAAAAAATCTTGATAAAAAACCACAGCAACAAACTTTTCCAACAATTCCTCAACATCCTCTTGGAACCCAACAAAATTTAACGGGGAAAATGAAAACAACAAAAAAAAAATTGAGGATTTAATTGCAAGGTTGAATGATCCTATAAGTTCAACCTTGAAAAGAACCACACTTACAAATTCACTTCAAGCTATGTTAACACATGTAGATGCAATTAGCAAGCAATTAAGTAGTTGGACGAATAAGAGGTAGGAGTGCAAAGATTTTTATGCAGATAAACTATCCTACACACAAGTAAAAAATGAAAAAATTATAAAATATGACTTGTGTTCACTATTCACTAACCCACATACAAATCAATCTCTTGACCTTATAAGAAAGAGGTTTCTTATCCATTGGTGCAACCAACAAGGGATAAAGGACAATTTTTGGAAGAGCTGGTGGATGGTTTTTGGCCATCCTCCATGCAACAATAACGAGGTCCCCTAATATTTCTTGAGGAAACTCTACTGTGAGTTTGTCCTTAACAAAATATCCAACTATTTTGATATGTGAGACTTTCAGGGGAGAGGTGGTGGGTCAGTGCAAGATAGACCAAGTGCACATCTCAATCCTCAACGGCAAGTGAGTTGAGCACTCACTAGACCAACTTCTGAGCACGTTGATATCCCTTTCATCATGAAGCAGAGTGCTAAGGTGGACACTCTATAGTCTATTAGTTCTCTGACCTAGAGTATCATCCAACGTGCAATTCTTGCAGTATAGTGGTGGCCAAGGGAGAATTTAAGGGGTAAGGTTCCACCCCATACTTGTCAGGTTTGTGGGTCAACCTATACATATGACCCCATAGATAGTCAAGAGGTCGATGTGCAAGCTATGTCTATACCTAATGAGTTGGCAATGGCAGATGCCATTTTGAATGAGGGTTTTTTCCTCAATACTCAGGTAAATGTTATCATGTTCATTGAATTTAATTTATTAAATTTCATTTTTGAAATGCAAGATTAACTAATTTAGTTTAATGATTGTAATAAAATTTCAGGGTCATAGTGTTCATACTATTTTCATTGGCCTCCCACCTTCTTTTTACTCCACGACATCTATTGCTGAGGTATGTAACTAGTAAACAATTATAATTATTACATGTGAATAGCATTGTTATATGAATGGTATTCTAATATTTTATTTTGGATGTTGAATAGGTTAATATTGGAGATTTCAGGGCAACACCTCCCAATGGCTGTGGAGTACAAACCTTCGCTTAGGTAATAGAATAAAGAGTTTAACTAATGAATTGTACCTAATAGATTTTTGTAACTTTTATATTCATATCATTGATTACATTGTGTTGCACATCTTTCAAACTCAAAGCATTAATTCATATTGCATAACTAATAACTAGATGTTGATAGATGAAATTTTTTTAATTACAATATAGTTTTTTAGAAAGTCAACATAAGCAATGATGCAATTACTTTGCATAACATATCTAATAACTAGGAGCAACTACCAATTGCATTTTATTGTCATGGCATTCCATGAGACCACATTTTATTGAGGTATTTTTTCAAATAGTTCACTGCCTTGTCTATGTTATGGATGCTTGGAAAAAATCTATCAAAGCATAATAGTAAGCAATAGAATAGACAAGGCAATGAGATTTTTAAAAAAATTCCTCAAAGAAATGTGGTCTCATGGTGATGTCCATCACCATGAGACCACATTTCTTTGAGGCATTTTTTCAAACAGCTCACCGCCTTGCCTATGTTACCACATTTTCCATACATGTCTACCAAAGCATTTTATCAAATAGTTCACTTGCTCCTATGGCTAAAAGCCTAAAGCGGGTACTTTCAAACAAACTATGGATGCTTGGAAAAAAAATTATCAAAGCATAATAGTAAGCAATAGCATAGATAGGCAACAAGCTTTTTGAAAACAATGCCTCAAATAAATGTGGTCTCATGGTGATGGAATGCCATTCCATCACCATGAGACCACAATTCTTCAAGGAATTTTTTCAAACAAATCATTTCCTTAAGCAATAGCATAGACAAGGAAATGAGTTGTTTGAAAAAATTCCTCAAAGAAATGTGGTCTCATGGTGATGTCCATCACCATGAGACCGCATTTCTTTAAGGCATATTTTCAAACAACGCACTGCCTTGCCTATGCTACCACATTTTCCATACATGTCTACCAAATAATTTTATCAAATAGTTCACTTCCTTGCTATTATGGCTAAAATCCTAAAACTGGTGCTTTCCAACAAACTATGGATGCTTGGAAAAAATTGATCAAAGTATTTCATAGTAAGCAATAACATAGACAAGGAAGCAAGTTGTTTGAAAAAATGCCTCGAAGAAATGTAGTTTCATGGTGATGGAATGCCATTCCATCACCATGAGACCACATTTCTTCAAGGCACTTTTTCAAACAACTTGCCACCTTAAGAAATAGCATAGACAAGGTGACGAGTTGTTTGAAAAAATGCCTCAAAGAAATGTGGTCTCATGGTGATGGAATTCCATTCAAATAGCATAAACAAGGAAATGAGCTATTTGAAAAAATTCCTAAAAGAAATGTGGTCTCATGGTGATGTCCATCACCATGAGACCACATTTCTTTGAGGAATTTTTTCAAATAGCTCACTGCCTTGCCTATGCTACCACATTTTCCATACATGTCTACCAAAGAATTTTATCAAATAGTTCACTTCCTTGTTGCTATAGCTAAAAGCTTAAAATAGGTGCTTTCCAACAAACTATGGATGCTTGGAAAAAATAGATCAAAGCATAATAGTAAGCAATAGCATAGACAAGGCAGCGAGCTGTTTGAAAAAATGCCTCGAAGAAATGTGGTCTCATGGTGATGGAATGGCATTCCATCACCATGAGACCACATTTCTTCGATAATTTTTTTCAAACAACTCGTTTCTATGGAAAAAATCCTAAAATAGGTGCTTTCGAACAAGCTATGGATAGGGAAAATAGTAAGCATAATAGTAAGAAATATATAGTTCAATAAATACTCAAAATTTTGTTGATTATCTCATACATTATAAGTCATGACCTGCATCACTAATCTACTTTTTGTGACTGAATAACTTGTTTTATTTTCAGATGATGGAAGCAGAAAAGCCTCTAGATGTTGATAGGGTAATGTAGCAAGGTGTATCTTCTGTAATAGACAGCTCGATGCCTCTCATGGGGGTATGAAGTAGATTAGTAAATTTCAAATTACATTTGTTGTTATAGTTGTTAGTTAGTGAAAAATCAAATGATTATTGATTCATAGTTTAATTTCTATTTGGATGGTTTCTATAGGACTTAGGCATGCCACAACATGAGCATGTGAATCTTTCGCTTGAGGAGAGGGATTTTCTAGCAGCGGTAAGTGATTTTTTTTGTTAAATATATCATTTTTTTATAATGTAATTTCAATATATTAATGTCTTTACTTGTTATTGTAATAGTTGAATCTTGATGAGGAACTAAACACTAGGAGGAGCAGCCCTCGAGTTTAGGGTGAACAAGTTTCATACGCATCACCATCCACTTGACCAAAAAAGGCCACTCATTTGTTTCATTCACCTAGAGGGAAGTGACTTTTGATTGGGGTCCTTTTTTGTATGCCTATATGGCATTTTTGGACATATTTTATATTGCATATACTTGACATTGTATGCCTCTATGACATTCTTGTAAGCTTATATGGATATTTTGTATATATTTTACACTTATATCGACATTTATTGATGTATACCTACATGGCTATTTGGTTAATACAAATATTTTGTATTGAAGGTCTCCATATTTGCATTATAAATCCATGCTTCAATAGATATTTGTATATGGTTTACTTCAAATATTTAAAATCCAAGTGTTTTCCATGTACTCTTCTTTTCTATAATTGTAAATAAATAATAAATTTTGAACACTATTCTCCTATAAGATTATTGAACATTAAATCAATCATATGAATATAGTAATGCTTCATGTGCTTCATGGAGGAAATTCATGTGTATGCTTCATGCTACCATTCACTTATATGCTCCATGCTTCATGTATTACGTAGATAAAGAAAACATCATAAAACTATTAAGAAAAAAAATGGAAAGTAACAAATAAGTCTCACAAACAAAAAATCAAGGCATGCAAGTCTTATTAAAGATCATAAAGGAATTGAATTATTCGAGATTAAGATACCATGAATCAACCTTCCCAACAACAAACTTCATAGATATTCATCTTATTTGTAAACATGAAGTTGAACCCAATAATTAGAAGAATGAAACTTTAAACGTTAAAATTGTATGCTTACAATAGTCAATAAATAACTTCAAGAGATGTGCATGACATAAATAGAACCAATTGACAGTTCACGAATTTCCTTTTCCCCAAGCATATCTAAAAAGTTGTAAATAAATCAATTTAGGTTCTCATGAATAATGATGATATGAATTTGGTTGCAACTTTTCAAAGGCAAAAAGTTGTGACCCTTTGAATAGGAAAGAATACAAACCTTTTATAATGAAGTGTGGTAACCATGCCTAGTATAGATGTTCCCACCTAGACGTGTTGGCGCTAATTTTTTGGCCCTATGAAGAACAAAACAAAAAGTAGCCTACCTTACAACTTTACAATACATGCAGCTGACCTATTTTCCATCAACTAAAATCTATTCACCATGAGAAAATGACTTGGAGTTATCAAAAATCGAGAGAGGTTATTGTAGAGGGGCCCTACATGATACCATAGCCTCAGATGGAGTGTTTCCAAGTGACACAGTTTCTGAGTAATTGTTCATTGAAGTTTGCTGCCCTTTTGCACTTTAGTCTCTTAAGAGACTTTGTTGGTACAATGTGGCTTAGACTATTTCGATGTGTTTGGGTGTGAAAGAGGACCTTGCCTAGCATAAACCCACCCATATGGACATTTTGGAATAGTTGGTTTGGTCGTATGACAAAAAAAATAAATTTACACCACTTTCCAACTTTACACTACATGCAATTGACCCGTTTTCCATCAATTGAAATTTGTTCACCATAGGAAAATGACTTGGATGTATCAAAAATTGAGAGAGGTTATTGTAGAGGGGCCCTATATGATCTTGTAGTCTCAGATGGAGTGTTTCCAAGTGCCATGGTTTTTGATTAATTTATCATTGAAGTTTGTTGCCCTTTTGCACTTTGGTCTCTTAAGAGACTTCACTGGTAGAATGTGGCTCAGACCATTTCAACATGTTTGGGTGCAAAAGAGGACCTTTCCTAGCATAAACCCACCCATACAAATGTGATGGAACAGTTAGTTTGATCATATGACAAACAAAACAAAAGTTACACCACTTTCTAACTTTACACTACATGCAACTAACCCATTTTCCATCAACTGAAATCTATTCACCATAGGAAAATGACTTGGAGGTATTAAAAACCAAGAGAGGTTATTTTAGAGGGCCCTACAAGATCATGTAACCTCATACGAAGTGTTTCCAAGTGCCACAATTTCTGATTAATTGCTCGTTGAAGTTTTCTTCCCTTTTGCAATTTGGTCTCTTAAGAGACTTCATTGGTAAAATGTGGCTTAGACTGTTTCAGCATGTTTGGGTGCAAAAGAGGACCTTTCCTAGCATAAAACCACCCATAAAAATGTGTTGGAATAGTCAATTTTGTCATATGACGTACAAAATGAAAGTTACATCACTTTCCAACTTTACACTACATGCAACTAACCTGTTTTACATCAACTGAAATCTGTTCACCATGGGAAAACAACTTGGAGCTATCAAAAACCAAGAGAGGCTATTGTAGAGGGGCCCTACATGATCCCATAGCCTTAGATGGAGAGTTTCTAAGTTTCATGGTTTCTAATTAATCGCTCATTGAATTTTGCTTCCCTTTTGCACTTTGGTCTCTTAAGAGATTTCGGCCGATAGAATGTGGCTCAGAACATTTCGGTGTATTTGGGTGTGAAATAGGACCTTTCCTAGCATAAACCAACCCATATGGATGTGTTAGAAAATTTGGTTCGGTCGTATGACGAAAAAAATGAAAGTTACACAATATTCCAACTTTACACTACATGCAATTGACCCATTTTCCACCAATTGAAATCTATTCACCACAGGAAAATGACTTGGATCTATCAAAAACTGAGAGATGTTATTGTAGAGGGGCTCTACAAGATCTTGTAGCCTTAGAAGGAGTGTTTCCAAGTGCCACAGTTTCCGAGTAATCACTTGTTGAAGTTTGCTTTTCTTTTGCACTTTGGTCTCTTAAGAGACTTCACTAGTAGAATGTGGCTCAGACTATTTTGGTGTGTTTGGGTATGAAAAGGGACCTTTCCTAGCATTAACCCACCCATACGGATGTGTTGGAACAATCAGTTCAGTCATATGATGAACATAACAAAATTTACACCACTTTCCAACTTTACACTACATGCAACTAACCTGTTTTCCATCAACTAAAATATGTTCACCATGAAAAATGACTTGGAGGTATCAAAAACTGAGAGAGACTATTGTAGAGGTTCCCTACATGATCTCATATCCTTAGATAGAGTGCTTCCAAGTGCCACAATTTTTGAGTAATCACTTGTTGAAGTTTGCTACCCTTTTGCACTTTGGTATCTTGAGAGACTTCATCGGTAGAATGTGGCTTGAACCGTTTTGGCATGTTTGGGTGCAAAAGAGGGTCTTTTATAACATAAACCCACCCATGCAAACGTGTTGGAATAGTCGGTTTGGTCGTATGTCAAACAAAACAAAAGTTACACCACTTTCCAACTTTACACTACGTGCAACTAACCCATTTTCCATCAACTAAAATCTGTTCACCACAGGAAAATGACTTGGAGCTATCAAAAACTGAGAGATGTTATTATATATGGGCCCTACATGATCTCATAGCCTTAGACATAGTATTTCCAAGTGCCACGGTTTCCAAGAAATTGCTTGTCAAAGTTTTTTGCCCTTTTGCACTTTGGTCTCTTAAGAGACTTTGTTGGTAGAATGTTGCTCAAATTTTTTTGGCATGTTTGGGTGCAAAATAGGACCTTTCCTAGCATAAAGCCACCCATATGGATGTATTGGAATAGTCGATTTAATCGTATGATGAAAAAATAAGAATCTACACATGCACCTTCCTCAACTTTTCGAGACCAAGACGAATATCTTCATTGAATACATTATGTATCTCATTCAATTTGGTCTACTTATTTTTCAAGTGTTTTTAGAGAAAACTAACCTCCTTTTCATTGACGATGAAATCTTCTTCTTGTCTTTTAATTCCTTTTCTAAGTGGTTAATTTTAGTCTTCAGTTGTTTTTCTTCAATTTCAACACTTCCAACTATTGCCTTTGCATCTGCAACTATTGTTATCATATTTGGAAGTGTCTTTTTTATTAAAAAATGCAAATGTTTCTTTTAACAATTTCTTTACAAAAATTTTCTACCTTTATAGATAATACTTTGAGGTTTCCATCACACTGATTCTCCTTTCTTTCACATACATTTCATATTGCTTCTTCCTTGTCATCTATTTCTAGTTGCATTTTCTCCACAAAAGTCTTAAGTTCAAGAATCTTTGACTTCATTTTTTCATTTGTCAATCTGCCCATAAAGACTAGAATGATTGCAAGATATGCCCAAAATGGAAAATGTATGGAAAATGTGGTAGCATAGACAAGGAAATTAGCTATTTGAAAAAATGCCTCAAAGAAATGTGGTCTCATGGTGATGGACATCACCATGAGACCACATTTCGTGGAGGAATTTTTTCAAATAGCTCAATACCTTGTATATTCCTTTGCTTGCTATTATGCTTTGATAGATTTTTTCCATGCATCCATAATTTGGTCAAAAGAACATACTTTTGGCTTTTATCTATAGTAGCAATGAGACCTTGGAATGGGGTATGACATCTAAAAAAACATAAAAGGGGGGATTTTCATGAGTGTTATGATTGCAATTTCCTTAGTAGACACATGCAAAATGTGGATGCATAGTGAAGGCACATGAACTATTTGACAAAATGCCTCAATGAGAGATGTCCTCGTGGTCAATGTGGATGAATTGACAAGGTAGTGAGAATCATGAGACCCCATTTCTTTGAGGCACTTTTTCTTACAATGCTCACTACCTTATCAATGCATCCACATTGACAAGCTATTGAGCTCACTACCTTGCCAATGCTACCACATTGACAAGGTAGTGAGCTGTTTGAAAAAATGCCTCAAAGAAATGGGGTCTCATGGTGATATCATCACCATGAGACCCCAATTCTTAGAGGCATTTTTTCTTACAATGCTCACTACCTTGTCAATGCATCCACATTGACAAGGTATTGAGCATTGTAAGAAAAAATGCCTCAAAGAAATGGGGTCTCATGGTGATATACGTCACCATGACACCCATTTCTTTGAGGATTTTTTTCAAACAACTCACCACCTTGTCATTGCTACCTTGTATGAAAACTAATGAAAGGACAATATGAGAACAATATAGTCAAAGCTAGAGTTTAGATTTTTAATGAAAAATAATGCATTTACACATTACTAAATTTAGGATGTTATTTAAAATGGTATAAAATGTAAGAGGAAAGGGCACAAACATACATTTTTTAAGAGATCAATCAAACTGATTGTTTAAAGGATGTATTGCTAGTGGTTAATCATTGAGTAAAAATATTCATTCTCACAAAGGTATGCCAAAATCAATAGGATGAATGATAGAATGAGGTGATGAATAAAAAATCAATTATTGAAAATTGACTACTTAATCAAGTGGAACAACTTCTATTGAGTCAAATAATGAACTCACAACCAATGAATTAATAGAAAATTCGCCTATCTATAAGTGGGGTTAGAAGGAATATTGTTTGAAATATTGAATAGAAGGTAGTGAGTTGTTTGAAATTTTTCATCTAAGAAATGGGGTCACATGGTGATGTACATCACCATGAAACCCCATTTCTTAGATGCCATGACAAGGTTTGAGTAATGAGGAATATTCGGATGCATGTCAAAGTCCTAAAACAACCAGACATTAACACTCTTATGTGGATACCTTCTAAGCCATGTTCTGGTAACAACCACTGATCCTATAAGGTATTTGATGTTTTCTCCATCTATAACTGGGGCCTCCAATTTCTTTTTGAACTCAACACAACAACACAAGTATTAATGTGTTCCCTCTTCGTTGTCTTCATCTGCAATAACTGTATAAACATGCCCTACATTGATATATGCAACAAATTAGATGAAATTAGTCAACATTACAAATACACTACAAAGTAAGATAACAATAGGAATTTTAAAAACTATGCAAGTAGATATATTACCTAGTTGAACTAGATCTGATATGTGGTCAAAGTCAATCGGTGATTCCATTTGTGTTAGTTCCAATACCATCGAGGGCTGATACGTGTGAAATGGGCTAAGATAACTTAACCACCATTCATCAACCCACTCCTTTGACTTGCACTCATTCCAGGCTTAAATTGTACATGGAGAACAAAAATTATGCCATCTTCCGCATATGGATACTCCATGAACCTGCATTTGAGCTAAGGAAAGAGTGTATCTCACTTGATCCTATTAGTGTAGAATAATCCTCATATGGTGCAATGTTAGTATCATCTATCAACCAAAAAAATCTATGGACTGAAGACTTACCTTCACTACCTAGACCCATCGAAGCATTACACCACTCGACAATTGATTTTGCATCTATCAACTTTGCATTGTCTTTATACTTTAACTCTTCTTGTGCTAATGCTCTTTTGGTACATGCTCCTACACCATCATGCTCCTCCTTTCCATGCCCGGCCTCACAAAAGTTCCACATATGTTGAACACCTATAATAACATGTATCCTAATCAACCAATAGAACATCCATGAGTTCTTGAATTGTGATGCATAGTTATTCGACCATATTATATGTTGACAATATGTTATGCCCCTCCTAGCCAGATCACTGTAGAATAACTAAATCAACCTTGCACAAACTCTATAGAATGTGTGTGATCATCAATAATGTAAAAGTGGTACTCCCTCAATACCTTCCTGTTATTCTTTGTACTATCAGTTGCATGAATGAATGCTACGTGCACAAATATAGAAACCTGTGTGGAGTTTTAATATTGTGATTACACCTCACACTGTGTCTGTAGAGTGTAGTTCTCTGTAAATTCAACCAATGAAACAATACTACCAAGTGGAAAGGTTTCCTTGCATAACTTGAATTGCAAGTCCAACCATTGAGCTCTATGGGTATGCCTTGTAAACTCATATAGTATATTATCATGAAATGTAGACATAAACTGATACACTGAAATCTTTTGAATAACAAAATCATACCTTTTTGCTTTATTACCATCTTTTTGTATTTTAGGCCACTATTTTATACTTTCTGAACTCTACTAGTTCTTTTCCAATCGCATGTGTGCTTTCCATATTTTCACATATTGGCATACGTTGCAAGCCACCGTAATGCTGACATGTGTCATTCAAGCATAATTTCCTGTAGAATATTTGACCTTCCTCTCTTTTACATAAATTTTTTGATAAGAAGTCTCTTGAAGATATTGGTGGGGCATGTATGTCACAATCTTGCAAAACATTGTTAGTATGCAAATCTAAACATATAGTTCACGATAAACATCAAAATGGTTAGAAAATTTAATATGTAATCTATAACAAGTAGTACGTGTGTGATTTATCTTGACATAAAAAGGTTTAAGCATTTCAAAATATCTTTGAGAAATTTTAATTTGAGGATAATCCTCTAGAAATTTATGAAAAAACTATGATTGAGTCATATCCAAAAAATGCTTTGGATGTGGCTCACAGTTTTTAATACTAATTCTCCTTCTTACCACACCCCTTTGATTCAAATACACCCTTGTGTTATTCTTCCAATAGTCTTCAATTAGTGATCTCAATGCTTCAACAACTGGTTTATCTTTTCGTGGTAGTCTCCTCGAGAATTCCCATAATTAAGTGGAATCGGTTTCCTCAATTCTTTGGCACCTTTGAATGGATCTTGATAAAGTTTTTCTATTAATTCTCAATTGTTGTCTCGTCTTTCTAATGAGACAGGCTTTCCTTGTTTGATTACACTATTGTTAATGTAATGACACGTTGTGTGACATTACTATCTTTTGAGCATGAGGTATTTCCCATACTCTCATATGCATCCATTAGATTCTTCACAATAGTTTTTTCACTTAAAGCATCTGATGTTCTCAACCCAAGAATCTTCATGATGGACCTATACTTTATACTTTGTATGATTTCAACAAATAGTTGTCATCTTGTGGTATCATTTAACTTTTCAAAGAACACTCTCCAAATCTTATGAGCATATCTTCTACAAGTGCATTGTGGAATATTACCTTCCATTGGATGCAAAATATTCTCATTAATATTAATCAAAAACTTTGGATTTCTATGAAAAATTCTAGGTGGTGTTCTCAAAGATAAATTCATCTCAACTTTAGGAATTTCATCAATATTTAAATGAGATGGGCTAGATGGTGTACCTTCAATCAAGTTTGAATAGATGATGTACCTTGAGGTTGAGATGGGAATGATGTCGTACCTCCTTCCTCAAATGTGAGTGATGATTTACTCTCAACTTGAGATGTGGTATATGGTGTCCCTCTATATTCACTTGCAGTAGATGGTGTCCCTCCATATTCACTTGCGGTAGAGGGTGTGTCTCCAACTGCAGTATTCAAATCTCTTTTAGCATGAAGGTTTCATATCCATTCCCTTTGTGCCACCAATTCCATATATCTTCTTGATGGTCGAGGTTCCTCTTCAATTGGCATGTATTCGTCGATCATTTCCAATTTATTTTTTCACAATGTTCCCTCATCCATGCTTCTTTATTTGCATTCCTAGCATCTATATCTTCCCATGTTGGCTTAATACTTGATCATTTCCTCAACATGATGGAAATTTTTATCTATAGCATGATAAAGAGACAATTATTAGTTCCTAAAAAATGTTTCCATACAAATAAATGAAATATATGTCATTCAACCCTCCATACAAAATACTTACAATCATCCTGTAGAAGAGTAAATGTCACTCAACCATGATGAATAATCAAGTGCAATAAGAACTAAAGGAAGCATGGACAAGGCATGTGAATTGTTTGAAAAAATGTTTTGGTAGACATGTATACAAAATGTGGTAGCATTGACAAGCTAGTGAGCTCACTAGCTTGTCAATGCAGTAGAATTGACAAGGTAGTGGGCTATTTGAAAAAATTCCTCATAGAAATGGGGTCTCATGGTGATTTGTCAAAGCTCACATGATTTTTTTGATTGAATTCCTTAAAGAAATGTGGTCTCATGGAATGCCATGATTGCAAGATAGGCACAAAATGGAAGCATGGACAAGGCATGTGAATTGTTTGGCAAAATGTTTTGGTAAACATGTATGAAAAATGTGGTAGCATTGACAAGCTAGTGAGCTCACTATCTTGTCAAAGCTCAGATGAATTTTTTGATGGAATGCCTTAAAGAAATGTGGTCTTGTGGAATTCCATGATTGCAAGATAGGCACAAAATGGAAGCATGGATAAGGCATGTGAATTGTTTAAAAAAATGTTTTGGTAGACATGTATGCAAAATGTGGTAGCATTGACAAGGTAGTGGGTTGTTTGAAAAAATGTCTCATAGAAATGGGGTCTCACGGTGTTCTACATTTGAAAAAATACCATGAGACCCCATTTCTATGAGGCAGTTTTTTAAATGTACATAACTGTAAGACCCCCTTTTCTATGAGGCATTTTTTCAAACAACCCACTACCTTTGCTATCGCATTGAATTACATCACCGTGAGATCCCATTTCTATGAGGCATTTTCTAAAATAATCCACTACACAAGCTAGTGAGCTCACTAGCTTGTCAAAGCTCACATGAATTTTTTGATGGAATGCCTTAAAGAAATGTGATCTCATGGAATGGCATGGATAAGGCATGTGAATTTTTTGAAATTTTTTTTTGGTAGACATGTATGCAAAATGTGGTAGCATTGACAAGCTAGTGAGCTCACTAGCTTGTAAATGCGGTAGAATTGACAAGGTAGTGGGTTGTTTGAAAAATTCCTCATAGAAATGGGGTCTCACGGTGATGTCATTTTTATGAGGAATTTTTTCAAACAGCTCACTACCTTGTCAATTCTATTGCATTGACAAGCTAGTGAGCTTGCACTAGCTTGTCAAAGCTCACATGAATTTTTTGATGGGATGCCTTAAAGAAATGTGGTCTCATGGAATGCCATGATTGCACGATAGGCACAAAATGGAAGCATAGACAAGGCACGTGAATTTTTTTTTAAAAATTTTTGGTAGACATGTATGCAAAATGTGGTTGCATAGACAAGCTAGTGAACTCACATGCAAAATGTGGATGCATGAGTGTTATGATTGCAATTGCCTTAGTAGACACATGCAACATGTGGATGCATAGACAAGGCACATGAAATTTTTGAAAAAATTCCTCCACCAAATGAATAAACAAGTGCAATAAGAACACAAGGAAAATGGAAAGCTAATTTTTTTTGGAAGTATTTCTACCATGCAAGAATTTATTGAATGTGACTTTGCTCTATAGCCATTTTCTAATGAATGACCTACCAATATAATGTCCACAAATAGACATGTATGCAAAATGTGGTAGCATAGACAAAGCTCACATGAATCTTTTGATAGAATTCCTTAAAGAAATGTAGTCTCATGAAATGCCATGATTGTAAGATAAGCACAAAATGGATTTTTTAAAAGACATTACAAACTTTCAAGAAGATACAATTGGCTTGAGTATAAATCCAAATTCCATAACTTTTGTCAACATCCTACCTTTGGAGCAAGGTATCTAGGCATCAAATCAAACCATTGAAAGAAAGGGGGATTGTTTGAAAAAATGTTTTGGTAGAAATGTATGGAAAATTTGGTAGCATAGACAAGACAACCAATTGTTTGAAAAAATGCCTCAAATAAATGTGGTCTCATGGTGATGTGCATCACCATGAGATCACATATCCTTCAGAAATTTTTTCAAACAGTTGATTACCTTGTCTATGTTGTTTGATAAAATTCTTTGGTAGGCATGCATGGAAAATTTGGTAGCATAGAAAAGGAAATCAATAGTTTGAAAAAATGCCTCAAATAAACGTGGTCTCATGGTGATGCGCATCACCATGAGACCACATTTATTTGAGGAATTTTTTCAAACAGTTGATTTCCTTGTCTATGTTATTTGATAAAATGCTTTGGTAGACATGCATGGAAAATTTGGTAGCATAGACAAGGCAATCAACTGTTTGAAAAAATTCCTCAAAGAAATGTGGTCTCATGGTGATGTGCATCACCATGAGACCACATTTCTTTGAGGAATTTCAAATAGTGATTTCCTGTCTATGTTGTTTGATAAAATGCTTTGGTAGACATGCATGGAAAATTTGGTAGCATAGACAAGGAAATCGGTTGTTTGAAAAATTCCTCAAAGAAATGTGGTCTCATGGTGATGCACATCACCACGAGACCCCATTGATATGAGGAATTTTTTCAAACAGTTGATTTCCTTGTCTATGCTATTTGATAAAATGCTTTGGTAGACATGCATGGAAAATTTGGTAGCATAGACAAGGCAATCAATTGTTTGAAAAAATGCCTCAAAGAAATGTGGTCTCATGGTGATGTGCATCACCATGAGACCACATTTCTTTGAAATTTTCAAATAGTTGATTGCCTTGTCTATGTTGTTTGATAAAATGCTTTGGTAGACATGCATGGAAAATTTGGTAGCATAGACAAGGAAATCGGTTGTTTGAAAAATTCCTCAAAGAAATGTGGTCTCATGGTGATGCACATCACCACAAGACCCCATTTATATGAGGAATTTTTTCAAACAGTTGATTTCCTTGTCTATGCTATTTGATAAAATGCTTTGGTAGACATGCCTGGAAAATTTGGTAGCATAGACAAGGCAAGCAACTGAGCTTTGGTAGAACTATTTGAAAAAATTCCTCAATGAGATATTTCCTCATTGACTACAATGATTGCAGGATATGCACAAAATGGGTTTTGTTGAAAAGGCTTTAGAAAATTTCAAGAAAATGTAATTTCTAGGTGTAAAACCAAATTCCACTGCATTTTCCAACATCCCCCATGCCTATACCAAAATGGAAGCTTTGGAAAGGGGTATGCACATCCATAGAAAATGATTGAGAAATGATGTATTATATTACATACTTATAACTACTCTCATATGTATGTGTATAAAAATGTGGAAGCATACACAAGGCAGTTCAATTGTTTAACAAAATTCCTCGAAGAGATGTGGTTTAAAATGTAATTGGCAAGTGTAAAGAATTGTGTAGTTTAAAATTTGCATAGAGGGGCTAAGGTTATAATAACAAACAAACAATTATGAACATGGAATATGCATAATAACAACATCAAAGCATGTATGATAAGGGATGATAAAGAAACATAGTAGAATTAAGGAAAATGTAAAGAAAATGTGTAAAGACTTCACATACCTAAGAAACAAAGATTCAAATGGAGGAGTTCTACCCAATTATGTAGTCTTTATTTCTTCTTGCATCAAACTCCTCAACAATTTGGGTTTTTCACAAGCTTGTTTCCTTTTCAACGTTTAATTGTATATCACTCTTGAATAGAATTACTAAAAACAATACAAATAACCAATGTATAATGTTAAATTTCTACAATATATTCACAATTAACATTGTAACACTAAAAAAATTGAGACATGAATTCATATATATCAAACTCGATGTGAAAAATCTATTATTTCCTCCTTCCTAAGTTGAAAAACCATAAAAAGGTGGTGTAAAGTCCATACAAAGATGGTAGAATGTGAAAACTTTGCATGTGCACTTCCCAATAGCATAAAAAAGATTCTTTTTATCAAAATACATGCATAACTAGGAGAATAAAAAAGCATGTGGGCCTAGATCATGGGTGTGCTGGCATTTTAACCATTTTTAGAGCAAGACAAAATGCATTCGCATTATAACATGAGCGTGTTTTCTCTTACTATACAAAACAACTATATCTCAACTTCAAAATGCGCTTGCATTATGAAAAAGTTGATTTTCTAAAGCTTTCCTCCCTCTCTCTCTCTCTCCTTATCCATCCATCCCTCCTTAGCCATCTAGGTCTCTCAGTTAACCCTAAAACCTATCCCTAAGCCCTCAACCTTGGACACTATACCTTAAACCCTAATCCCTCAACCCTATACCCTTAAACCCTTAATAAATCGACCCTTAAACCCTAAACCCTAATCTCTCTCTCTCTCAACCCTATACCCTCAACTCTTAAACCCACAACCCTCAACCCTCTACCCTCAACCCAATACCCTAAAACATCAACCCCAATCCCTCAAACCTAATACCTCAACCCTTAAACCCTCTACCCTAAACCCTCTACCCTAAACCCTCAACCCACAACCCTTAATCCCTCAACCCTCAACCCTTAAACCCTAAACCCTAAACCCTTAATCCCTCAACCGTAATCCCTCAACCCTCAACCCCTATACCATCTACCATAGACATTGGACCCTCAACCCTAATCCCTCAATCCAATACCTTCAATACTCTACCCTCAACCCTCAACCCAAAACCCTCTACCCTATATATTGGATCCTCAACCCTCATCTCTCTTTCTCCTTCCATCCTCCTCTCTCCTCTCTATCTCACTTCTCCCTCCATCTCTCCCTCCCTCCATCCATCCCTCTCTACCCTAATCCCTCAACTCTATAACCTCAACCATTAAACCTTTAAACCCTCATCCCTCAACACTCAAACTCTAAACCCTTAAACCATCTACCCTCTACCCTATTGACCCAATACCCTAAACCCTCGACCCTATAGTTCCTCAACCATATACCCTCAATTCTCAACCCTCTACCCTATACATTGGATCCTCAACCATCATCTCTCTTTGCTTCCCTTATCTTCTCTCCTCCCTATCTCACTTCTCCCTCCCTCTCTACCCTAATCCCTCAGCCCTATACCCTCAACTCTTAAACCCTTAAACCCTCAACCCTAAACTCTCAACCCTCAACCCTCAACCCTCTACCATCAAACCTATACCCTAAACTCAATACCCTAAAACCTCAACCCTAATCCCTCAAACCTAAGCCCTAAAACCTTAAACCCTCTACCCTAAAACCTCAACCCTCAACCCTTAATCCCTCAACCATAATACCTCAATCCTCAACCCCTAAACCCTAAACCCTAAATCCTTAATCCCTCAACCCTAATCCCTCAATCCTAATCCCTCAACCATCAACCTTTAAACCCTAAACCCTCAACCCCTATACCCTCTACCCTATACTTTTGACCCTCAACCCTATACACTAAACTCTAAACCATAAACCCAATACCCTAAACAATCAACCCTATACCCTCAATTCTCAACCCTCTACCCTATACATTGGATCCTCAACCCTCATCTATCTTTCTACTTCCCTCCTCTTCTCTCCTTCTCTCTATCTCACTTCTCCCTCCATCTCTCCCTCTCTCTACCCTTAAAACTTTAAACCATCAACCCTCAACCCTTAAACCATAAACCCTTAAACCCTCTACCATCTACCATCTACCATCAAACCAATACCCTAAACCATCAACCTTAATCCCTTAACCCTTAAACCCTTAAACCCTTAAAATCTCTACCCTAAACCTTAGACCCTAAACCCTAAACCCTAAACCCTTAATCCCTCAACCCTAATCCTTCAACTCTTAAACCCTCAACCCTCTACCCTATACATTAAACCCTCAACCCTCAATTCTCAACCGTCTACCCTATACTTTGGATTCTCAACCATAATCCTTCAACCCTATACCGTAAAACCTATATACTCAACCCTATACCATCAACCCTCAACCCTTAAGCCCTCAACCCTTAAACCCTCTACCCTATGCATTGGAGCCTCAAACCTATCCTCTCTCTCTATCTATCCCAGTTCTCTCTGCCTCACTCTCTCCTACACTCTCTAATTGTCTCTATCTACCCCCTCCCTCTTTCTACATACCTCTGGCTCAATCACTCCCTACCACTCTCTCTCGTTATCTCTCCCTCCATCCCTCCCTCCCTCTCTCTTTCCCTCCCTCCCTCTATATATCTATATCACTTGTCTCATCCTCACTATCTCTCCCTCCATCTCTCCTACCCTCTCTAATTTTATTTATCTCCCCTCTCCCTCTTTCTATGTACCTCTTACTCAATCACTCCCTACCCCTCTCTCTCTCTCTCTCCTTAAAAACTTAAACCCTCAACCCTCAACCCTTAATCTCTCAACCCTTAAACCCTAAACCCTCAACGAATATACCCTCAACCCTCATCCATCAACCCTTATACCTCAACGCTTAAAATATTAATCCCTTAACCCTCTACCCTATACATTGTACCCTCAACTATAATCCCTCAACCCTCTACCATCTACCTTCAACCCTTGATCCAGGAGGATCCAAAAGACCAAAAATTTCATAGTCTTAGAATCCAATGGAACTAACATCATCACAAAGAGCTTGATGAAACAATATCGACACAACTTAAATTGCATCAAAAGGAGATCGTACACTCAAGATATGCTCAGTAAAATTTGGATCAAACAAGGTACTAGAGGTTGGATGCAAGGGAAAAAAATTGATCATTCTAGAATTGGTCAAAAATTGGTGTCAAATCAAAGAGCTTGACTAGATGGTACCAACGTTGTTCATTTCACATCAAAAAAATATCATACGCCAAAGGTACGACCAGTCAAAGTTTGCATAGTAAGGTTGAATTTGACCATACAGATGTTGACATCAGCATGCTAACATGGCAGTCTGTATGGTGACATGAACGAGTCAGGCCTTGACACATGGTATTCTATACACCAATGTGGATGCCGATGTGTTTGGTGATGAGGTAGGTGGCATGTCTTTGGCAGTGAATCAAAGAGTGCCATGTGACCCAATCACTAGGTGCCACATGACACCCCTGAGAGCACCTCTAGCGGTCGAGCAATCAATTCAACTGTTTACTAAAAAAAATTGAGGTGGGGGTCGAACGCCCAACCTCCATAATCCAAGCCAAGCCCTCCACCATAACACCATGAGATTCCCTCAACAATATATATGTTGTCATTTTTATTTAAAGAAGAAAATGCTGAAATTGGAGGGGCTGACGGTTTGAACCTCTGACCTCCCCCTTACCACCAAAGCCTCCTACCATTGTGCTATGCACATGGTTTGCAATATTATTGGGGAAATTTTCTTTTATTATGGACTATAGCCTATAAAACCCCTATAATTACAAGATTAACCCTCTATATTATAAAAATTAATTCACTATAAATAAATTGTTAATCCCTTATATTTTCAAAGCCCAAATCATGATATTAAAAAAAGGGAATAAATGATATTTGAAAAAATAATTAAAGATTATAAAAGGGATTTTAAGGATTATTTTGTACGGCTCAAAATTATAAGAGCCATTAATTTTAAGGGGTTATAAATTTTAAATATTTAAATGTTATTTTAAGAGATTTTTTCTTGTAAATGGGAGATTGTAAAATCATATGGTTATGAACCATATTAGGAAAAATTGGTGCATTTAATGGGGAGATTTTTCTCTTATGAGGGAAATCAATTTTCTTATGGGAGAGGAATTTAGGCATATTGGGAGGAGTTTGAAGACTAGTGTTTTCACAAAGGCACTTGGAATTTGTGGTATTTTAAGTGTATGTGGACGTGAGTAAAGGAAGATAGTGTCTTTAGGTGTTGAGGGAGATTGTGAAGAAACTGTAATGCAGGTCTAAAGCTTGGATGGTGTAGAGAAGTAGTTAAAGATTTTCATCATTAATAAAGTGGTTCCTCATTGAGAAGTTGACCCAAAGATGTATCTCGAACATATGGGTGAACTTTGTTATCAAATTTATTGTTGTCTCTCTCTATTCTTTCTATGCTTCCTTCCAACATTTTAATTTCTTATTTGAGTTTTTATTTATGACATTTAAGTTAGTTAGTGTTTCATTAATTTGTGTAAGGAGTTAAGTGAACTCGATTTTGTAATTTCAATGGTTAAAGAACATAACCACACAATTCTATTTTTCAATTAGGAAAACTTGTAATTAGGAGTAAAGTGTAAATTATTTTGTAAACATTTAATTACAGATCAAGTTTGGTATCAAAGCAGTACAATAGGAAAAATTGCAAGTGGTGGATGTTAACCAAGTTGAAATTAAAGTGAGGAGAAGGTGCACTTGAGGAGATTAATCCAAAGATCAGATCAAGGCGATTTACTCAAAGACAAACTATGGAACAACTAGAAGAAGGAAAATCTCCCAATCCTGAAATCTTTGAGAATGAAGAACAATTTCACAAATCATTTCTAGAAATGAAGATGATGGTGGAAGAACTGTACAAGAAAAATAAGAAGGAGAAAGGTGAATCATCTTCAAAAGATGACAAAGGTAAAGAAGTAGGAGGTGGTGGTGACCCTCCTAAACCTCTGTCTTCACCTCCTTCACCTCCTTCACCTACTTCATCTTCTTCATCTTCTTCGTCTACTTCATCTACTTCATCTTCAAAGAAGAAACAACCTGTGCAACTTGAATCTAATGCTCCTTTGTTAAATATTGATGTTAAATTTAAATTGCCAACTTATAATGGAGAACTGGATGCAAAGAAACTTGATAATTCGATAAAAAAATTGAAGTTTATTGTCGGATTTAGAAGTTTACTAATGATGCTTCAAAAATCCAATTAGCCACTCTTTGCTTGGGAGGCACAACCTTAATTTGGTGGGAGAGAAAAACTTAGGAAGATCTAGGCTGATATGGTAAAATTATTTCTCCTTGGTTTGATCTTATGGCTGGACTCAAGAAATAGTTTTATCCATTAGGTCACATGCAACAAGCAGTAATGAATTGGAAATAATTAACACAAGGAAAAGGACAAAGTGTACATGAATATACACTCAAATTTAGGAAAAGAGCTTTAATTTCGAACATTCCATTATACACACAAGAAACTTTGTTGAAGTATATAGGTGGATTACGTGAAAATTTGAGGCATACAATACTTATGTTCAATCCAACTAACCTTGACAAAGTTAGTGTGCAAGTCATTCATCTTGAAATAGGCATGAATAATAGCTTCTTAATGGAATCTGGTAAGCAAAAAGAAAATAAGAAAGGGAAGAAGGAAATGCAGTGGACAACTTCTATGAAGAAAGAGGAGGAAAAGCCTTATTGCTCACACTGCAAAAAGAAAGGGCACAAAGATGAAAAGTGTTGGAAATTGCATCCTGATCAGAAACCAAAGTGGTTTAAGGATTGAAAGGGTAAGAAAAATACCGCACATATTGTACACGACCTTGGATCAGGTTCTGATGATGAAACAAAGATAACAGTTGTAGGTATAAAAGGTATTGTTCCTATTGCTAGTACCATGCTTCTTCTTTAAAGTATAATGAGATCCCTATTGAAATTAAAAGGAATGAATTGTTTCATATAAGGACTATTGCAAAATAGAGTAAAATTGATACACTCATAGATAGTGGATCACAAGTAAACTTAATCTCTAAACAAGTTGTTAAGAAATTGGGATTAAAAACAACACCTCATCCAATACAATATCCATTGGGTTGGGTGCATGATAATGCTCGGTTACATGTGTCGACACAATGTAAACTATGATTTGCAATCACATCCAAGTTTGTAGATGAGGTAGAGTTAGATGTAATTCCACTTGACATATGTGGGATGGTTTTGGGAAGTCCTTACTTGTATGACAAAAAGGCCATTTTCTATAGGGAATATAACAAGTTCATTTGTTTAAGGATGGAATTGAATTCATTGTGAAAGCTCATCACATGAAGAATGATAAATATGTTGCAAACACAGGGCATTTGAAAATGGTTGTAAATGAAAGAAAGACATTAACCCTCATGTCTGTAACAACTAGTGGTATTAAGCATGAAAATGAAACAATTTCTAATCCTAATAAGATGTCACAGACAACACAGTGTGAGGATTAGTTGCAAGAAAATTCAAGCCTTCAGCCTAAGGTGGTGAAAGAGGGTTTGAATGACTCATTTACTAATGATGTTCCTATTCAAGAGTTCCAACATGTTGATACTTTTTCATTCACATCAATTTATTTAGTGTTGTTGCTTTTCATTGTACTAGTTAGTTCTATATGGCTCATGGATGCGACAATGAATATTGATGGGTATTTAGTTGATTATATCATCTACACTATCTCATTCTTCATCTTGTTTGTGATGGGTCAGATGATCAAAATTATAGAAAGGTGGACAGATGATATAGGACAAGTGAGGAAACAATGTCCTCACTTAAATTCTATATAAAAATGGACTTTTAGTGGTCCAAAAGCTTCTCAATTGGGAGGAATGATCCAAGAGGATCTAGAAGACTGGAAATTTCATAGTCTCAGAATCTAATAGAACTAGCATCATTGCAAAGAGATCAATGAAATGATCTCGAAGCAACTTGAATCATGTCAAAATGAGACTATACGCTCAATATATGCTTAGTCAAAGTTGGGTCAAATAGGGTACCAAAGGCTAGATACAAGGGCAAAAAATTGATCATTTTGGAATTGGTCAAAAAATGATGTCAAATCAAAGAGCTTGATGAGATGATACCAACACCACTCATTTCACATCAAACAAAGCTAGTATGCCAAAGATACAACCAATCAAAGTTTGCACGGTAAGGTTTACTTTGACCATATGGACGCTGACATCACCATGATGTCAACATGCTGAGGTGGTATTCCATATGGTGACATGGACAAGTTAGGCCCTAACACATGGCAATCTATACACCAACATGGATGCTGACATGTTTGGTGATGAGGCAAGTGACATGTCTTCAGTAGAGAATCAGAGAGTGCCACATGGCCCAATCATAGGGTGCCATATGGCACCCCTATGAGCATCTCTAATGGTCGAGTAGTTAGTTCAATTGTTTACCAAAACAACTGAGGTGGGGGTCGAACCCCCAACCTCCATCATCTAATCCAAGCCCTCCACCATCACCACGAGATTCCCTCAGCCATGTATATGCTGTAATTTTTATTTAAAGAAGAAAATGCCAAAATTGGGGGGGTCAGTAGTTTGAATTGCCGACCTCCCCCTTACCACCCAAGCCTCCTACCATTGTGCTATGTACGTGATTTGGAATATTATTGAGGTAGTTTTGTTTTATTATGCACTAAAGCCAATAAAACCCCTATAGTTACAAGATTAACCCCCTATATTATAAAAAAAAATCCACTATAAATAAATTGTTAATCCCTTAGATTTTCAAAGCCCGAATCATGATATTAAAAAAAGGGCATAAATGATATTTGAAAAGATAATTAAAGATTATAAATGGATTTTAAGGATTATTTTGTAAGGCTCAAAATTATAAGAGCCATTAATTTTAAGGGGTTAGAAATTTTAAAGATTTAAATGTTATTTTAAGGGGATATTATGAATATTTTTTGTTGTAAATGGGAGATTGTAAAATCACATGGTTATGAACCCTATTTGGCAAAATTGGTGCATTTAAGGGGGTAATTTTTCTCTTGTGAGGGCAATCAATTTTCTTATGGGAGAGGAATTTAGGCATATTGGGAGGAGAGTTTGAAGACTAGTGTTTTCACAAAGGCACTTGGAATTTGTGATCCTTTAAGTGTATTTGGACGTGAGTAAAGGAAGATAGTGTCATTAGGTGTTGAGGGAGACTGTGAAGAAACTTAATGAAGGTCTAAAGCTTGGATGGTGTACAAAAGTAATTAAAGCTTGTCATCATTAATAAAGAGATTCCTCATTTAGAAGCAGACCCGAGATGTAGCCCGAAAATATGGGTGAACTCCGTATCAAATTTCTTGTTGTCTCTCTCTATTCTTTCTTTGTTTCCTTCCAACATTTGAATTTCTTTGATTTTTTATTTACGACATTTAAGTGATTAGTTAATGTTTCATTAATTTGTGTAAGGAGTTAAGTGAACTCAATTCTATAATTTCAATGGTTAAAGAACATAACCATGTAATTCTATTTTGAAATTGGGAAAATCTATAATTAGGAGTAAAGTGCAAATTATTTTGTAAACCTTTAATTGCAGATCAACCCTATACCCTTAATTCTCAACCCTCTACCCTATACATTGGATCCTCAACCATCATCTCTCTCTCCTCCCCTCCTTTTCTCTCCTCTCTATCTCACTTCTCCCTCCAGCTCTCTCTCCCTCTCTACCCTAATCCCTCAACCCTATACCCTCAACTCTTAAACCCTTAAACCCTCTACCTTGTACCATCTACCCTCAACCCAATACTCTAAACCCTCAACCCTAATCCCTCAAACCAAATCCCTCAACCCTTAAACCCTTAAACCCTCTACCCTAAACCCTCAACCCTCAACCCTTAATACCTCAAACCTAATCCCTCAACCCTCAACCCTTAAACCCTAATCCCTTGTCCCTTAAACCCTAAACCCTCAACCCCTATACCTTCTACACTACACATTGGAACTTCAACTTTAATTCCTCAATCGTATACCATCAACCCTCTACTCTCAACCCAATACCCTATATCCTCAAATCTCAACCCTCATCTATCTTTCTCCTTCCTTCATCTTCTCTTGTCTCTATCTCACTTCTCCCTTCATCTCTCCCTCCATCCATCCCTCCCTCTCTACCCTAATCCCTCTACCCTATACCCTTAACCCTAAACCCTAAACCCTAAACCCTAAACCCTCAACCCTTAAACCCTCTACCATCTACCCTCAACCTAATACCCTAAACCCTCAACCCTAATCCCTCAAAACTATACCATCAACCCTTAAACTCTCTACCCTAAACCCTCAAGCCTTAATCCGTCAACCCTTAAACCCTAAACCCTCAAAACTTAATCCCTAAACCATCAATCCCTAAACCCTCAAGCCTCAACCCTCAACCCTTAATCCCTCAAAACTAATCCCTCAACCCTCAACCCTCAAACCCTAATCCCTCAACCCTCAATCCTTAAATCCTAATTCCTAAACCCTTAAACCATTAAACCTTCAACCCTCTACCCTCTACCCTATTCATCATACCCTCAACCCTCAATTCTCAACCCTTTACCCTATACATTGGACCCTCAACCATAATCCTTCAACCCTGTTGGCCTTTTGCAATGGTTTAATAACTAAGCCTTTAAGGATGTGACTTAGAGATTGAACATCTGCACTAATTAGCTATCTCACTCATCATGAAGGTGGATTTCACTTGTCAACCCAAGGAATAAACTTGAAATGGGTCAACACTATACATGCACTAGGACGCTACTGCAGTCATCCATAAACTAGGAAAGAACTAATGCTAGAAATAAGGTGTTGGAAGCTAGGAAATCAACTTAAACACTAAACATAAATCAACATATGCACCAAGCATTAACAACAAGACTTTAAATGAAAGATAGAAATGGAAATCTCAACAAACAGACAAGAAACTACTCTATTCACCTTGGCTGCAAGAACAAAAACATAATGGAATTTCAGTGGCTATAGGAATAGACAGTTACTGAAATTGAAACTAACTACTAAACATAAAATAACTTTTAAACTAATAGATGGAATTCTCACCAAGTGGGACCCCTTGGATGAGTCTCCCTTACACTAACTCAAATGCAACAACTCAAAATGTCATATTATTTCTTGAAAGCATAAGTACACCATCTCAACAATAGAACTATAAAATTGGAAAATGTGAGTACAAACTCAAAATATCTAACCTTATCAAAAGGATCATTTGACCATTATTTATAGGGAGAAAACTACTGACTATCCCTAAATACCTAGGTAGTCAACTCCATCAAAATAGGAGGATTTCGCTTATTGAAAGCATAGAAAAAGATGGAGGAAGTTATGCATGCCCTAAATTGGTCAAACAAAACTTGCTTCAATGGGAATTAGCACAACACACTCCCTAGATTTTCTCAACAACAAATATGACCATTAAAAAAATGTGGTTACATTCTTTTGTTTGAATTAGGAATTTCCCTCCATGAGATTTTTCCCACTTTGACTTCTTAATGATCAACTTCTTGACTTCTTAGTAACCGAAAAATTTGGCAAGAATTTCTCCCATGTAGTAGGCTTTGTTGACATTATCATTTTAGTGGAAACCTACACAATAGCTTTAGCACACTCAAACAAATGCATATCTATAATTACCTTAGTAACACTCATTCAACCACTAGTAAATTCAAAAAAGATAATCCTCATAGCATGATAATGTCATTGAAGTCACAAGGATAAAGCTTATGTCTAAAGTCTATGGTTTTAAGGAAAATATCAACAACCAAGTATCAAAGTCTACGATAGCAATATAAAATATATAATGAATCCTATAAAAATTGAGCAATTAATTGAGCTCATCATCCCCCCCCAACCTAATGTTTTGTTGGTCCTCCAGTATAAGGAACACTATTCTTTTTCCTAATCAATGCCTTGAAGTCCCCAATTTCCAACTACCCCACATCAGTCTTTGCGATGTCTAAATCAAGATCCTAGTAGAATCCTTGTTTGTTCTTTAGTTTGTTCCATCTTGTCCTTTCTACAACTATGTCATACTAGTAAAACTTGTAATCTGGCATAGGCCACAATAATGTAGGTGGCTGAAATGTTAAGGGAAGCCAAAACTACCGCTTTCTTCTAGCAATTTGTATGTACCTATCAACCCTTTTGCATGCTGCAACATAGTTCTATAAAGAGTGGGGTTTCACCTGTTTCAACTCTTTTGGAAAACTATTCCACCTATGTGCTGAATATCCTATTATTGATTTTCCTATGGTTTCATCTACCTTCTCATATTCTTTGTAGGTCTCTTCTCTGATGGGAATAATCTTATTTTTGTAGTTGGGGTTGTAAAGAACTTTGTGCCATGTCATGAAAATATCTCTAGGGTTATTAGATTCAGCCCTGAGAGGCAGGGGAGTATGAATTTCCCTTTCTCTATAAGTTCTATATTGTTGTAATAGGACATAAATGCCCTTAAATGAAGGTCCCCAATATATAGTAAGAGATTCCAATCATCATAATTAGACAAAACATAATTGTGTAGATATAGTTCACATAACAAATTTTTAACATCAAGAGGGGAAAACTGATAAGCTTGCAAAAATTCATGTGGAGTGTCAATAGTAGGACTCAAACTTGAAATGATCCTTGATAGCTTGAAGGAAAGATTTCACTCCTTCAAGTGCAGGGAATATACTCTAGGAGGAGTTCTACATGCTAGCATTTTGGGTATTAAATCTACCACATTAGCTACCCATTCCTTCAAGGCAACAATTTCTGCATTCTTTTCTTTAATCTCTGCATCTTTCTTTTTAATCACATTTTGCAGCTTGCACTTTTCCTTTCTCCATTCTCTTCCTTTCTTTGCATCTCACTCCATAATTTCAAAGCTATGTCATTCCATGAAAAGGCAATAGGTTTATGTATTCCTACCAAAATCTTCCCTAGCACCGATTCTTTTTGTTCAAATATCACCAGTTGTAGTGATTCAGGTTGTTCATCTTGCTTAGGCTATAGGAACTCTAGATTCTCATTTTTCTCTTGTTGTAGGAGTTCTTGGCTTTCATCTTGCTCTTGGTTCTCAACTTGTACCACAATGGAAGCAAGCTCTACCAATTTGATATCTACCCGCTCTTCAAAAAAAACTTTTTCCTCAATATTCACCTACCCCATTGGGGCTTCCGTCTCCTCCCTAGATGTTTTTATAAGCCTAAGGCTTCTTTTTGGAGGTACACCAATGGCTAACCCAATTGGTTTTGATCTCTTAGGAGGGTTTTTTATCTTTTTCTTTGGCTACAGGAGGAACAGTGTTATCAACCTTTTATTTCCTAGGGTTGGGTGTTGCTTTCTCTATTGTTTTCTTTTAGCCTTCCCTTTCCTCATTTCTACTTCTTTCAATTATGCCTCTTCTCTCCTAAGGGCATCCCTAGTTCAAATTAGGGTTTTGGAAGGGACATTATCATCAAAATTTGAGGATGAACTTTCCTCACCTGAATATTCTAACTCAGAAGAATCAATTTCAATAGCTTGCTCAGTTGCAGGAGGGTTTGAACTAGGGTTTGTACGTAAGGTTGATGCTCCAGGAGTAGTTTCAAAAACTCGCTCTTCACTACTATCCCTACGAGGTTGAGACTAACCTATAGGACATACATGTTTTGGTGTAAATTGATCAATGTTTAAAAACTCCCCCCAAATCATATTAGTTACTTCATGCATATATGTTTCCACTAACAATTTGATTAAACAATGGTGAGAGACAAAATTATCCCTACCTTTCTATGTTTCAGCCGCTATGATGGAAAGGAGGTGATATAACACATTGGGCACGCACATTCTTTGTCCATGCCTCATATGGTTTAGGAGCTTGAAATGTACAAAACGGAGGAATGACTGGTGGCCCTCACAAGTGATGTAATTGACAATGTGGAAAGCTACTTGTCTGCATGGCTCTGGGAGAGAAGTTCTCTTCATATCCTATTTATCCACCACCAACAGAGCGTCACTGGGTTTAGTAAATTTAGCCTTGGATGACCTTGCATCTTTTGTAGCAGGGTATGGCTCACCATCAACAAGTAAACCTGTTACCTCTGCAATTGTTTCCTTAGTAACAATCACCTCCAACCCTTTTACCATTGTCTTCCCCTCAGAGAATGTGTGTGCAAATTCCTGCGTAATTTCTTCATTGTAACTATCGAGCTTCAAGAAATAGTCCATCCATCTGCAATTTCTAAACTCTACTAAAGAAGGTGCATCCTGCATTACCACGTTATGAACCATGGGTTCATTTTGAATTAGCTGACCTCCTATCGCTCAGCTGCTTGCAATCATACAAGCACTCTACTAAATTTCCTTTTCTTGCAATCCTTTTCTGAAAACCCCAACTTCTTCTTCCTACAACTCTTGCTTTTGTCGTGTTGACGCTAATTTCATGTAGCTCACCAAATTACTTTTTTTTTACATTCAAAATTATGACTAGGCAATAAAGATTCATTAATGAGGGGTATTATCAAAAGAAATGGTGGTGGAATTTCACACATGCAAGCCGTCACATCAATTTATCATTCAAATTGGCTCAATTTAAATTTGATGATATGGATGACACATGGACTTGTGAGTTGGCACTCCCCCCAACCTAATTTATAGCATGTGTTTGCACAGGCTAGTTGATAATTATGATTGTACAAGGCGGGGTGCAATTTCATGCTATGTGAAATATCTACATTTAATTACAGTAATTAAGAAAATTCACTAAAGATAATAAAGATATAACAAATTATTTTGCATGTACCTGAAATATTGGAGTATCTTTGCAAAGAATGTGGAGAAAGTAACGATTACCTTTAAGAAGTATGGTTGATCAATTAATGGAATGAAATGATGGCAAAGTGGAGTGATAGTGGAGTTATGGAAGAGAGAGAAGATGGTGATGGATGGGTGGATTAATGAAGAAGTGGACCCCCACAAAAGTGGAAGTCTTTATTATGAACTGGTTGCATGTGTACTTGGATCAGTTAGAAGGAGGGACACTAGGTCCGCTTCCTTCGGTTGCAGGAAGTTTGAAGGTTGGGTATTGATTAAATTGCTGCATGAATTCTTCCTTGGACGCTGGCTTGTGATACAATCTTATATGGTGACCATTGACCAAAATTTTGAATTAGAAAGAGTCAATGGTGGTTAGTTGTACAACTCCATTGGAAAAGACTTTGGCAACCTCATACAGTCCCAACCATCTAGTCTACAATTTCCCTGCACTATCTTGATACCTGGAGTCATAAAGGAGTGCCTAGTCACTAGGCTGAAACTTCTTGTCCTTTATGTACTCATCATGCCATTTGATCCTTTGATTTTGCACTACCTCAGTGTGATGCAAGGTTTTTAGTCTCATCTCATCAAAATTATTTAGCTGCATGATTCTATCTTTTTCTGCCTCAGAGATATCCATCCCTAAGTCTAGTGCAGTCCTAAGAGTCTTATGCTCAAATTCAATGGGAATCATGGTCATTTTCCCATATAGTAATTCAAAAGGAGTGAAACCTATTGTTGCTTTCCAGGTGGTCCTATAGGCCCAAACAACTTTTGGAATCCTATTGGCCCAGTCTCTCCTATGAAGAGCTACTATTTTTGTCAAAATTGCCTCAACTTCTCTATTGGTCACCTTAGATTAGCCATTGGCCTGAGGGTGATAGGGAGTATACTTCTTGTGTCTCACATTATATTCATTAACAAGTGTTGTGACAAGGGTTGATGTAAATTGAACCCCTTGATCAGTCACTATCTCCTTTGGGACCCCATAACGAGTGAAAATTCCTCATATAGAAATTTTGTAACCTTATTATCTCGGGCATGCTTCATTGCTTTAACTTCAACCCACTTGGTCACATAGTCATTGCAAACCAAGATGTAGGATTTACCATTTGATGGAGGATCAATGGGTCCTACAAAATCCAGTCCCCATTTATCAAATGGAGTGATTATTACCTATGGGTAAAAGGGAATCTCATCATATTTTGTTGGTCAGCCCATCCTATGGCATCTATCACACTTCCTGGTATACTTGCCTACATCCTTGTGAAGTGCGGTCCATTAATATCCTGTGTTAAGTATCTTCATTGTTGTCCTTTTGGCTGCAAAATGCCTTCCATAGGGTTCATTGTGGCATGCATGCAATATATCATATATCTCATCTTCCCTTACACATCTCCTCATGACATGGTCTAGTCCAGTGTAGAACAAACAACTTGCAATCCATGAAATGGAAAGGTTTTCTCAATGAGTATCCTTCTCTCTTTTGGAGAGAAATGAAGACGAACTATCCCTGTAACTAGGTAATTGGCTATGTCAACATACCAAGGAGTATGCAAACTGATGGAAAACAAATGTTCATTAGGGAAGGAGTCATCAACAACCATCTTGCTAGCCTGCTTGAAATGAGGGGCTTATTCATGAGGTATCTTATTGCTGCATGGTTTGTATGAATAAAAATCTAATACCATGTTATGTAGTGTCTAAATTTGTTAAGTGCATAGATTATTTCCAGCATTTCTTTTTCTGTCACCGTGTAATTGAATTCAACCCCTTGAAGGTTTTTGCTAACAAAATAGATTGCATTCTCAATGGTTCCTTCTTTTTGTCCCAACACAACTCCTACAACATAGTCTAATGTATTTGTATGAATGTGAAAATGAAGCTCCCAATTAGGACCTTTGAGTACATGAGCATGGGTTAAGGTTGCTTTTAGATCAGAGAATTCCTTGTCATAGTCTTCTTTCCACTGGAATTCAACATATTTAGTGAGAAGATTGTATAATGGTATTGCCATTTTGCTAAAATATTTGATGAAACGCCTATAGTAC
This sequence comes from Sequoia sempervirens, assembly GCA_007258455.2. Classification (NCBI taxonomy): domain Eukaryota; kingdom Viridiplantae; phylum Streptophyta; class Pinopsida; order Cupressales; family Cupressaceae; genus Sequoia; species Sequoia sempervirens. Next base: position 8,289,285 of record VDFB02026320.1, read on the forward strand.
CCTGCATGGCCCAAGAAAATTCTAATATCTTTTTGCTTTATAGGAGTAGGAAGATTGGTTATCACTTCAATGTTTATTGGGTCTACTTGAATTCCCTTTTTAGAGATGTAGTGTCCAAGGAATACTCCTTCCTATATCATCATAAAACACTTCTCACTATTCAATGATAGGTTATGGTCTTCACATCTCTGTAAGACCTTCCTTAGATTCTCTAGAGCTTCTGCAAAATCAGCACCATAGGTAGTAAAATCATCCATATAAATCTCCATGAACTCATGTGAGATGTTTGAAAATATACTAATGACCGCCCTTTGGAAATTTGCAGGTGCATTGCACAAGCCAAATGGAAGCACTGAGTAGGAATAAGTCCCACATGGACAGGTAAAGGTGGTCTTCTCTTGATCCTCAAGGGAAATTTATATTTGGTTATAGCCACTGAATCCATCTAGAAAAGAAAAATATTGCTTTCCTGCAAGGGAGTCCAGTACTTGGTCTATGAAAGGAAGGGGGAAATGGTCCTTTTTGGTGGCAGAGTTGAGTTCCCTGTAGTCAACACAAACTCTCCACTTCCCTCCCTTTTTAGGCACAATCACCAGTGGGAACACCCATTGATTGTCTGAGATGGGATAGATAGATCTTGCATCCAATAATTTCTTAAGTTCCCCTTTGAAAATTTCTCTCAATGCAGGGTTGATTCTTCTTTGTGGATGCCTTACTAGTGTGCAATCATCTTTGATATATATCCTATGACTGTAGAGCTTAGGATCCAATCCCTTCATATCATGGTAGTCCAATGTAAATGCATGTTGGTGGGTCTTCAGTAGGTTTGTTAATGACAATTTTTGTTCTTGATTCATCTTGCTATTAATATTTAGATGTTTTCCTTCTGACACTTGCACTTGTGTGGTTAACTCTATCATAGCTTTTTCACTAACACTTGGCATTTTTAATTCATGTGGAAGCAATACATGAAACATATCAGTTGCTGTAAGAAGTTCAGCTGCAAAAGGAGTGGGTAGTGTTGTGCAGTTTTGCACACACGCCCCACTAAAAGTAGGGACCCTCTTTTTGCTCTGGCTTTTGGTGTCTTTTGGCCCCTTAATTTTATTGATTTGGTTGCCCTTGGAAGTCCTTAGAAGTTCATCTTGCTTGCCCATGTGAGTTCCCCAGGTTGCCCTTTGAAAAAACTAGGTTCTGAAAAAAATCTGGGTTTTTACCCCAATCCGGGATTTTCCGGTCCGTCCGGATTTTCCCGGATTCTGCTCAAAGTCCAGCTCTGTGCAAAAATCCGGGTTTTTGGTCTAGTCCGGGATTTTCCGGTCCATCCGGATTTTCCTTATTTCCATGAAATGCTGGATTTCTTCAGTTTTCTGGGTTTTTGCCTGCGTCCGGGATTTTCCGCCCGACCCAGATTTTCTCGGATTTCTCCAGTTTTCCGGAATGTGCCAAAAGTCCGAAATTTTATGCCGCCTGCAGAAATCCGGTCCACCCGGATTTTTCTGGATTTTCTGCCTGGCTTTGTGCAAATTGAAATACTGGATTAAATTGATGAATTTGATGATAAATGCTTAACATCCCATGCTTAATTCGATATATTACACGATGTTTCACGCATTATTGGTTCGTTTTGATGATTTATTGTTGAAACTTTTGGCTGTATTTTGTAAAATCCTGTCCGGCTGGATTTTTTCGGATTCTGGTCTGGAGTCCGCCTGACCTGGATTTTCCCGGATTCTCCCCCTAGTCTGGTTTCCCGAAATGGAAATTTTTCTGAGAATGATTTTTTTTCCAAAAATGGAAATTTTTAAAAAAATGATCCTGAAAATGAAAAATTTCTTGAGAGAAAAATTTTGAAAATAAAAATTTCCAAAAATGGAAAAAATTCTAAAATGGAAAGTTTCCTTTTAAAAATGTAAGTTTTTTAGAAAAGGTCAAAATTTTATTCAAACTTAATTTGAACATGTAGGCTATTAATGATGATATCTATTTTTCAAGACTAAACAAATATTAATAGGGGGACTTGCATATGGATTCGTGCCAAAGGGGAATCTGGAAGCATTCAATTTAAATTTTTAAAGTGGGACCTACCTAAGAATCCGTGCCAAAACTGTCTACAGCTGGAGGACTTCCTAGAAAACACGTGAATCTGATCTTGCTGGAGATCGTAGGCCGACATGGATAATATTCATGCATTTAATGCAAATCTTGTCCTATTTTGAAATTCTCCTGCCCGACCTGTTTTGGGGCCCGTTATTATTGTAAAATCTAACTAGGCCGACCTGTTTTGAGGCCAGTTATTATTGTAAAATCTAATTAGGCCGACCTGTTTTGAGGCCAGTTATTATTGTAAAATCTAATTGGGCTGACATGTTTGAGGTTCTCTATAAATGGAATTTGTGCCTTATTTGTAAGGGGTAGACTTTAGGAGTTTGACTAGGCCAGAATTTTGCTAAGTTGGAAGGCCAGAATTGGCAAGTAGTTTTCAGAATTAGCTGTAGGAGATGAAAGACTTGAAATTGTTATGTAATGCTGGAGAATTAATGCAATTGGATTGTTGATTTGGCAAACTTTGTATTTATTTTTAACAGCTTTTATGGTTTCTTGTTCTTGATTCTCAGATATTAGATGTTAGATGTTAGATTTCAGCTCTTTTATAATGATGGTGAAATGTTAATGATGTTGATCGATTTCCGGTCCATACTTTTAGCAATTTGTTGATTGTAGATTGCTGTGTAAAGTTAGTCTGGGCCTCACTTCTATGCTAAGTTCAACTGTGAATGCTTGTTTACATTGCGCCAGCAGTTAGGTATGTGAATGAATGTTCAAAGTCTGAAAATCTTCAGATTTCCCCAGAAGATCGCACCATTTCTGTGTAGTTGCAGGTTTGTCCTTGATCAAACAGAGATTGGTTTTATTGGGGATCTGTCCATTTGCAGCTTTCATCATTACTGTGATTGATCTTAGGAGTTAGAATAGAATAGAATCTCTCTAAACCCTTATCTCTTTTGTTGTTTATTTTGAATCCGGGTTAGTTTTAGGATTGAAAGCATCACCATATTGTTGCATCTGATGAAAATTCACTTCTAGCATTGTTTATTTGTAAGGCCCCTTGTGATTACCAGAATTTTTTCATATTATCTGAGTTGTTTATGCATTGTCATGACTTGACACCCGAGAGACCTTGGGGTGATTTTCAACAATTTATTGTTGAAGATTATCTTTCAAGAGAGATAGAATATCATTTTCTGTCTGAGTTGTTGCTGTGCAGAAAACACCATCAACAGGTAGAAGTGTCTTCATTGAACTGGGAGACCTAGATTCAAGAGTAGATGACTCTTCATGTACCTCACAATGCTTCTGAATTATGTGGTACAACACTTTTGAATTATGTGGGACAACACTTCATCTTCTTCCCAGAGCTACATGAAAGAGCTTCTACCTAACATCATAAGTTGTGCCACTGAATTGACTCCCTCAGCCTCTTCTCCTGCATGTGGCCATATGGGGTTATCCATGTCATGAGATGGTTGAGCAGGAGGGTAGAGAACAAGCTTTTTGGTGCTCTTCCCATCAGAAATAGTCATGTCCCCTAATCGACATCTAATGTAGGCATCTTTTGTGGCCAATCATGGCCTTCCTAGGATAATGGGATACCCACCTAGTGTAGCTCTAGGAGAAATAATCATAAAATCAGTTGGGTACTCCTAAGAATCTAGAGTTACCACAAGGTCCTCTACTATACCATCAGGTTTAACAGTGGAACTATTAGCAACCTGCAGGATAGTAGGAGTAGGTCTCAAGTTTGCAACATTTAGTTGCCACAAGATATCATTAGTCATCACATTTATTTCTACCCCCAAGTCAATTAGAGCATTCCTTATTTGGATTCCATTTATGACAACTCCTACCACAAAACTACCTAGGTCAGTGTACTTGGAAACTGTAACTTTTCCAAACATGATGTATGCTAACTGTCCTACCACATGAATTGTGGTGGGGTCTTTCTTTTTCCTCCTTGGATTTTTGAGGCATGCCTCTTTGATTTCTTTTCCATATATAGGGACATCTTTTATGGCTTGAAACAAAGGTATCTTGACACATATGTGTTTCAACTGATCCAAGATGTAAAAGGTTATTTCTTCTTTCTCTTCCTTTTGCTTAGCAACTTCTAACCTTTGAGGAGATGGTGGATGTTGATTAGTTTGTTGAACTGGTTTAGGATTTCTAGGCACACTATGCTAAATGAGGACATTCAGAGGATCCTCTTCTTCCATAGGAAGATCAGTGATGATAGGAGTGGAAGGAGCTAGCAAAGTAGTTCATGAACATAGGTGGATGTCACTCACACTCACAACATATGCAGGAAATTGATTAGGGTCTACAGAGTATACTAGTTGCTACTGTTGTGGTTTGTTATTTGGGTTAGGTGTGGGTTGAGCTGGTAACTCATGAGTAGGTCTAGGTGTTCTTGAACTTGAGCTAGTAGGAGGAGGAATTATAGCAATTTGTTGGGGCTGTGAAGGTGGCTACATGTAACTAGTGTCTAGTTTGGCCATTGTTGTCCCCCCCTCCATTGGAATGTTTGCTTCCATTTTCCTAGAGGTGGCTACCAATTCCCTTGAAACCACTACCAAATATCTTGAGGTTGTTTCCACTGGGGTGGAGATTTTTGGTGATTGAGCTAGGTATTTAGAGGGTTATTCCAAGGTTGAGGTGGATATCCTCCATAGTTGGATGGATATGGGGGTTTCCATTGGTTACCAGATGCATAAGAATTGAAATATGGCCCAACAAAAGATAATGGATCTAGTGGCATACCTTGTCTTGGAGCCCATGGCCTCCTTTGTGCAATGTAGTAGACTTGATCATCTTCACTCTGGATTGGCTTGAATTCAAGTGGAATCTTCTTGCTATCAATATTAGCCACCATTTTGTATCTAAAGACCTTTTTTATGTAATGAGGGTAGTATTCTGCCAACATTGCCTCAGCCTCAGCATGTTTCTTATTTTCTTGGAGTGTAATAAGCTAAGTATCCAAATTTTTTATGATGACTTGCTTGAAGTCTGCCAACAAGTGAGTAATATCCATCCTTGAAACTCCATTGGTGGATGATTTACCCATGAGGATTGGTATCCTCTTCCCTTATTTGAAGCTGCCCTAGAATAGTTCTAGCATATCTTCTTAATATCATCCTGAGGAACTTGGGTGATATGTCCTCCTCCCATCAGGTCCAAAGCATCAATGCATCTCTCAGCGATCCCTCTAAGGAAGAGGAGATTTTGAGACTCCTCATTGAGTGTATGATGTTGAGAATTTTTTAGAAAAAATACAAAACTTGAAATGTAATCCTCCAAACTCTCATCTCCCTTCCATTACATCATAAAGATGTCATTTCATCTCATGTCACTTCCCCTGTAATATTATTTGTACTTGTCAAGAAATTTTGTCTTCATGTCATTCCAAATTTTCATGGTATTCCTACCTAAGCTCATAAACCATCTTAATGCAACTTCTTTCAAGGTGGTAGGAAACAACTTAAGCCTATAAGCATCAGTGGGGTAGTCATAGCTTCTACAAAGGATATCAAACTTAAACAAGAAAGTGTCTGGGTCTTTTGTGGCAAGTCCATAAAACTTAGGAAGGACTAAAGCAGGGATGTTCTTGAGGTTGTCAACTACATTCTAATGAGTAATAGGAAATGGAAAATATGGTTGGTTAGGTCTATTTCTGTGTCGATTCCCATTATTATCATCACCCATGCCTGCTTGATGAAACTCCAAAGAAAAGGGATTCTCAATCAGATTTTGGGCTTCAAAGGAAGTGTCAGAATTGGTTAGATTGGGAAATGCATCAAAAAAAGGGTGTGCTTCTTCTTCTTCTTCTTCTTCATCATCTCTTGGAATATTTTGATGCTCAAATAGTTGGAATGGATTAGGGTCATTATGAAGGAATCTCCCATGAGCATCTCTCCTCCTTCCTCTATGCATGTGGTATCAACTCAATATCAGCCAAATCACACAAAGAATTGGTAAAAGAATAATGGGTCATTACTTTCCTAAATGAGGGGTATACTAAGAGAAAAACAATTATAAATGCTATAAAAAGAAAGAAACTATCAATGACTCCAAAGAACTTCCTAGTTTGACACCATCCCCAGAAATGGCACCAAAAATGTTGGCCTCCTGCAATGGTTAAATAACTAATCCTTTAAGGCTATGACTTAGAGATTGAACATATGCACTAAGTAGCTATCTCACTCATCATGAAGGTGCATTTCACTTGTCAACCCAAGGACATAAACTTGAAATGGGTTAGCACTATATGTGCACTAGAAATCTACTGCAATCATCCATAAAATAGGAAAGAACTAATGCTAGAAATAAGGTGCTAGAAGGAAATCAACTTAAACACCAAACATAAATCAACATCTGCACTAGGAATTAACAACCAGACTAGAAATGAAAGATAGATTTGGCAATCTCAACAAAAAGACAAGAAACTACTCTATCTGCCTTGGCTATAGGAATAGACACAAAATGGAATTTCAGTGGCTACAAGAATAGATGGTTGTTGAAATTGAAACTAAATACTAAACATAAAATAAATTTTAAGTTAATAGATGGAATTCTCACCAAGTGGGCCCCCTTGGACGAGTCTCCCTTACACTAATTCAAATGGAATAACTCAGAATGTCATATTATTTCTTGAAAGCATAAGTACAACATGTCAACAATAGAACTGCAAAACTAGAAAATGCGAGTACAAACTCAGAATATCAAACCTTATCAAAAGGAGCATTTGACCATTATTTATAGGGAGAAAACTACTGAGTATCCCTAACTACCTAGGCAGTTGACTCCATCAAAATAGGAGGATGCTGCTTATTGAAAGCATAGAAAAATATTGAGGAAGTTTTGCATGCACTAAATTGGTCAAAGCAGACCTGCTTCAATGAGAATCTAGCACAAAAAACTCTCTAGATTTTCTCAACAACCAATATGACCATTAAAAAAATGCGGTTACATTCTTTTGTTTGAATTAGGGATTTCCCTCCATGAGAGTTTTCCCACTTTGACTTCTTAATGATCAACTTCTTGACTTCTTAGTAACTGCCCAATTTGGCAAGAATTTCTCCCATGTAGCAAGCTTTGTTGACATCAACATTTTAGTGGAAACCTACACAAACAAATGTATATCTATAATTACCTTAGTAACATACATCCAACCACTAGTAAATTCAACATAGATAATCCTCATAGCATGATAATGTCATTGAAGTCACAAGGATAAAGCTTATGTCCAAAGTCTATGGTTTTAAGGAAAATATCAACAACCAAGTGTTAAAGTCTACGATAGTAACAAAAAATATATAATAAATCCTATCAAAATTGAGCCATTAATTGAGCTCATCAAACCCTATACCCTAAAACCTATATACTCAACCCTATACCCTCAACCCTCAACCCTCAACCCTAAACCATTAAACCCTAAACTGAATCCCTTAGCTCTTAAACTCTTAAACCCTTAAACCCTCAACCCTTAGCCCCTCTACCATATATAGTAAACCCTCTACCCTATACATTGGGCCCTCAACCCTAATCCCTCAACCCCTATCCCTCTCTCTCTATCTATCTATATCACCTCTCTCTCCCTCCCTCTATCCTACCCTCTCTAATTGTCTCTATCTACCCTCTCCTTCTTTCTATGTACCTCTCACTCAATCAAACCCCCCTCTATCTCTCTCCCTCTCTCTTCCACTCCCTCTCTCTCCCTATCTCTCAGGTCTTTCCCTCTCACCCCTCTCTTTCTCTCTCAGGTATCTCCCTCTACTACTTAGGTAACTCTCTCTCTCTTGGCACCTCTCTGCTCTCTCTCCCTCTCCTCTCTCTCTCCTCCCTCTCTCTCCATCTCTCCTCTCTCCTCTCCACCCCCCTCACTCTCCATCTCCCTCACCTCCTCTCTCTCTCTCCCTCTATCCCCTCTTCCCACTCCCTCTCTCTTAGGTCTCTCCCTTCTATCCCATATCCCACTCTCAGGTCTCTCTCTCTCATGTCTCTCCCTCCCTCTCCCTCCCACCCTACCAATACAACTCTCTCTTAAAATTCTCCCTCCCTCAAAAGACATGAAAATATACATATATATAAGCAGACATACATACATACATGCATACATCCATACTTACATACATACAAGCATACATACAAGCATACATACATATGCACATACAATCTTACATACATACATACATACATACATATGCATACACTGGTACATACATACATACATGCATCCTTAATCACTTATACATACATACATACATAGAGGCATACATACATGCATATATATGTACAAGCGTACATACATACATGTTATGCTAGTATACATACATTTAATATACTAGCATTTAACATAAAGCAAGACATAATGTGAGTGCATTATAACACACTCATGCTATGTCTTGCTTAGGCAACTCTTGGGCACAAACACACAAAATATGTCAAAATAATGAAATAACATGAGCATGTTATAAAACACACATGTTATTTTTTTCTTTGGGAATCCCCAAGCCTTAGGCTTGGTATTTGCTTTGGAATATCAACCTAAAGGCTTGGAGTTCCTTCCCAACGTCCAAAACATGTTTTTGCTAATTCTAGAATACCAACCTAAAGGCTTGGAGTTCCTTCCCAACGTCCAAAAACATGTTTTTGCTAATTCTACAATATTTCACATAATCACGTTCATGTTAAGCATCAAGTTTGCATGTGTTTCAAGGTCAAACAAATTGAACACCTTGGTAATGTTAGGCTCTCTCTTAGCTATCTAACGATGCAATTTTTTCACATTTTGACAATGTTAAGCCTTTCATCTTTAATTTATTTTGTTTGTGTCTATTTTTTGGCAAAAACCAGTGTTTGGTATTTTTTTCTTTGTAAATTAACTGTTCATCAAAATTTAAAATAAATTACATTTTTAGAAACTAGAATCCATTCTACACATTAAAAAAAATTGATATTCAATTATTTTTCAAAATTTATAGGGGTAGCACGATCAAAATTTTGTTTTTCAAGAACTGTCCACTTTGAAAATCAGTAAAAATTCAAATATTCATTAAAAAATTATCAAAAAAATGGAGCATAAACTACAAACTATTAGCTAATTTCTCACCAAAGAGATTTTAAAATACCCAAAAAAAGTTAACCTTTTGAGGGAGCCACAAAAGTCGCTATGTTATGTTTTTTTGACAAAAACAACACCAAATTATGTGGCTCCCTATTTTGAATCCCTTAATCTCAACCATTTTTTTTTTTAAATTAGTAGTTTAGAAAGTGACTCAGAGCACTACGATCCTTTTTATTTTTGCATCTAAATTTTTTGAGTGTAACTATCCTCAATTTCACATCCAAGGTCAGTATTTCCTAATTTTAGAAAAAAAGTGGCCACTTAAGACCTCTTTTTGGCCCCCCATATTTTTGCACTTACCCTAACAACACTTGCAACCTTCTGTAATTCACAAGAACCTCCTCAGTAACATAGGTGATCTAAAAAGAGAGGAGTGCAACTTGCATAAAACATTGACAATGAATACCAAACTCCAAGACCAAAACTGCAACAACAGAGGAATGTAGAGCATTCTCTCGAACAAACTTCAATGCATCTTATTGAAATAGAAATATTTGAGTAACTTGTGGAGACCAGAACTCCCTTTCAGTAACACATATATTATCAAGATCATTAAGAGAGAGAATGAGACATACATTAGAATTTTAACATCTCTCCAACATTATTCATGCTTCTAATCCTCATCTTAATATATCATTATGAAATCAACTTTGCTAACAATAATAATGTATTATATGAGCATTAGCAATAATACTTCTTTGATGAGGCATGACATCCAACCATTAAATTATTCAACTCTTATCTTCTTTGATAAGGCATGGCATCTAACCATGAACCTCTTCAACTCTTCTCTTCTTTGATAAGGCATGACATCCAACCATGAACTTCTTCAAATCTTCTCTTCTTTTATAAGGGATGAAATCCAACCAATGTTAGCCCAAACTGAATATGCCAAGGACTAACAAAATATTACTTATGTGCCAACAATATCCATCAATGACAACAATTTCCAACAATCTCCCCCTTTGGAATTGATGGCAACACACTACTCACTCTCCCCCTTTGACATCAAGGACAAAGGGCCAAACACTTCTACACATATTGCAAGATTGTGTTTCCCTTGGTCTTCCTTGTAACACAATGCTTGGGTTTGTGACATGGTTTAACCACCTCTTATGGATCTTAACTAATGCTTGCATCAAGCATTGACAGGTTGACCTTTTGGTGCAATGGCAAGGCCAACAATTGGTATCAAAGCTAGTCACAGGTTCAAACCCCACTTTTGCTGGAGGGAATTGTTGCAAGATGATGTGTCCCTTGGTCTTCCTTGTAGCACAATGCTTGGGTTTGTGACATGGTCTAACCGCCCCCTATGGATCTTAACTGACGCTTGTATCGAGCATTGAAAAGTTGACCTTTTGGTGCAATGGAAAGGCCAACACATGCCAGTAGGACTTTTTCTATCTCCAAGAGAAAAGGGAAAAAGGATCTATCGAAGTAGCAACACATGCTCCCCTTTGACCAACAACACTTAATTTTTCACGCATATACAACTACACATTGCTTTAGGACTCCCCCTTACTACCAGCTCCCCTTGAAGGGTAGCAGCCATCAATCTAGGAGAAAGGATATGGCATGAATTTCTCCCCCTGGAAAGATGCACCATCTATGCATCTAGTTGGAGGGGAATTACCCATAGCTTCTACCTAAAATAATGAAAAGTATCCATTGAGAGATCCTTTGTAAAGATATCTACAATCTAATCCTTTGTAGGCACATACTCCATTTTGACTTCATGTTCTACAACTTTCTCTCTTAGAAAATGGTACTAGATTGAGATGTGTTTAGTCCTTGAATGTATTACTAGATTCTTATAATTTTAATAGCACTTATATTATGACATAGTATAGGAATAGGTTCATCATACACAATCTTTACATCCTTTAAGGTTTGCTTCATCCAGAGATCTTGAGTGCAGCAAGATGTTGAAACAATATATTCTTTTTTTGTTGTGGACAAGGACATTGAGTCTAATTTTTTGTTAAACCATGAGACCATTCTGTCTCCCAAAAATAATGCACTACCACTTGTACTTCTTCAATCATCAACACAAATTGCCCAAATAGCATCAATATAGGAATTCAGAGAGAAATTTTGATCCTTTTGTACTATATCCCATGATTTGGAGTAACCTTTGGATATTTGAAGATTCTTTTCACAACCTTTTCATGAGATTGCTTAGGTTTGGCTTGAAATATGGCAGCCAAACATACCACACATGAAGAGAAAACCTAACAATTACACCAACTCATATAATTCATTTGTTCAAGCATTAGTTGGAAAAGGTTTTGGACCAATGGATAGGAATTGTAGAATATTTATTATAGAGCATTGTAGTACATCAAATCATCTTTGTATGGACAAAACTTTTCTTTTAGAGAAATGCAATATATTTCAACAAGCCTTCAACATTGCTTCACTAAGATAGACCAGAACACTGTCACTGATGTCTACTATATTGTAGTGTAGAAAAATGTATCCCTTTACATTTTCACACCTAATTTGGAATTAATATTGAAATGAACTTAATTATGCCTTAATTTAGTGTTGTAATATGTATTTTACATGTTCACATTAAGTTTAGGGACCTATTAATTAAAATGGACTTAAGTGTGCCTTATTTTGGTGTTGTAAAGTGTACCTCTTTACACTTTCACACTTATTTAGGGCTCCCTTAATTAATTGAGCTTAATTTTCCTTAATTTTCACCTTTAATTCAAATCCAAGCCTAATTAATTGCATTTTCCGAAGAGGAAACTTGGCATTCATCAATTCCTTAACATAACACTTCTCAATGAACAATGTGTGTCCTAGGTGAGTGACCTAGGACCCATTCACCCATGGGAAAATGGGTCCTCACTTAGGCTTAGAACTCTAGTTTAAATTACGTTTTTGGAAATATTTTAAAATTTTCAAATCTATATTCAGATTTCGGTTTGTGTTATTTGAATTTCAAGAAATTAATGGTACATACCTATAAATATAAGGTCATTTCACTATGTTTCACCTACCAAATTTGGTCTAAGCAATCTAAGTTTTCAAGTGACCATTATTGGAGCACTTTCAAGAGAATTTTCAAGGCATTCAAGAGCATATTTATTGAAGAATTATTGCAGCAATCAAGATCCAATTGTCACATCAAAGTCTTCTTACATCATGCATGGTATTCGAGCTAATATGGTGATGTTGAGTTCATGATCCATTCAAGCATTCAAGGCATTGTTTCAAATCAAGATTCAAGGTTCAAGATCCATGTCCATTTAATACATTTCATGCAAGTTGTAGATCTACATTCCAAGGTTCATCTAAGGGTTCAATTTAGGTGGAAGAAATCTTGAATATCCCTTGAAGAGAAAAATTGAAGTTGTCAAAGTGGCAAAATTTTCCATGAAAATTATCATCTCACAGAAATTCACTTGCAGAATTTATTTCAAGCTTTCCAAACCTGAAACCTAGGAAGGTTGAAGGATTCATATCTATAGCAAAGAATCTTGAAAGTTGTAGACAAACCACAACTCAGGACCCATTCGCTCCTAGACAATGAGTCCTAAATTAGCTTCAACAGAGCACTTTCGGTGACTGGTACACATCATCTTACCTCTCTCTGATCTGTGATCTAATTTTTGGTTTGCTTATTTTGAGTTTAATCTTCAAGATCCAAGTTTTAAATTGTATTTTGGGTATGATTTTCTATTTTTAATCTTTCTCCCTAAAGTGTTGTTTAATCAGGACCCCTGTCATTGCAAAAAAAAAGGAAATCAGTAGATTCACACTTTGACTTGATTCACCTAAGGGTTGTAAGTCATTTCATTGTGTGGATCTCACTCACTAATGAAATAGAAGAGAAATAGGTCCCTAATTGATTTATCAACCCCATTCACCCATAACATAACCTATTTTTATTTATTTCATATATTAGAAAGTATAAAGACTTGAAAATGAGGATATGATACCTTCACATCTTGATCAAAAAGTCCTTTGGACCATAAGGCCAAAACTTTGTTGGACACTAGGAACACTGAGAGGGGGGATGAATCAGTGTTCCATGACATTTTACTTTTAAAATCAAATATAAAAATATCAACAACAATAATTGAACTTAAAACAACATCCACAACACATAAACAGATGGAAACATGCAATCACATTAAAGAACATCATAACACCAAAAAAATTTACGTGGAAACCCTTTTAGGGGAAAAAAAAATGGAGATTAATCCACAATGTATACTCTGTTTAAAGTATGATAAAAGAGGGGAATGCACTTACATTCAGACACACTACCTAGAGCTCACTACTCAAGAGAGAAAGGCTCACTACCTTACATAGTATAATTGAAATTACAAAAAAAATTGAACTAAGAGTATAACATCTACAAATTCCTGGATCCAGTTCCAATGAAGCTCATGATCAAATTCTGGATCTTTACACTAGTTCACACTTCTGCTCTGTTCTGCATACAAAACTTTTTCTGCCCTCAAATATCTAATCTATCCTTTTTCACTCTCTCTCCTTGATAAACATACACTTCTATCTCTACAACAACTACCTCACTACTTCAACTACCTCTCCAAAATGTTTTTTTGATCTCCTTTATATACCCGCTATTCAAGAATTCATTTTATGTCGGCTCCACAACAAAATATAATATTCTTGCTTATGTTGACTCAATTCATTAATTAGAGTTTATGCGTACCCACACAAGTTGGCTAGACTTTAGTAGCGACCAAAAAAAATATTCCAAACCAAATACATACTCCACATGCATCCGTGATCCGCTATATAAAACATGTCAGCCAGAATAAGAGAATAAACCGTGAACCATACTACCGAACCTCTTAACTCAAACTCTGACTAATCCAACACCACAAAACTCACCAGTAGGATAGTACACATGATAGGAAGGCTTCCTTGGAGATCCACATCAGAAAATAATGATTTGGTGAAGTGATCAGATCAGCTTACCAATTGGATGTTCTGCTCTTCATTCTTTCTACTGGTAGATTACAAAATCTTACTTTTCTTGCTGTTAGGAGTAATGCTAACATTGCAGACCATACTGTTGACTCCAGTTGCCATCAATGACAACATAAGTAGCCAAAAATGATCTCTCAAAGCTATATTCCAAAAAACATTTTCTATGGAGAGATATGGACCAAAAACCTCAACTTGGCCTCAACAAAATGTGCATTGAATGTTTAGGTAAACTTCTAAAATTACTAATTTGGTACTTTATCTTTAAATGTGGTACACCAAATTAGAATGGAATCAATTAGAATAGGTATACCAACCTTCACACATTACCACCTTCCACCGAAAACACCAAACAAGGTCCATTTATGCACAAAAGATCTGCACATTGATCAATCTAATTCAAATCATCCTTTATGCTAAAGTCTTCAACATCTCTTTCTTTTAAGGGGGAAAAAAGGTTATGCAAGTGACATCTCCCCCTGAGATAATAATCTATCTCATTTTTTCTTGGAATCTTGTGCAGAGTTCACAAGTGTAGAATCATCCTTGTTCTCATGGTCTTCATTCTGGATCTTTTCATTTCCCCTCTTTTGTTGATTAAGGGATTAAACCATTTTTTATACCAAGCAGATGGCTTCACAAAACCATTTCTATGATACTTTTCCTTATGTCCCATATTATTTCACTTGTAGCGCACAATATTGTGCTCTAAAATAGAGTTGTTCCTCTGCACCTTAGATATGCACACATTAGCCTTCTGACCATACTTGTTGCAAGCAAATAAATGTCCATGAAATAACATAGTATTGTTTCTTTGAGGTATAAAATACCTTCTTCCTATATTGTTATTCCTTCTCTAACTCTACAATCAACATCCTTATGCCCAAAAGTATTACAAGAAAAATAGTAACCTTGGAAGGATTGATTGAACCTGTTAGGGGCATGTTGTTTTGTTGATGGAGAACTTCTAAAAAAAAATTGTTTCTAGTTAGAATTGGATACACTTTCTTTCTTTCCATTATGAATATTATTTGTATCTTTGGAGGAATTTTTCTTAGAGTCTTTAGGACAAGCTCTTTATTCTTTTGTTTCGGTCTTTTCATTTGATTTTAAACTATTTGGATTAGACTTCTCTCCTTTGTCAATTTATTCCTTTTCTCTTTTCAAGGAATCTATTAGAGTGGTATTTTCTTCTTCAAGCATTGAACATTCAATAATTTTATCTTTGAGTTTTATATTCAAGCAATCTTTAGTCCTCTTGCCTTCTTCAACCTTTACTTTCAAATTAGAGATCACATCTTCTACCTCTTTTAGTTTGACTTCATATCTTTTGCCTTAATTTACTTGAATTCTTAGTTTGTCAAAGCTTTCATATTTATGATTTAGACCTCTTGCTTCATTCAGGTCTTCCAATGTAGATCATAGTTTTCCTTCAAAGTCAATCCCCCATTCATCTAAATTGAAGTCCCAACCTTCAAGTTCCATAAATTCTAGATCTAGATCAGAGGAAAATATGTATTCATCACTTAATGAGCTTGACTCCTTACATATCTAAATATTATACTTTCTATTAGTAGTATTGGAATCCATAAAGAGAGTTTCATCATTTGAATCTTTCTCCTCATCTTCAGAGGAACTACTGCTCTCTTTGGAATAGAGACCCTTCGTAACCTTATCTCTTTTATTATTGTCATCTGATTCTTTATAAGGACATTTGGATGAAAAATGATCTATTCTTCAACAATTGAAACATTTAAAAGGTAACTCACCTTTATACTTTCCAATACCTTTCTTTATTCTTCTCGCAAAGTAATTTGCTTCAACTTCGTCAATTTCATCATGATGGAAATTCAAATTTTTGCTCCTTGTGTTCCATTCCTGCCTTGCCTTATGTTATTGGTATTTCATGGTGTCAGAAATTTTCCTTGGGTTGGGGGTTTTAGCTTTATTTTCATGTAAAACCCTTGTGTTTATTTTACACCTTGGTTGGAATCTTTTTTGCTGTTACCTTTTTGAAGGGTTTTAAAATGACTTATGTCCTATCATTTTGTCTAGGCTTGGTCCCTTTGGTCTTAATACTTTATTTCCTCCGTGGGGTTTTATTTTCCTAAGTATTGGTTGGCCCTATGTTTTATCATTTAAAAACAACTTATGTCATTGTTTACCATCCGCCTATTGATGTCCCCTTGTCCTTTTAATAAATTTTTTATTTTGCAGAAGGATAAAATTCATGCGACCGTTGATCAATTGTCGTTTGATCTCAGCCACTCCCTGCCATCCCACGATGACCCCACCACACTGCTTTGGTTGATCACGATATCACAGGTGGGAATCACGTGTCCTATCTCGTGAAGCTAAAGGGGATAAGTTTGAATGACCGTTGATCAAATATTGTCAGATCTCAACGGTTGCCCACCATCACATGATCGAGAATTACAAGGTCTTTAATGATCATGATATCATGGGCAAGTGCCACGTGTCTCATCTACTGAGGGAATAAGGAAAGCACCTTAGCGAATTAATCCAGTCTTAATACATTAGACTACGGATTACTAAAGTGTTCTTAAGAAGCACATGTTTTAAATCAACAAGTATGTTATAATGTTGACGAGAAAGCTGCTCAATAGTTAATGATAAGGCTGGCGACTATGTTGAAGGAGCAAGATCACCAGTGCTCAAGATCTATGGTTGCCCGCCATCTCGTGATCATAAGTTGCAAGGTCTTTACTAATTGTGATATCATGGGCGACTGCCACGTGGATTTCATTGGCAGTGTATTGTATGGTGGGCTCTTTATTGCCATGTTGGTGAATATGTTAGCTTGTTTTGAAGGTGGTCATTTGATGATTTGATCTAACTGAAAGATTGATAACTCAAATTTAAATTTGCATCAAATATGGTTGGAGCCATTTGTGCAGCGTGCGAGTGAGCTTTAATGGTGGATGAGACACTTGCTGGCATGACTTGATTGAAATAAAATCAATTCTCTTGCTTTATTTGTATCACAAAGCATTCAAGTATTTTGTGGAGCAGTCTTAGAGCCGAAAGCAAAGTTCCAAGTCTTTGCAGCCAGAATTTGGGACTTATGCAAGCATAAAGTCATGAGTCAATTTCTATATTTCCTAGTTACTCTACACTTAAATTTGGGAAAAAATTGGTTGTACTTGTCATAAGGCTTGTTGATAAATGTTAGGGCTATAGTTTATTTAAATTGTGAGAAATTGTAGTGTGTTGTTCTATAATTTCATATCCCTAGTTATTCCTAGATATTTGAAGTGTGAAGTTATAAAGAGGCCCTAGTTTGTCCAAGATGGCACCGCCAAAGCAACATTCTGGCCAAATTGACTATTTAAGAAGAAACCTGTACGATGATTTCCTGGATCAATTTCCCTTGTCAATGAATGATAGAAATAAGGGATTGGTTCTTATGCAAGGGAAAATCCTATGGGAAGGGTTAGTATATAATTGCTCCAACATAGTCGATGCTAGGGTTCCTCTCACAGGATTAGAAATGTTCAAATTGTGGTATGGACAGAGGAATTTGCCTCACCCCTTTTCAAACGGTTGGATGTATGATTTGGGGAAGCTAGTGGTGCCAAATGTGTTCCCTAATATAGACTTGCTTAGAGTAGTGGCCACAAGATATGACCCTATCACACAAGTAATCAAGGATAATGATTGAAGGGTTTTGTTAAGCATTAACAAAGATGAAGTTCAACAGGTTTTTGATTTGAGTGAACCGAATGAATATTTGGTTCCTATTAATCTTGAGGAAAGCAGGAATATGCAACGTTGAAGTCTCTTTTTAGAGCTAAGTTGCTTCCACCTCATCTGGCTAGGGCAGGAGGTTTGAGATTTCATATTAGCCCCAGTGACCAAGAACCTTCAGATTAAACTATTTTGCAAATCATTTCTTGGACACTTTTTATTCATTATAGCATATTTTGGGTTTCAGTCCTGGTATGGTGATGCCCATTGCATACATGTTCATGGGGGTGCAAATACAACACCCTAACTTCTCTGTGACTTATGAATTTGCTTCTTTCTTGGCTGAGAGGATACATGAGGGGCTGTCAAAGCTGCAGAAAAATGATATCGACACACAATTATTTTGGTATTCTATGTTGATGTATATGTTCTTGTGTAAGAATGCTGACTTTTTCTCCGAGAAGATGGAATTGAGGCAATTGGTTGATGGAGAAATATTTCCAGTACAGTTATGGACTATAGATTTATCTTGCAATAAGGAAAGCACTAGTTATGTGCAATTTGATAATTTTTTTGCTTCAAGATTGGGGGCTAGAATGATGGTAATTATACCTAGGATCCCTGAGGAATTGCATGATTTCCTCATACCAAAGGGGAGGAAGCCAGAACTGAAAGTCTACCATAACTGGGGTGACATTATCCCATACCCAGTCAACACTGTTTTAAGAGTATATGGTTTTCAAGGAATCCCTCATATACTACCATACAATGTGCCACCAAGAGTGGGGTTTGCAGAAGTTATGTGGCAAATAGGTTGTATCCATGAGGCCAACCTCACTGGGAGGGGTAAGGGAACATTTTTCCTGGATTATACAGTGGTGTCTGATTTTTTCTTTTCGAAAGGAGGTTGGGTGCATTTTGAGAAATTCTTTGAGGATTATCATTTGAGGTGTGGCCCAAAGTGGCAACATGATCCTGAGGGTTTATTTTCCCTTTTCAGACAAAGAATAAAATCTGGCAAGTTTGAGCATGAGTTCAACTTTCCTGAGGACCTAATTAGAAACGAATTTTATCTAAATAGGGAGAAATTGAACAAGGAGAAATGGATAGCTTATGATAAGTTATTAGATATTGTGCACAAAATGGATCCAAAGTATGATCCATTGTCAGAGTTCAGTCCACATCATTAGAAAATTGATTTTCTGATGGAGAACTTCAAAGAGATTATGGGCACCTTGAGGACCAAAAAGATAAATTTAGAATTGAGTCTAGGTGTACAAGAACAAGGTGCTAGACCAACATATCAGCCTACAGGGAAAAGGCCCATTTACAGGAGGAAAAAGGATGATAGTAGTGATGAGGAAGAAGTGGATAGAAAGGGAAATTAAATAGTGAAATTTCCTTCACAGCCAGGTCCAAAATTCAAAGTGCCTAGGGCAATTAAAATTATTGATTTAGAATCATCACCAGAAGATAGTCCCTCATCACCACCATCTAAGCCAAGCCCTAAGAGGCAAAGAATTGATCAACCACAAGAGGATCTGATGGATGAAATTGTTGTTACTAATCATGACATGCAGGTTGGTATGCCTTCCCCTCCTAGGCCAGCTGAATTGGTTTTATCCGAATTGGATATGAAAGAAAAATGTGTGTAAGATGCAAGAATGGAGGCATGCAAGGAATTTCTAGATGACAATGCATTTATAAAGACTCTTGTATTCTTGCAATTGGTATGGAGGATGAAATTTGAAGAATATCAAGATAAATGTAAGAAGAGAAGAGAACTAAGACCTGACAGGTCAGACCAGGAGAATGATGAGGAAGTGAAAGTTGAATTAATGGAAGAATTCAAGAACATCACTCCTGAGGAAGGTAGAAAACTAGTGAGTCAAGCTGGTGTAATGATTTTGCCTGAATGGGACATTGCAGATGCAGTGGCCTTTAATGCTATTTTGAAGTCCAAGCATCCCTTGCAAGACTCTAAAGAAGAGGTCAAGGCAACACTGCAAGACTCTGCTTTCAGTGAAGAGTATGAAACCTTGGAAATTTGGGCATTGGCCCCACAAGGGAGAAAGCCAAATGTTTCTAATATCAACCCAAATAAGAGGAGGGCTAATAATAAAGAGAGCTTTACAGACCTCAACCACCGAGGCCACTAATTTGACTGTGAATGTGGCTAAATTAGCCCAAAAGACTGTTGAAAGGGAGGAGCCTGAAAAGAGGAGCCTAATGGAGAAATATAACCTTTTGATTGAGGAATACAACAAGATATAGCAGAAGAATGTTGAGCTATAGACTGAGGTGGAAAGGTTGAGGTATAAACAGATTGGGGAGACATCAAGTGCTCCGAGGATCAGTATGTTACCTTCCAGATCAGGGCCAGTGCCTCCTACTTCACCAATTGTTTCCACACCAGGGTCTCCCAGTCAGAATCCTTCCTTCACCCCTTCTTTAGAGGAAATTGATGAAGAAATATAATGCTCTGTGGATCCTACAAAGAAGCAGCTTATGCACAAAATTGATGAATTACAGGCATCTTTCAAGGTAAGTGAGGAAGAATCTCTCTCAAAGAAAAGGGAGATTGTTACTGCTGTCTTGAGACATTTAAATGAGAGGGTTGATAATAAATTTCCATCTATACATTCTTTATATTCTTTATTATTAGATGCAATAAAGAATATTGATAGGGATCAGGAGGTAGTGATACCATTGATTGAAAATTGGATCCCTAGGGCCAATGATTTAGATGCAATGTATAAGGCCTCAAGGTTTGATATAAGTAATAGGCCCCAATCATTAAAGCCTACTCAAGTATTAGTTAAATCACTACAAGGTTTTCAGACCCTACTAGATGATTTGAGCAGGAAGATCAGGGAATTGGTGAATATTTTTAATGATTGGGGTAACACATTGTTACCTGATATAATTGATGAGTAGGGGAAAGTCAGGTCACTCCAACAATGGCAGGATCAAGCAAGTGAGGTCATCAATGATCAAATTAAATTAATTTGTGATGACTCAGATTATGATTTGTCGGTGAGTTGTATGGATAAAGTCATTAGTACCAGCTCATTTTTGGAAGAGATGCAAATTAGGTAGCTGTAAAATACACACCTTATAGTACCAAGGTGAATGAGGTGATTAATTTTGACTGGTCAACTGATGAAGAATACCAAAAATGGGTAACTAAATATTTAACTGAGGAAGAGTAAAAGTAATGAGCTGCTAACGGGTGGTAAATCAGATTTTGCAGTTACAACGATTTCTAGTCTTGATTCGGTGGTAGTCTTGGTGCGAGATTCTTATGGTTTTTGTTGCTGCATCAACTTTTCTCAGCGGGCATGCGATGAAAAAGAATATTCTCCAGGGTGATTGTTGTTGTAACAATTTTTGGAATGTCACTAGGTGCTCCAATTGGCTGGTGACGTGTACTTTCTGGCCCGATGCTTGTTTTCTCCTTCATTTTCTATAAGAAGGATTTCAAGGCCAGAATTACAGGTTAGCAAGTTAGATAATTTTAGGTCAAGTCTAGGTGAAGTTACAGAGCAAATTGTAAAGTTCAATGGTTTTAGAGAAAAATGAAATTTAGGTTTTGAGTCATTCTATAACAAGTTTTGAGTTCATGGGGATTTAATGTTGTATAATAGTACTAGAATTTGAGTTGAAATGATAAATTCAAGCTCATGTCTCTCCATTATATATGCATATCTGAACTTTGAACAAAATAACTAAGGGTTGTTTCATTCATCTCACTGTTGTGGTGTGTATGATTCTATTTTAGCTTTAATTCAAGCAATTAATTAAAATGCTTGAATGGGATTATAGGCGGATATGTTCTGTATAAGGATTTGATAAGTAGTATTGAGTTAGAATACATATTGATGAGATTACAATGCAATGTCGTCAAGGATTTCATATGTTATGTGTTAAATTTGTCATATACCCTTAGATGCTTATGAATTTGACTCCTACAATGGATATATTACACTGATCTAAGTTGTAATTACCTGTATGATTCAATATTTGTTTGTCTTTTCCCAGATCTTGCTACAAATTGAAAATCAATGACTATCTTATACTATGGATTGTGTTTAGTTATCTCATGCTCTAGGTAGTTGATATTATCAATGAACAACAAATTCTATTCGATATTATCCTATCGCGTTGAGCTATTAAGTGAGATTATCTGTTATTGTTAATGTTGTTTATAATAATGGTGCAAAGGTTGTAAACACGTTAAGGGATTACCCTCCAAAGTCTTGCAGAGCCCAAAGTGTAGGAGGCTTTTTAAAGTCCTCGTCAGCTGGTCCAGGTCCTTTGGGCTTCCCTTGATTGGAATTAGCAATTCCATAGGTAGATTAGAAGACAAATCTGGTTACATTGTAAAAACAAAACCAACAAAATGGCGACTCTACTGGGGAGCTAATTTTAAATATTTCTTGTCAGTGTGTCAGTTGTCCATTTTGCATAGAGTTTTCATAGTGTTTCTGTGATTTGAAGGTTGAGCCTATAATTTTGTGTTAGGTTTGTCCACTTCTTCTATTTTCATAAGCATTAGGGGTTATGTTGTAAAGTACTTTTGTGTGTTGTCAGTATGGGGTTCCAAAGGTTTTTTATATTCCACCATGTGTCTTTAGGTATTTGGTATTCCCAAGAAAATTGGGAGGCGACTCTAAAGTCTCTGCACTAGTGTGCATTTTATTTTGAAAGGTTTATTATAAGTGTAAAAAACTTTTGGACAAGTATGAAGAATGAAGAACACCAGGTCATTCATGAAGAATCATCTAGAACATAAATTGGAAGGTGAACTTCCGAAAATGAAGAAGGACTAGATAAAGAAACAACCAGAATCTAGTAATGCTGCTCCCGTGTCACAAAACCCTGTACACCAAGGTACAAGTAAGCCTTTACACCCTATCCCTGAAAATATTGAAGAGGTGTCTAGAAATTTAGATTCAGATAGTTGTGGATTTTTTGATTCATTATTTAATACACCGGTTCAAGAAGATGTGACATGGAAAAGTAAAGGGCTTGTTAGTGTCAAATATGTTGAAAAGAGAAGAGGTAGGAGTAGAAGTCAAAGCCATCACAAAGAATGCACCAGTGATGTGCCTCCTCCTCCTGCTAAAAATGATGTAAACCCTTTATTTTCCAAACATGTACTGGAAGGGGTAAATTTAATATATCTAGATGATACATCAAGTTCTGATATGACTTTTCCAAACCCTGACGATGTTTTTGGAGACATTAATTCCTTGAAGCGGGAAATCCAAGAGCAAGCTGAGCTTAGGATGAAAAGAGAAAAAGAAAGGGAAGCAGAGTTGAGGAATGTTGTGATTGAAAGGGATAGGTTGATGAGACAGTTGGCAAAAATGAAGTTCCTAAACCAAAAAGATCCTAAACCAAGTGTTGAGGGTTCGGTTGTATAGAAGATTTTTAATAAGGAAACAAAGCCTAAGTCTAAATAAAACCTAGTAGGCCACATTGATGTCCAACCCAAACCTGCTAACCCAAAACCCTCAAATCATGTTAAGTCTCAACCGAGTAATACAAACCTTAAGCATGTCTTGGATAAGGGAAAGCAAAAGGTTGAGGGGATTAAAATAAATGAGAAGGTGACTCCCCATTTAACTCAACAAGATCTCCTGCCACATGTGTCATTTCAAACAGAGTTTTCCTTAGAAAAGGCTAGGAAGCAAAGTGAGGTTCTGGCAAAAGAGTTGGAGAGAACAAAGATTGAGGTTGCAAATGCAGAGATGAAGAGGAAAATAAGTTTCCTAAAGATGTCAAACATGGATGAGGCTACACAAGCTGCAACATCATCAAATCACCAAGATGTTTTAAAGGACGGTCCTAAAATTAGTCCATACCCCACCATAAATAATTTTGGCCTAAGGAATCATGCAACTAGGTTTGTAAATCCAAATCAGGATGGTTCTAGGGTACAAAATTTAGGGTCTGATGTTTATTCTTAGAAGAATGAAGGATTATTTCATTGATGACCTATACAGTTGGAAAGGTATAGGCCATTGTTCTTTGATGGTATTCCTGGTTACCCAAATTCCATCCCCACTGACTTGAGAGAAAAGATGGCTAAGTTTGTTGGCAATAATGTTGTGACAACAGAGGAACACTTGAGAGATTTTATGGATATGCTAAATGATTATGAGGTAGAACATGAAGATGTTGTAATGAAATTATTTGTACAATCTCCAATAGAAGATGTGAGGGATTGGTATAGAGGTCTACCTAATGCTAGTATTGGTTCATGGGATGAGTTTGAAAAGTGTTTCAAGGAGCAGTATGGTAATAAAACTAATGCTAGTTTCATCTTAAATGAATTTAATAACATCAAGAAGTCATTGAATGAGCCTGTGACAGAGTTTAATTTAAGATTTCAAAAAGCAATGTATAAGTTGTTTCAAGTTTTGAGGGTTGATGAAAATGTTTGTTTAACTACATATTTCAATGCTTTTGATGCTAAAATGGCATATCTCCTTAGAGATAATGACCCTTAGACTATGAGGGATGCATTTAGGGTGGCTATAAATACTGAGAGTAATAGAAGAGCTTCTGGGAAGTATGGTAGGAGAGAAGAACCTGCACTTTTAAAAAATCCTAGGAATAAGACAGAAAGTTCTTGCCGCAAAGCCTAAGCATGATGAAAAGTGGGAAAAGGTTTACAATACTCTTAAAGACATAAAGCAAACTATTTCCAAGCAAGAGAAGGGTATAGGGAATGAAAGGAAACCCTATAATAAAAATGATAGGCTGTCCAAATTGCAAAATTATCCTTATAATACAAATTGGAAAGATGGAAAACCAATTTTTCCTAGCCAGAAGCCTAAAAATGATCAGCATACCCCAGACCCCTTGTAGAAACATTTAGTGAATCTAGTAGTAGATAGACCATGGTGTGAAGTGTGTGAACATCCACATGATCAAAATTATTGTGGTATTGCTCAATTGCTTGTTGTTGAGGAAGTAGAAGAGGATATTCATGATCAAACATTAGAATATGAGCAGGATGATGTAGATGTTTATATGGCCAAATCATACATTAATGAGGAAGAATGTTCCTTTGATGATGAAATACGGGAAGATGATGTGGATAACCAGAGGCAGAGAAGTGAGATGTACCATCACCAGGTCTTTTCTAATGAGGAAGGTGATTTTGATCATAATTCTTGCAATATGGAGCAGGCTGAAGGTTCAGTGTCCTTAAGGAGACCATTAGAAGAAGAGATTGCAAAACTGACTGAGGAAATGGCTGCTCAGATGAGAAGTTCACTTCAGCTGAGAAATAGAACTATGGGTGGTGAACATGGTAAACCTACTGGCCTATTTATTAAAGAATAAAAGGACAAAAACAAAGGTATTAAGGTTGAAAACAAAAAGGATGTTGTAAAATTCAAAGAGGTTAAGAATGATAAGGTTTGGACAAAAAAGAATGAAACCCCAAAGCCTCAAGAAGATGTGACTTTGTCACTGGTGAAGACCAAGGTGATTACAAAGTTAGTTGAACCTTCTGCAGAGGATAAGAAGCAAAAGAAGCTAGGAGGAAGTAATCAACCTGAGAAAAGGGAAAATGATGAAGGTATGATGTCTAATCTACCTCAATATACACCTATAGATATGTTTCATATGCTTTCTCAGGTTAAAGTAACCGTACCTCTATTAGAAATTATGAGAATCAATGAACACAAAGAAAAGACAATAGCCTTGATCATAGATGTTGCTAGTAATAAGACTAAACAAGGAAGTGGTAAAGAAGTGAAGGATAAAGAGAAAGAAAAGGAAGTGGAGGGAATTGTGTCACAAATTCCTCCTGTATATTTAGGAAGTTCTATTAACATTTGCCTTGAAAATATAACCCCTTTTTTCTTAAGAGTGGATATAAATGGGAAAAATTTAAGGAACTGTATGATAGATTTAGGGGCATCAAATAATGTTATGCCAATCAAAATAATGGAGGCAATGGGCTTGATAGTAGATACTACTCAAGGTAAATGTTATGCTATGGATTCAAGAGAAGTGCCAGTTATTGGAACTATAAGAGCATTGCCTTATAAATTGACTCAGTACCCTGACAAGGATATAGTCATGACTATGTTAGTTGCAGACATCCCATCTCATTTTGGAATTCTTTTTTCAAGAAAATGGAGTGCATCAATGGGGGGTAACATGCAATGTGATTTGTCATTTGCCACTTTCTCCATTGATGGTAAGGATGTCAAAATTGAAAGAGAATCCAAAGTGCCTCATATGATTGAGCATGACCCGATTGAAAATATGACATGTTTTATTGACAGTGGTATAAATAAATTCATGGTTGAGGAATTTCCTAGCAATTGTGATAAGCCTACTGCATTGATTGATATAGAAATAAAACAATTGTGAGAATTTGATGACTTGTGGACTATGTATTTTGATGGTGCAAGTTCAAAGGAAGGTTCTAGTGCAGGTGTTTTGTTACGATCACCAAGTGGAAAGACATTCATGTTCTCTTTTACTCTGCTATTTGAATGCACAAATAATATGGCTGAGTATGAAGCCTTGTTATTGGGGTTGAGAATTGCTGAAAAACATGGGATCAAGAAGCTCAAGGCAAGTGGGGATTTTGAACTTGTGGTTTCCCAAGTTAGATCCAAGTATGTATCAAAGAACAAGAGGTTGAAACAGTATAGGAATGTTGTTTGGGATGAATTGGAGAGCTTTGATACATTTGGCATAGGATGGATGGAGAGAGGTCAAAATAAAGTGGCAAATTTATTAGCCAATATTGCAGTAAAACTAGATGATATGACTTATGCTGGAATTTCAAAGGTTAGGGTGCAAACTAGGCCATCTGTTCCTAATAACATAAAAAATTGGCAAGTTTTTGATAATGATGATGATATATTAAGATTTTTAAATTGTGTGGGTGAATATGAAAATCAAGAAGTTGAATTTGGAGCTTTTGTTGAAAATGTTGATGGTAAGGATACTATATTTGGAAATGAGGTCATTCAGTTAAAGACAAACACAATTCCCAAGGGTCTAGTTATACTAGAAAGAGTGTTTGATAATCAAGATAAGACAGGCTAATCATATTATTTCCCATCCTAATGACTTGGAAGAGATAAATCTTGGAACATAAGCATCCCCAAAGAAGGTGTATATTGGAAAGAAAATGTCACCAAAAGTGAGAAGGATGCTAATTGACTTATTAAGGAAGTTTAGGCATGTGTTTGCATGGTACTATGATGATCTAAGGCATACAGAGAGGATCTTTTCCAACATGAGATTCCTTTGCATGATGATGCCAAGCCATTCAGACAAAAGCAGAGGCCTATTAATCCCACTTTAGCCCCCAAAATGCAAGAAGGATGCGGGAATCATCAAGCCAATCAAACATTCATCCTGGGTATCAAACTTGGTACCAGTAAGGAATAAAAATGGAAGATCAGGTTATGTGTATATTTCAGAAATTTGAATGTGTCTTCATTAAAAAACAATTACCCATTACCCAATATGGAAGCCATGTTGCAAAGGGTGATAGGCTGTGAATTGATATCTATGATGGATGGTTTTTCTAGTTACAACCAGCTCATGGTCAAAGAATCTGAGCAGTTTAAGACAGTTTTCACTACACCATGGGGAACATATGTTTATGTAAGAATGTCATTTGGTCTAAAAAATGCAGGGGCTACTTTTTAGAGAGCCATGGATGTGGCATTCTCAGATTTCATTAACTTTTTTTTGGTGATCTACCAAGATGACTTGACGGCATATTCTAAAAAGGAAGAGGATCATTGTGAGCATCTAGAGAAGATATTCATTAGAGCTTTGGAGTATGGTATTTCTTTGAATCCAAAGAAATGTGTGTTTGGAGTACTAGAGGGAAAATTATTGGGACATTGTTTCCAAGGATGGAGTAAAAATTGATCCAGAGAGGGTAATTGCAATAGATAAAGTCCCACAACCCTGAAATGTCAAAGGAATACAATATTTCTTTGGACAAATAAACTTCTTAAGGATAATTGTGACAAATTTTGTTGAGACAATTCGCCCTATTTCCAAAATGCTCAAGAAAGGAGCCAAGGTTGAATGGGATGAGGAATCTATACAAGCTTTCTAGGCCATTAAGCAAGCAATAAAGGAGGCTCCTATGTTAAGAACCCCTGAATTTTCCAAACCTTTACAAATTTTTTCATTTGCTTCTTTCCACACAATTGCAGCTGTGTTGTTGCAAAAGAATGCAGAAGGTTTCAAACAGCCTGTGGCCTTTTTCAACAAATCTTTACAGGCTGCAGAACTTAAGTATGATATAAATGAAAAATAGGCATATGCACCGGTAAAAGTAGTAAAGGCTTTTAGGCCTTATTTGATGGGAGCTACTATAATTGCTTATGTGCCTAGTGTTGCTGTTAAGGACATCTTCACACAACAAGAAGTTTCAGGAAGAAGGTGTAGGTGGATAAATAGGATCTAGGAATTCAATATTGAGGTCCAGATTACTAAACTGGTAAGAGGACAAGGATTGGCCAAGCTTATGGCCCAAATTAATCTAGAAGCAAATTAGATAAATTTGTTAGAAGAGGAAAATAGATCACACATATGTGATATGGAGAATTTTGAATGGTATATAGATGTGATATATTATTTGCAAAGAATGAAATGTCCTGACAATTTGAGTGAAAATGAGAAAAGGACATTGAAGTTACATGCTATCAAATATGTTATCATAGCTGGAAAGCTCTGGTGGAGAAATGGAGAAGGTGTCATACTGAAGTGTTTTGACCAAGATCAAGCACAAGAACTTTTGAGTGAGATGCATGGTGGAGTTTGTGGAGGGCATTATATGGCTAAAACAATTGCACATAAGATAATGAGGGCTGAATTTTGGTGGCCTACATTTTTTAAGGATGCACACCAACTAGTGAAGACATGTGATGCTTGTCAACGTTTATCTGGTAAGTTAAATTTTTATGGTAATTTGCCTCTAAAACCAATTATAGTACAAGCTCCATTCCAGCAGTGGGGTATTGATTTTGTAGGAGAGATAGCATGTAAATCTAGTGGAGGTCACTCATGGATATTGGTGGCCACTGATTATTTCACGAAGTGGGTGGAAGCAATTCCAACAAAGAAAGCCACTAGTAAAGTGGTAATTGACTTCTTGATGAGCAACATATTGACTAGACTTGGATGTCTAGAAAGGATTGTGTCAGACAATGCAATGTGTTTTAGATTTGAGGAATACATAGAATTTTGTGAGAAGCATGGCATCCAAATTTCTTATTCATCACCATACCACCCACAGGGAAATGGATAAGAAGAATCAAGCAATAAAAGATTGATGAATATCATTAAAATAATCCTAGATCAAAATAAAAGGATGGGGATTCTAAGCTAAGATTAGCAATCTGGACAGCTAGGGTAACTATGAAGAAGGCAATAGGTTGTGCCCCATTTGACTTGTTTTATGGGACAAATGCCAGGTTGCCCCAAAATAACTTAATGGAAATGTATAAGTTTGTCCAGATGTATGATAATGATATTGATGATGATATGCAATTGAGAGTGGAAGCTCTTATAGAATTAGATGAAACCAGGAGGGAAGCTCAAAAGAGAAAAGCAAAATTGTAGTTGCAAATAAAGAATCTGCATGACAAAAGGGAAACTATAAGGAATTTCAAAGATGGAGATTTGGTTTTAATGTGGAATGCTAGATTGGAGGATAAAGAGAAACATGGGAAATTTGATGCGATCTGGTTGGGTCCATTTTTGATAAATGGTAAGTGGGGTGAAGATTCGTACTTCCTCCAAAATATGACAAGGGATATTCTTGAACTGCTAGTTCATGGACAGTTCTTGAAGTTATACTTCACTTGAAGTTTTCTTTTCCATGAACAGGATTGTATATTTTGTATATATTTTGTACATTGTTCAAGTTGTTTTGTCCAAACAATATCTTTTTGGTCATCTCTACATCTTGGTCTTCTCTACCTGAGATTCTAAATTCTTGCTTCATTCCAGTGGAATGAACGTCCCCAACTAGAGCCACTGATGGAACTTCAATTTTTTTCTCCTTGTGTTCCATTCCTGCCTTGCCTTATGTTACTGGTCTTTCATGGTGTCAGAAATTTTCCTTGGGTTGGGGGTTTTAGCTTTATTTTCATGTAAAACCCTTGTGTTTATTTTACACCTTGGTTGGGATCTTTTTCGCTGTTACCTTTTTGAAGGGTTTTAAAATTACTTATGTCCTATTGTTTCGTCTAGGCTTGGTCCCTTTGGTCTTAATAATTTATTTCCTCAACAGGGTTTTATTTTCCTAAGTCTTGGTTGGCCCTGTGTTTCATCATTTAAAAACAACTTATGTTATTGTTTACCATCCGCCTAGTGATGTCCCCTTGTCCTTTTAATAAATGTTTTATTTTGCAAAAGGATAAAATTTGTGCGACTGTTGATCAATTGTCGTTTGATCTCAGCTGCTCCCCGCCATCCCACGATGACCCCACCACACTGCTTTGGTTGATCGTGATATCACAGGTGGGTGCAACGTTTCCTATCTGGTGAGGCCGAAGGAGATAACTTTGAATGACCGTTGATCAAATATTGTCAGATCTCAACGGTTACCCGCCATCGCGTGATCGAGAATTACAAGGTATTTACTGATCACGATATCATGGGTGGGCACCACGTGTCTCATCTATCGAGGGAATAAGGAAAGAACCTTGGCAAATTAATCCAGTCTTAATACATTAGATGACGGATTACTAAAGTGTTCTTAAGAAGCACATGTTTTAAATCAATGAGTATGTTATAATCTTGATGGGAAAGCTACTTGATGGTTAACAATAAGGATGGCGACTATGTTGAAGGAACAAGATCACTGGTGCTCAAGATCTATGGTTGCCCACCATCATGTGAACATAAGTTGCAAGGTCTTTACTGATTGCGATATCTCGGGCGATTGCCACATGAATTTCCTTGGCAACGTATGGTATGGTGGGCCCTTTATTGCCATGTTGGCGAATGTGTTAGCTTGTTTTAAAGGTGGTCATTTGATGATTTGGTCTAACTAAAAGATCGACGACTCAAATATAAATTTGCATCAAATATGGTTGGAGCCATTTGTGCAGTGCACGAGTGAGCTTTAATGGCGGATGAGACACTTGCTGGCATGACTTGATCGAAATAAAATCAATTCTCCTACTTTATTTGTATCACAAAGCATTCAAGTATTTTGCGGAGTAGTCTCAGATCTGAAAGCAAAGTTGTGAGTCTTTGCAGCCAGAATTTGGGACTTCTGCAAGCACAAAGCCGTGAGTCAATTTCTTTGTTTCCTAGTTACTTTGCACTTAAATTTGGGAAAGATTTGTTGTACTTGTCATAAGGCTTGTTGATAAATGTTAGGGCTATAGTTTATTTAAATTGTGAGAAATTGCAGTGTGTTGTTTTGTAATTTCATATCCCTGGTTAGTCCTAGCTATTTGAAGTGTGAAGTTATAAAGAGGCCCTAGTTTGTACAAGATGGCACTGCCAAAGCAACATTCTAGCCAAATTGACAATTTAAGAAGAAACCTATCTGATTATTTCCTAGATCAATTGCCCTTGTCAATGAATGATAGAAAGAAGGTTTTGGTTCTTATGTGAGCGAAAATCCTAGGGGAAGGGTTAGTATATAATTGCTCCAACATAGTCGATGCTAGGGTTCCTCTCACAGGATTAGAAATGTTCAGATTGTGGTATGGACAGAGGAATTTGCCTCACCCCTTTTCAAATGGCTGGATGTATGATTTGGGGAAGCTAGTGGTGCCAAACATGTTCCTTGATATAGACTTGCTTAGAGCAGTGGTCACAAGATATGACCCTGTCACATGAGTAATCAAGGATAATGATTGAAGGGTTTTGTTAAGCATTAACAGATATGAAGCTCAATAGGTTTTTGATTTGAGTGAACTGAATGAATATTTGGTTCCTATTAATCTTGAGGAAATGAAGCAGGAATATGCAACGTTGAAGTCTCTTTTCAAAGCTAAGTTGCTTCCACCTCATCTGGCTAGGGCAGGACATTCGAGATTTCATATTAGCCCAAGTGACCAAGAACCTTTCAGATTAAACTATTTTACAAATCATTTCTTGGCAACTTTTTATTCATTATTCCATATTTGGGTTTCAGTCCTGGTA
This sequence comes from Sequoia sempervirens, assembly GCA_007258455.2. NCBI lineage: Eukaryota > Viridiplantae > Streptophyta > Pinopsida > Cupressales > Cupressaceae > Sequoia > Sequoia sempervirens. The sequence goes on from VDFB02026320.1 coordinate 8,321,323, forward strand.
CGATGATGCCCATTGCATACATGTTCATTGGGGTGAAAATACAACACCCTAACTTCTCTGTGACTTATGACTTTGCTTCTTTCTTGGCTGAGAGGATACATGAGGGGCTGTGAAAGCTGCAAAAAAATGATATCGGCATGCAATTCTTTTGGTATTCTTTGTTGATGTCTATGTTCTTGTGTAAGAATGCTGACTTTTTCTCTGAGAAGATGGAATTGAGGGAATCGGTTGATGGAGAAAGATATCCAGTACAATTATGGACTGCAAATTTATCTTGTAATAAGGAAAGCACCAGTTATGTGCATTTTGATAATTGCTTTACTTCCAAATTGAGGGCTAGACTAATGGTAATTGTACCCAGGATCCCTAAGGAATTGCATGATTTCCTTAGACCAAAGGGGAGGAAGCTAGAACTAAAAGTCTGCCATAACTGGGGTGACATTATCCCATACCCAGTCAACACTGTTTTAAGGGTATATGGTTTTCAAGGAACCCATCATATACTGCCATACAATGTGCCACCAAGAGTGGGGTTTGCAGAAGTTATGTGGAAAATAGGTTGTATCCATGAGGACAACCTCACTGGGAGGGGTAAGGGAACATTTTTCCCAAATTATACAGTGGTGTCTGATTTTTCCTTTTTGAAAGGAGGTTGGGTGCATTTTGAGAAATTATTTGAGGATTATCATTTGAGGTGTGGCCCAAAGTGGCAACATGATCCTGAGGGTTTCTTTTCCCTTTTCAGACAGAATAAAAGCTGGCAAGTTTGTGCATGAGTTCAACTTTCCTGAGGACCTGATTAGAAATGAATTTGATCTAAATAGGCAGGAATCAAACAAGGAGAAATGGATAGCTTATGATAAGTTATTAGATATTGTGCACAAAATGCATCCAAAGTATGATCCATTGTTGGAGTTCAGTCCACACCATAAGAAAATTGATTTTCTAATGGAGAACTTCAAAGAGATTATAGGCACCTTGAGGACCAAAAAGATAAATTTAGAATTGAGTCTGGGTGTACAAGAAGAAGGTGCTAGACCAATTGAAACAAGGCCAACATATCAACCTACAGGAAAAAAGGCCCATTTACAAGAGGAAAAAAGATGACAGCAGTGATGAGGAAGAAGTGGATAGAAAGGGAAAGCAAATAATGAAATTTCCTTCATAGCCAGGTCCAAAATTTAAAGTGTCTGAGGTAATTAAAATCATTGATTTAGAATCATCACCAGAAGATAGTCCCTCATTACCACCATCTGAGCCAAGCCCTAAGAGGAAAAAAATTGATCAACCACAAGAGGATTTGATGGATGAAATTGTTGTTACTAATAATGGCATGCAGGTTGGTATTCCTTCCTCTCCTAGGGTAGCTGAATTGGTTTTTATCCGATTTGGATATGAAAGGCAAATGTGTGCAAGATGCAAGAATGGAGGCATGCAAGGAATTTCTAGAAGGCAATGCATTTGTAAAGACACCTATATTCTTGCAATTGGTATGGAGGATGAAATTTGAAGAATATCAAGATAAATGTAAGAAGAGAAGAGAACTAAGACCTAACAAGTCAGACCAAGTGAAAGTTGAATTAATGGAAGAATTCAAGAACATCACTCCTGAGGAAGGTAGAAAACTGGTGAGTCAAGCTGGTGTAATGATTCTACCTGAATGGGACATTGTAGATGCAGTGGCCTTTAATGCTATTTTGAAGTCCAAGCATCCCTTGCAAGACTCTAAAGAAGAGGTCAAGGCAGCACTGCAAGACTCTGCTTTCAGTGAAGAGTATGAAATCTTGGAAATTTGGGCATTGGCCCCACAAGGGAGAAAGCTAGATGTTTCTGATATCAACCCAAATTTAAGAGGAGGGATAATAATAAAGAGAGCTTCAGAGACCTCAACCACCGAGGCCACTAATTTGACTGTGAATGTGGCTAAATTAGCCCAAAAGACTACTGAAAGGGAGGAGGCCGAAAAGAGGAGCCTAATGGAGAAATATAACCTTTTGATTGAGGAATACAACAAGATGCAACAAAAGAATGTTGAGCTGCAGACTGAGGTGGAAAGGTTGAGGTATAAAAAGATTGGGGAGACATCAAGTGCTCTGAGGATCAATAATAAAGGCTTTGCGGTATTGCAGTTAAGACTTAGAACGATGGGTAAATTCGTGTGAATGGTCATCTAACTATCTTCTGACCATTTCAATTGTTGGAGCAGTTGTAACATCTGGGTCTATTCTAGGAAGTTGAAGCATCTGATTCTTGTAATTCTTGGAAGGGTTAGTACACTAAAATGTGATTGCATAGTGTATTGTGATGTGATGGTAGATTAAACAAAAATGTTGTGCTACTAGTTTTATAACTAAAAAAACACCTATGAGATCATAGTTGTGTGACTTGTATGTATTTTACATTATATTGTAATACAAGTGATCTTCGCTTTGGTGTGTGGTTTTTTCTCCTGTAAGGGTTTTCCCACATAAAATCTAGTATTCACTCTTTATTGTCTATTATGTTATTCATGTATGTGCATCTTTATGTTCTGTAATTGTAAGTTTTGAAATATTTTATGTATCTCTCTCTTGAAGATTAGTATTTGGAAGGAATTTCTGCACTTTTCTTTCCTTTTAGTTGGTATCAGAGCTTGGCCAACTTTGTTGTCCTTGTGGGTAAGACAAGTTTTTTGTGTTGATCTTATTCAGTAGGAGTTTTGCAAAGAAATCTAGTTTATAACTTATTGTAGATTTAAAATGGAGAGCACATCTAGAAGAATAGACATTAAGAAGTTCAACAGTGGTAATTTTGAGTTGTGGAAACTCAAAATGGAATATTTTCTTATAGATTAAGAGTTATAAGATGTAGTGTCCTATAACAAACCATCAAAAACCTCGTAGAATGACCGGGATGCAATGGACTGGAAATCCAAGGGTCTGATCAAACTGTGCTTGGTCGATTTAGTTCTCTTGAATGTACAAGAAGAGAAGATAGTGAAACATTTGTGGAAGAAGCTTGGTGACATTTATCAGGAGAAATATTTAGTAAACAAGCTATTTCTAAGGAAGAAGTTGTATTCTTTGAATATGGAGGAAGAAGTGTTTGTTGCAAATCATTTGAATGCATTTAATATGATTGTTGCTTAGTAGGCATCTGTGGGTGTGAAAATGGATGATGAGGGTTGTTGCATGCTCCTGGTATGTTCTTTTCCTACTACATGGGATCACTTGGTAATGGCTATTGGGTGTACAACAACCAATTTCAAGATGGAAGATGTGGTTGCTTCACTGATGTAAGAAGAAATGCATAGAAAATATTCTAAGATGGTGAAGGAAGCTCTTGTTGTTTGAGGTAGATCAAAGGAAAAAGGAAAGAAGAAAGAAAAGAAGTCTAAATCGAAGTCAGAGGGGAGATTAAAGTTTCTTGGTAAAAAGTCCAAGGTGAAATGTTGGAATTGTGGATAGATTGGACACATCTATAAAGGTTGTAAAGAGGAGAAGAAGAAAAAACTAAAAAATAGTTCTTTTGAAAATGAATCTTCTTAGAGCAATGCAGATGCCTTCATATTGGCCTTGGCGATTCAAGCATCAGAAGATGTTTGGTTGATTGACTCAAGTGCGTCCTTTCACATGATATCTCATAGAGGTTTGTTCTCAAAGTACAAAAATTATGCTAGTGGAAGGGCATATCTGGGTGATGATTCTCACTTGGATATTGTTGGTCGTGGAAGAGTCAAAATTCAGTTTCCTAGTGGAAGAGTGAAGGGAATCAATGATGTGATGCATATACCAGGTCTCGCTTAAAATTTACTTTCTATAAGTAAGCTTAATGATGCTAGTGTGCAAGTCTCTTTCTTGAATGGTGTTTGTAGAATGACTAGAGGTTCTATGGTGTTGGCTAAGGGTGTGTGAATTGGCACTCTGTATAAGTTGGATGCATGTGCAGTACAGTGCAATAGTGCTTTTGCAAATTCAAGTAAATCTGGTCATGTAGAGAAAGGAGTTGTTCCTAAGGGCATACAATCTTTGGAGATGAAGCTCCCAGTTGAGAAAATAATGTTGTGGCATCAAAGACTTGGCCACATTGGTAAAAAAGGATTAAAATCCTAGTTGAAGGGCTTGATGATTGTAATCTTGAGTTTGATTTTTGCGAACATTGCATATATGGAAAGGAACACTATGTTTCATTTTATTCTAGTCCTCATAAATCTTCTAGTATTTTGGATTATATTGATGATGATGTGTTTGGTTCAGTTAAATTTCCTTCACTTTAAAAAATCTATGTATTTTTTTTCGTTCATAGATGATTATTTGAGGACATTTGTTTATTTTCTTAGAATTAAAATTGAAGTTTTCAATCAGTTTAAGGAATTTAAAACCTTGGTTGAAAATCAAACTGGTAGAAAGATAAAGTGTTTGAGGATGGATAATGGTGGTGAGTTTTTCTTTGAAAATTTTGATAAGTTATGCAAGGACCATGGAATTAAAAAGCAGAAAAAGACTCCTTACACTCTACAACAAAATGGAGTTGCAAAAAGGATGAATAGAACATTGTTGGAAAGGGCATGAAGTATGTTGAGTAGTGTTGTTCTGGAACAAAAGTTCTAGGTTGGGGCTATAGCTACAACATGGTTTTTGATTAACAGATCTCCCACTTCGATGCTCATGGATGAGACACCTATGGAAGTGTGGTCTAGTAAGAAGCCCTTGTTGAGACACATTAGAGGCTTTGGATGTGAGGTGCATGCATATGTGCCCAGTGAAAAAATATCTAAACTAAAGAACAAGGTTGTAAAGTGTATCTTCATCAGTTATGGAATTGGTGTGAAAGGGTACAAGCTTTGGAACCTAGCTATAGAGAAGGTATTGTACAAAAAAAGTGTGATCTTCCATGACCTGAAACTTCTACAATTGATCTATAGCCATAGGTGAAAGAAGTTGAAAATAAGGAGGTAGTTGAAGTTCCTCTTACTCCAGATAAGGATGAACTACATACTCCTGGTGGAACTATTAGTGAGGAGAGCTCAAGCAGCTCTGAAAATTCTACCAAGAAGAAGAACCTCAGCCTCAACTTTTGAAGAGCTTTACACGTGTGAAGCAAAAACCTAAAAGGTTTGGTTAGTCTATGTTGGATTCCAGTTGTGCCTATGCTTTGATTGCTAACACTAATGATCTTAGGACTATTAGAGAGGCTATGGGTATGTTTGATTTAGATTCCTGGTTGGAAGCCATGAATGAGGAAATGGCATCTTTGAAGAAGAATAAAATGTGGGATTTGGTACCTTTTCCTAAAGGTTGAAAGCATGTTGAATGTAAATGGGTGTTTAAAAGGAAGATTGGTCTGGATGGAAATGTTGAGAAGCATAAAGAAAGGTTGGATGCAAAATTGATATTCCCAGGTGGAGGGGATTGATTATGGCAAAATATTTTCTCCTAGAGCTAAGCTGGCATTTATCAAATTTTTGTTGTCACTTGCAACTGCATATGACTTAGAAATCAAGCAAATGGATGTGAAGACAATTTTTCTTCATGGTGATTTGAAGGAAGATATTCACATGTCCCAGCTAGAACACTTCATTGAAAAAGGTAAGGAAAACTTGGTTTGCAAATAAATGAAATCTCTATATGGTTTGAAGCAGTCACCTAGAATGTGGTACAAATTTTTTGATGCCTATGTGTTGTCTTTGGGGTTTGTGAGATAAAATTATGATCATTATGTTTACTTTAAATCTAAAAATGGTCATCTTCTTATTATTTCCCTGTATGTGGATGATATTTTGTTCATTGGGAATAGTAAGGGTATGATTTCCAAATTAAAATCTCAATTGTCAGCATAGTATGAGATGAAAGATCTAGGTTTAGCTAGGTATATTCTGTGGATGGAAATCAAAAGGGATAGGGGAAATAGAAGAATTTAGCTTAGCTAGATAAAGTATATAAATTCTATCCTAGAGAGGTTTAATATGGTGGATTGCAAGAAGTTAGTTGTTCTAGTGTTGTAGGGAATGAAACTTTCTATTGAAGATTGTCAAAAATATCCTACTAAGATGGAGGACATGACTAGGGTTCCTTATGCAAGTGAAGTTGGTAGTTTAATGTATGCAGTGGTCTATACTAGGCTATAAATTTCCCAAGAAGTGGGAGTTCGTAGTCGGTTTATGGCTAATCTAGGATAGACACATTGGAATGTTATGAAGAGAGTTTTTAGATATTTAAAGGGTACTTTCAAGTATGCCTTATGTTATCATGATTACTCTACTAGATCTCAAAATTTATTAAGATTTCATGGATATGTGGATTCTGATTGGGAAGGGGGACATTGATAGTAGAAGATCCACCAGTGGATATGTATTCATGTTGTTTGGTGGTGCAATTAGCTGGATAAGTAAGCGGTAGGATGTAGCCACTTTATCCACTACTAAGGCTGAGTACATGGAAGAAACTCACACTTGCAAGGAATACATTTGGCTTAGAATATTGTGTTCTAATGTTTGTTTTTATGTAGGGAAGATTTTTATTTGTTGTGACAATCAGAGTACCATTTGTTTGGAAAAAAATCCAACCTTCCATACCCGAATGAAACATATTGGTGTGCAGTACCACTTTGTTCGTGATATGGTGGAGGATGGAAAGGTTAGTCTGGAAAAATTTGATACTCTGGTGAATGTTGCTAATGCATTGACAAAGCTTGTGAGCATAGAAAAGTTGAAATGGTGTGCTAGTTCGATGGGCCTTGGGGCCTAGAATATTCAATGACTTCAAGTGTTGGAAGGGATTTAGTGAGTTCTTCATCAAGTGGGAGAATGTTGAGAATGTGTGTCTCAAACCACTATTAAGAACCTAACTCAGTTTCCATCAAGCTCATAATTCCCAAAGTTTTTCATTTGGTCTTTACCGCAGGGTGCAGCTAAGAGGGGTGCAGGTTGGTGGTGTTACCTGCCATCCTGTGATGGTCTTCATCAGCCTGTGTGGGTGTGCAGGCCCATACCTCCATCCCACACCAGTCCATGAAATGGCTGGTGATAGAGTGAGGGTTACACCGCCACCCTAGGATGGTGATTGGAGAGGTTGGCGAGTGTGCGGGTCATCCTGCCACCCTATGATGGTCTAAGAGATAACCTGTGGTAGTGCGGGAAAAGGTTAGTAACCCACAATACTGTAGTGACTTCTAATGTATCCTTTGGTATAGCGATGAACCCACTATCCTATGAAGGTCAGTCTAAGTGGTTGTGGTGTTGCAACGGTCTGATGAAATCGTAGAAGCAAACTATAGTCTCATGGCTAGTCAACAAAGGCTTTATGATATTTTAGTTAAGACTAAGAATGATGGGTAAAGATGTGTGAATGACTGTCTAACTATCTTGTGACCATTTCAGTTGTTGTAGTTGTAATGTCTAGGTCTATTATGGGAAGTTGAAGCGTTTGATTCTTGCAACATTTGGAAAGGTCAGTACACTAAAAATGTGATTGCATAGTGTATTGTGATGTGATGGTCAATTAAACAACAATGTTGTGTTGCTGATTTTATAATTGGAAAAACACCTGTGAGAGCACAACTCTGTGACACGTATGCATTTTACATTATACTGTAATACAAGTGATCTTTGCTTTGGTGTGTGGGTTTTTCTCTTGCAATGGTTTTCCCACATAAAATTCGGTATTCATTCTTTATTTTCTATTCTATTATTCACGTATGTGCATCTTTTTGTTCTATAATTACAAGTTTCGAAAGATTTTATGTATCTCTCTCCTGAAGATTAGTATTTGGAAGGAATTTCTGCACTTTTCTTTCCTTTCACTAAATAGGATAGGTTAGGACCCAAACCTATCATGACACACCTTCCATTTTTGGTGCATCCCCCCATGCACATGACCCAAGTAAAGGAACAAGCCTTGTTCATTAGATACCCACAAATAAGCTAGAAAGCCAACTCAAGACATAATACAGCACCAAAGCAGCCAATTAGCAACATGTGGATCACATAGGGATGTTCCTTGAACATCCAAAATCACTTCCATACACTTATTTCATACAATCATGCCATCAAAAACCACTCTAGACCAAAAATGTATAAAAAAATTTGTTCATGAAACAAAAAATTCATAGCCGTATGATATAACATTTGTAGAACAACTTGTGAACCACTTTAGCATATGATATTGGAACCGAGACATTTCATAGACTTTGTGAACACATTCACCAAGCCACAGGAGTAGAGACATCAATGCAAAGAAATGTAGAGCATTTCCCATACTAGTCTAGATAACTAGCAACACTACCAACCTTTTGCAATTCACAGGAACCTCCTCGACAACACAGGTGATCTAAAAATATAGGAATGCAATGTACATAGATCATTGAAAATGAATACCAAACCACAAGACCATAACTGCAATAACAAAGGAATGTAGAGTATTCTCCTGAATAGACTTCAATGCAACTTCCTAAGCCATAAATATTTGAGTAACTTGTAGAGACCAGAACTCCCTTTCAACAACACATAAATTATCAAGACCATCAAGAGAGAGCATGCAAAATACTATAGACTTTTAGAAACATCTCTCCAATATTACTCATGCTTCTAATCCTCATCTTAATATATCATTATGAAATCAACTCTGCTGATAGTAATAATGTATTATATGAACATAAACAATAATAATTCTTTAATAAGGAATGACATACAAACCATGAAATTCTTCAACTCTTCTCTTCTTTGATAAGGCATGACATCCAACCATAAACCTCTTCAACTCTTCTATTCTTTGATAAGGCATGACATCCAACCATGAACCTCTTCAACTCTTCTCTTCTTTGATAAGGTATGCCATCCAAGCATGAAATTCTTCAACTCTTCTTTTCTTTGATAAGGGATTACATCCAACCAATGTGTTAGCTCTCAAAAACATAGGTTGAATGCCTCAAGAGGCTGCCAATCTCTTGATACACTTTAGGGTAACAGACAAGGTCAAGAGAACTCAACCTTCTACTCTTTAGGTGCTGCTAAACCTAGGTGGGTGCACCTTTCTGAATGAAGCAGACTTAACTTATGATTTATCCTTCTAATATGCTTTGTCCACAAGGGCAGATGAGAGTGAACAAATGAAATCAAAGTTAATAGCAATCTTCAAATCTAAATCCTAAAATACTTAATTAATAGATATAATGAAACTGAGTGAATTCAAATAATGAAATTGCATAGACCAGTGCCTTATTGGGTATGCAGAGTCAAATGAAATAGAAGTGGGCAACTTATTCTGGCAGAAAATCAAATTGCAGGCATATGATCTGTTCATAACTTGTATAAACAATGCAAGACTATGACCACTGAGCTCTTCTTTAATAATCCAGACGAATCTTCCTGATTACTGTGATCAATGAAAAGGATTTAATCTCTACTTGAGAGAACCAGTCAATTAATCACACAAATACAAAAAATGTGCATTGATAAACCAAAAGTAAACTTGTTACATCAATTTAAACAACCAGAAAGAATCAACTTGGAGACAGCTTCAGCAATACTTTTCAATAAGTTCAACATACAATTGACACTAGAAATAACCTGCCACACCAGCTGATTTTCATTGAATTCACCATTTGAAAACATGCAACATAGTCTCCAGAATGAGAACTTTATTCTACTATGCCCATTCCTAATCTACTATATCTATCTATATTCTCCTCCCTTTCAATTACAATCGAGGTGCATATTTATACACCAGCATCAAGAAAATAAATCAAAATGGAAAACCATGTAGGCCAGAATCCATATTGACCAACCGTTACAATCGGGCACTCATGTCGGCCACAAAAGAAAATTATATGTCAGCCATAGTGCATAAATCTTAATTAATCATTCGCTGAGGCAATCACCCAAACAACCCTGCAAGTATGCTGAAGGCAACTATAACGTTGATCGCTGTCATCCCGTGTTCGTCTGCTCTTCATGCTATTTGCTCTCGCCGTGACCACCTTCCACATACATGTCGCTGAGACATATGATTTTTCCTGTCGACGAGTCCATCTGTCACTATAACTTGCAACCCTCGGCGAGACATCATGTAGAGTATATTGTTATACCGAAAGCCCCGAGCATATACCTGTTCGCCAAGACAACACAAAACTCCCGCTGAGAGCCATTCGTTATATCTGTCGGCAAGACCCGATGGGCTCACCAAGACCATACTTGGAAGCACAAGTCTCACCGAAGTGTTTTGTTCTACCATCGATCGGTGAGACAATGTGAAGTTGCTATGACTTCCCACTGAAGACCCTAACTTATGTCGATAAGATAATTCTATTCCTCCAGTCGGTGAGACATGATGAGTTCTGTGAGAGCTTCCACCAAGGACAAAACTTACGCTGATATGTTGTATCCTTCCACCGCCGTTCGGCAAGACAAGAAGACCTCACTGAGACATAATGCTGATTACTCCAAGCTCTACTGATGAATCCTCATATGCGCAAGTCGGTGAGACCCGACCCATCCGGGGAGACCTCACACAGATGAAAATACTTATGCCGATATACCATTCCTCAGTCACCGAAACAACATGAAAGTCATGTCGATAACTGCCAGTGAGTAAACTCCAATCGCCATGACATAGAAAATGTCTTGCCGATAGGCAACACAGACGTTTTATTAAAAAAAAATGAATCGGGGAGACCCAAAAATTATCACGCTGATAAGCCTGTAGCAAACAAATGTTAGCAAAGATGCATGACTCGATGGATTCAAAAGCGCTATATGGGCAGAATATGAGTGAAATATGCACATGGTAGGACCAATCTGGAAATTTATGAGTAAAATGAACATGTGAAACACCAGATTTTTATAGTTCCAATAGTGGCTCCGTCTGGGGATGAATGATAGTAAGATCATTGCAAGGATCCAAATCTTTGGGTGAGCAGACCAGACACAAAATGATGAGTAGTGAGAAGAATGGAAATGGAAATGAAGCATGAAGGAACGCATGCAAAATTAATGCAAGATGGAGATGAACCAAAACCCTAAAATACTATGCATGGAAAAGAATTTTAAAGAGAATAAGTAAGAGTTGTCCATGCACTGGCAACCCTTAATTCTCTGTGTTTTAACTTCACCTGTTCTAAGCTCAAACCATACTTTTCCCCTATCAAATACTTGATTTTCTCTTGAGTTCATCAGATTCTTCTTGAAGACACAAATGCAATCTTCCCTGTCACTGAAAGTTTTTAGAGAATCACTATACTCAGCTTGGCCCAAATTCCCTACATCATTCTGTAATTTATATTCTTCATCATCAGACAAACCCCTGTTATCTTCAATATAGAAAATGAAAATATATTCAATGCAAAATTCCTCATTATCTTTCTCACTGTTATGTATTATAAAGCATTCTCCCAGCTGTATAAAATTTTCACCATCAAAGTGCTTCTCTTGAGAAACAAAAAATTCTGTCAGACCAACATTATCTGAAACAAGCAAATTTGAAACCTTTTGCACCTCTTCAGTATCCCTACTCGGAGACAACACTCGATCATGACTCATATCCTCCATATCATGCATATGTGAACCAATAAAATCTGGACTTCTATCATCCTTGGTATGCAAAAAAATTTCTTCTTCACATGCATTAGAAATTTCAAAATCACATACCTCATCATGAATGGACACAGACCTTTGATCGACACCAACAGTATCACCATCATTCCAAGAAATGCACAGGGGGTCATAAGAATCTTTACACAAAGATCCTTCACTGTCAAAACAAATGTAAGCTAGACACACAACTCCAAGGTTATTTTCATGTGCACATCCTTAGTATTCAGAAGTAATCAAATCTACAATTTGTTCACTGACAAGTGAACAAGTCTCAATATTTTCCTCACTACAATTATACTCCTCACTTTTTTCATCATCAAACAAAAATCCAATACCATCAGAGAATGGGAAATCAGAAACATCATCAGCACAATCATTTATTCCATCGTTTTGCTTGTCTAAAATTATTTCCTCCTTTTCATAGAATGGATTTGAAAATATCTGAAACTTACTCATTGACACACCTTGGCAAAAAATCATCTGATCTTCATTTAACTCTTCATCATACAACGAGTTTGAAAAAAATTGGAAATCACTTTCAAATGTACAAACCTCATCATGATCAAATGTATCTTCATAACTTTCAATTGCAGCCAGAGGTATTGTATACTTACTATTTGATGAATCAACATCTCCCATTGCCTCTTCATCCTGATCTTCATAAGAGGTAGAAGAATCCCTTGACTGAAAATCAAAATCCTTAGGTTCATCATCAGCATCAGAATATTCATTGGATTCCTCACAACAAACACTGCTCTTTGTCACGATCTGTCATGCAAGAGATATGCATTGCACATTCATCTTCCTCAACTTGGTGAAAAGCATCTGAAGCCAAATATACTGTGTGATCTTCTTCATTGTTTTCCATCTGCATTCCCTCTTCTTGCATTTTTTGGGCTACAACACAATAATCTAGGGAATGTGGCATATCACAAAATTCACAGAAGTAATTGTTACTTACCATATAGGTTCCCTTTGTCAATGGATCAGGAGCCTCCTTGTTTCCAGGCCTAGCTATTATAGGTTTGTTGTCCTTCCAGTTTGCATTGTAAGGTATATCATGCAACCTCAACCTTTCATTCATGTATGTGTTGCTTTGCTGAGAAACCCTAGGAATATCTCTTTTACTGATTATCCCAACAACCTTCCTATTGTTTTCAATTGTTTGTTCCATCTTCTGTGCTTCAGCCAAATCTCTTGGGATTTTATTTCTCAGCTCATACCCTATCTTGGGATCAAATGCATTCAAATAAATACTCAGTGCTACAGAATCTGGCAACTTTGATCTAGGAGGTATTTTATTCTGCAACTTATTGAATCTCTGATTGAAATCATAAATTGTATCACTTTGATCTTTCTGAATGTGCATTAATTCACGAAGAGCAGCATCTGGTGCACCTAGATTCCCAAATTGCTTAAGGAATCGATCCTGAAACCCTTGGAGAGAATCAATAGAAACTGCTGGTAAGCTATTGAACCAATCCCTAGCATCTTCAACCAGTGATATCATGAATAGCCTCATGTGTAAATCTTCATATGGCACACCCAAATCTTGGATGAAAGCATCAAAACTTCTTAAATGATCTTTAGTAGTGATTGCATCACACCCTGTAAACTTTGGAACAATACCCCTCCAACTGCCATCCATTAGATAAGGGGATAATGGAATCCCTGCCAAATCAAACTATCTGATCATTGTTGTGTACTGATGAGGGGGGACATCAGGTGGGTATTGATGATGGTATGGTGGACCATTGTATTGTGGATGATAATATGGCATATATTGTTGACCATGAGGAGCTCTAGCATGACCTCCCCAGAACTAAGATATTCTTCAATTCATGTTTGAACAACTGCAAAAATTCTTTCAGAGTCACCACCTACTTTTCCAAAAGTAGGAAAATTATTATTTCTGATCTTTCCCAGCAGAATCACCTTTTCTGAAACTTCTCAAATTACAACTTTTCCTCCAATGACTCTATATGATGGTCTTCAATCGGAGATTATGGGTTCGATCCCCAGCGGAGTCACCAATTTGTTAGCTCTCAAAAACATAGGCTGAATACCTCAAGAGGCTACCAATCTCTTGATACGCTTTAGGGTAACAGACAAGGTCAAGAGAACTCAACCTTCTACTCTTCAGGTGCTACTAAACCTAGGCGGGTGCACCTTTCTAAATGAAGCATACTTAACTTATGATTTATCCTTCTGATATGCTTTGTCCACAAGGGTAGATGAGAGTGAACAAATGAAATCAAACTTAATAGAAATCTTCATATCTAAATCCTAAAATACTTAATTAATAGATATAAAGAAACTGAGTGAATTCAAATAATGAAATTGTAGAGACCACTGCCTTATTGGGTATGCAGAGTCAAATGAAACAGAAATGGGCAACTTATTCTGGTAGAAAATAAAATTACAGGCATATGATCTATTCATAACTTGTATAAACAATGCAAGACTATGACCACTGAGCTCTTCTTTAATAATCCAGATGAATCTTCCTCATTACTGTGATCAACGAAAAGGATATAATCTCTACTTGAGAGAACCAGTCAATTAATCACACAAATATAGAAAATGTGCATTGATAAACCAAAAGTAAACTTGTTACATCAATTTAAACAACTAGAAAGAATCAATTTGGAGACAGCTTCAACAATACTTTTCAATAAGTTCAACATACAATTGACACCAGAAATAACCTACCACACCAGCTGATTTTCATGGAATTCACCATTTAAAAACATGCAACATAGTCTCCAGAATGAGAACTTTATTCTACTATGCCCATTCCTAATCTACTATATCTATCTATATTCTCCTCCCTTTCAATTACAATCAGGGTGCATATTTATACACCAGCATCAAGAAAATAAATCAAAATGGAAAACCATGTTGGCCAGAATCCATATTGACCAACCATTACAATCGAGCACTCATGTCAGCCACAGAAGAAAATCATATGTCGGCCACAATGCATAAATCTTAATTAATCATCCGCTGAGGCAATCACCCAAACAACCCTGCAAGTATGCCAAAGGCAACTATAACGCTAATTATTGTCATCCCGTGTTCGTCTGCTCTTCGTGCTATTTGCTCTCGTCGTGACCACCTTCCACATACATGTCGCTGAGACATATGATCTTTCCTACCGACGAGTCCATCTGTCACTATAACTTGCAACCCTCGGTGAGACATCATGTAGAGTATATTGTTATACCGAAAGCCCTGAGCATATACTTGTTCGCCAAGACAACACAAAACTCCCACCGAGAGCCATTCGTTATATCTGTTGGCAAGACCTGATGGGCTCACCAAGACCATACTCCGAAGCACAAGTCTCACCAAAGTGTTTTGTTCCGCCATCGATCGGTGAGACAATGTGAAGTCGCTATGACTTCCCACCGAAGACCCTAACTTATGCCGATAAGATAATTTCGTTCCTCTAGTCGGTGAGACACGATGAGTTTGGTGAGAGCTTCCACCAAGGACAAAACTTACGTCGATATGTTGTATCCTTCCACCGCCGTTCGACAAGACATGAAGACCTCATTGAGATATAATGTCGATAACTCCAAGCTCTACTGATGAATCCTCATATGCGCAAGTCGGTGAGACCCAACCCATTCAGGGAGACCTCACACAGATGAAAATACTTATGTCGATATACCATTCCTCAGTCACCGAAACAACATGAAATTCATGCCGATAATTGCCAGTGAGTAAACTCCAATCACCGTGACACAGAAAACATCTTGCTGATAGGCAACACAAACGTTTTATCAAAAAAAATGGATCGGGGAGACCCATAAATTGTCACGCCGATAAGCTTGCAGCAAACAAATTTTAGCAAAGATGCATGACTCGATGGATTCAAAAAGGCTATATGGGCAGAATATGAGTGAAATATGCACACGGTAGGACCAATCTGGAAATTTATGAGTAAAATGAACATGTAAAACACCAGATTTTTACAGTTCCAACACAATGTTAGCCCAAATTTAATATGCCAAGGACTAACAACATATTACTCAGGTGCCAAAAATCTCCATAAATGACAACCATTAGTGTTGACATCAATGAAAACAACATAACCATTAGTGTTGACATCAATGAAACAACTACCAACAGATTCCATTGTACTTTGTTTGTGTCACAAGGTACTTTGGCTAGCATAGTTGGTATAACTTTCATACATTTAAATTATTATTTTTTAAAATCTACATTTATTTATTTTTAATTGGAATTTATTTGTTAAGTAGAACACTATCATAAGTGTTGAGTGCTAGCCCAAAGGGTGGCAATGTTTGAAATCTTTTTAATTTTAAGCCCATGGTCGTATGCCCAACTAGGTGCTTAGTGCCTAGGGGCCAATGTTTTTTCCCCTAAGCCTTAGAAGGGCAATTATTTTGAAAATGCCATAACTTTCTTTAGGGTGTCAAAAATTTTCAAACAAGATATTGATGGAAATTTAGTTCTGACCACTTCATAGTGATGCAAACCATTTTTTAGGTTTTCCCTCAGGTGAATTTTATTGTTGGTTGAAGTTATATTTTTCCTTTTTGGACCTCTAATCTCATAACCTTTTTCCAAATTGTCCAATTTTCATGATTCCTGTGATGTTGGAAAGGTATTGAGGAGCTAAACATTTCTATCTATGTGCTTTTTCTAGATTCAATTCCATACATATTTTATTTAGATTTGTGCAAATTTGAATTTTGGTTGATTACTTGGACATACTACAACTTGGAGAAGATTTTTCCTCTTGGGAAGGATTCATTTTTAGTGTATATCATATTGGAAAAGTGTACTTTCAACTTGAGGATCTCATTTTGATATATTGTTGTAATTTTCCATCTTTTATCCATCTTAGCATTGTAAAATTTGGAACATAATTCTAGCATTGTAATCACACTATATATAAAGTGTCACACCATGTTATTGGGGGGATTCTTGATTTAGTGATTTGGGGGGATCTCTTGGTACATTATTTTGATATATTTTTCTTGTACTTTTTTTTTATGGATCATTCTAAGGTTCCTTTACTAACATCTTATAACTATTCAACTTGGAATCAACATACATGGAGTGTTCTAATGAATCAAGGTCACTCGCTATACATTGAAAATAAGGTAAACTTACAAATGCTAATAAAAAGATAAAATAGATGACCGAACATACTAAAGCTCTTGGATGTCTTTGTAGCCTATTTTCTCAAGATTTATTGTTTCAAATTGAATCATGTAAGAATTCTCATGAGGCTTGGGACAAATTGAAAACTTTTTATGGTACTACAAATGAAATAAGAGGCTACCAAATTGATAATGAACTGATGATACTTGATCCTAAGAACTTTGATAACATCTAGGACTACATCACTAAGGTTAATGATCTAAGAGAGCAATGTAAAGCATGTGGAATTGATAAAAATAACATTTAATTGGTCTATAATACATTGAACAAACTTGGTCATGATTATACTATTTTTTTGTAAATTTCATACTCATAGGTTGACTATGAGGTTTGCATATACTACACCATCATTTGCATCTTTTTCTAAGATTTTTAATACATGAGCAACAAATCTTCTATCAATGGGCCTCATCAAGTCATCTAAATCTCAGGCATTATTGGCTAGTCAAGTGAAAGAATCAAAATATATTGATAAGAAATGAAATAAATCAAATAAAAATCCAAACTCATATCAACCAAATAGTATATCATCTTCTATAGATAAATCATTTATGGAGGATGAGCCTACTTTTTCATATTACAAAAAATATTAGGCATGATGAACACTCTTGTTATAAGAAGGATATTGATGAGTTAAAACATCTTCTCAAAAAGAATCACATTGATTTTCCTTATAGAATATCTTATTCAACTTATTCTTCTTCAAAATATTCTAAAAAGGACAAAGATCATGATACTATAGGTAAAGCTCTTTGTGCTTTTTCCAATCTTGGATTATGGAGATGACTTCTAGATTTAAGAGCATCTCATCATATGGAATCTTCACAATATATATTCTCTTCTTTTGAGCCTTGTAATATGTCTCTTATTTTTATGGGAAACAATACATACATGAGTGTAATTGGGAAGGGATTTATTACTATTGGCGAGGGAACTTTCAGTGATGTTTTGTGTGTACCTCATTTGGTGAACAATATTCTTTCCATATACTAGATTACACGTGGTGGAGATGGGAGGACTACGTAATTCACTCTTGATTTAGTTATCATTAGAGACTTGGAGAGTAGAGATATTCTTGCTACTCATATGGTTTATCATTCATATCGGTTGTACACCTTTTTATATTTTACTTCTAATGATGACTTTCTTCCTTTAGTTGTTGATCACACTTCTAGTGTGGATTATGATTTTAAGGAGACTTTTGGCTTCTTAAACTTGGGTGTTCTCACATCAGATCTTTTTCTTGAGACTTGCACTTCATATCCTCTATCTTCTATTGTATTTTATGGTTCTTGTGTTTTCATAGTGTTGGCCTCTTGTGATTCAGTGCAATAGGATCTTTATCATTTTCAAATATATCTATATGGAATGCATACTTGACAAACATTGTTAGTTTTTTTTAGTTCTACATTTCAGATTTAGAAGACACCATTGATTGTGTAAATCTTCTCTTTGATGGAGATGATCATTCACTTGTTGTGAGGGACCACTCTTTCTGTAAAGACCCACACTTCCTTGAACCAAAAATTTCACTAATTTTTTTTTTTTAAAAGTAAATCCCTTAATGTCTTGCTCAATTAGTTGTATACTCAAGAAATTATATCCATACGGGATAGGCATCTATCCATCCGAGATAGGAATCTAACCATATGAGTTAGGATAATGTCCATATGAGACCAAGACTCTTCTATCCATCCGGGATAGGCATCTAACCTTTCGAGTTAGGTCAATGTCCACTTGGGACCAAGATCTATCTATCTAAATAATGTAGACATCTAACCACATGGGTTAGAAAATGCTCTGGCCAGAGACTTAGACTCATCGGGACCATCCAGGTCTTGAGTCACTCTCTAAAGACTACACTCCCCTACTAGGAGTGCACCGAGGCCAACGTCCTTAGGAGTATGTGAGATAATAATAAAAGCTTGAGTCTCGCCTTAGAATTTGGCCTAAAGCCTCGAGGAATCAAGCGAATCCATTTGGGATTCCTTCTAAGTATAACAAGTAATTTCTAACTTCAATTTTAATATTTATTTATCTTCCTTTATCTTAAGGTATCTTAACAAGGCCAATAAGGTAAACACCCTTAACCAATCCTAAATCCCCACCTTGAGCGCCTGCGTACTAGGGACAACTCCGTCCCTAGACTGCCTACATACACCGTTCCAACATGGGATCAAGGCATATAATATGTAGTTTTGTTTTCTAATCTATTGTTTGATGTAAACTATTTTGTGGGTACGCGACCCTTTCTAGGGCCATCTCCCTAGACAGTTTCTCTTCGGTTGCTACCCACATGAGGGAGCATAAAGATTCATGGTGATCTTTTGCTTGTTTCCTAATTCATCTATGTCCTAAATTCCTATAAGTCGCGTCACCCTTTCCCATTGAACAAAAAATTATCAAAGATAAAAGAATTAAAAAGTCAATTTACATGCCCAAACCCTATTGGGGTTTTCTATGATTTTCACTAGCAGATGTAAGTCCATTATAGTATTATCTTTTTTTAGATTATCGATCCAAGAGGGATTTCCCGCCCCTTGGATTTTAACTCCAAAAATGTTCCTTATTACTCCCCGACGATTTATAGGGACGATGCCATAGACGTCGTTGTTGCAGCTTTATTAGGCTATAAGTGCAGTAACTCAAACGCGACAACATTACCTGTAAACATGAGTTAGAGGCACCGTTAATACTAAACGCTGCTAGTTTTTTATGTTTTTCTCCTCTTATTTAAGTTTTCTATCTAAAAGAAATTAAATGCATTATCAATAATAAGAAAAGTAGCTTGTGCACATAAACCAAATGGAAATATAAAAGCTTTAGACCTTTTTGCTAAGAAGTAAAATTAAATGAACTTACTAAACAAAAAAAAAACTATTTATTCAAGTGCAATCCCTATGAAGAAGTATTGCATCTACTTACATTATTTGAATAGTCAGATCCATTTATGAAATAAACACTTAAACATGAAGTTAAATTATTCAAGATGGGTGATCTAATTTATAGATGGTATGAATCTAATTATTTTGCAATGTTAGTATTTCTTAGAAAGGAAACTTGAATCTATTCGCATAGTCTATGTCATAGAATAAGTAGTTTTGATTTAAATTGCATAACACTAATATTTTCAAGATAAATATCCATCTAAGACGACATAAATAATTCCAACTCAAAAAGACTTCATGGCATAATCTATTGTTTCAAAACAAAAAGTTTATTAATTTTGGTTGCATAAATAAATAAATAATCCAACTAAAAAGAGACTTGATTTTAATTGCATAAGTTATTTCACTAATTTCTTAGATAGATAAACCAATACAATGTATTAATAAGAGCCTTGATTTTTAATTGTATAAGTTATACTACTAATGCCTCAAGGTTTATGATCTATCTAAAGAAGGTTTGCATTAATTTGCATAAGTTTATTCTTGATAATATTCTAATAATTACATAATTATTTATTCACTATGATCTTGTTGTAATTAAATGAATCAACCTTGTTTAAAAAAAAATGAATCTACTTATATATTGAGGGAGAAAATTAATTTAAAGAATAACCATGATATTTAAGTTTATTGTAAATATGTTAAATCATAACTATGATGTTCTATAAACCTTGAATCCCAAGAAAATAAATTTATTACATGGAGAAAGAGTTTACAATAAATCTAAGAGCTAAGTTTGTGGCATAACAAGAAAGCAATTTTATTAAAGATATATTATTAATGCCTTAAGTTAGATACTATTTTGTAAATTTAAGCTTATAATTTATTGTCTAATGGTCATAATTGTTATTATAGAGTTATAAGTATAGTATTGCCATAAGATATAAATGTCGTAATTCCTCTATTTTAAAATTTCTATAACTAGGTTCATACTCATAGTTTATCATCATTTTATGAAGAAGAGGGATATATTATAAGTTTATTAATTACATTCAACATTAGCTAGTAACCATTTCCATCTTTGTTCAAAGGAAATTAAATACTATCTCATAGAACCATAGTTTGGACCAAATCTCCATCAATCATCAGTGTTAGTTAATTTATTGTCTTGCTAAATTAGGGTAACATTATTAAAATTAAGAAGTTTATGGATTTTTTTTTTTTCATTTAATGAATAAATCCACCCTTTGATGGTTAATTATACCGAATATTTTATTATTTAATCTATCCAATTGATACCCCTTTTTTTTGAAAATTCTATCAATTTATTTATTTTCAAAGAACAATCTAATTTTAAAACTTATTTCATTTAAGATTTAAATGAATATTAATTAAATGTTATAAAGAACTTGAATATAAAAAACACATATGTATTTTAACACTAATAAAATAATAATTCATTTATTTATAAATTTTATTTTATAAAAATTGATTTATATTTGAGATAACATTAACCGAATTAAAGGAAAATAATTTCTTTGTAAATATACATAAATAAGAATAAATATATTGATAAAATAGAAATAATAATAGTAGAAGAATTAGTTTCATTCTAGATTTAGTTGAAAAAAAATAATGATAGATTGATTTTACAAACAAGGATAAGAAAGAGAGTAATAGATTGATTCTAGCAAATTTTATAGATTTAATTAGTTATTCTAAAAACAAATCAAAATAAAGAAAACCTGGGTGTTGATGGAGTTGCAACAAATCTTCTCTTCTTCAACTTGATTCTCCTTCTTTCAATCCTATCTTTCTTCAAAGTGATAGCATAAAAATACCATTCATTTGTTGATAATGAGAGAAGAAATGGCCTCAATTTATAGACATGAGGGGAGGTAAATGGAGGGCCAAAATTGGAGATTGATTCAATGGCTATGATTGTTTGAAAAGATGGGGTTTGGATTGATAGCCTCACTTTATAACAAGTGTCACAAGAAAAAGGCTTTAAAAATAGGCCCACATGGCATGGGGAGAGGAGTCAAGGGTGTTCACACATGTGTGAGCACACCTTGGGAGAGGTCGATATGACAAGTCTCCACACCTTTCCCAAGACCATAAAACTCGTCACTCCTCTTTAGGTGACTTTTTAGGGGTTCATACTTTGCCCAAAAAGCCATATTATATTTTCAATAAGCTTCCACCTCATAGGTACTTACCTTAGGGGTTCATTTTTACCCTAAAGTCAATAAAACAAGCCCAAATAACCATATGCAAGAGAATCTTAATTTTAAAATACAAATTTTGATTTGTGTGCACACCTTGGGTAGATGGGATGTTGACATATCTGACATATAAGAGAGAGGGTGGCTTGATAATGACATGTCTATGACATGTAAGGGAGGGTGGTTTGACCATGTGTGAGCACACATGGGGAAACCAAATGGCTGAAAGAGGAAAGGTCACATGCATGGTGTGAACTCCCACACAAGGGTGAGTGGGGATGAGTTGTAAGGTGATAGTGACTTGTGCATGCAAGTTACATGTGAGTGAGATTAGAATGAATTTTAAATTTGAAAAAAATGATAATGAAGATTAATTAACCAATTAATTTAGGATT
Organism: Sequoia sempervirens; assembly: GCA_007258455.2. NCBI lineage: Eukaryota > Viridiplantae > Streptophyta > Pinopsida > Cupressales > Cupressaceae > Sequoia > Sequoia sempervirens. Next base: position 8,343,596 of record VDFB02026320.1, read on the forward strand.
AACTAATTAATAGATTATAAAGGATAATGACATCTCCCTAATCATGATTAATTAGATTAAATGATATATTATATTAAGTAATGTGACTTATGAAAGTGGTTAATTTTATTAATTAAGTATAATAATAGATTATTTTAATCAATAATGCTTAGGATAGGATGAGAACACTTGTTACATAATGACTTAATTTTTTTTCAAAATTATTTTATTTCTTGTTTTTTTTTTTCATTTCTCCAACATCATGTGCTGAAATTGTTAAAGAAACACTTATTTATTAATGTTGTTAAATTTTATTTGTTCCTATGTATTCAATAATTTAATAATTCTTTTTTTTTTGTTCTTTATTTAATCTCTACCTTCTCCACACATAAATTAATTGTATAAACCACTTACATAATATTACCACACAAAATTATAATATGTTTAAAGTTTTAACATAAAGAAGGTTATGACACTTTCCCTCTTGTTCATTCTCCACATGATCATTCCTCATAGTTTGAGATGAATGTGGATTCTTTTGGACAACATTTGGAGGAGGATTCTTTATCTTTAGAGGAGGCATCTTTGTCTTTAGAGTGTTTTCTACATCCATTTCTAGGATATTTTGGATTGACACCTTTAGCGATGTGGCCTAGAACAAAGGCACTTGAGCATAGTTCAAAGAAATCACATATTATTCTTCTTCCCACATCTTACCTTCAAGACTAAAAAGATATCCTGCATATATCATCCTGGTTTTATTTCTTCCTAAGGGGAGGAATGTTGTTCGATGAGATTGGATCATCTTCAAAATTCAATATTGAGATTCTACCATTGTAGGAGAATCATCATTGAGGGGGGATGTATGGTATCTTTTTGTCTCATTCAGTATTGAGAGAATTTCGTATTTCATCTCTCTTTTGGGGAGGATTTTTTTCCCACTAGGTTTTCTCCTTTTCTCCATTTGTGAAAGATTTCATTTGCATTTGTACATGGGTAGCTAACATGGCCTCATAGTTTAGACCCACCTTTGCATCATTTGCATAATAATACTCCATAAGTTTCACTTAAGGGGGGGTGTTGGTCTAAATAGGTGTTTTACCTATCTAGGTCATGTTTGCATATTAAGTCCACTTAGGTCCTAGTTGCTTTTTCTAGAAGTCTTAGTTGTCTATCTATAAGATCTTATCTTATCTTATCTAGTTGGATTTTCTTTAATGCTTTTTTCCTAGGTTATTTAATAATGTTGAAGTATTTATCTCATTATATAGAATTAAGACACATGTCAAGATCTTGTCTAATACTATCTCACAACTTTCCTTTATAAGCAAGGCATAATTTGTGCATCCTAACTAAATTGATTCAGTCTAATACCACTGTAATATTGAGTATTACATATTGGCTATAATCTTGTATCCATTATTGTAATTTCATGTTCTTGATTTTCTCTCTTAAAGAAGGTTTTTTTTAATCTTTTGTAGGTGATACCAGAGGCTTGAATCCTTGAGTGACTCTAACACTACTTAATCCTTTGAGGAAAATGTTATACATTTATTTTGTCTATATATAATTCAATAGTATTCTAGCATAGTAACAACACTTAAGAAATATAATAGAAATAGAAGAGAAGGAGAAGAAAAATAAAAAGAACTACAAAAGAGAGTGATGTCAATATACCCTTGAAAAATCCTACAAAGGGAAATACTTAGCTTCCAAAGCACCATAACCAATGTATTACTAGAAACTATAAGTTACAATAAGATATCAAGCTTTGAGCTTGATATGAGTTTTAAAATTTAAAACTAGATGAAATGCAACAACATATCCCATCATAAAACTTAATTTCATGTCTATTTTAATCCTTGTATACATTCTAAGGAGACCAAAGAAGCCAAGAATGGTTTTTCATTAACATGATATCCAAACCATGAGACATATACTCATCAAGGTGATCCAAATTCAACCCATGCACCTTGCTAGTTTATTTTCTTGCAACTGCCAAAATCCTAGGAAAATTCATCATAATTCCCAAATTTATGGCTCATATAGGCAATGGGGAAGTATCCCATGATGTTCAAACCAATGGAGAGAAAATGAAAACTTGATAGGAGGTTGGATAAGGATTCCTCTTCTTCTTTGAGGCCTACCAATATTGGGAGGATATTTCCTAGTGTAGTGTCAAAAATTGTCACCCTTGACAATTTCACACTAGGTTTTTCTCCCCCCTATGTGCTTGAACCTAATCATGAATTAATTTCCCATTTTAAAAACATCTTTGGAAAATAAAACATGGGAAATTAAATTATACATTTAATTTTTTTCCCTTGATATTTTTGATCTTTAAAAAGTAGGAATCTAGTCTAGGGCACAATGTGCCCTAGACTCGCATTTTTGGCTCCAAATTTGAATATGTCATTGCCAGTAATTTATTATTTTAATTTTCAATTTCAAATGTTAACTATTGATATTTGATTTTAGGGAAATTAGAAGAATTATATATAAATACAAAATATTTTCATAATTTTAATCCTAATCACACCTAAGCATGATTAAGAATTCAATTGGGAAACTCAAGTGTCCTAAAAAACATTCAAGAGTATTCAAGAGTGAAATTATCAAGATTATTGCAACATTCCATCATTCAAGCATCATGTCATGTGTTATGTAAGTTTATCATATGTTTTGCATGTAATTTTTTTTATGACCACTAACACTTGTAGGTCTTCAAATCAATTCAATCCAAGCAATAATTGATCCTTGAAGGTGATGAGTGTGACTCCAATCCATCAATTAGATCATATCTAAGTGTTGAGTTGTAGCAAGGTTGTCAATTCATTACTTGTTTATTGTTAGCCTCTATCCACCCAAGGATAAGCTCTCCTTTTTATCACAATTTTCCATTATGGAGGTATAAATATCAACATGAGGTTTGACTTAGCACAACCCTTCCCCTCTTTTCATGTATGTAGGTTGCAAATCTGAAGTGAATTGGAGGAATATTTAAGGCTATTTTTTATTCATGCATTAAAACCCTACAAGTTGTTAGATCACATAATCCTCATTTTCTCATCAACAGATGAAGTTCTGACAACTCTTAGAAGATAGAAGCTACAGACTAGTGACCTTAGGCCTATGAAATTAGAATTCAAAAAGGAGGAGTCCATTCTAGAATGCACCATGCCCTATAATACCCTTTTCAGCCTCATCTTTTCACATTAGGTGCATCTATGTTTACCCTTTTCATTTTTGGAACTCATTTTTGTCTATCTACATTCAATTTATCAGAAATCATAACATACTACTTTATTTTCATAGTTTACATAGTCATTTCACTGCATCATTCAAAATCAGTTAATCAACCACATCATATCACATCGCACACATCATACCCACAAGAATTAGAACCTTGATCCACCATTCCGACTCTTCCTATTAGGCTTTGTAGTCAAGTGGATTTGTGATAATTTTGAGTCCTTCAAACCAAAAATTGGGAAGAGTTTGGTCTATACCCTAGATCTCTTTTCCTAATCAAACACCCAAAGATATTAAATATAGGAACACAAATAATATGACAAGAGATATAGTATTAGGTAGTTAGGTCAAATGATGTGACTTGAGATATAAACTAGTCACTCATCCCTATTTATGTATGCATTGATTTTCTCACAACAATCATTTTCCTAATAAACACCATACACAAATCCTCTATAGATACAACATTATAAACTTCTTTAAGGATTTAACATATTTAAAAAAATGAATTTGTGGATGGAATAACACAAAATATACTAAATACAACACCATAGTGTGTATTTTTAGTTTCATTTTAAATGATAAAGTGGCCAATATTTAATTATCAAACTAGTGCCTAATCTTATAACATGGAGTCAAATACAAATAAAACCCAAATAACAAAGAAAACACTAACATTCAAATGAGTTTGATTTCTTGGATCTATCTTATATAGCTTAGAATCTCAAATTACCTTTTACCCCAATGATGCATCTATACTTAATAATCCACAACTAGTTCAAAAGCCCTACACATTAGTCTAAGAAAGGTTTCCCACCTTGGCATGAACTACATAGTGCAAGACAATTTTACATCGCCTCTTATATGAAAACTAATGAAGAACTAATATAAAGAACACCAAATGTGAACTTAGAGATTGCTTGAAACCCCTAAAACTCTTAGATAGTAGTGGGTATGGAATACAAAATTAGCATAAAAAATGTCTTGCATTTATTTACTAAATAAAATTTACAAAGCTACCATATATGTTGTAAAAATTAAAATGATATTGCATTCATATATGTACTAGCATTTCATATGGTATACAACATGACTTGGAAGAGTCTCCACATCTCAAACCTTTCCTAAGACTATTACTAATTCCAACAAATAACCTTTTAATAAAAAATAAATTCAATATATAGATTCATAGCAGGGGCATAAAAACATTTTTGTCAGAGCACACAAGAGAGAATCATGCTATTGACGTCTTGAAAATGTAAATTTCCTATCAAAGAATACACTATCTATTTTTTAAAATATTTCCACAAATATTTTTCATTGAGTTCACCAATTACACCCAAATCTATATGTGGAGTAGTGGAAAAATCCATAAAATTTATCATTATAACCACTCGATATGGTGTGAAATTTTTTTCTATAAGATTTGATTTTTTGTAATAAATTTAGTAGGTGCGTGTTGTTCTTTTGGGTGAAAGCACAAAGGTGAATCCACTTAAGGTGGAAGTTTCAGACTTAGAAAAAAACCCAAAATCGGGTAAAATGAAATGGGATCTCGTTATTTAACAAACGAGATCATGTTTTGCTTCAGGGCCTCGAGCCAAAAACTGGGTCCCATTCCCATTTCATAAAAATATATTTTTTATGCTTTTATGAAACAAGATCTCATTTTAGAAAATGAGATCTCGTTTCATAAAAGCATAATTTTTTTTTTATGAAACGGGATTCCGTTTCTACAATGTCTTGTTTTTTAAAATTTGAATTTTTGGTTAGGTTTTTGCCTTGTTTTTTGGTTTGGGAAAAGTCTTGGGGACTTGAACCTAAGCTTTGGACCTGGTTTGACCTACAACTTGAAGGTGTTTTAATGTCACAAGAAAATAATGACTTTGGGCATATGTCTGAAGACCTTTTTGTAGAATTTTTTGACGAAATTAAAACCCGTTATAAATGAGATAGTGTAGATTCCAAATATGTAATTTTTTTACAATTAGATTATTTTTTCTATTTTTCATTTAATTTCTAATGAAACTGGTCCATAAACTTGAAATATCAAGGATTTTAGTATTTTAATAACTTTTTATTAAAATAAAATTTTGAAGAACAAATTGTATGAAAGTGTACTTCAAACAGTTTTTTTCAATTTGAAAAATAATAAAAAATGATAAGTTTAGGTCATCTTATGCGTGATGTACACAATGACTTTTCAAAACAACAAATATGAGCAATAACAAATTAAAATATATATATTCAAAAAAATTTACAATTTTTTTTTGGGAGCGTTCTTTAGTGTGTTACAAATATTTTTCCAAAGGATTCAGAAAAATATGATTATTTAGTTTAAAATATGGAAGATGTACACATGCATGGTATGGTAAAAAAAAGTGACTTTTAAACAATGGTTTTTAGAAATGCCTATTGAAAATCAATTTGTATCATATGGGTATTAAAATAAATTACATATTTGGAAACTAGACTATGAGTACTACATTTTATGATTAGTGACATTTTTCAAGATTCCATCTCTAAGTGCTTCAAATTTTAAGCCTATCAAATGTGACAAATTCAGAAAATCAGGGAAAACACTTCCATTTTTTGGCCAAAAAGTGGACTCAACTTCTTGCACACACCCTCATTTGAACCCATGGTTTTTTAGAATGAAAATGGTTATATGTGTTCTCTGGTAGTTGTAGGGTGAAATCAAGCCATAAGTGGAGCCTAACAATAATTTTTTTTGAAATACATAACTCATCCCTTTTCAAACTCGGGATGGATGGAAGGAGATAATGAAAACCCAACAGGCTAACAACTCCATACCTTAGCAATATTATTGAACACATTTGTAGATGTTTCATCATGATCTCATGTAGAGATTGTGGAAGAAGGATTCCCCATTGGTGTGGGTGACCCCTAAAATTCCTAAAATTGGTGGACTTCAAAGATATATTATCTATCAAATTTTGTGATTTTGAGCCTATTTTCACCTCAACCCTTTGACTACAACATTTAAGGAGGTTATAAAATCCCAAACTATTAGTATTTCAATGGTTGGTCATTCTTCATATTTAAACAACTAGAGTGCTAAGAACATTCTAGGGTTTCAAAATCTACACGTCCATTCACCTTCTAGGTATTTCATTACTAAATTTGTAAAGAGGTAGTTGATTTGAAAATGATATTTATAGTTGGGTCTCTCTTTGGATAGTTCTAGGAATTTTGGAAGATTACTAAGCAGGGAAGTGTGATGGAATTTCCTTCACATGAAATTTTCACTCAAGAAATTTGTTGGCTCAATTGTAACTAGAATTTGATGTGTTGTAACACTTGAATGAGCTGAAGTTGAAGCAACCTTTATTACCATTAAATTGGCATTTGAAAGGGGTTTTAAAAATTATGGCTTTAGAGGGATTCACTTAATATTATCAAATGTTTACAAATTGTAACCCCCTAGTTGGTTGATCGAGTCTCTTATTAATGATTCCTTAAGCATGATAAAGACTTTTGATAAAGTTAGGATTTATAATGTGTTTATAGAGGTAAACGGGTTGGAATATTTTTATGCTAATAAAGGGGCTTCTCAAGTGTAGGAGGGATACTTTTTTGTGCCTACAAAAGTCCTTTCCATCCTCTATAATGATGTCAATCACAAAATCCAATATTAAAAAGGATGGGAGGTTAATGATTTTAATTACCTTTGCATGCTTTGTGGGTGTTTTGAATTTACATTCTCATTTTTGGGTTTGTGGTAGTCTACCTTCTGGGAAGAGAAGGGTGCTTGTGGTGAAGATGGAAGGGAATTGAAACTGAGTTGAGCCACTGTCTTGCAAAGGCTACAAGAGAAAGTCAAAGGTGTAGAGGATTTTGGATAAGGGTGGTTTCACCCCTTACATGGAGAGAATTCATGGGTATGACCATGAAGCTACCAGAATATTTGTGAGTGGCTAGAAGGAGAGAAATTTGACGGTTCAGGGTGCCAATTTTACCATTTCTAAGGAGTTGATTATGGAGGTTACCAGGCTCCAATTGTAGGGAAGGATTTTTTTTTAAGGATAGGAAAGCCAATTATGAGGCATTGAATCATTTTTTCAAAGGAGATGAAAGGGAGAATCTAGTAAATCTAACTTCATAGGGCTATAAGAGAACGTGGATTAAGCCAATTTGGGCTGAAATTGCAGAGGTGATTATGAGATGTGTCACTCTTGATGGTAGGTTCACTGCAATCCTGGGTGTTCACTTCAATTTCCTCTATCATTTTTGGCATAAAATGTTGGCATCTTTCCCTTTTTACTACTTGCTTCTTTGGATGCTTCTATGAATCATAAAAATCCTAGTGCTACGGTTATGCATGAGGGTTTGATCTTTCTTATTATGGAGTATGCCAAATAAAATTTTCCTTTTAAACCTATGAAAGAGAAATGGAAAATCAAGAAGAAGAAGCATACTATGGTGTCTGATAAGAGATCTAATACTACAAAGACTGAGGATGATGAAGAATGGATGGATTTTGAGGGTGGGATAGACTCGGTGGTGGCCCTCTCTTCTTCCCCCTCAGCTTCAAGTGGAAAGAAGAAAAGGAAATCTCCCTCTAAAAAGGATTTTCCTAAGAAGAGTCCCAAAAAAGTGCTCTCTTGGTCGAATAGGTCTCAGATAGGAGACAAGGATGATGGTGGTAGTGTCCAAAGAAAAGGAAATTTGGAGGATTTGAGGTGGGCTAGCGTTAAAGGGAAGGAAAATGTGGGTGAGGATATGACCCAAGTGCAAAGGGAGGCCAAAAGAGAATTTGATCTCTCCCCTGTGATGGGACCTACTAAGAATTTGGTTGAAGCTACCAAGATTGATCCTTTTTCGAAGGACTTCAACTATCTAATTAATGATAGGGAAGAAATTATAGATGTTTTATGTGTGGCTAGAGACAGTGTAATGGGAAGCTTCAAATTAACCAAGTGGTTCTTGAGGGAACTTAACAAAGTTAATATCAAACTTAGGGGTTTGCAGGAGAAGGTTGTTGGTGAGGTGGAGGGTGTTGATGAGGATTTTGACTAGTCATCCTCTAGGGTGGAGGATTTAAAGAAAAAACTCACAGATGTTGAGGAAGATATTTTGGAGCTCAAAGTGGATCATGAGAATCATATTCAAAATATTGAAAATATGTTTCAAGATGTTAAAAATAGTATTGAAAAGCTCTTGAAGATTAGCCAATGTTTCATTCATAATAGTGTGGAAACCTTAAAAATTCACATTGAAAAATTGTGATAATTGAGGGAGGAGAAGATGATTGGTGGGAGATCTACCAATAGAAAAATGAAGGAGCTTCCAAGCAAGGAGAGAGATAATATAGCGATGGTGGAAGTTCAGCAAGGTCCAAGTGCTTGTACTCGTGGAAAAAAGAAGAAGACCTTCGATGAGGAGAAGGAAGAGTTGTCGACGTTGATTGATAAACATTATCAACAAGAAATAGAGGTGGTTGAGACCCTCAAAAATTTGAAATAGTCTAATTTTTAGTTGATTTTTGTTTTGTTTTGGTCTATCGGTTTTCTTTTGGTTAGCAATTGTTCTACTGCAATTTGGTTGTGCTTTATTCTGTTGTAGAAAAAAAAAAATTTGGGGCTTCAAGTACATTATAAAAACATATTTTTAATGTTAATAAAAAATGCTTGAATGCATTACAAATTGTTATTTATAATCATATTTTTCTTGTTACATAATATATAACTTTGGAGAAGAATTGTTAATTAGATTTGAATATTGGATAATGTTGCCATCATTTTCAGTTACCCCCATTTAAAATAAAGAAAAAAAATCCTCCAAAGTACTTGACCAAATCAAGGAGTTATTTTCATCAGTTTTTAACCAAGTTTGCAAAACTACATTGGATACCGACACGGTTTTAGAAATTGTTTCTCACCCGACACACTTAATCTTTAAAGTTTATGTGTCATTATTTGTGGAAAATGGTTAAACAGTCAAATGGTTGTGTGACCAAAGAAATGAATCAAATGAGAAAAGAATGAAGTAATTAAGAAGCTTGGTAGTATTTCACAAATTTTTGAAACCTTTGTTGGTTCCTAAAAGGGTTCTCAAAACTTCTTCATTCTCGCCTTGGTTTTCAAGTTAAGTTGTGGTTATTTTTCTAAATGTTGTTTATAATAGTAAGAAGGGGTTAATGAGAAAATTAAAATGTTTCAAAAATTGTTCAGTAAGGTGGCATATGATTAAGTTCTCATAACAATTGCGGACTCCAAAGTATTTTAAGAACCTACTTAGAAACAGATGACCAATTCATTTGAGGCCAAAAATTTCTTCGTTATTAGCAATATATTTGAAAAAAAGAAGGTTGCTTATAGAATAAAGGATTTCATCCATGAAGACTAAGATAATTCACCATGAGCATAAAATGAAAGGCTATAAATAGTGAACATGAAAGAAAAAAAGGATTTGCAATACATTCCCATAATATAGAGCATGCTGAAAGCTAAAAGGATAGATATATTTATATATTTGTCATTTAAAATGTTTTGTATTGCATTGCCAAAAATAGAGGTTTCACAACACAGGAGGTCTTAGACACAAAGAGTGAATATAAGGACATTGACAGGCTTGATGAATTCTTGCATACACTCTATCGATGCAGGGGAGAATAATTTCTCATTAAAATCAATGAAGTGGGAAAATGTCTCCATGTTGTTGCACTCCAAACTAGCACACAACAAGGTGATGGATTGACCATCCCATTCATTGTGCAACATAAAAGCAATGAAAGTTGCATCACCAAAAAATCCCACGCATGGATGAATAGAGAGGCCTCTTAGAGCATCTTCAACACATAATAGATATCATGGAAGAACTAGATGCTTAGCAGCTTGCAACCCATTCGAAACTCCCATAGGTGCACACAATGTTATACAGGAAGCGCTCAAGTAAACTGGAAGTATGGATGTGTACCCAAGAAATGAAGTGATCACCAATGATTTTATATATCACTTCCTCAACATCACTAAGGATCAGGATCATTTCTCTAAGTTTGTCTATCACCAACCTATGGACAACACTACACTCAATACCCTCCACAACCAAGAAATCACTCTCCACAACCACTTCATTTGATGAACTCAAAATATTGGAAGGAGAAATTAGCATGGTGTAGATGAATAGTGGTGAAGTTAATTTATAGAGTGGTGAAGGAAAATTACCAAGATTCCTTGGAAGTAAGTAATGCTGAAAGTACATCCAAATTGATTTGAACTCAATTAGATTAAGAAAGGTGATGTGATAGAAATCTAGTAAGTTGGATTCAGATAGAGATGAATTCCTCTACATTTAAAGAAGTTGCACGTAAATGATCTTAGGTGGCTTGCTAACAATCACTAGAAATTGAAAGTGGTGAACATTTCCCACAAGAGTTGGCCATGTGGTTTGCTTATAGCAAGTGATGATTTATTCTCCCGTCATATCGATCAGAAAATTGGGATGTAATCATAACCATCCTTAAAAATAACAATTAATGAATGTGTTTTCATAATTTGACAAAAATTAGGAAATTTTTGGGCAACCTTTTATATGGCCAGACGATGGTTGGTGTCCAAGAATCAGTTTTCAAGAAATCATAACTATTACAATGTAAAAAATTTAAATATCTCATCATTGGATATTGCAAGGGTTCAACATTTTGATCCCCCTTGCACTGTGATGCATGAGTGAGAATCAATCATAATAAAAGGATCAAATTTTGTAGTTTTAATTTATTGTTGTGAATGTTTATTTTTTGTGTGTAGTAAATTGTGAGTTAGATACTAATGTTTATGAATAAGTCTATGAGCTTATATGAGCATTTGGATATTCCTTCCTTGTGAGGATGTGTTGTTTATTGGTTTTTGATTCATGTATTTGAAACAAATATTAAGATTGTATTGAGCTGAGTCAGCAAGCTTTGATAGTCTTGTCTATGAGATACGATATCAATTATTTTCTTGTCAATTTCAGCATTGAAGCAGTCTCTTTAGTTTTAAAGTTTTTTTCTTTGCATCTATTTCATGGCTATGAGTAGGTGTTAGTTTTCCTTTCTTAATTTCTATTCAAAAGCATACCCTCGCTTTATATATTTTCAAAATATAAAAATTACATCAAAAGAGGGAGTTGTACCTCAATTAAAATTCAGAAGAAGATTACCAATGCAATGGTAATATCTCCAAATGTTCTGGATTTATTAGTCCTTCTTGGGCATTATAGAGTCATTTAGTATTTAATCTTCAACAGATTTTTGGCAACTCCATTGGGGAAATTGTGAAAAGACTTTCATAAGTTTCCTTATTTATATCATGAGCAAAGATGGTGTTACCACATGAGAACATCTTTCCTGTTTTGTAACCAGGTTTAGATTTGGTTACATCAGAACAAGAAGACATCATCTCTCAATTGAAAACTCTTGTGTGGCAGTATTGAAGAAGCATGACGAAATATACGAGAGTTAGTTTTGTGCTCAAAGAAGAAGAAGAACGTGCGTAATAGCTTCCCAGACCCATGGTCGAGAGATTTCCAAGAATCAAGACCACACATTATCCAAACCCGCAACTAGCCTAAAGGGAGCCACCTCATAATTGATTAGAATCAAAACATTATCTGTTTTTAGAGATTGGCAACTTTGTCAGAAAAAGAACCCTACCTACTCACTTGCAAATTATTTTGATGGTCTCTTCTTTGTCATGGCCTTAGGGAACCTATTTTGGACCCCTGACATTATCAAAGTATTTTCCTCTTCCCGAAGGATCAAGAGACCATTTCCCAATGTTCATTGGGGAAGATGCACAAGATCCTAAAGATCATTTACAAGTATTTTGGGCTGCTTGTGTCCAAAATTGTGGAGGAGAATGTAGTCTTTTGCCTTTTTGTTGAATCATTAGAAGTTCAAGTAGAAAAATGGTTCAGGTGGCTTAAAGATGGGTGCGTTACCTATTAGAACACTCTCAAAGGAAGGTTTACTAAGAGATTTAAGATTGTGTTCGATGTAGCGGCTCTTTTGAGGACTCTTTTTAGTATGCAAAAAAATGAAGGTGAAAATATTAGAAGCTTTATTTATAGATTCACCAGAATCTTGAATTGAATCCCATGCTCCAATAGGCCTACCCAATCTAATTTGGTGGCCACCTTCATGCATGCCCTGCCTCCTAAAATTCATTTAATCCTAAGAAGAAGGGACATATTTTATTTTGAAGCAGTAAAGGTTGAAGCCATAAGAATAGAGGAAGATTTGAAAAGGCATCATGAACATCATGAAGGTAAAAATTCCATAGTTCCAAGCCTCATTCTGAGGGAAGTACTCAATTTTCTAAGTAATGATGAGCTACCTAGGATCAACTCTTTGAACATGACCATACCGCATCAGGAAGGATCTTCTAATTCCTGTAGAGAGGGAAATGAGAGAAAATTTTATGTTGAACTCCCAGGATTGAAAGATGAAGACTCACAATTAAAAGGATGAAGAGTTCCTTTACCATAATAATGCAGGTCTCGATACCTTGATGCAAAAGAAAGTTGAACAATTTCCTTACCCTAAGGTACATGCAATCACAATATCTTTAGGGTTGTCTATTCAAGAAACTCATGATAAAAAAGGAATTGAGAAAACTAACTTAGAGAAGCTTGAAATTCCACATCCTCTCACACTAGAGCATGAAGAAGGAGGAAACATTCCTACTCCTAAAATTGAAATATGGAAAGAAGGGGAAATAGGAGCAGGGATATGTGTTGATGAGCATCTTTCTTTAAGAGGTTCTCTTCCAAAGGAGGCATCAAAGTTTCTCACCAAACAACAACTCCTGACAAAGGTCACATTCATATATAGATTAGTAATTGGAGTGAGTAATCTTGGGGATGCATATGAGCCCTTGGTCCTTGTAGATATTGCTCTAAGTGATGAGATTGTTGCATTGAATAGGAGGAATGAAGTGGTTTTTGTTTCCTTCTCGTTGATTGATTAGCTCCCAAGAAATTATATGGCTATTATTTGGATGACTCCCTTGAAAGTTAATTTCACCAGAGAAATGGCTAAAGACATGGCTTGGAGCCTTTTCTTTCAAAAGTTGACCTAGACATTCAGAGGGATGGTGCAAGAAACCCCTCACTATGTAAGTCCTTTTTTATTTTCGATTGTTGCTTTTAAGTGTGAAGTTAGGATGTATTTATGTCCCTCTTAGCTATTGTGGGTCATAATTTCCTCATCCTATCAATCACTATGTATAATAAATTTTGGTTTGTTTCATCGGTAGGTCCCCCTACATTGTAAATAAGTTTTTTTTCTTTGGTCTTTCTGCTTTTTGGTTTTGGCCCATTTTTACATGGTGCGTCCCATTTTTGGTGTGTGTGGTCCTTTAATACATAATATAGACTCTATTGAACCTAATGGATAAGGGATTGGTGTCCAAAGTTTCAAGTCTAGGTTCATATCTTTGTCCTTTGTAGTCCTCATCCCCAGTCAGAGCTAGTTGTTTCCATCATTTTTGGTTTCCCCCTTTAAAAAAGAAAAGAAAAAAGAAATCCTCCAAAGTACTTATCCAAATCAAAGAGTTATTTTCATTAGTTTTTTAGCAAGTTCACAAACCTACATCAAATACTGATGCATTTTTAGAAATTCCTTCTCAGCTAACAAGCTTAATCTTTTAAGTTTATGTTTCAATCTTTGTGGAAAATGGTTAAACAGTCAAATGGGTGTGTGACCAGAGAAGGGAATCAAATGAGTGAAGACTAAAGTAATTATGAATCTTGTGGTATTTCACAAAGTTTTGAAACCTTTGTCGATTCCCGACAGGGTTCTCAAAATTTCTTCATTCCTGCCTTGGTTTTCAAGTTAAGTTGTGGTTATTTTTCTAAGTGCTATTTATAATGGTAAGAAGGGGTTAATGAGCAGATTAAAATATTTCAATTTTTTTTTAGTAAGGCGGCATATGAGCAAGTTATCATAACAATTGCAGAATCCAAAGTATTTTAAGAACCTACTCAGAAATAGATGACTAGTGCATTTGAGACCAAAAATTTGCTTCATTATCAATAACATATTTTTAGAAAATAAGGTTGCTTATAGAAATAAAGACTTTCATCTGTGAAGACTAAGATCATTCACCATGAGCATAAAATGAAATGCTATAAACGGTGAACATGAAAGCAAATAAAGGATTTCCAAGACATTCTCGTAATATAAAGCATGTTGAAAACCAAAAAGATAGATATATTTATATTTATCATTTAAAATGTTTTGTATTACATTGCCAAAAAGAGAGGTTTCACAACACATGAGGTCTTAGATATAGAGAGTGAATATGATGACCCTGATAGCCTCGATTACTTCTTGCATGCACTCTATCTATGTAGGGGAGCATAGGTTCTTGTTAAACTCAACGAAGTGGGAAAATGTCTCCATGTTGTTTCTCTCCAAACTAGCACATAGCAGGGTGATGGATTGACCAGCTCATTCATTATGCAATACAAAAGCAATTAAAATTACTTCAACTAAGCCCACACATAGATAAATAGAGAGGCCTCTCAAAGCATCTTCAATGCACAAAAAATATTGTGGATGAACTATATGCTCAACAACTCACAACCCCCATTCAGAAACAACAACTATAAGGTGGTGGACATTTCACATGGGAGTAGGCCACATGGTCTACTTATAGCAAGTGATGATTCATTCTCCCATCATATCGATCAAAAAATGGGGATGTAATCATAACCATCCTTTAAAGTATCAATTAATGAATGTGTTGTCATAATCTGACAAAAATTAGGCAGTTTTTGGCCAACCTTTTGTTCTACTAGATGATAGTTGGTGTCCAAGAATCCATTTTCAAGAAATCACAACTGTTACAATGTAAAAAAATTAAATATCCCACCATTGGATATTGCAAGGATCCAAAATTTTGATCCCCCTTGCACTGTGATGAATGAGTGAGAATAGATCATAATAGAAGGACCAAATTTTGCAGTTTTAATATATTGTTGTGAATTTTTATTGTCTATGTGCAATAAATTGTGAGTTAGATACTACTATTTATGAATAAGTCTATGATCTTAGATGATCATTTGTATATTCCTCCCTTGTGAGGATGTGTTGTTTAGTGGTGTTTTATTCATGTATTTGTAGAAAATTTTACAATTGTATTGAGTCAAGTCAACAAGCTTTGATAGTCTAGTTTGTGAGCTACAGTATTAATTGTTTGCTAGTCCATTTCAACATTGAAGCAGTCTCTTTATTTTTAATTTTTTTTTCTTTGCATCTATTTCATGGCTATGAGTGTGTTTTAGTTTTTGTTTCCTACTTTCTAGTCAAAAGCATACCCCCACTTTATATATTTTCAAAAAATAAAAATTACATTAGACGAGGGAGCTTTACCTCAATTAAAATTCAGAGGAAGATTACCAATGCAATGGTAATCTCTCCAACTTTTTTTTGATTAGTCCTTCTTGGGTATTATAGAGTCATTTTGTATTTAATCTTATAAAGGAAAAATTTGTTCACCAACAAATAACATGCCTTTGTTGTTATTTTTCTTTATTGATTTGATTGTTGAATGTGGTTTTGTGACTCCCTATAAGACACTAGTCCTAAAAAAATTGACCTTTTATATGCTTAAAATAAATAAAATATTTAACCAATAAATTAGCAGTAGAGATTTATTTATTATTTATTTCATGATTCATCCTATACGAAGGGAAAAATCTAAAGCAAACCTTGTAAGTATTCATCTTAAGAGAATAATTTTTGCATACTTGTTTGAAATCAATAAAGGCCATAAAAGTAGGTTATTTTTAGTATAGCGACAAAGTTTGGGATCAAAAACTACATTTGGGTATTAATACAAACCTCTAGGAATACCCTCCCAGGTCTATTTGAGCTAAATTTTATGCTTCTATTGAACATGCCTCATTTAGCTTTTGGAAAAATTTGGACCCTCCCTTTTATTTTTGGACTAGGTTTGAGTCTACATTGCAATGCTAGAAATTTCCTCAAAGTCCTCTAGATTTTAAAATCAATTGTCACATTTACCAAAGTCTTATGAAGGCTCGAAAGAGCCCTCAAAAATTAAACCCATGTTCTTTTAAATTTTTATTGAAATATATTGAAACAAATAAGTTATTCATTTGTAGTTTTTGTCCTCCCAGTTGGTCCAAAATTGATACCATAATATTTTTTTGCATGACAAGTTCAATTTCCTTGAAAAAAAAATCCTATAAGAACAACAAGTTGCCTCCCAAATATTATGGCTCATACCAAATCATGCAAAAGATAGGTTGTGTTTCCTACAAGCTTGAATTTCCACCAATAACAAAGATACATGTATTTTTTCATGTTTCTTATTTGAAGAAGGTAATGGCAAATAATACCCCTACTCAGACAATATTACCCAAGCTCGATGAAGGAAGAATCATATTGGAACTAGAGTTTATTCTTTAGAAATGCACAAGTTAAGGACCAAAACAC
This sequence comes from Sequoia sempervirens, assembly GCA_007258455.2. Lineage (NCBI taxonomy): Eukaryota > Viridiplantae > Streptophyta > Pinopsida > Cupressales > Cupressaceae > Sequoia > Sequoia sempervirens. The sequence goes on from VDFB02026320.1 coordinate 8,360,295, forward strand.
TCACTCAATATCTCATCCAATGGAAGAATTAACCAATTGAAAATGCCACATGGGAGGATGAGGAGTAAGTTCAAAAGCATTGAAACTTGATTAGAATTGAGGACAATGCTTCTCTGAAAATAGGGAGTATGTTATTCCCTTAATATTAGAGTACATAGGGTTATGAATAGTTGGATTATGGATATCACAACTCTTAATTAAGTCATATTATTATTATTATATCATTATTTAGTTAATTAGGTCAGCCTAAGTCTTATATAAGGTTATCTAAGTTGGCTTGGGTGATATTCTAGGCATAAATAAGGTATATACAAGAGGTAGTGAATCTTATTTCATCATCATATGGTGAATTATGTTCTCATTGGAGATATTTAGAGATTTCCCCCCTCGAAGTGGCTTGTTATTCTCATTTGTTATCAAGTATTTGCAGTGTATTTCCTATCATATTCTTCTATTGTGCAATTTATTTAATTAAAACATGGTTATGTTAAAACCTATACATGATACATGAATTGTATTAGACACAAATATTGAAGACACCTCTAACATAACTAAAATTCTCTTTATATTTTAATCACCAATGTTGATAGTAAATCAAGTGGTGTTGTGTTCCTACTAGATTTTCCCTAAAAGGGTTGGCCAAGATAAATCTACTATTTTTTTGTGTGTATAGTTTACTTATTATTTTTACTTTATATTTGAATCAATCTAGTAGAACTCCCCTTGTTTACATTATAACAATACATTTTTCTCAATCAATACAATAATTGGGTTAAAAGAGGACAAGACATTCACACATCTATATCTAACACTTTTTAGGTTCAACATTTTAACCACTATTTATACATCAAGATACAACACCACTATTATAGTATGTTTTATTATTATTAACTCGATCTCAAAGTTTAACTAAGGTGCAAGGAAGTATAGAAAATCAATAATCGAATAGAAAATCCTTATCCAATACTTCATAGCAAGACCCTTTTTTAAACTTTTTATACACATTGAGTGAATGATTTCTAGATGTATCGAAGGTCAATTTTGGTTAGGATGGAATGACAACCATATTTATGAAATCACACCACCTAGATATGATTGTGGGAAATTTTATGTCTTAGACTCTCAAACTCACAAATTCTAGCTCTATTAGCTCACTAACCTCAAAAATAGTATGTAATTTCAATGTCTATCTCTCTATCAGATCAACATAATAATCAAAGTCCACATTGTATAAAAATTGAATGTAAGCATAGTTGATGCATACTATTTTATTTCAATTAATTTTTTAATTTATGCATTAATGTGCACATAGAATAAGCCTATTCAAATAGGTATCTACTTGGGTAGGTTTCACTTGCGTCATGTGACTTGTACTTTCATTATTTGGTGTAATACATACTACAAGTCATTATATTACCTATTATTATATATTGGTTGTACACTCGCATCTCTTGGTGGTTTATCCTTTATATATCCAACTCTTACTCTTATGTGATCATCTCATTGTATTGCATCATCTATTTTGGAATAGAAAATAGATTTCATTTTATAGCCTTTAGTTTTGTATTTTCTTTTGTGGCTTGATCTTTGTAATCAAATTTAGGGATATTTTCTCCATCAAAAAATGTCACAAGTAATTGACTAAATGAATTATTTTCTTGCTCTAATCTACCGCTCTAAATGTTGAACTCTTTGTGTGCATGGTGGATGTTCCCTTCGGGGTACCCCACAGTCCCCATCCCTCGTCCCTTCCTGACTCAACTTTGCACCCCACACATGATTATCCACTTTCCTCGAGGGTCCCTCCTCCTTTTGAGGGTATTGATGGGGCACCTGTGATTCTTGCCATTCTAGGGCCCATGGCTTAGAAGAGTGTGCTTCTCAACTCTCCTCAAAGTCTTATAGTTGAAGGTCATAACTATCAATTGGTGATTTCAGAATCTGCCTTTGGAACTAAAATCTCTCTCCCAGAATCTACTATTAATAAATAAAAAAATTCAATTGAAAACACCTTGGTGGGAATTTTTTTCTCTTTCTAACTATCCATCAATATGGTTTTCCATTGGAAAAAAGTTAAATGAGTTTAAAAGGTAGTGTGGATGTTAGTGCCATGGTTGGAGGGTTGTTACTCTTCAAGTTTACTTCACCAGAGGATTTAGTTTTGATTCTCTCCTCTATTCCATGGGTATATGGTAAACACGACATATCTCTTTTTCATTGGAAGCCTAGCTTTAACCCTGTCATGGATCTTAACAAATTTTCCCCTATTTGGATTCAATTATCAAGATTGCCACTAGAATACTGGGATGAGTCAATTTTCCAATGCATTAGAGACTTGATTGGCCACTTCATAACTACAAACATCATTACCAAAATGAGGTCCAAGTTAATGTTTTCCCATTTTTGTAATAATATAGATATTAATAAAACTCTAACTAACTCTATGACTTTGAGGTCAAAGTTTTGGATATGGTCCCAACAAGTTTGCTATGAGAATATCGTTTATTGCAAAAATGATCCAATCTATGGCACCTCATTTCTAATTGTAATTCCTCAGTAAAGAGCTATTAAAAATCTAGTGTGTTGAAAGGTGCAAGAAAACTGAGAGGGGGGAGTGAATTAGTTGTCACGAAACTCAAATTCAAACTTCAACACTTATCAACTTCACAACCATGCAATTTTTTTATTAAGTATGAACATGAAATGCAGATAACATAAAGCAAAATCAACACAATGAACACTAGATTTATGTGAACCCAATAAGGGAAAAATCACAATGAGGATTAACTCACAATATAAAGTAATAGAAAAAAATGAATACAAGAGGCCCACTACCAAAGGGCTCACTGCCCAGAATAGGACCCACTATCTAGATATAAAAACTCATTGCTTACACAAGGAGGCTCACTGCCTACAAAAAGGTTACAAAATAAAATGGCTTTATAGCCAGAATGAACTGGTAGGAGTGTACCTAACAAGTGTTGATTCAGTTCTGGTGATGCTCAATAAATTGAACTAACACACTTCATCATTTTTACACTTCTTCACATTCACAACCTCACAATGCATCTCTCTCAATCTTCAAAATTGTTTGACATATATATCTAATCCATCCATAAGCATCAATTAGGCTGGCCTGATTAGATGCAACTAAATTTTGACTATAAGCATTTACAAAGACTTTCCAAACAATAAATCAAAACATGTATCATGCTTCATTATGTTAGCATAGACCTAAGATAGGTCACACATACATCCGCATAATAAAATTAATTCACCATAACACTAATTAACCATGAGGTCGGCTAGAGATAGGCTTAATAGCAAAATGCAACTGACAGAATAACATCGATACACCATATGAGAACCTGTGCATGAGAGATTCTAAACATACATGCTTCCAACATTCATAAAATATTTCCCAAAAAAATAGACAACAACTATCAATCGTGGAGGATTATAGACCAAAATACCGAAGGAAGTAAACTATATACTGGTTCAGATACCAGTCTAGAATACTGGATCAAACAATGACTTAGTCTTGCAATCACAACCCATATAACATGGTGACATCAATGACAACACAAAAATAGTATAGTTAGCCATTCTTATTCATTCTTCCAACAATCTACCCTTTTGTCATTGATGGCAACATGTGCCAAAATTTACAAAATAACATTCTCTCCCCCTATCACCATTATTCTTTTCCCTTTCTACGGTTCTTCACATGACTCTCTCCCCCTTTGACATCAATGAAAAATGGCAACCAAAAATTAGGATGTAACATTGTATATGGTAACATTGTGCATACAAAGGAATTCCAACTCCCCATTTCAAACATTCAAGTGAAAATAATGCTTTTTACATGAAAATTTTTCTTGTAACTTTCTCTTATGATCGGAAGAATCCTTTTCCAGGAAAGCATAACCAAATTCATCATTGCACTCATATCATCTAGTAAAGATAACAATGTAAATGCGGATGTCTAGTCTGAAGACATACATTATTGTTCACACTCTTATGCATCAGAGAGTATTCCAAAGAGATGATTCAACTAGACCTCAAAAATTTCTTTAACCAACCAGAAGGTTTTAACCAAGTCTTCTCTTTATCTTTGAGCAATCGACAACTCCAATTACAATTCACCAACTCTTATTCTCTGTTTTCCATTTTTGTCTTTGAAGAAATCAAAATTCTTTCCAATACAATTTATCTCAGATTCAATGGCTTCAATTTTGTTTCTAAAATTGTCAACAATTGCAGGCCATTGGAGACAATACTTGTAGATGTTAGATATTTCCTTAATACATTCTCTTGTCTCATTAATGTGTTTAGATAACATTTGTTTGGCTTTGGTACATCTTCTCTCAATCATAGCTTCAAACTTATGACCTTCAAGTCCTTCCAACAATTTTCTTTCTTCAATAACCTCTACTAGATCATCTGGTAATGAGTTAGACACATCTGAAACTGAAATACCCCTATTGAGAAAATAATCAATTAGTACACCATCAATTCTAAGTCTCTCGATCGAAGAGCATGCACTCCATATTTCACCAAAATTCTTCATATCACCTTTATCTAACATTGTTTGAATATCCTCTGGATCAAAGGAGTCGGATCCAGACATAAATTCTTCTTCATTCTTCTTTTCTTTTGAGATAGTGATAACATCTTTTGTGATAGTTTTTCTCCTTTTAGATTCCAGAGGGGACTCACCAATTACAACTTCCAATTATTTCTTACCGAAGGAGGAACCCTCTTCAAACTAACTAGGCACTAACATACCAAAGCACATATTTGTCTTCAGGGATGTGAAATAGGTTCTACAAACACTTGCATTTTCCTCCATCAATTCCAAATACCTGTAGACTTGTTTTTCGACAGGAATTTTAGATTCCCATTCAACGTTCTCTCTTCCTATTAGCGAGCTCAGAAAGTAAATTATCAAACATATGAGAAACAACCAAAACCAAAAAGGATAACCCTTGACCAAAGACATTATGACATTCTCAATTAGGTTTTCCAGTAACAGGCTACACAAATCAAAATGCTTGTTTTCCTTAGCCATCATGTGTGTAAGATATACAACAATAGCCAAAGTTGAACCTTCATGATTTTTGAAATAGATTTTATAAGAGATGTCGTATGCAACATACCTTGCAACAGGATTGGAAATAGTATTTATCAATAGAGCTTGAGGGTCTTTGTTGATACCAGTAAGTTCTTCCACATCTCTGTATTTCATGGTTTTCTTCCCAGGGAGGTCCCCAACACTGCATAAACTAGTAGTAGCTTTGATTTCCTCCTTTGTGATCTGATAGGGTTTGTCCAAAATAATGTTGTCATCCTTGAATCGACTTAAAAAGAACAAGATAGATTCTTTGTCTACCAACCAGGGAAATTTTCTCCATAAATTCATACCTAGGGTTTTTACACTCTGCAATTCATTTGTCTTCAACCCCAGTTCCACTTCCTTCATCTTTCGATGATCAAATTCTTCCAATTCAACACCCTTCAACTTTAGCGGAATATCGCCACATGATCCTTTGTCCATTTTCGTGCTTATCTTTCTTGAATTCTTTATTATTCAATTAAAACTTCTTCATTTTCCCTTCTTCCCCTTCGTAAACCGAGAAATGATTTTGAAAGCTTCCATCTCTTATTCCTAATTATCCATAATGATCCCTTCATATTACCTTAGAATTTCTCCAAATCACTTTGAGATCACTTCAAGATATTTTTCAAACTCTTCAATTGCACAAATTATCAAAAATACTTATGAATTTTACTTTATACACCATCAGTTTTCCCTAATTTGCATTAAATGCGGTAGACTTCAAAAAGCTGATAAAAACCCTATTTCTCTACACTATAAACCCTAAATCGATCCACAAATGAACATTCTTGCAAATTTTCTTCTAGTTTCTTTTCCATAACCTATGTCTACTCATTCTCTACAACATATCCTCGCGCCAACATCTGGCATGCCATTCATCTAGGGGGTTTATATAGTTTTATATTAATGCTCCCCCTAAGACCATGCTAGGTCTAATTGCCAGAGGAATTGTCTGCACCATATGAGGGCATAAATACATCGGTTGTCTCTGGATCTTCCTCTTTCTTCCTCCATATCTTATTCATTTCTTGCTTCACCTCATCTTTGTCAATTTTCTTCACTGGCTCGTTCTTCTCTATCGGAGTAGACTGCTTTCCCTTCTTACTTCTGCAAACTCTTGAGATATGTCTAGGTTTGTTGCAGTTATAGCAGACAACACTTTTCTGATTTGTCTGACCTCTATTAACCCTTGATCTGCATTGATTTGATTTGTGTCCAAACTTGTGGCATGTATAGCAATATCCATCAAAATATTGATTCATTTTGCCTCCATTAAACCTATTCACCATCACCCGACTAATCATTCTCACCTGATATCTTCATTCAATAGCTTTATGTCCAATTTTCTTGCATGAAAAACATTGTCTAGAGAAGGAACCAAAAAATTGATTCATTTTACTTTTGCACTTAGTTTCCCTGTGACCAGATTTGTTACATGAAAAAAAAACACCATTGAAAGATGGATACCTTTGAGCATTTGGCTGTCTGATAGGTGGTCTTCTAGCAAAGTTCCTTGAATTTATTTTTTGCTTCCCTTTGTCTTGAGTCTTTTGATTATCCTTTGAGCTTTCACCTGTTTCATTTCCCAAGCCACCTTTGTCTTTACTTGGTTTTTGTCCTACAATCAACTCATCAAGCTTGTCGGAGATAGATTTGAAATTGTTTTCACACATTTTTTCTTTCTCCAGTTCTACTTTCAAGTTCACCACCTCTTGTTCAAGTCTAGTGCATTCATCAGTCTTGCTCTGCACCATTGTATTCAAGCAGTCTTCAATTCTTCTCTTTTCCTCTACTATCACTTTCAATCCAATGATCTCTTATTCCTACTACTCATTCACTTCTCTATGTCTTTCTTTGAATTTATTCAATTGCTCTTTTAATTTTTGGACACATTCATTTGCCTCATCGAGATTTTCTTTCAAATATTTTTTTTCATTTTCCGCCTTATCAAGATCTTCAAGTGCAGCTCAGAGTTCTTCTTTATCATCCATTTTTTCAACCTTTAGGATCCTCCTCAAGAGGTTAAGCTCTTCACTAAGGAACCAGGGCTCTAATACCAATTTGATGAGGGTGTAGCCCGAGACATAGAAAATAACCCACAAACAAGAGAATAATTTTATTATTCAGAAAATGGAGCTTCTTACATGTAGAGGATCTCAAATCCCCAAGTTCTACAACACATGCAAGTTACAGAAAGCTACAGAATCACCCTTTCGCAATATGCGAGCTTGTCCCCAAAAAGCTACCCAAAAATTAGAAACCCGCCCATAAATGGAGCTCCTCTTTAGTTTGGAGCCAAAACAACATTCAAATTTGAGTTTAGGCGGTTTGGCGCCTAAAAATTACAAATTGAAGTTCAAATTTCAAAATAACATTTGCAATTGTATCTTCTAGAAAGTGCGCCAACTTCCCGGGGCCATAACTTTTGATCCAGGACTCTAATTGGTAAACCGTTTGAACCGTTGGAAAGGTCTCGAAGTCAATAACGTGCTCGAAATCTGCTACTGATGTAGGAGCATCCAGTGGTGTAAGGGCAATCTTGCATCACCCAAAAATAGTTAAATTTTGAGTTTCTCAATTTTTAGATGTTTTTACATTTTTGGATACCCTTTTCGTCATAATGAAATTCCCAATTTATGGTTTTTATTTTCTATTTTTGGGTTGAAAGATATTACAGTTTTAGTTTCCTAGATTTGCACCTGAAAATCTTCCGAGTTAGATTTGAGGCACTTAGAGTTTCTGGAATGGCCCCGAAACTTTCCAAAATTGGCGTAACAAATTTCGAGCACGTTATTGACTTCGAGACCTTTCCAATGGTTCAAACGGTTTGCGAATCAGAGTCTTGGATCAAAAGTTATGGCCCCGGGAAGTTGGCGCACTTTCTAGAAGATACAATTGCAAATGTTCTTTTAAAATTTGAACTTCAAGTAGTAATTTTTCGGCGCCAAACCGCCTAAACTCAAATTTGAATGTTGTTTTGGCTCCAAACTAAAGAGGAGCTCTATTTATTGGGGGGTTTCTAATTTTTGGGTAGCTTTTTGGGGAGAAGCTTGCATATTGCGAAAGGGTGATTATGTAGCTTTCTGTAACTTGCATGTGTTGTAGAACTTGGGGATTTGAGATCCTCTACATGTAAGAAGCTCCATTTTCTGAATAATAAAATTATTCTCTTGTTTGTGGGTTATTTTCTATGTGTCGGGCTGTGCCCTCATCAGCTACGCTAATTTTGGCAAGTTTCAGGGCCATTTTGGAAACTCTAAGTGCCTCAAATCTAACTCAGAAGATTTTCAGGTGCAAATCTGGAAAACTAAAACTGCAATATCTTTCAACCCAAGAATAGAAAATAAAAACCATAAATTGGGAATTTCATTATGACGAAAAGGGTATCCAAAAATATAAAAACATCTAAAAACCGAGAAACTTGAAATTTAACTATTTTTGGGTGATACAAGATTGCCCTTACACCACTGGATGCTCGTGCATCAGACACCCAGAGTAATTTGAGAAGTGACCCATCATGTCTCAGATGGTTGAGGAAAACCTAACTAGTCAACTGCTACCTTAGATAGCCAGGATGAATCTTCCACAAGCCATCCTCTCCATTTCACCAGATATTCTTCATATTGCCTATTTAAATTTTACTCCTTCCACATGACTATCCAAGATTGCTTCAATCTCCTCCTTTTTTGAAGTAGGTACTAGAATGCCATACTGCCCTATTGTTGGTGCTTCCTCCATTCCACCTTCATGATGCTCTATCAAATCTAAAATATTGAACACAGGGGAAATGTTGATTCCATCAGGCAACTCTACCTCATATGCATTCACTGAATCATGCTTCTTTAAAATCTTATAGGGACCGAACTTCTTCATCTTCAATTTGTTATATGTTCCCACTGGAAACCTTTCTTTC
>VDFB02026320.1:8373292-8444281 GCA_007258455.2 Sequoia sempervirens
TTTTGGGGCCATTCTGGAAACTCTAAGTGCCTCAAATCTAACTCAGAAGATTTTCAGATGCAAATCTGGGAAACTAAAACTGCAATATCTTTCAACCCAGAAATAGGAAATAAAAACCGTAAATTGGGAATTTCATTATGGTGAAAAGGGTATCCAAAAATGTAAAAACATCTAAAAACTGAGAAACTTGACATTTAACTATTTTTGGGTGATGCAAGATTGCCCTTACACCACTAGATGCTCCTGCATCACAATTGTTGAAAGCCGCATGATAATTGAGAGGGGGGGTGAATCAGTTGTCAACAAATTCAAATTCAAATTCAAACTTCAAACACTTATCAACTTCACAACCACACAATTCTGTTATTAAGTATGAACATGAAATGTAGATAGCAGAAAGAAAAATAAACATAATGAACACCAAATTTACATGGAAAACCCAATAAGGAAAAAACCACAGTGAGGATTAATTCACAATATATAGTAATAGCAAAAACTGAATACAAGAGACTCACTACCCAGAATAGGACCCACTTTCTAGTTACAAAATCCCACTACTTACACAAGGAGGCTCACTGCCTACAAAAAGGTTACAAAACAAAATGGCTTTACAACTAGAATGAACTAGTAGGAGTGCACGTAACAAGTGTTGATTCAGTTCCAATGATGCTCAATAAACTAACTTAATGCACTTCATCATTTTTACACTTCTTCACATTTGCAACCTTGCAATGCATCTCTCTCTCAATCTTCAAAACTGTTTGACATATATATCTGATTCATCCACAAGCATCAATTAGGTCAGCCTAATTATATGCAACTAACTTTCGGCTATAAGCATTTACAAAGAATTTCCAAACAATAAATCAAAACATGTATCATGCTTCATTATGTCGGCATAAAACTAAGATAGGTCACACATACATTTGTATAATAAAATTAATTCACCATAACACCAATTAACCATGAGGTCAACTAGAGATAGGCTTAATAGCAAAATGCAACAGACAAAATAATGTCGATACACCATACAAGCACATGTGCATGAGAGATTCTGAACATACATGCTTCCAATGTTCATAAGCTATTTCCCAAAAACATAGGCAATAGCTATCAACCGTGAATGATTGCAAACCAAAATACTAGAGGAAGTAAATTGTATACCAGTTCAAATACCGGTCCAGAATACCGGATCAAACAATGACTTAGTCTAGCAGTCACAACCCATATAACATGGTGACATCAATGACAGCACAAAAATTGTATAGTTAGCCATTCTTCTTCATTCTTCCAATACAATGAACATGTTGTTCCTCAGGAATATCTCACTACTACCTACCCCTTCAAAGCTAATATCTTAAATATCCTTAAGTCCCCTCTCAAATCTAGGCTCGATGTCATTCAAGGTTCGACACCTCCTATGGATGCTCCTATCAATCCTGTGTATGGTTTAGACCTCCCAAATGAGGATTTATCTCTAAATGATATACATATTATGGGATCCCTAGTTCCCCTATTACCTCAAATAGTAAGGATGCTTAGATGCCCACTTTGGAATTGCTAGCTCGTCTAGTTGCTCAAGGTCTGCAAACTACTACCTTGGAAATAAAGGACCTAGAAGATGGGGAAATTTATGTAATGAGTTAGACCTTGTTGACTCTATTAGAACCATGTTGATGTAGAAACAATAGAAAACACCCAAACTAACAACTAACCAAATGGCGTGGATGACTAGTTAACTCCCAAGAAAAAAAGAAAACAAGAAAAGGAAGATGTGGGGGTTGAGACCAAAGTAAGTAGACCTTCCCAATAGAAAACTAGGAATAGGGAAATTACTAAGGATATTGCTATTGGAAAACAAAGGACGTTGGAAACGTCCTCAAAAAATATTTCTAATGAAGTTCCTTTCTTGGAACATAAGAGGGCTCAACAACCCACACAAGTAGTTGGCTCTAAAAAACTATATTTGGGAGCACAAGATTGACATTCTATTATTACAAGAAGTTAAGATGAAAAAAATAAACTTTGAAATTATTTCTAAGAATTTTTGGCCTAATGCCCACTTCTTAATCAACAACACCTCTAGTACCTCAGGGGGTCTTATTGTTATGTGGATTTCGAATAGGTTGTGTGGCTCTAAACTATTTCAAAGCAAACAAAGCTTGAGTGTTCAGTTCTCTAATGTTGGGTTATCTTGTATATTGATCAATATCTATGCCCCTAATGTGAGGAATTCCAGGAAAAGCCTCTAGCTTGAACTTTGTGATTGGATTCAGGGTAATAAAGAGCCTCGCTGGTTGATTTCTAGGGACTTCAACTCCCCCCTCTACCCCTCTAAGAAGAGTGGGGGTTGATTTATTACACTGATAATATGGCTAACATGGAAAACCTATTGAACACTATTGGGCTTATTGAAATAGAACTTCAAGGAAAACCCTTCACTTGGACTAATAGAAGGCTTGGGTAAAATCTAACACAGGTTAGACTTGACCATTTCCTTTTCTCCCCCAACTAGGCAACCCTCCATAGCTCCAACTTGTTGGCTCTTCCATGGACAATGTATGACCATAGCCCTCTCTTGTTTTATTGGGAAGATAACTCTGTTATTGGTTCTCACCCTTTCAAATATGAGTTCATGTGGATCTCCCATCCAAACTTTAAGGACAAAATTCCACTTGGTGGAATATTCCCATTCATGGATCTCCTATGTATCGCATCTCTCAAAAGCTCAAAAATATCAAAAATATGGTGATAGGCTAGCACAAGTGGGTATTTGGTGATGTTTTTCAATAAAAGAGAGACCCAATGGCTAAACTCGAGTATATCTAGGTCAAAATGGTGATGTGTGTGATCAAACTTGCCAACTTGGGAAGGATTACCGCACTGATTAGGCTAATGTTCTTAAAAGATAAGAATTATTTTGGAAACACAAGTTTAGAATAGAATGGTTAAAGGAAGGGGACTGTAACTCCGTAGTCTGCCATATTTCAACTTTCAAACACAAGAAAAGGAATCAGATGAAGAAGCTCAAATATGACCTTGGGACTAAAGGCACTACCTAAGCTCAAATTGGGTTTATGGCCTCTACCCACTTTCAACAGTCTTTCTTGGCACCGTTGTTAATCCCACTAATACCTTGGATGATCAGCTATTGGACAACACCCCCTCTATTTTAACGAATATTGGAAATGCTTCCATTCTCAGGCCTATCACTCCTGATGAAGTCAAGTCAATTTTTTTTAGCATGGGGGATTTCAAAGCCCCTAGGCTTGATGGCTTCTCATCGGCCTTCTTCTAGGAATTTTGGGATGTTGTAGGACAAGATGTCTCCTTGATTCTAAAGACTTCTTCAAATTCAGTAAACTCTTAAAACAACTGAACCATAATTTTATAGCTCTTATCCCCAAAAATGTTGACCCACAAATTATGGCTAATTTTAGGCCCATTAGCTTATGCAATACCATTTATAAATTTTTCTCTAAAATCCTTTTCAATCAGTTAAAACCCCTCCTAGAGAAAATTATTATCCCCTATCAAAAATTCTTTGTCCCCAACTACCAAATTTTGGATGTTGCCATCTCCACTCATGAAATTCTACATTCTATGAACATATGTAACAATGCATGTGTGTACTTTAAACTTGACATCTCTAAGGCATATGATAAAGTGTTTTGGAAGTTTCTTCTCAAAGTTATTACTAAGTTTGGTTTCAATTAATCAGTTATAAACCTCATTAATGAATGCATTTCCACTATCAAGTACTTTGTTCTAGTTAATGGGGTGCCCTATGGTTTCTTCAAGGCTAGTAAAGGGATTAGACAAGGGGATCCCCTTTCTCCTTATCTTTTCATTATGGTTGTTGATGTTTTAAGCCATAATATTTCAAAACGACTAAATGAAGGTACTATCAAGAGTGTTAAACCTACTACCTCTTTGGTTCCCTTAGCTATACAATAGTTTGTGGATGACACAATCCTCTTTGGGAAATCCTTGGTTGTGGAAGCTAGGAAATGGAAGTGTTTCCCCAAAATTATGCTTTCAACTCTAGTCAATGCATAAAATCTAATAAAAGCATGATTTACTTCTTTAACACCTCTCAACTCCCTTAAGATAAATTCACTACTATATTGGGTTGTGAGAGTGCCCCTCTTCCTACTTGTATCTAGGTCTTCCTCTAACTATTAAGGAAGTCACCCCTAATTTTTGGAATTTGGTGTTGGAAAGAATGCAGAGAAAACTGGTTGGGTGGAAAGGTTCCATCTTGAGTCATGCTAGTAAGCTGCAAATCCTATTTGCTGCTCTTCAAGGGATCCCAATGTACTTCCTATCCCTATTTAAAATCGCAAGATATATAGCTAAGAAACTTTCTCTGGTCAGGCACTGAGGAGAAGAAGAAGTTGACCTTGCTAAGTTGGGATACTATTTGTTTACCCAAATTCAGTGGTGGGCTCGATATCAAAAGAATCCAAACTACTAATAAAGCTCCCCTTGCTAGGGTTGGTTGGGATTTGTTGAAAAATAGGAAGGATTGGTGCACTATTCTAAATTCCAAGTACCTCAATAATAATCCCTTGATTAGGAGCCTTTCCAATGGTCACCCTCGTGGCTCCTTAATTTGGAATGATATTAGAAAAATCAAACAACTTCTATACACTAGCCTGAGATGGAAACTTGGTAATGTCTACAATATCAAGTTTTGGGATGATCCCTAGTTACTCAAGCTACCCATCAACCAATCTGATTTCAAGGATTTGATGGGCCTTGCTACTGGCTACTTTGGTAGATATGTTGAGGACTACATTAATGGTCAACAAGGCACTCAAAAGTGGCAAGTCTTGGTGAATTATTGTTATAACTCTCAAGAATTAAGTAATGCAACAAGGTTACTTTAGGAATCTCTCTCCTTAACAAGAATACCCATATCCCTCCAAGAAGATGATTTTTTCTAGACCCGGGAAAGCAAAGGAAACCTTACTGTCAAATTGGCTTACAAACTGCTATCAATGCAAGAAACCTATGGTAGATTTTGGAAATAGATTTCGAACTGACACCTCCTTCCAAAAATCAATTTATTTTGGTAGTCTATGACCCACAACAAAATTCTCACCCAAGATAACATAAGGAAAAGGGGTTTCCAAATCCCTAATAGATGTATGCTTTGCAAGATTGATGAGGAGTTTGTTCCACTTGTTACTCCACTATCCCTTTGTTGTTGAGGTCTAGGCTTCTGCTCTAAAAAAACTTGGGGTCTCTTGGACCATGAATGGGAACATCAAAATATTTTTTGAGAATTGGGTTAGTCCCTATTCTCATCCCTTACCCAAAGAAATTTGGTAGCAAGTTCCTCCCTTTATCTGTTGGTGCATTTGGAAGGAAAGAAACAATAGTATTTTTTATAATGTGGAAAAGAGCCCCAAGGAGGTTTTTAGTGTTTGTTTCTAGATCCTTACTAAAAACATATCCATTTTCTATTGGAAACCTTCGAAGAAACCCCCTAGTGCTCTGGAGATCACTATTTCTAATTATTGGAATCAACCTCTAAATCTCAATTCTTATTATAACTCTAAATATTTGGCAAGGCTAAATACTAAATGGAGGCCTCCTCTTCAAAGTTGGCACAAACTAAACTTAGATGGGGCTGCAAAAGGAAATTTTCGTCCCACTAGTATTGGAGGTATCACTAGAGATCCTAAAGGAAAAGTCTTAGCTAGTTATGTTGGAGGGATAGGGGTGTAATCTTCTATGATAGTTGAAGCAAGGGTGTTTCTTAGTGGGGTCAAATTTTCTCTCTATATGGATCAAGTATCTGCATGTTGAGGGTGACTCTAAAACTATGATTGATTCTATCATAGACAAAAGCTTTGGAGGATGGACCATTAATGATGCCATGGCTGATATCCATCGCATCCTCAATAAATTTGAAGGGAAAAAACTTTCACACATCTTTAAAAAAGGTAATAAGGTGGTCAATGCTTTGGCCAATGTTGGGAATCCTTGGACCTCTACCAAGTGTTGGAAAAATCTTCATGATTTTCCCACTATTGTGAAAGGATTGATCCTTGATGAACCAAAAAATTATAACTTATGGGTATGTGCAAGATCATCATGGAAAAAATAGGTCCTTAAGTGGCAAAAAATTCAGAAAAATCAGAGTTAGGCAACTTGGCGTAAAAATTTGAATAAGTTATCTATATTATTTAAAAAATATGTAAGAATAGAATTTGTAGCAAATTGAATGTAGTTTCTAAACTACTAGATTTTTATTTTTTAAATCTATTTGCTGAAAATTTGAAATTTCAATGAGTACTTAAATTTCAAAAATAAGAAGTGTGTCTGTCTGACCACCTAACCACAATAAAATGATAATATGCTTTTATAATATTTTAGATATAAGTAGAGGACTCATGTCGATGTGATGCATATTTTTGTAATTGTTTTCCAAGTAAATAATTAATTATTAATTTTTATTACAACTTTTAAAAAATAAAAAACTTGTATGTCTAACCACCTTAACTTGGTCAAAACTTCATGAAATTAATTTCTTTTTTTAATCCTATAATATGGCATAGAATGTGACACATGTTTCAGATTCAAAAAATGTGATACCCAAAGCTATAGATTTTTTGCAATTATCAATTAGGACTTTAGTTGTAATTCAAATAGAAAATAAATAATAATTATTTATTAAATTCAAAGTAAAACATAATTTATATTGGTGGAAAGCTAAGAATCTCCTTTAAAAACCATTTTGTTTCATCAATTTTGGGTAAAAAAAAGTTGCCGGCCACATACCCTACAAAAACCCATCATATCGCCACTTTTTGGCCCATCATGATCTTGCACATGCCCTTATGATGAGTGCTAAAAATTTCTACTTTGGTTTTGTTATGTTTTCTCTTACCATCAGGTTTAGTAAGATGAGGTAGAATAGAATTGATGAGATGGATATAAACATGTGGATAATTGTGAAAAGGTTCAACCTATACTTTCTACCTTACTAGGTTAGAACCACTTGGGATAAAAAGAAATGTGATTTTCTAGCTTGCATGAGGCTACTCATCCTTACATTAATGATACTTTGATAAATTTGAGTTGGAAGAATGGTGATTTGATCACCCATCCTTTAAAACTAAAGTTTAATTATGGCACCATAATTATGACCTATGGGATCATAATTACTAAATATCCTGCTTCATTGTCCTCTATCTCCCTCAAGTATTTTTCCACTAGCTTCAATCCTTTGGAAAAGACCGTCGTGAGTGGGAAGATATTATCATCTTAACTTGGAGTGGTATGAAGATCATTTCCTATTGTTTACCTTGGGAGGGGTTGTCTTATTGTTTATCCTTTTTGAGTATTTTCAAAATCTTCATTTCTCTTGATCCCCTTTGTCATCTGTGTATTACTCTGTGCAAGATTATGGGTGGTGACAAGGTTAGAACTGAGCCTAGTTCTTGTGAAGAATTGCACTGTGATGACTCAGTTTGGCATATGTGTTGAGGGGGGCTTGGCCCCTTTAATGGAGAGTCTTAAATGCCACGATAAAAATATTTTTTCCCAATTTGCTAACAATTGGTGTGATCGCTAGGTGACTTTGGGAGGCATTTCTTTCGAAGTCAGTGTGGAAGTGATTGCTAAGGTAACCTAGATTTCATGCACTAGATAGAAGTTAAAGAAGCATACCAAATTTCAAGATGCAAACAACATGCAATAGTTTTTCAAAGAAAATGAGCAACCCTCCAAGCTTCATGCGAGGTAATGATAGAAGCAAGCTCCCACCACCGTGGGACCAAGTGTGTCTTGTTCTCATGAAATATGTTACTCTTAATGGTTGTTTTAAGTGCTACTATTACTATCATATGCCCCTTCTCAACCACTTTAGACACCATCTCCTCATAAGTTTCCCATTTTTCCTCCTTTTATCCCTAGAAAGTTTGGTGAAGGAAATGATTGAGCTTGCCTCTAATAACCTAGAAAAACCTCCCCTCCCCTTACACCAAGGGATAATCTTGCATCTATATCACTTTCATCTAGCTTTGTGTCCCCCAAAGCCCATTCATGCTACTACGGTTGTTGATGAGCCTGAGCCCTTCAATGTTTCCCCCAAAAAACCCTCCCCTTTTGTTGCTTCTGGGTCTAAGCATAAACTTAGCCTCCCCACCAACCAACCTACCCCTGACACTAAACCCAAACTGACAAGTAAAAAGAAAAAAAGGTAACCTTGTGTAGTCTCAACAAAATTTTGTGGTAGGGTTGTGCAAGCTGAAGAACACCCTATCAAGATAGCTAGAAAATAGGTGGGCAAGTCTAAGCCTAAATTGAAGAAGAAAAAAGCTATATCTTTATATGTGGAAGAACCTATTTTAGAGAATAAGGAGGGGGATATTGATATCAAAAGCTTTGGTGAGGAGGATAACATGACAATTATGGAAATGGAAGCTAGTGTGGAACCGACCAATGTGAGGAGATCCAATCGACTAGCCAAACAAAAAATTGAGGTCCTAATTGATGAAATATCTAGCAGCTCCAAACAAGATAACAAGAAGGACAACAAGCATGACACTATTGAGGAAGCGAAAGACTATGTGGAGGGCACTAGCCACTTCCTTGAGCTAAATAGGATGATATTGGAGGAGTCCGCCCCAGACTCCTTCAATCGTCATATGGGGAATGAGGAGGCTAGCATGCTTGGCCATAGTCTTGATGAAGACTATAATGCTCTGCTAGCCTATGTTAGCACTCTGGAGAGGAAATTAAACATACTTACTTGCTTTACCATCAAGGTCATCCATCACTCTGTTGTGACTTTTTCATCTGTGCTAAAGGAGGAAATCAAGAAGAATGTGTCTGAGACTGATCCTAGCTCCACCCAAACAATAATGGATGTTTTCAAATTCCTCATTGAGGTTTTGGAAAACATTGATAAGTAGTGGTTTGGGGCTTTTTTTCTCCCCGTAAGGGTATTTTTGTCTTTGTTGTTTTTGTGTTGTGTTTGCGGTTTTGTTTGTTTGTTGTTACTATTGTTTTTTGCTTTTATGTTCTAATTTGGTGATCTTCGACCCTGGTGTCTTTTTGTGTGAAGGATACAACACCCTATAAATGCTACTTATGTTATCAAAAACAAATATCACAAGCACCTAATTCCATATTAATTCTATATATGTCTAGTTAAATCATAGTTAATTTATTTTATTATATTTATCATACTCAATTCCTTAATTTATCACAATAGTTACATTTATTTATATAGATATATTGGTAGGTGTGTTTTTATTCGAATAATTGTATATAATTTATAAATAAGAATATATTAAAAAGTGTATATTACACTTCTTACAATTTAAATGATTCTCAAATTTGTATGCCTTATTTATTGTTCAAAGCCCAAGTCATAAAAATACAGCCACAACAATCACATCTTTATTAGGTTTCCAAATATATATATTAATTCAAAACATATATGAAATTATATATTTTTATACATATTATGTGTCATTACATGATTATTTATTTTTAATTAGTAAATGAATAAAAAAAATTCTATTATAAATAAAAAATAATTATTAATCATTTACCTCACAAATAATAGGTATAAGTTAATCAAATAATGATCTTGGACTGCACACAATTTAAACAAATGGCCTTTAATGTTGATGGAGAAATTTGGACAGCTACTACTTACAACTATTACTTACAACATAAAATGATGTTCCTTGTTGTTTTAGTTCTTTGTTGTCATATACAAGGTTTTAAGGTTCTTTTAAAGCCTTCTTTTAATTCGTAAGTTCAATTAGAAAAAACTATCTCATCAAAAACATAAAATGATATCCGATAACTACTCTGGGATAAAGTATATCTATAAATTGAATCATCTCACAAATAATGAGATATTGAAGTTTGTGAATATGGGTGGTTCCCAAAGTTTTGGAGGTTCATGAACAAGAAAAATATTTAGATTGTCTCTATAACCACAATCTAGCTAGGTACTTTTATTTATACAATCTGAAGCAGGTTACACAATTTAAATGAATTGCCTCTAAGGTTGACAGCAGGAATTTCAACAGTTACTACTTACAACATAAAATGGCGTTCCGTATTGTTTTAGCTCTTTCTTGTTCTACAAGATTTTAGAGTCCTTTCAAAACCCTTTTTCACATAATTACTTCGATCAAAAGCATTTATCTAATAAAAAGCATAAAATGATGTTCAATAACTGCTCTCACAAATATTATGAAATAACCATGTATCTCTAAATTGAATCTTCCCACAACTTATGAGATATTGAAATTTGTGATATGAGTGGTCCCAAAGTTTTGGGGTCAAGAATAATAAAAATATTTAGATTGCCTCTACAGCTACAATCTAGCTAGGTACTTTAATGTATACAGTCTAAAGCAGGTTACATGGAACAACAGCAATGCTGTCAAATTATTGGGCCTACAACTGAGAGTGTATGTAAGGTCTAGCCCGTGATAGAAAATTACAGTTGCAGGGCATAAACAGACGACAGAAGTTGTACAATTTCATTTCACATTCATTAAGAGGTAAGCTTATCTGTAAACCATCAACCTTTTCTAAAAATGTATTTATTGATTAATAGGTTCTGCTTTAGAGTATAGGTCTAACTACAGCTGAGTGGAGCCCAAAATTTGAAGAAACTTCTCTTAACCATTCTACTTAGAAGTCCCCAGCGTGTCTATAAAGCAGACCTGGTAGCTAATTAAGCCACTAACCTTCAACAATTACTTCTTTGAATTATAGCTAAACTCTCATATAAAATCCCAAGAGTCAAGTGCAGTAAATAATAATCTCCCGTCTGCTGTATGTGGGGCACTCAAATACAGAAACCTCTCTATACAAGAATGCATAGGCCGACACTTTGTTGTTATTCATTATTGTCTTAAATTATATGATTGAAAAGGAGATGTTATTATGTGCTGTACTCTGGTCCATCTCTCTGAGTATATAGTGTTTGATGCAACCTTACTGACTGCAGACAAGGATATAAGAAAAAATTGGCTGGCTTTACAACTATCTTCCAGATCTTCTGTTATCTTAGTAATCTGTTTTAACAAATTCGTAAAATTGATTTGAATCGAAAAAAATTTAACATTCACGAGATCAAAGATAGATAGAATAGAATAGAAGACTTGTAACATCCATAAGACTAAAGATAGATTAGAATAAAAGACTTATAACATGTATGAGACCAAAGGTAGCCTAAGAAACAACCTAGGCTGATATTATATTACACAAATCGAGATAACTGTTTGTCTACCTTTTAGTGAAATGATGACGAGTTTAATGAGTCCTACCAGTCTTTTTAACTTACACTTACTCACAGTCCATTGCACCTATCACTGGCAATATAACAAGCAAGGCCTTAATATCTCTATAAAACAAAGGGTACTACAAGACAAGAATGATGATAAATATCAATTTGGGTCCATAGAATGACTTGAAGATTCACAAAATCACATAGCATGTAGGAAATACTGACTGTTTTCGCTGTCTAATGTGCTTTAAATGGGTCCTGCCTGTTAAAGTAAAATCTACTAACATCAATGATGTTTATCATTGTGAATGTACTGCACTGTAATCAAAAGCTTATGAACATCTCTCCCTAGTCATGCACATATTATTATAAAGGAGAGAAGACGCGTTTTCAGAATGAGCAGTAATTCCAAGCATAAAATTCTTATGATTAATTCAAATAAAAAACTAAGTTGATGAAGACAGAATAATTTAAAGATAAGGTAACTGTATACCTTTTTCTTTTTTCTGTAGATTTGACAACTTAAAATGCAATCTAAGTTTCATTCTTGGGGGAAGATTTACGTGGCATTTGAGGAGGCTGCTCAATCTAGCATATATTCATTTCCTCTTTTATAAAAGTGATGGAAATCATTGCCTTTTTTATATTTTCAATAGTTTGGAGGACATTTTTAATGGAGCTTCAATGATTGTTTACAAACTGAATCTATTTGGTCAAAACCTTTTGATTGCTTTCACAAGTGGAGTTTTATTGATTGTAACTTGATGGTTGCGTAATTAGAATAATCATAACTTTGTACACTGGTTATAGACGTTAAAGTTGTAAACACTAACATTGAGTGGTTATATGTAATCATTCAGCAATAGTTTTTAACAATTTCAGTGATTATAAATATTTTATTATTATGTCAAGCAGTAATATAAAGATAATAAGAGGTGGAGTATAATGGCATGAACATGTTAATAAAAATTAAAACACAGTATATACACATATATATAATCATTTATAAATAGTGCTACACATATTCAAAAAAATGTGGGAGGAAATAATCAC
Source organism: Sequoia sempervirens (assembly GCA_007258455.2). NCBI lineage: Eukaryota > Viridiplantae > Streptophyta > Pinopsida > Cupressales > Cupressaceae > Sequoia > Sequoia sempervirens. Next base: position 8,385,621 of record VDFB02026320.1, read on the forward strand.
ATCCCTAGAGTCTAAACGAAGCAACAACCTGAAGCATAAAAATATAAAACAAAGTTGTTAAGCGATGAGAGTAGTAGTAGTGAGGGGAGGCGGAGGCTCCTAGTCCTCCGATTTACCCCATACATTAGTGGGATTTAGACTGTTCATAGGAGAGTCCCACCCATCAATATCATTTCCCTTATTATTATCTTATTCATTTTCATGAATGGGCAGGATAACAAGAGCCACCTGAGGGAATTTGTTAGAGTCAAATAAACCAGTAGCACCTATTGTTGGCCACCTAGAAGTTCCTCCCGTAGGTGGTGGAGAGGAGGACGTTGAAAAGTAGGTCATGACCAACCCTACTGACCACAATCCCTTCCCACAACAAGGGGAGAAGCATGTGAGTGATTCTCTCGATTGCCTTGAGCAGAGAGGCTATGTCCATGATGACACCCATGAGTTGGGGAGGGACTTTGGGAGGAAGAGGGAGATAAAGGAACTCTAACAACCACACAAGAGGCATTACCCCAATAATCAAGTAGCAACTTTATTGGCTTGCATAGTAAAACATTAGAACAAATCGTAGCTTTAGCATAAAAACTCTTATGTAAATAAAGTAAAAAAAAGAAAAGGTAAATAATTCTTAAATAGTAAATAAAATAACTCTTTGAATAAAAATAGTTCTTCAAGTAAAAATAAAGAACACAATATAAATAAATCAAATTGATTTTTAAATAGTTCTAAAATAAAATAAAATAACTCTTAAATAAATATAATAACTCACCTCCCATCGAGTAGTGGCCCCTATTTATAGGATTGGGGTAGTAATGTAATTGGGCAATGAGAGATTGTAAGATCCTTGTCTGACTCTTAGTTGCAATTTAATGAGAGTATAATGAGGCAAGTGAGACTCTTCATCTTCACCACTAGTTAGACCTATCATAGATAATATGCTTAGGTGGTTGGTGAGCCATGCTATAGAACTCTTTGCAATCTTTAGATAGATGTATTTAAGATATCTATACTAGTATAATGTTAGTTTTTATAATTTTAATAATGTAGAGAGGCATAATTATTGTGGCAATAAGGAGTAGAGTGTTTAAAATCTCTCTTAAGTCAACAAAACTAGCATAACAATCTTTAGAAAAAAATATGTAAAAGATGTTCATATCAAGGTTCATATTCCACTCAATCATAAATCCAATTAGGATATCTCTCAACAATCTTTATATAGATTTTTCCAAAGATAAATATGTTAGTATAGATAACTTAAGTAATTTTATCTAAAAAGCGGGTATTGAATTTTCTAATTGAAATTTTTACTCAAATGGATTGCTACAAAAGATGAGGAAAGTGATAAAGAATTATTTTGATTATTTAAAAACATTTAATAATTAGTATATTTTATTTCATTATTTTATTTAAGACTATTTAAGAACTATTTAATTTTATTTAAAATTGTGTACAAGTTATTTTATTTTACTTAAAAAATATTTTATTTCTACTTTTGAAAAAAATACCATTCATTATTTTGATAGACATGAAAATTATTTTATTTTAAAATGATTTTACATTATTTACTTGAGAGTGATTTTATAGTGATATTATTTATTTAAGAGTTATTTTGTTTTACTTTAGAATCATTTAAGATTTTTTTTGAGTTACCAATTCTTTTATTTATTTAAGAGTTTTATTTTTTTTAAATATGTCAATTTTTAATAGTTTTTGTTAGCATGCTCATACCATTACACTTTATGTCTTGCTACTATTGTGAGTGTGTCTCTTTCATTATTAGTTTGACTAAAAGAGGGGTAAAAATTTATTCAAACAAAAAAGAACAATACAAAGCAAGGGCATTACACAACCTTATCAATCTCCATGTATTGGTCCAACTTTTGTGACAAATCTAGGGGTAATTGACCCCTTTCCACAATATTCCAATCGTGCAAATGATCAAAAACCCATTTAGCCAAACTATCAACAACCCCATTCCATTCACACAAAATATGACAGAAAAAAACAAAATCCAAGGAAGTATACAAATTAAGAATTTGTTTTATAATAATAACCAGATGTCAACTAACATCTTCTAGTTGTTGCCTCTTCAGCAAAGTCACTACCACCTGAGAATCAGATTCACAAATGATCCATATCCACCCAAGAACACAATCACGCTCCACAACACAGAATGGCAAGAGCCTCCATCACATTGTTAGTATGCCAACCCTTATAAACAAAAAAGATAAACTCAACAATTCCAGAACTAGTCTACCGAACACCTCCAATACCAACATGAATAGTAATTATTAATAACATGTAAGTTGGATCATCAGTAATAAAATTAGTGACCTTGAGTTACAATTAGTCCTCAAACTCTAGGTAGGCCTAGAGTTCTCTTAAGGTCAGTCCCATGTCTAGAGATCAATGCTACATGACATATATCTTATTTATAGCATACATGTCTAATATGGTGAGTTGTAAACTTCTTCTATCTAGTTCACTCCAACCAAATTGGCCATTTTCTCTTAGTGATGAATTTGGAAGTAAACCAAACGAGCCAAATAGTATACCCCATCACATTGTTGATCCTTCTAATAGTGATGAATTTGGAAGTAAACCAAATGAGCCAAGGTTTATCATGCACCCTATGCCTAATTTTTACATCTTCTCATCCCAACACATGCAATATCAAATAACATGGTATGTGAAAGAGTGATGCATAAAGGGAAGGTGACTTGAAAGGAGTGGAACAGTTTCTTACAACCTCTCTCCAAAAGAATTGCTTCTCCCTCTTTAACACATCTACATTTCAATGATATCAAATTTCCACAATCCATGTCGTTTAATGTCAACAATTTCTGGATTAGATTACGTGAGATGTTTTTGCATCACGCAAAAAATCTCACACAATCTAATCTAAAAATTGTTGACATTAAACATCTACATTTGTATAAGATAAAAGAAAAGCATCGTTCTCCAACCACTCTCCCTGTATCCCACTGAATTTGAGCTTATGGGGCCTGTGATATAGACACAAACAGCCAAAAATGAGAGCAGATCACCAAAGAACCATGACCTAGTCGACTGGTCCCCTGTTCTATTTGTTCAGACGAGATTTAACACTATGTGTCTGAAAAACTATGCATAAGACAATAAATAAAGTTGCCCCTTAGTTGTTATTTGTTAGTATGTGAACTATATATGCAGTTGAGATTAAAGAGGAGTAAAATCTGGTACTGTAGAAAAGGCTTTATTATGTAGTACTATGGGTTATGGGCCCTTTTGCTTCACGTCCTCTTCAGTCCATTGAAATTAAGCCAAGGCAGAGTCTTTGATTGATGCAGCCTTACTGACTGCAGACCACCATTATTATCAGAAACAATGATATATGCCAGTTTTAATGAATGGCCAATTTTGTTTTAGACAAAAGTTCAAGTCCGTGATGTCTGAAAGGACGATGATTTTACTAAAGGAGTTCATACCAACCATATAAAATGCACTGTGAGAGTTGGATGAGTGTTTTTCCTACTGCAATCAATATTTGTCTAATGCAAAAAGTCTACAGTCTCTTCTAAAACGCGTACGACGAGACAAGTATCTTTGCATGGATCAATTTAGGTCGAAAGAATGACTCAAGATTTGTGAATACACAAAAGTAGATATTGATATCACTTGTCTATCTTGAGATATAAAGATGTCCAAACATAAATGTTCCACACTGAAATGAAAGGAATCTTGTTGTTTCATTTCTATACCAACAATCACATCACCTACAGTATTACATTTTAATTCTTCTTATTAGATGGTTCTTGTCTGGATTTTTGTAGTAGGAGCATTTATGATATAGGATATATATGGCAAAAGCATTTATGATGTAGTGGTTGCAATGTAAAAGAATTTATAATGTAGGCTTCACAACATGAAAATATTCATGATATAGGACATACCTTGGTGGTATCTTGTCTCTTATTTAATTATTGGAAAATAATCTTGTAGAAGAGGAATTGTAGTATATATGCATGTGACATGTGGATTTATAAGGATGGAATCTTTAACTAAGGCATTAGAATTTGATGAGTTCATTTGCATTTTATAATTTGATGAGTTCATTTGCATTTTATAGATGGCGCATATGGGTTTGCATAAGTGAATTTTTTCTATGGATTGTTACTCATTGTTTTGTATTAACATTTGATGGTGTTGAGCAAGGATTGTGTCTATAAATGCAAACACTTAATAAGTGTTGTATTAATGAATTGACATACTTGAGGTTGAGGGCTCAAGCATATAAAGGTGCTTAAAAAAAGTTGAAGAAATAGTTACAACTATAGCATATGATGACGAAATATGATCATCACTTGAGAAATCTCGTTATATCATAAACTCTATAATATTAGTATATTGAGTGGTGTTGTGCTTCTTATTGGTCTTTCCCAAAAGGGTTTTACAAAGGTACATTTTGTGTTAGTTATGTGTGCGCCATTATTTAATTTTGTTGCATATTGGATTGTATTAGTATAACTCATTTTCTTAATTTTTATCATTATTCTTTTATCTCCATTCACTTACTTGTAAACTACATCTATAAACAGTTATTAAATGTTTTATCAAAATAACAAGAGCCTTGTTGATTTTTTATCACTATAGAGGAGAAAAGAACATCTTTTTCTTTTCATCAATTAATTTGGCATCCACATTGACCTTGAATTTAGATGGATGAAAATTCAAAGTTGTATCACATTTCAAGCAACTTATCAACACAAATAAATTTCAATATTTCTAACTAAAAGTCAAATTTGGTCAAATATATCATCTAGTTCAATTCATTCTAAACTAAATTAAATATGAGTCACAACTTTTCAAATGGAAGTGTCAACTAAATGCATATATAACATTACTTTGGAGCCATATTACCAAGAAGATAAAATTGTTTGAATATCTTGATGTTTTCACAATTATTACACATATAAATAATATTGTTTTTAAATTTAAAATAGCTTTTTTAGATCTACAAGTGTTATTTTCAAAAATACTTTTTTTTAATAGTTTAATTATTGCATACATTTATTTTTATTTTTGTTAAAAATAGGTCATCAACACCAAGATATAAGGCTAATTGTCTTGTTAAGAAAAAAATTAAAGTTTAATAAAAATAAATAAAAAATATGATGCACTATAGAAGAGACTCCATGTTGAGATGATATAATTCTTTTTTCTATTTTGGAAAAAAATAGTTAAGAAAAAAGGTGACATCCCATCAAAATAATTAAAATTTTACTATACATCCATTTTAAGATTTTTATTTTATTTAATAAATATTTATTGAAATAAAGAAAAAAATAATTCATGTACTAAAGTTTCAAGTTATACATACAAAAAAAATGGAGGAAAAAAATGTACTATATAAAGAGTGGCATCATACATAACCTCATTTTTTAATATTTTATCAACTAAATTATAATGTGTCAAATTTACAAAAAAATATATTTGTACACTTAAAAATGTCCTAAATGATATCATGCACTCAAATATGATATACTAACATCATTTCATCTTAAACCCATTTTTTTTTGCTTGTTTGATTAAATTAACCTAGTTATTTAATCAAATGCCACATCTTCACCTATTAACCTAATTAACCTGATTGGATTAATTCAACACCTCTCACACTAACATTTCAACCTATTTAATTAAATAATGCAAATTATTTAATTTAAACCCTCAAGTCCTCTTATTTAATTAAATAACCCTAAGCTATTTAATTAAATATCATTTTGCATCTCCCTTTTCATTAAATCAATAATTTAATGAATATCATATCATTCCTCATCTTGCACATTCAAATTTAGTTTTAATTAACTAAATTGCTAATTTCCCTCTCATCCACTTGCATAGGGAATATTCCAAAAGAATATTTTATTTTGCTCCAAAATTGGAATAATTTCTTTCAAACAAACTTTGTAACAAACTTTCAAAGTTGTGACAAAGTGTGTTTATTTGAATCATTCTTAACCCTTGTGATCTTTGATTCTCATCCATTGATGAGAATCCTTGATCCATGTTTCACCCTCCTTTTTCATCTTGACCATTGATTAATCAAATTGATCTGAGCCCTTGATTTTTCATTTGCTTTCCTATAAATACATCACTATTTGGAGAGAAATGGATCCACCTTTTAAAAGCAAACTTATGTTGTTGAAACTCATATCCACTTGATCATAGTAGCTTAAGCATCCATTAATGGCTTCCATGGTAACTTATTTTGCATCCATTTAGTATAATTTTGAATCTAGGGCTTGCATATTTAAATCTTGCATACATTTAGAATAGCTTTGCATACATTTACATCAATCATCTTATCTTTTATCATGTTAATCTAGCTTTCAATCATTCTTTCGTTCATCTTTTTCATCAGTTTCCATCTATTTTAATCAATAAAATCGATTGGAAAGGCTCATATTATCCAAGGGATTGGGAAAGGGTCACCATTCCACATCAATGTGACCACTCCCCCAGTGGGATAAGATTTGAGGTCTTAGAATAGGTTCCTTTCAAGTTTTCACATTTATTTCATGTTTAGTTTAATGGTTTTTAGTTTTGATGCTTTCAAATATCATCACATTGGGATCATGGCTTAGTGGATTAAATATGCTTCAAATCCATATGGATTTAGTGTATTTATGCTATACTATGATCATGGTCACATTTTGGCGCTAGAAGGAGGGCAAAACTAACTTTTTTTGATGAATTCTTCTTAATTTTTCATGAGTTGCAAGTTTTTGGGATAAAGCAATGCTTTTGGAAGCTACAACAACGCTATTTTTCACCAGAGTGATGCCTTTGCAAAGACATCACAATAATAAAAAAAAGCATCACAATAATTAAAAAAAGCATCGCAATAATTACAAGGGTGTCACAATAATTGAAAAACGTGTCACAATAATTGCAAAAAGCATCACAATTTGCAAAGGCATCACTATATTTCTATAGTGACACCATTAATTTTTTTCTTTTACAATCTATCTTAAAATGGCCATATCTTGGTCATACAAAGGTCTTTTTCGAAGCTTTTTTTTAAATGGTTTAGAATTTCATGCTCTACACCATGGTATAGGTGTTTTTCAATTTTGATGGAGTTAAATTTTCCATTTTTTCACCTAAAGTCAAATCACATCACAACTTGGTCTAGGTTGTAGGGTTTTAATGCTTAACCATTTATCTAACCCTAACGTCTTCTTGTTTTCTTGATTTTATCTAACATTTGGAGCATGGATTGTAGGTTTAAAGAGGAGCATGGAGCATTGAAGTTAAAAAGCATTTGATATTCATTTTAACATTATTCTCAAACACTCATGGGATAATTATAACCCATCACATGCTATTTTCCCTTCATGCTTTAGGGCTACTAAATTTCCATTGGGTTTTAAAACTTACAATCTTAGGACAACTAGCTCTCAATTGGGCTTAAAATTCATAAAAGTGTTAAGTCTTTTCAAAGTTGGTTAAAATTGGACCCACACATCCTCATCTTGCTATATTGGTTAAAATTGAGTGAGACAATCAAACACTTCCATTGGTGCTTAAAATAAACTCATTTTGCTTTACAAGGCTACAATGAATGATTGTTTGCTTTTTTGTGACACACTTGTAGTGTGTATCCACTCCCCTTGCGCTTCGTGTAATCTTGAGTGAAGAGAAACACTCAAGTGTACTTCATTGCTTGTGTGCACTTGTAGTATGTATTCTCTCCCCTTGTGCTTCGTGTGATCTTGGGTGAAGAGAAATACTCAAGTATACCTTCATGATTTGTATCACCCTTAAGAGAGGGCTTGCTCTAAGACACACCCCACAACAGGAAACTCATAGTCAAGTTCTTGCAAGCATGTTTACTAATGGGCTTTAAATAAAGGATGTGAAATCATGAGAAATTAGCATTAATTTGTGACAACAATAGACTGCACCTAATCCCATGCCTTACATGGAACGAGAATGGTTAAAGAGCCTTAAGTGGCCAATGGGTGAGTGTTGGTTCCAGTGTTCTCAGTTTGTCGTCATTAAGAACCTTGTTTAAGTAGTGGCCAACTTTGTCCATCCAATGATTTTATCAAAGTGGTGCATTGGAACTTAGATTCTAAGAAGTTACTTGTCATGTCCGATTTTGGTTAAAGTGTAGCAATTATGACTTCATTCTTAACATACCTCTTGTTGGCCCCACGGTTGTCATTGCACCAAAAGATCGACCTGTTAATGCTCAATACAACCGCTAGAGTTGACGAATCCACGGGAGGCAGTTAAGTCATGTCATGAATCCCGAGGGGAGTACTGACCATTTGCCAATAATCTCCCCCTCAATGTTACCCAAGGGGATTCGAACCCAACACCTTTGGCTTTGATACCAGTTGTTGGCCCCGCGGTTGTTGTTGCACCAAAAAATTGACCTTTTAATGCTTGATACAACCAATAGAGTTGATGGATCCATGGGAGGCAGTTAAGCCATGTCACGAATCCTAAGGGGAGCGCTGACCATTTGCCAACACCTCTACACTTTTTCCTTGATTGCATGTAAAGTCATCTCTTCTACTACGAAGGGAATGAGGCAAGCCCGCTAAGAAAAACATACCCAATTGAGCTAGGGATGTTATATTGCTTGTGAGTCAGTTTAATGCTTTGCTTGGTTCCAAAACATTTCAAACACACATCAACATGATTCATCAAATTTCAAACCCCTTGGTTTAAGCATGGATACCTTGTTGAAAGTCTTGATATTACTACTTGTCCCTTAGGACTTTGTCCTTAGAGGCTTTTAAGTATTTTGGCTTATATCTAAATCCATACTTTCCAAAGGTTAACATAAGGAACTATGTTCTTAAGTAGCTTCATAATTTTCACATAATAGACTTTGTGAAATGAGGGTTGCTTTGACATAGACATTTTAGTTTGAACTTTAGCGAAGAATTTCTTGATGTGGTAATGAAGCAATCTCACTTAAGCAAAGATTAAATCAAACAAACACCCCACATTGATGTATGTTCAAACATTGACTCTCCAAAACAAACAAATTGAGACAAGGACAATTTTGTAAAACATTTGATTCCAAGTTCTATTTTACCAAATCATTGAATTCTTAAGGTTTTATCACTTTATAGGTATAGCATGTTTCTCACCATCTTGGTCTTGCAAAACAAAGGTCCTTTTTAGGTTAACATACTTTGGGTCAAATTTTTTATCAAACCAATCCCCTAACTTAGCTACTTTATGTGTGAAATGGATCCTTTTCCATACACTTAGTTGAGTTAGTCATCATCCTTTTGAACAAGTCTATCTTAAATTCACAAGTCTACCTTTAGATTTACAAGTTCATTATCAGCTTTTATCCAAGACATCAAAATGTCAAAATCTTTTTCTAAAAGTGTTGTCCAAAAGTTTAGAAAGTTCATCCCCCATATCATTCACCCCTTTCATCATCCACTCACATAATTGGTCCAAAACACCTTAAAGGTTCACTTTTGCAACAAGGTCAAAACACAAGAAAAACATGGAATATAAACTTCATTCATACATCATGAGTGATCTAAATCAACCAAAATTTTAAAGCCTTACAATACCAATTGATTATCAAAACTCACATTTATACAACTCACATATGGGATCATTATATCCTACAAACCTCAATGCTACAACAAATGTGAGTATGCCCAATCTAAATTTTGGAACACCTTTCCCCATGGTAGATTTAAATCAAAGTCAAAACCTACAAATCTATCAACCAAACGATCAATACATGAGTCTTCAACAAAACAAAATTATCCCATCAAATCAATACATGCCAAATGTGATTATACCAAATACAAACTTACCAAACATGAACATATCAAATCCACACATGGTAAACTATGGGATAGATACATTTGCAAATCACACCAATGTTGTTCAAAATCCAAACAATATGTTGATAACTCAATATATTGATCTAAATCAAGGTTACCTAAATCAAAGCAATGTGTTTCCCAACCACAACAATGTCCAATGCCAACATATGATGCAAAATCTAAATATCATCCCAAATCAAAACATTGTCCAAAATCAATTTGTGCATGATCCCATACAAATACCATAAGTGTATATTCCAAATATGCTTGGCCAACAACCAAATCAACTATATCAAGGGTGTCAAAATCAAAGTCAAGATCAAGTTTTGCGAAATCAAATTGGTACACTTACCAAATTCATTGATTCATATCACCAAGAGACATATCCACCCACAAAAACAATACACTCTTCATCCAAATCATCAAAGAATTGATTTGTATCCACAACATCAACAACCACATCTCCAACATCAAGACATTGGATATCAAGAAGAACAACATCAACAACAAGATCTATCCCTACAACCTCAACAAGATCAATCACCACATCTCCAAGATGAATTACAACTAGATCAAACACAACAAGCACAAGATTCACTATATAACAAAAGCATCAAACGTGAATATAATCCTTTAGGGGAGCCAATTGAATCAATGTTAAACATGTTAGTCCGTGCTAAACTTATCAATCTTCTAGAATCAAAAAATGACTCAGTTGAACCTAGCATCAAGTTCCCATGGGATGATGATAATGTTTATTGCAAATACCATAGCACAAAAGGTCATGACACATCAGATTGTATCAAAATCAAAGATCTCATGGGTATTCTCCAATCCATACAAGATGTTGCAAATAATGATCATATCCATATATCACATAATCCTCCATCTACCCATGAAATTCTCACTCCTAATGGACATGTAGATGATCTTCATCCAAAAAAAGTGTCTCATACTCTTGATATCATTACCAAGGAACAAGAGTCTCCTACTCTTAATATTTTTACACATGATCAAGGCATAGAAAAATCCATAGACATACCAAAAACCGATCATGAAGAAGACCTCTACATGGATGGTGAATCAAAAACATCCTTTGAAAAGCAAGAAAAAATGGATCATAAGGGAGAATCCTATATGGATTTTAAAGCATCAACACCTTTTGAAGAAGCATCAAAATCAGACACATCCTCCATACAAATTGAAGAAAGTGAGTATGAGGATACCAAGCATTGTCGAAAATAAACAAAGCTAAACAATCTTGAACAACAAGGAAATGGTTTGTCAGCAACAAAATCAAAGCATGTTAGTAATACTCCCATAATATTGGGGGAAACTTTATCTAGTGCAAACACCAACATGGCGAGCATGAAGATTCCTTATGATGAAATGACTACCAATACTACAACCATTCATATCATGAATCATCGTCCATGCATCTTTCCACCCCCTAATTGGGACCAACCACAAGAAAGAGGTCTATATAAAAAAAAAAGAGAAAATTATTGAAGCAAAAGAATCGACAAGGAAAAATGGACAAGAAAAATTCAAATGGATACCCAACCAAAAGAAAGAAGATCATCCCTATCAAAATCCATTAGTCAAAAAAACTACAGGGAAAAATAAAAAAAGGAAGTTCATCCATCAAAACTATTCATTGCTACAAAACAAAGCTTCAAGAGCAACCTACAAGGTATATCAAGAATTTGGTCTCAATTGAATCTCCATATCCACCCATCATTGCTCACCTTCCCAAGTTTGGAGAGTCAAAGGTTCCAAACTATCAACCAATCCATCTTCTATTACTAAACACACTCCATCATCCATTTTACCATGCATGATATCCAATTCTCATATTGGCTATGTATTGGCAACAAATATTTATCATAAGGACTCTAAGGGCACCCTATCATGGTGTGCGCATCTAGGTAAGGTTAACTCTGGTATTGACAAAGAAGATGAAACAATCTAGGGGTTACATTCAAGCACTTGTATCTTAGCAAAACAACTCCTCCAAGCAGGATATCATTGGCACATCATGATAGCAACAACATCTATATCAGCACTAGCAGCATCTACATCAACACCACCAAGTGGTTCAACATGAGCATAAACTTTCAAAAAACCAAAAAAATAAAGAAAATAAAGAAAATAGTCAAGAGAAAAATCATCCTCTAGTGAAAACCACTTTGGTGGTGCTTTGGACAAACTTACCATGATAAAAACCTGGAAAACAAGCGTCATGAGTAGAATCGAGCATCTATGTGCACCATTTCAGGTGGAAGCATCTCATCCCATCCATAATAAATCCTACATTCCATCCATCTTATCCATAATAAATCCATGATTCATTATCCAATCCATTTTCATCCAATATAACTTATCTTGATCTTGGAAAAGGTTCGGTATGTACTTCACACTTTCTCATAGTAACATCTTGACATGTGTCACTATCATTGGTCTTATCCTAGCTAGCATTGCCTGAGCCACGAGGCATCATCCAAAGAGGCATACTCTATCCAAACATATTATCCTATTACAAGAAAATCCTTGGCATGCTTCACATACCTATCCATCAATCCATTCATTTATCCATGCATCAACCCATATTATTCCATACATTGCTAGACACTAGGGGTAGATAATTCCATCCAACTTTAGGAATAAATCTTGACCTATATCCTATAAATTATGTCATGATCTAAAAAATTTTCCAAACAAAAAATAAAATTGGTCAAATCATTTGTAAGAAAATATCTAAATCACTAGCCCATGGCACATTTTGATGAGAAGATGTTCCTTATCAAGCTTGATCTTTGATCAAACATCAATCCAAACAATCAATATCATTTGAATCTACCTTTCACTTTAATGTCACATCAAATCATTCCAATTGATTTTGTTCCAATCCCAGCTTCAAGATCATGATCTATCTTATCCAATCAATCCATCATCATCTTGGGATATATCACTTCCTAATCCTTGTGTTGTTCAACACTATCCTTGTATTGTTGTGCATCCTCAACAATGTTATCACTATCTATAATCTATCAATTTGATCAATCAATCCTAGTTTGTCTTTCAACAAAATCCCAAATAGATCACTGAAATTGTCACATATCCATACACTCGTGAACATCGTGCGAAAAATCCAAAAACACTTGCAAAATCTCATCAAAAATTCAAAAACATCAAAATCATGTACATCTAAAATCCAAAAACATTCAAAAGATTGTAAAGTCAAAATCCCAAAACATCCAAAACACATCAAAATCCCTAAACATGTCAAAACATCAAAAATCCAAAAACAATACCATGTCGAGCTATGTTGTCTTTGAGCTTGAACGTAGGCAAGGCTATCACTAATGTGCCCCTGAGACACTTTAGGTTAGCATTCCATCATAATAAACTAACAATCCATCAATTGTTCATTTCTCATCAATAAGCAAGTCAAGTTAGTTGAACTACGTGGTATTTGCATGTATAACGTAGGAAAGGCTCATCTTTGATAATCCCATGAGGCCCTTAGGATAGTCTTTTAGGTTAGGTTCTTGGTAAAATCTCATAAAACCCCTAAACATTTGAAATCTTAGAACTCAAAAAACACAAAAATATTTGAAAATTGAAAACCCAAAACATTGGAAAACCTTGGAAAACCCTAAACAACCTCAAATAATTGAAAACCAAAACATTCACATAAAGTTTCAAAAAGACCAAAAATAGCCTCAAAACATTTCAAAAATACCAAAAAAATTGAAATATTCTAGAAAATACCAAAACCATCCATCCCATTTTTCTTTCACCCACAATAAACCTTCATACATAATAAATCAATCGTCACAATCACCCTTTGGAAAAACAAACAAAAAACAAGTACAACAATCAACAAAGGTAGAACCTTTAAACATAACAAATCAAACTCTTGATCATCATCAAACATGTCAATCAAACCTTATATCAATGACCTTTCAAACAACCTATCAACCAGCCAACATCTAATAACACGTCCTAGGATGCATCCCTACAATGGGAATTATCATTGGCAATCACTTTGGATATTTATCCTAAACAAAACACACCCTTTGGCAAGAGATATAAACAACATTCACTATTTGTTGTTGATATTTTCTTATGATTTATTTTATTGACCCATTATGAGGACCTCTCGATGATGTCTAAATGATTTAGAGAGAGGAATGGGGCATCAATCATTATTTTTTGTTTGTTGTGCTTGTTGGTATTCTTGTAAAATAATCTTGGTGCATACTTGCTTAGTTGTGTGTAGGGAGGTTGCTTGGAGTAGATTGTTGACTATTGTGTATGGTTTGGTTTGATGTATTATAGACTTCCAAACTACATTCCAATGAGGTTTTTGTATGTAAAGGTGTGAACAAGAACTATCCTATATGTTTGCAAAGTCAAAATCTATCACACTATATACAATGCCATCTTTGTTATCAATACCATGATGCATTGTGTCTATGTGTTATATCAAACATAAGGAATGACAGAGAGTTCCATCTTATTCTTCTATATTTACTAACATTTATATCTGTAAGGAAAATCAGATGCGGAAACAATTCTCCTAACGTCAATACCTCAGGAAAGAATGTAGATATACTTTTAATTTTTTCCAATTACAATTCAACTAAGATGCACTATGAAGTAAATAATAGAAACAAAGTATTTGGCAATCACACATGAACACCAGATATACGTGGGAAAACCCTTACGGGAGAAAAACCCACCACACCAAGAGAAATCACTTTGTATTACAGTAATGGAGATTACATACAAATGACAGACTTATCTTTTTGGTGTCATTATACAACAGCATTCACCATGAACATTCTTGTACAAGAACCTTCGAGTTACAGTCTTTACATAATAGAATTCATTTACTGATACAATCACTCAACCATTCGTTGATCCAACCGATGAACCAACCAACCCGATTACAATCTGCAATCACAGAGTATATCCATGTCGAACTCTGTCTATCGAGCTTCCTCACAAAACCATCACAACTGATTGTCTTCCAACTATTCAAATTCGGCTTCTCCTATTGGTCCACGAGACTCCACATAGGACGGTCAAACTGTCAACAAAAATTGCACTGTGTTGGCATCTCAGTGAGACACTAACAGTGTCTCGCCGATGCCACATAACCTTCATATCGATGTCGTGAAGAGTCATTGTAGTCGCTAAGATGTTCTATCGAGCTTCATGTGTCACACTGAATCACCAAGCAGTTGCCCAGACCTATCGCTTTCGCCATGAGATCATAGCGAGTCACCAAAGGTTATACCGAAGTCACATGTTACATTGAGATCCAAACACAAGTCGGCAAGACTTAACAATATCGCCAAAAGTTCTTATCAAACACATATTGTTACACCGATGACCACCGTTCGCCAAGACCTATGCTGAAGAACCCTCATCATTGGCGAGACATACATCGTTCGTTGGGACTTCTTCCCGAACCATTTGGGTTACCCTGATAGCCATCGGCTATCAGCAAGACTTAACTCTCTCGCCAAGACCTTTCCTCGACCGCTTTGAGTTACTCTGATGAACGTTTGGATGTGTCCCCATCGGCGTGACCTTCACTGTTCGCTAAGACCTCACACCAGGATCTTTATGTTACCGCAAAGACATCAGCAGTATTCTTTTCGGCGAGACATTAACACTTCGCTGCGACTTCTTAGTGAGAACCCTTAGTTATCCTGAAGACTTCAATACATACACTGTCGATAAGACATTAACACTTCACTGGGACTTCTCACCGAGCCGCTATAAGCTACCCCGAAGCTCGTGATCGCCATGAGTCTCCCCGATACACGATTGAATGGCATGTCGTCCAGAGGTCTCCCGAGCACTAAGAGGTCATACCGAACACTCCTTGTCACAGCGATAGCTCCACAGTGAAAGCATTTGGCAAGACAGAAATTAGGTCACAGCGACCTGTTCAAAACAGAATGTATCAAAGCTGCTAGTCGGCCAGACACTGAAGATGTCACACCAACTTTTCTCTAATGGAGGTTTCAGCCTGTGATGTTTGAGGCACATATTTCCAACAATCTCCCACTTGACGAAGATCACACAGGCACCTCCAGAGCACAACATAACTTATTGAAAATCATGGGCACTAAGGCCCATCGAACTAGCACACCACCTGAACTTGTTTGTGCTCACTGGCTTCGTCAATGAATCTGCAACATTCTCCAGAGTATCAACCTTTTCCAAACTGACATTTCCATCCTCCACCATATCTCGTACAAAATGGTATTGTACGTCTATATGTTTCGTCCTAGCATGGAAAGTAGGATTCTTTGCTAGACAAATTGCACTCTAACTGTCACAGAAAATAGTTATTTCCCCTGCATCAAAACCAATGTTAGAACACAAACGTTTCAACCAAACTACTTCTTTACAAGCATGAGTAGCTGCCATGTATTCAGCCTCCGTAGTGGACAAAGCGACTATAGCCTGTCACTTGCTCATCCAACTCACTGCACCACCATTCAACATGAAAATGTATCCACTGGTGGACCTCCTGCTGTCAATGTCCCCTGCCCAATCAAAATATACATATCCATGAATGCTGAGAGTCCTCTGTGATTCAACCGAATTCCCATGGTAACACAAAGCCAAATCTGAAGTACCCTTAAAATATCTAAACACTCTCTTCACAGCATCCCAATGCGTTCTTCCTGGATTAGCCATAAATCGACTAAGAACTCCCACTGCTTGGGCAATGTCTAGCCTTTTACAAACCATTGCATACATAAGACTGCCTACTTCACTAGCATAGGGTACACTAGTCATGTCCTCCATCTCAGTAGGAGATTTTGGATAGTCCTCAACAGATAGTTTCATTCCCTGCATGACTGGAACCACTAGCTGTTTACAATCATTCATACAAAATCTCTCAAGAACAGTTCTGATATGCTTACTCTGATTGAGCTATAGTTTTCTATTCTTCCTATCCCTGGTTATCTCCATCTCCAGAATATACCTTGCTGCACCAAGATCCTTCATTTCAAACTTAGCAAACAACTGAGACTTAAGATCATAAATCATTAGCTTACTATTGCCTATGAACAACATATCATCAACATAGAGAGCAATAACAAGTACTTGATCACTTTCAGCTTTGTAATATATGCAGTGATCAGATTTTGATCTCACAAATCCCAAAGACAATACAAAAGTATCAAATTTTCGGTACCACATTCTAGGTGACTATTTTAACCCATACATAGACTTCTTTAATTTGCATACCAGTTTTTCTTTACCTTTCTCAACAAAGTGCTCAGGCTGGGACATATAGATTTCTTCTTCAAGATCACCATGAAAAAATGTTGTCTTCACATCCATTTGTTCGACCTCTAAGTCATATATTGTTGCCAGTGACAAAATAAATCTGATAGATGTTAGCTTTTCTACAGGAGAAAATATTTCCCCATAATCGATTCCCTCTACTTAGGAATAACCCTTTGCAACCAGTTTCGCCTTTTACTTTTCTACACTGCCATCTAGACCAATTTTCTTCTTAAATATCCATTTGCATCCAACTGCCTTTCTGCCTTTAGGCAAGGGCACCAGACTCCAAGTTTCATTCTTTTCTAATGATGCCATCTCTTCATTCATGGCTTCCAACCAAGAGTCTGAATCAGACATTCTAAATGCCTCTTTCACAGTCCTAGGCTCATCAGTGCTAGAAATTAAAGCATAGGCACAAGTAGAATCAATCAAAGAGAACCCATACCTATTTGGTTGTTTTCTTTCATGGGTTAACCTCAAGTGAGGCTGAGGTTCTTCTTCTTCAGAACTTTCAGAACTGCTTGAGCTCTCCTTAGTTTCATGTACATTTTGAATTCTCAATTCCTCATTCTTTGGTGTAAGAGGAATTAATGCTACATCCTTATTGTTATCTGACTTTGTCTCTGACTACAGATCCAAAGTGGAAGGTTTCAACTCACGAAAGATTACACTTCTGATGTATACAACCTTCTCTGTATTAGGATTCCAAAGCTTGTATCCTTTTATGACAGCGCTATAGCCAATAAAAATACATTTGACAGCCTTGTTCTCTAATTTAGATCTTTTCACATTTGGCACATGAGCATATGCCTCACAGCCAAAAACATGAACATGTCTAAGTGAGGGCTTCTTACCAAACCACGCTTCCAAAGGTGTTTTCTCAACAAGAGCAAAATTTGGAGAACGATTAATTAGATAACATGTAGTAGATACAGCCTCAGCCCAGAACTTCTCCTCCAAGCTAGCACTACTGAGCATACTTCGTGCTCTCTCCATCACTGTCCTATTGAACCTTTCTACAACTCCATTCTGTTGTGGAGTATAAGGTGTAGTCTTCTATCTTTTAATTCCATGGTCTTTACAGTATCTTTCAAATTCATCAAAACAGAATTCACCACCATTATCAGTCCTTAATCATTTTATTTTTCTACCAGTTTGATTTTCAACAAGGTTCTTAAATTCCTTAAATTGATTGAACACTTCTGATTTACTTTTCAAAAAATAAGCAAATGCTCTTCTTGAATAATCATCAATGAACAACACATAGTATCTTAATTTAGACAAAGAAGGAACATCAACTAGACCAAACACATCCGAATGAATATAGTCTAACAAACCAGAAGATTTATGAGGACTGGAATAAAATGAAACACGACAATGTTTTCCATATATATAGTGTTCATAGAATTCAAATTCAAGATTACAATCTTCGAGCCCCTCAACCAGGTTTTTATTCTTCAAGGTTTTTAAACCTTTTTCTCCTATGTTTCCTAACCTATGATGCCAAAGCATAGTCTTCTCTGCAGGAAGTTTTACTTCCATAGAGTTTACATAATTAGGGATATTTCCCTCTTTACCTCCATGAGCAGCTGTCAGTGACTTTCCAGAGGCACTATTACATTGAAGAACCTGTGCATCCAGCTTGTATAGGGTACCAATTCGAGCACCTTTAGCCAACACCATTGAACCTCTAGTCATCTTGCAGCCATTTCCAAAGAATGTGACTTGTACTCCAATATCATTCAGCATACTTACAGACAATAGATTTCGAGCCAGACCTGGTATATGCATTACATTATTGATTCCCTTCACTCTGCCATCGGGGAATTGTATTATGACTCTTCCATGGCCAACTATCTCCAAAGTTGAATCACTCGCTAAGTACACCTTTCCACCATTGTATTCTTCATACTCCATGAACCATTCTCTGTGAGATGTCATGTGGAAAGATGCTCCAAAATCAATCAGCCAGACATCATCGGATGCCTGAGCAGCCAAGGCTGCAATGAAGGCGTCACCATCACTATGAGAAGAACCATTATCAGAAGAGCCCTTCTTCTTTTTCTCCTCTTTACAATCCTTTCAGACATGACCGGGTTTCCCATAGTTCCAGTACTTCACCTTGGACTTCTTGCCAGGAGACTTTGATCTCCCCTCTGATTTCAATTTTGATTTCTTGTCCTTCTTCCTACCTTTCTCTTTTGGTCTTCTGTTGACAGCAAGAGCTTCCTTCGCCATCTCAGAAGATTTCCTTCTCATCTCTTCTGACAGCAAAGATGCAACAACATCTTCCATCTTGAAACTAGATGTTGTACTCCCAATCACCATCACCAGATGATCCCATGAGTCTGGAAAAGAACACAAGAGAAGCATACAACGATCCTCTTCTTCAGTCTTCACACCAACAAATGTCAATTGAGCAATTAGCATATTAAATGCATTCAAATGATCATCCACAGACCCTCCTTCCTGCATTCTCAAAGAATACAGCTTCTTCCTCAGGAACAGTTTATTCACCAAATATTTCCCCTGATAAATAGACGCCAGTCTCTTCCACAAAGAAGAGGTAGTCTTCTCCTCATGCACATTCAGAAGCACTAAGTATGCCAAACAGAGCCTTATCATCCCCTTAGACTTTCTATCTACAAGGTCTCAATCTTCTTGCTTCACGCCTGTAGGTTTCACTCTAGCCACAATAATCCAAAGATCATGATCAACTAAAAGATCCTCCATCTTGAGTTTCCACAACTCAAAGTTACTGCCGTTGAACTTCTCTATTTCAAACTTTCCAGACGTACTAGCCATCTCAGCCTGTAAACAGAAATAACAAACTCTACAAGACTCCCACTGAACAGAATTGACTCAAAAAACCCAACATACCCTCAAGGATAACACAACTGGCCAGGCTCTGATACCACTTGTAAGGAAAATCAGATGCGAAAACAATTCTCCTAACATCAATACCTCAGGAAAGAATGTAGATATACTTTTAATTTTTTCCAATTACAGTTCAACTAAGATGCACTATGAAGTAAATAACAGAAACAGAGTATTTGACAATCACACATGAACACCAGATATACGTGGGAAAACCCTTACGGGAGAAAAACCCACCACACCAAAAGAAATCACTTTGTATTACAGTAATGGAGAATACATACAAATGACAGACTTATCTTTTTGGTGTCATTATACAGTAGCATTCACCATGAACATTCTTGTACAGGAACCTTCGAGTTATAGTCTTTACATAATAGAATTCATTTACTGATACAATCACTCAACCATTCGTCGATCCAACCAACGAACCAACCAACCCGATTACAATCTGCAATCATAGAGTATATCCATGTTGAACTCTATCTGTCGAGCTTCCTCACAGAACCGTCACAACCAATTGTCTTCCAACTATTCAGATTTGGCTTCTCCTATTGGTCCATGAGACTCCACATAGGATGGTCAAACTGTCAACAGAAATCTCACTGTGTTGGAATCTCGGTGAGACACTAACAGTGTCTCGCCGATGCCACATAACCTTCATATCGATGTCACAAAGAGTCACCGTAGTCGCCAAGATGTTCTATTGAGCTTCATGTGTCACACCAAATAACCAAGCAGTCACCCAGACCTATCGCTTTCGCCAGGAGATCACAGCGAGTCACCAAAGGTTATACCGAAGTCACATGTTACATCGAGCTCCAAACACAAGTCTGCAAGACTTAACAATATCGCCAAGAGTTCTTATCAAACACATATTGTTACACCGATGACCACCATTCGCTGAAGAACCCTCATCATCAGCGAGACATACATCATTCACTGAGACTTCTTCCCGAACCATTTGGGTTACCCTGATAGCCATCGGCTATCAGCAAGACTTAACACTCTCGCCAAGACCTTTCCTCGACCGCTTTGAGTTACTCCGATGAATGTTTGGATGTGTCCCCATCAGTGTGACCTTCACTGTTCGCTAAGACCTCACACTGGGATCTTTATGTTACCATGAAGACATTAGCAGTATTCATGTCGGCAAGACATTAACACTTCGCTGAGACTTCTTAGCGAGAACCCTTAGTTATTCTGAAGACTTCAATACATATGTTGTCGGTGAGACATTAATACTTCACTGGGACTTCTCACCGAGCCGCTATAAGCTACCCCGAAGCCCGTGATCGCCAAGAGTCTCCCCAATACATGATTGAATGGCCTATCGGCCAGAGGTCTCCCGAGCACTAAGAGTTCATACCGAACACTCCTTTTCATAGCGATAGCTCCACAGTGAAAGCATTCGGCAAGACAAAAATTAGGTCATAGCGACCTGTTCAAAACATAATGTATCAAAGCTGCTAGTCAGCCAGACACTGAAGATGTCACACCGACTTTGCTCTAATGGAGGTTTCAGCCTGTGATGTTTGAGGCACATATTTCCAACAATATCCAAGTATCAAATCTATGTGATATATCAAGATATACATGAGGCTACCCATGGTTGATGATTGTCTATACATCATCAAATCTGTCTGCATTAGTCATTTGAGCTTTCTAGTCCTCTCTGAGCTAAACTAATCCTAAATCTTTGTCATGAGATCAACCTGAAACTCGAATTTTTCCCCCGATCTCTCAAGGGGGCAGGGAAACCAGCTTATATCCTTCCTTTGGGGCAACAGTGGGGCATCCAAAAAATTAAAAAAATCACTTATTGATCTGAGCAACAATTTTAAACCGAAAAGCGTTAGTCTTTGAACCAACATAACAGGTACCTCACTTCAAAGAGAGGGAGAATGTAGACACTTAAAAATTTCTTGAATGATATCATGTACTCGATTCTAATATACTAACATCATTTCATCTTAAACCCATCTTCTTTATGCTTGTTTGATTAAATTAACATAGTTATTTAATCAAATGTCTCATCTTCATTATTAACCTAATTGACCTAATTGGGTTAATTCAACCCCTCTCACACTAACATTTTAGCCTGTTCAATTAAATAATGCAAAATAATAATTTAAACCCTAAAGTCCTCTTATTTAATTAAATAAACCTAAGTTATTTAATTAAATATCATTTTGCATCTCCCTTTTCATTAAATCAATAATTTAATGAATATCATATCATTCCTCATATTGCACATTCAAATTTAGTTTTAATTAACTAAATTGCTAATTTCTCTCTCCTCCACTTGCATAGGGAATATTCCAAAGGAATATTCTCCTATTTTTCTCCAAAATTGAAATAATTTCTTTGTAACAAACTTTCAAAGTTGTTACAAAGTGTGTTTGTTAAAATCATTCTTATTTCTTGATCTTTTCTATATCTGTGTGATCTTTGATTCTCATCCATTGATGAGAATCCTTGATCCATGTTTCACCCTCCTTTTTAATCTTGACCATTGATTAATCAAATAGATCTTAGCCCTTGAATTTTTATTTTCTTTCCTATAAATACATCACTATTTGGAGAGAAATGGATCCACCTTTTCAGAGCAAGCTTATGTTGTTGAAACTCATATCCACTTGCATCCATATTTAGCATATATTTAGCATTTTTAGTTTAAATATTGATCATAGTAGCTTAAGCATCTATTAATGGCTTCCATAGTAACTTAGTTTGCATCCATTCAATATATTTTTGAATCTAGGCCTTGCATCTTTAAATCTTGCATACATTTAGAATAGCTTTGCAAATATTTACATCGATCATGTTAGCTTTTATCATGTTAATCTATCTTTCAATCATGCTTTCATTCATTTCTTTCATCAGTTTCCATCGATTTTAATCAATAAAATTGATTGGAAAGGCTCATATTATCCAAGGAATTGGGAAAGGGTTGCCATTCCACATCAATGCAACACCACTCCCCCAATGGGATAAGATTTGAGGTTTTAAAATAGGTTCCTTTCAAGCTTTCATGTTTATTTCATGTTTAGTTTAATGGTTTCTTAGTTTTCATGCTTTCGAATATCATCGCATTGGGATCATGGCTTAGTGGATTATATATGCCTCAAATCTGTATGGATCTGGTGTATTTATCCTTGTTGGATCTTAGTTGTGTCAAATAGTTTTTCCTTGATGACAAAATCTCTTTCAGATTATCATGGTCCATATTTGATGACAAAATTGATAATATGGCTCTGTTCTGGCTTGTTCTTGGTTTATTTCGTGTTTTGGCTATCAGTGGACAATGGACAGATTTATGGCCTTGGGTTACATTCAGATTCAGTGTACATTCATAATTTTCATATCTTCTTGTTCTGATCAGTTTGAGCTTCTTGCAGATACAGGTTATCTTATTTGTACAAGAAATTGGTTTGAGGTATTGGTTTTCAGTTTTAGGACTCTTTTCAGTTTCAGATTTATGATCTTGGTCTTCACTCATTCAGGTATATTTATTCATGGGTTGCTCAGTAATATTTGAGTTGGTATTTTATTGATGATCATGGCACATATTTGGTTCAATCCTTCGATTCTCTGGTTTTGTTCATACAGTTTGGTTATTGTTGCATTTGAATCATCAATGCTTTCTTGTTCAGTTTTATCTTGGCATAAGTCTCATACTACTCTTCATTGAGAAATCACCATTCGCAACCTTCACTTGGTTTTGGTTAATTTTTTTCCAAAGATTATTGTTTTATTCAAAAGTCACTTTGTGCAAATATTTGTCAGCATCTTGAATTCTTCACTTGATATTGCATCGACCTATCTCTAATGAGTTCCACTTAGCACTTATCAAAGGATTTTTCACTTGGCTCAACTTGGTTAATATTTACCATGTGTTGATAGCATCATTAAAAAATGATTTGTTCAGCCTCCTTTTGGACAGCGAACGTATCACATTTGATTTATTTATTATTATGTTTCGATTTTGACTTTGAGTGGATTTCAAATGATCATTCAATCCAACAAAGTCATCAATGCAAAGGGAAGAAGGTTAGGGCAGATGCATTTTTCTTTTTGTTGTCTTTTTGGCTGGGTATGGAACCCTAGCCTGACCGCCTCCATGAATGATAGATCAATCATCATTCTTTGCTCTCCAACTGGTTCTAATGGCTGTAACAGGTTGCTTGGTCAGTATAGATTCATTATTTGGTGGGTTTTTTACTGG
Source organism: Sequoia sempervirens (assembly GCA_007258455.2). Taxonomy (NCBI): domain Eukaryota; kingdom Viridiplantae; phylum Streptophyta; class Pinopsida; order Cupressales; family Cupressaceae; genus Sequoia; species Sequoia sempervirens. Next base: position 8,409,903 of record VDFB02026320.1, read on the forward strand.
AAGCTTGGTAAAGGCAGAAAGAAAATGTGGACAGCTTCAAATGGTATTTTTTTTTATCTTCATTCAGCATATTCAGGTAACATGTTTTATTATTCATGATTACTCTCAGGAAATGATAAATTTCTGGTCTTTTCAAGTGCAAATCAGTAAGTATTAACATATTTTGACTGTTAGAAAATTATTCATTGAAGTTACAGCTGGAATAGTTCATGGGTTGTCATAATTTTTGGAGATTTATGAGTTCCAGTCAAAGGGTAGTTGTGCCTTTTGAGAAAATTATCAGTTTCATTTGAAATATTTTCATTAATTGCAGAAATTATTGTTTTCAGCTCATGGGTTTTTCAGAAATAAAAGTTTGAGAATGTGGGTATTCAGAAATGAACGTTTGAGCATTTGGGTTATCTAAAAATAGTTTCAAAATGATGTCCATCTTCAGATTAATGGCATTTTATTAGGGCTTTTGGTTAAAGCAAATGAAAAATTGATGAAGATTATTGATTTACTCTTGTCAAAGCATTGATATAACTTGTCAAAGTTTTTACACCCTATTGCACAGGCATTACTCTTGCAGACATTTATTAGCTAGCATCCTTTTTCCTAAAAGTAGAAAGGAGGTTTCAGATTCCTCTTTGACCTCAAATTCTTTGGGGACTCTTTTTATTATTCAAGGGTAAACGCTTTTGAACCGGAGCTATGAACCGGAATACAACCACTCAACAATACTACCCCAATGGGGTTTGAACCTTGGTGGCAAGAACAACAATGCCACCTTTAAACCATCACACCATGCCACTATTGGCTCTTTGGGGACTCTTTTGACAGACATACTTGAAAAGATATATAAAAACAGTGTTGTGAACACTATGCATCTGCTGGTTGTCATTCTGAGATATTGTCACTGGCTATATCAAGAAATAATTTGTAAAAAGCTATGTTATACAAAAACTGAAAAAGATGTTGTAGAGAAAAGTTGTAATTTTTTTCTATTTAATATTTTAAGGATTCAAAGAGTTGGATTCTTAGGGTATTAGGTAGATAAGAGTGTTGAGTTTCTTGAGCTTACTTGAAAACAAAGAGATCCTCTAATATTATTATTGTTCTGAAAATAATTTGAGGGGTTGGTGCTCCTTGAGTTGGTGCTCAGAAATTAGCCTATAAGGCTTTGTTAACAATGATTTTTGAAGATTAAGCAAGTAAGGTAGTTTAGGAGTGGTTTTTCTACCCCAGGAGGGTTTTCCACTCGACAAATCCTTTGTCTTATGGTCTCTTTGTTTTTGATATCATAATGTTTCTTGATTGTGATAATTTTTATCAGTCTAAACATTGTTGAATGTTAGTTCCTTCATATCTGCAAATATTTAGTTCAAATATCTTGCACAAGTCATTGTTGAAGAGTCTATTTCAAAGGGAAGCTTAAAATTTCTCATTTGATTCATTTCTCAAGAATAGTTATAATTTTCTAAAGGTGTTTGTTGTCTCAATACCTTTCTTGTGTATAAAGCTACATTCAAATCAATTGTTTAAGAAGTGAGTCAATAATGTTGATCATCATTTGCACAGTCTTATGAGTTGCACCTGCACTGTCATCATGCTTTGATTGTTAATCAATGTCAACCATAATTGTTTTGGAAAATGCAAGATATCTCACTCAAATCATATTTGCATAATTTGTCTAATAGACTAATTAATGTTTTTATATCTTTGTGCTTTCAAAGTGATTACTCTACTCTGTTATTGATAGAAAAGGTAATCAGAATTAAAAGTCTTTGTCGAAGTAGTTGAAAAATTTTAGACACTGATTCACCCCCCCACCTCTCAGTGTTTGTCCATAACTCCAACAATCCTATACTATGATCATAGACTTGTTGGACTTTTTGATCTCAAAATCAAGGGTCAAATAATTTTATTCTTCTATCTTCTTTCCATGCCAACCTGGTAACATGATAGTCAACAAAAATGTCACCATGCATCCATCCTACATCCACAAATCATCAGCATGCATACATCTCGCATCATCACAACATATCATAATAAAGGAAAACATAATCCATTGCATCATCATTATCATTTAAGTTGTTTCGGGTAATATATATTTTTTATTCTAAGCATTTTAATCCATTAAATTATCATTCATCACATCAATATCATGCATATTCATGACATCCATACTATAAGCATCATCCATGTATACATCTATCTACATCCATATCCATACATGCATCATGACATCATAAATTGCATGAGAAAAATACACAAAGGGAAATGCATGCATCGATACATCCAGCATAAGCATATCATACCATAGAAAGATACTGAAAAAGAAGATAACACATCCATTCCATTGCATTGCATTCATCACATAACATCACATATCATATATCGCATAAATAAAACAAGTGCATCCATCATATTGCATCCATAATATAAACTCATAACAAGTGAGCATAACATCACATCATATCATTTGTATCCTTACATTCATAAAGCATAAAATAAAGAGTATCACATCATGGATCTGAATCATCCCATATATATATAAAAAAAATAACTATCATGGTACAATATCTGAATCAATGTGTATGAATATCATCAAAATGTACAATGTACATGAGGCTATAAAAAATGAGTCTATGAATGTATATCTATATAAATAATCAGGCTATACAACAAAAAGGTGTCTACAAAATCAAAAGAGGTTTATCCCTCACTGGCCTTATCGCCATGTTTGGGCTGATCTGGCTACCTGATTGAGGTAGAGGCACTCGGTTGTACCTGACTCCAGTGCTCAAAATTGGGTTGCCTATAGTGGGGAGGGACATTTATTTAATACAAATTCTGCCAGTATGCCACTTCCTCCCTCGATGTCCCATGCAGTTGCACAAACACTATCTGGCCAACTAGCCCCTATGCCTTCTGGGACTACTGCTGGGAGATAGCCTCTAATTGTTGTCATCGGTCGACCTCTTGTGCCAACTAAACATCAAAGGTCTTCCTAAGGTGATGCTCATGATCTCTCTCAGTTGTGAGCATTGTATCCTACTATCAAGCTTGATCCTGCTCAATTGTCACTACCTATAGTTGTTGCTACAACTATTGTATCTGTACATCTCAAGGATTTGGCCTTGATGGTGGCATCTATATAGGTGGTTACTGGTGTAGTGGAGGAGCACTGGGGACCTTTCTGTCATGTTGTTGGCCATCCTAGCCATCCTGTCCTTTGCCTTGCCCATCCTATCATCCACCCTACCCATCTTACTACTAGCCTTGTTCTCTACCTACTCCCCTCCCTCTTGGCCTCCCTCATGGAGGTATGCCCACTGGATCTCTAATTTGGGGAGGGGATACAAACCAAGCATCATATGCGGACATCATCTGAGGATCGACCTACCCCTAATCATAGGCCCATAGCCTGACAACTAGCTTTCTGAAACCCTTAATGACCTCATGGGGCAGTATCATGTGCCCCCAAGTCACCTCTCGAGTTGATCTAAAAAAAATAGTAGTATATTGATCATCGGGCATGTCCTGTCTCTCGACAAGCTATTGTATTTGGTAGGTACTGATCGATCATGGTACGCTCCCAACCATGCATATAATGGGTCTAGTAAGAAAAGAAGAGTTATTGTACGTCGTCACTAAGGTGGCATCTATAGCCACGACTACTACCTAAACACTGTGATGTCATCAATCACTCTCCTCTAATAGGGGATACCAAGCTACCTTGTGTGTTGTAGAGTGATAGCCCCTCTATACCTCCACACAACTGGACCATCTGGCTCCACATCAACCATGTGGACGATCAGTTAGATGATCAATCAGAGCACAACAATGTGCTCCCATTCCCATATGTGCAAAAGTGTGACTCCTGCACCAATTGCTCTACCATCACAGTACACATCATGATAAAAAGATGTCAGCATCACTAGCCCCCATGCATACTAAGTCTGCCTAAAAAGCATCTGATGCCAAGCCAACCCCTATCCGAGACTGAATCTTTCGCTTCATCAATTTGGGGCAACCAACCCCAAAATCACACCAACTATCAATCTGAAGGTCGACAAGTTCCCTCTATACATCTCGAGGTCAATTTGTGAGTTAACTAGGACAATAGTGTCTTGGCCAAGAACCTTGTGGCAAGCATCACATCCAACATCGCTATGATAGATCACCCGCTCTCCATGTATTGACAATTGCAATATCCATCATACATCCTCTAATGTGACTATTTCCTCATCAGTGGGTAAATGAAATGATGAGGTCTCGCTATGCCATTGCTTGCATAACACTATCATCATCGACATATGGGTCCTCACAACAAACATATATTTGACATACCACAATCCAATCTCTCCCAGGTGCTCCTATCAAAGCTCAGATAAATAATCCAATAAGAAAAATATAGTGGGCCGATGCTCGTAGGACATCAAAGGTTGGATAACCTCCTGCACCCACAAAGCAAACGATGTCAAATTTTGCTAAAATTACCTAATGCTGGATTTTTTTTATCCCCAAAATTACAAAGGCATCAACACAATTCAAATTCCAAACAACAATGCCTTATGCATTCAAAATTTAAATCACAACTAGTGTTGCTATTTATAGGGGCATCGCCATTTGAAATTTGCAAACCCTAATCCTAAATTGCAAATCAAGCAGATGCATCGCTATTTACACCCACGTCGCAATTTAAAAAAGGGAAACCATAATTTTAAATCGCAAAGTGCACCGCCATTTACAATGGTGTCACTAAAAAGGTGAAAAGCATCGTCAAAACTCTAAATAGCATTGCAATATAGTGACATCAACCTAGACCAAATTTCAAAGCCTAATAAATGCACCAAAAATTCAAAATCCAAGGAAAGTTTCAAATTGCATACCGTTGGTCCTGCACTTGGAGGCCTTTGGTACTCTCGAACCCGATCTAAAATGTGTCGTGGGAGCACCTATTGCACCATTTCGTCAAGAGGTCAGAGCTCAAAATGTAGTAAATCTCTCAAGTGTGAATGCAAAAATGACTTGAAAGTGACCCTTCATCACCTATTTAAGCCAAAAAATTAGGGTTTTTTGTCCTAATTTAGACCAAAAGCTAAGGTTCTGACCTACTTTTACCTATTTTCGACTTGTGTAGCCTATTTTGAGACATTTCTTGCATTTCTAAGGCCATTTTTGGGAATCCCAGGGCATGTTTTGGCACCTAAACCTATATTGTACCTTTATCAAGAGATCAACCTAAAATTCAAAATTTCCACTCGATCTCTTGAGGGGGCAAGGAACTAGCTTATTCCTTCCGCTAGGGCAACAGTGGGCCATCCAAAAAATCAATAAAAATTTAATTTTTGAGTTGAGCGGTAGTTTTAATCTGAAAAGTGTCAGTCTTTGAGCCAACGTAACAAGTACCTCACTTCAAAGAGGGGAAAAATGTAGACACTTAAAATATCCTGAATGATATCATGCACTCAAATCTGATATACTAACACTATTTCATCCTAAAACCTATCATCTTTTTGCTTAATTGATTAAATTAACTTAGCTATTTAATTAATTGCATCATTTTCATCTATTAATCTAATTGACCTAATTAGGTTTAATTCACCCCCTCTTGCACTAACCCTTCATCTTGTTAATTTGGATAAATCAAATTATCTAATTTAATCTCCAAGTCCTCTTATTTAATTAAATAACCCTAAGCTATTTAATTAAATATCATATCACATCCCCCTTTTCATTAAATCATTTATTTAATGTATATCAAACATAGTTGCCAAGAGACGCAAGGTACTGGTACTGGTACGAGGACGGGGACGCCAATAAAATTAGGATACGTGAGTTAAATGAATAAGGAGATGGCTATTTTATATGTAAATGATTCATCAGAAATTTTGGGTACGGGGACTGGTACGTTGTCTATGTTCCCAAAATGGAATTTCTCGGCAACTATGATATCAAATAATTCCCCTAATTTGTATAAATTAAAACATTGTTTTAATTATAAAATTACTAATTAAATATAATCCTCCCACTTGCAAGGGAATATTCCTCCTTTGCACATTCCTCCAAAAGAAATATTCTCCCCTTTAAATATTAAAATTTGGTTTTAATTAACTAAATGATAATTTTCCTCCAAAAGGAAATATTCTTTCCCTCTTCACTCATTTGAAAAAGGGAATATTCTTCCTTATAACAAACTTCTTGTGCAAGTTTTAGAAATGTGTTTGTTTGGATGAATGTAAGCCCTTGATTAAATATCATATTGCATTCTTAACCCTTGATGGGAATCCATGATCCATGCCCCCATTTCCCTTCCATTCTAACCATTGATTAATCCTTTTCATCTTGTTCATCAGTTCCATTTTTCCTATTCTATAAATAGGGCTTGCATCTATTGAATAGGGATCCATCTTTTAATAGAAAACTTATGTTGTTGAAACTCACACTCATTTGCATTTTTGTTTCATGTTTTAATAGCATTTTAGATTAATTTTCATGCATAGTTAGCTTGAGCATCCATTAATGGCTTCCATGGTAACTTAGTTTGCATCCATTTAGCATATTTTGGAATCTAGGGCTTGCATATTTGAATCTTGTACACATTTAGCATAGGTTTGCATCCATTTCATCAAGCATTTAACATTTGAACTCATCTTTCTCATGTTAAATTAGTTTGTTATTGAATTTTTTGTTCATCTCCCATCGTTTTCATCGATTCTCTTCCATGGAATCAATTGAAACAAGCTCATATCATCCAAGAGATTGCAGAAGGGTCACCATTTCACATCAATGTGACACCACTCCCCCAATGGGATAAGATTTGAGGTCTTAGAATAGGTTTCTTTCAAGCTTGCATGTTTAGTTTAATGGTTTCTTAGTTTTGATGCTTTCGAATACCATCGCATGTTGCAAGTATGAGCAAGTTTGGTGGTGTTGTCATTAATGTTTTCATTGATGTCAACACAATTCAGTATGTTGCATATTGTACATGTATAGCTAAGATGTTGCTGAGATGTTGTGAGTACATGGAGCTATCTTTTTAGTGTTGCAGATGTGTTGGTTTGATATTTTTCCAAGTGCTTTTGAGAAAATTAAATAAAGAAAAGAAGTCAAAGTGATGAAAGTTTTCTGAATGTGCTCTGGTATGTGCTCTGCATTTCTCCTATTTTGATCCTATGCTTTTGAGGATCTAAAGGTTTGATAATGATGATTTAGTGGTGATACCTCCTGAGTTTTAGCTTCTAGTTTGATGGTAGGTGAATGTTATGTTCACTGGTATGTGAACTATTCTAGCAGAGTTGGTCTTCTGTGGATTGGGAGAAATATTGTTGCTCTGCATTTTTTCTCTATTATGTTTTGTTGGAAAAAAAAGGGCAGAAAACTGAGAGGGGGGGTGAATCAGTTGTCCCAAAAATTTAAAACTTATTTAACTTGTCAACTTTATTCTCAAATTTGATCATTAAGCATGAAAATAGAGATCATCAACACATCAGTAACACATATAACACCAATATTTTTTACATGAAAACCCTATTAGGGGAAAAACCACAGTGGAGGATAGTCCACAAGATTATACCCTGTTAAACGTATAAAGAGAATGAAATATGGGAAATGAACTTGTATTCAGGAACACTGCCTAGATTTCACTCCTCAATTATAAAGAAGACACACTGTCTTACAAAGAGATTCAAATTAAAGCCATCCGCAAGGATTTGGATTGATAAAATAGCATTTTTTAATGCCTGATCATAGTTCTAGTTAAATGCATGAACAACTCTTCACACTCTACTCTGCCTTCAAATGATTAGGACATTATTCGCACATACACACAAATTCACACACTCTGGCACACTTTCGCTTCAAAAAAACAACCTCTCTTATATATCCACAAGAAGAAATTTCACTGCTACAAGTCAGCCACAAAGAAAGAATAAAATGAATATAACTATCGGCCCAAATCATTCATAATAATGAATGTGCATCAACCAAAGTCAGCCATAACTTAGTGGGGACCTAAATCAACATTTTCAACATGAAAACACTTCAATTAAATTATCCTCGAAGATCCACAACACGCTTCAACACCATGTCGGCTAGGAACATGAAAAATATGAACACGCAAGAGAAAATCGCCAACCATGATCACAATGATCAATGCAGGTGTGCAACAAAGATAGAGAATGATCTAGAAGCATCCAAAAACATTTAGAACTAGTAGAGAAGCATCTGCAACAACTGAACTAATAGAAATAGCCTCATCTTCAATCATCAACACTAACTGAAGAAACAAAAAAACTATCTGAATGAAAATATTCATAACTTGATCAACTCTTCATGCGAATCTCTGAAACTTGACGTGGATAAACTAGATACACTCAACAACAAACCCTTTATTCCACAACCTCTGATCTTCAATGTATAGAACATACCACCATACCCAACTTCACTTAACCACTAACAACCTACAACTCATTTCTTTACAATTTTCTCAATATCCTCAACATATACAGCTTCAAATACATTTATGCTAATAGTGTTGACATCAATGAAAACCACATATAAACAACACAACCAAAACATCCAACAATCTCCCCCTTTGGAATTGATGGCAACACATGATGTGAAAAACACCATCAACACAACTAACTCTTGACACTTACTCCCCCTTAGATTCAGAATTAATTTCTCCTCAATTCTTCCACATGACTCTTCTCCCATAAGACTCTTCTCTGTAGATAATCACTAGTTTTTCACATGACTCTTCCCCCCCTTTGACATCAATGACAAAGAATCTTAAGCTCTGAACCATACATCTGAGGTTTTGATCATCTGACTACTCCGCCTAAGTAGCAACCACCACAACTTCAATCTAAAAAAAAATATGACTGTGAAATACACAGACTGATGCAATGCATTGCTTTGCATCTTAGTTCTAATCAGGAGGGGAAATCAACCCTAACTTCCCTCTAAGATACTCAAAAGTATCCTTAGGAAATGGCTTGGTAAAGATGTCTACAATTTACTCCTTAGTAGGCACATATTCCAATCTGGCTTATTTTTCACTTACCTTCTCCCTCAAAAAGTGAAACTTGATAGATATATGATTTGTCTTTGAATGCAACATCAGATTCTTGGAAATGTTAATAGCACTTGAATTGTCACATAATATAGCAATAGGCTCATCATATATAACTTTAATATCCTTCAACGTTTGTTTCATCCATAGGACTTGAGTACAATTGTTAGCAGCAATAATGTATTCGACCTCAGTAGGAGACAAAGAAATGGAATTTTGCTACTTGCTTAACCATGAAATTGGATTTTCACCCAAGAAAAATGCCCCACCACTAGTAATATTTTTTTCATTTACATCTCCAGCCCAATTAGCATCAGTAAAGGCACTCAAAGTAAGATCGCCATCTTTAGGATACCATAGGCCAAGATCAACAGTTCCCTTCAAGTATCTAAAAATTCTCTTCACAACAGTCACATGAGATTCCTTTGGATCAACTTGAAATCTTGCAAAAATACATACAACATTCATGATATTAGGCCTGGTTTGAGTTAAGTACAAGAATCTACCAATCATGGATTTGTATCTTGTTTGATTTTCTTTCAGAGAATCATCTTTTGTTGTCAACTTGCATCCAGTCACCATGGGTGTACCAACTGGATTTGAATCTTCCATACTGAACTTCTTCAACAATTCCTTCACATACTTGGACTGAGATATAAATATCCCTTTATCTAACTAAGTAATTTGTAATCCCAAAAATAATTCCATCTCACCAATCATAGACATCTCAAATTTATTCTGCATTTCACTAGCAAACTTCATGCACAAAGCATCATCTCCTCCAAAAATAATGTCATCAACAAATACTTCAACATTCAGATCTCTATCATCATTCTTGAAATATAAATTACTATCAACAATACCTTTTCTAAATCCAAGCTTCAACAAATACTTTCCCAATCTTGCATACCATGCTCTAGGGGTTTTCTTGAGTCCATATAATGCTTTCTTCAACTAACACACCATATCTTCCTTATCAGTCAACTAGAATCCATCAAGTTGCTCAACATACACTTCCTCCAATTCACCATTTAGAAAAGATGATTTAACATCCATATGATAAACTTTGTAGTCCTTGTGAGCAGCATAGGCAAGAAATAATCTTACAGCTTCAATTCTAGCAACAGGGGAAAATGTCTCTTCAAAATAAATTCCTTCCATTTGTGAATATCCTTTGCATACCAATCTTTCTTTGTTTGTAATCACTTCACCTTGCTCATTCAGTTTGTTTCTAAAAACCCATTTAGTTCCAATAACATTCTTATCCTTAGGTCTAGGAACAAGAATCCATGTATCATTCTTTTCAATCTGTTTCAACTCTTCTTTCATTGCTTCAACCCAATGCTCATCTTTAAATGCTTCATTCACACTAGTAGGTTCAGTTTTTGAAATCAAGCAATATTCCTCTGTAATCTTTCTCTTAGTCTGGACACCTTTCTTCGTATCACCTATAATTTGATCTTCTAAATGATTCAATCTTACATACCTCAAAGTCTTCTTAGGTTGTTCTTCAACTTCAGATTCCTTTGATCTCTCTTATGTGTTTCCACTAGTTTCTCCTTCTTCATTCTCCTGATTTACTAGATTGATTTGCACTTGATTTGTAGTATGATCTTGTTTCCCTTGATTTGTACTGTCATTCTGATCATCAAATTCATATCCATAGGTTATGGATGGTGTACCAAAGTATTCATCAACCTTAACATTTGCACTTTCAACCATTTTCTTCAATCTTTTATTGTAACACCAGTACGCCTTTCTCTTAGTAGAATAACCCAGAAAGATACCTTCATCACTCCTAGCATCAAAATTTCCTATGTCTTCATCTCTCTTAATGTAACGTCTGCTTCCAAATATCTTGAAGTATTTAACAGTAGGATTTTGACCAGTTCATAGCTCAAAGGGGGTCTTACCAGTATCACCTTTGATTTGTACCTGGTTGAGTATGTACACAACAGTACTCACAGCTTCTCTCCAATAGATATGAGGGACATTTCCTTCCAACATCATTTTTCTAGTAGAATCTTCAACTATTTTGTTCTTCCTTTCCAAAACTCCATTTTGTTGAGGGGTCCGCAGTGTAGATAATTGCCTCCTTATTCCATTTTCTTCACAAAAAAAATAAAATTCACCGGAAGTGAATTCACCACCTCTATCTGATCTCAGACACTTAATCTTCAAACCTGTCTCGTTCTCAACCATAGCTTTAAAGATCTTGAACTTTTCAAGTGCTTCAGATTTATCTCTTAAGAAAGTAACCCATACCATTCTAGAATAATTATCAATGAGTAACATGAAATACCTATAACCTTGTAGACTTTTGACCTTAGAGGGAACACAGATCAGTATGCACCAACTCTAACAATTCATTTGAACAATGCTTTTTACTCCAAAATGAAATCCTGGTTTTCTTTCCCAATTGGCATTCCTTGCATATTGCATTAGTAGGTTTCACCAACTTAGGTAGATCTCTCATAGCCTTTGTATAACTTATCTTGAAAATATTATCAAAGTTAACATGACACAATCTCCTATGCCATAACCAAGTACATCAACCTAAGAAATCAAACAACTTTTACTAGCAGCACTCAAGTGAAATATATTACCTTTTGTCTTTGTACCTGATGCAATTACATTTTCAGAACTCAATATTTTGCACTTTCCATCATTGAACTAAAGATTATATCCCTTATCAACCATTTGACCAACACTCAAAAGATTATGCTTTAGGCCTTCCACATATAGAACATCATCAGTATTATGCTTACCATCAAGATAAATGCATCCTCTTCCATGGATCACACCGGATATATTATCACCAAATCTCATAACACCACCATCATATTTTTCAAATCTCACAAAATTACTTTTGTCTCTATCATATGATGTGAACATACACTATCAATTACCCATTCATCTTTCTCTTCAACTCGAGCAGCCATGGATTTCTCAACATTTGTACAACTAGCAGATTCAATAGGTACAAAACTATTTTCTTTGACAACAATAAATACCCATTCATCATCATCTCTATCAAATTCTTCATCTATGAATAGTAACATTTCTTCTTAAATATAGGCTTGTTATGTCTTGGTTCAGTAGCTCTTTTCAGACACCTTGATACAAAATGACATATCTTATTGTAAGAAAAACATTTAAGAGGAAACTTTCCTTCATACTTACATTTTCCTTTCGATACCTTTTTGGCAATAAGTGCTTCCAGCTCTTCCATCTCTTTTTCTTCTTCTTCAATTTTTCTAATTTCATCTTCATACTTGAATGTCTTTCTAGATGAACTCTCACCCAATTCATATCTCTTTCTATCTCTTCTGGAAGTAGTAGCCTTGAATGCAGATTCGACCTTTGGAAGGGCATCACCAAATTTTCTCAACTCAAAAGTAGTCAACTTACCAACCAATGTATCTCTGGTTATGTTTGTTATAGTTCAAAGCTCTGCAGTAGCACTAGCCTTGACTTTGTAAGAATCAGGCAGGGATCTAAGCACTTTAGCAACAATCCTAGATTCTTCTATCTTTCCACCAACACATCTAATACCACACACAAGTTCATTCACTCTTTGCATAAAAGTATTAATGTTTTCATCATCACCCATTCTCAACCTTTCATATTTTCCTTTCAAACTTTGCAACTTAGCAATCTTCACATTATCATCACCTTCATACAAGGTTTCCAAATTTTTCCAGATCTCATAAGCAGTCTTCAGATCCATAACATTTGTCATCTTAGAATCATTCAAAGCACTCAACAAAGCTTCCTTGACCTAGATATTATACTCAACATCTCTGATCTCAGCAGAAGTAGTAGGACTATCCTGTGGAATAACATAATTATTACTTGTAATGCTCCAATAGGGCTCACCAATGCATCTCATATGGCACTCCATTCGAGTCTTCCACAAAGAGTAATTTGTTCCATAAAACCTTAGACTATCCTTCTTGTAACTTTCCATCCCGGATCACCTTAAGCTGTTAAACTTCTTCCAAGGAACCGCTCTAATACCAATTGTTGGCAAAACAACAACAGACAACTAAGAGGGGGGTGAATCAGTTGTCCCAAAAATTCAAAACTTATTTAACTTATCAACTTTATTCTCAGATCTGATCATTAAGCATGAAAATAGAGATCATCAACACATCAGTAACACACATAACACCAAGATTTTTTACGTGGAAACCCTGTTAGGGGAAAAACCACGGTGGAGGTTAGTCCAAAAGATTATACCCTATTAAAAGTATAAAGAGAATGAAATATGGGGAATGCACTTGCATTCAAGCACACTACTTAGAGCTCACTACTCAATTACAAAAAAGACACACTGTCTTACAAAGAGATTTGGATTAAAGCTATCCACAGGGATTTGAACTGATAAAATAAAATCTGCTAATGCCTGATCAAAGTTCTAGTTAAGCGCATGAAAAAATCTTCACTCTTCTTCACTCTTCTTTACTTTTCTTCACACTCTGCTCTGCCTTCGAATGATTAGGACATTATTCACACATACACACACATTCACACAATCTGGCACACATCCACTTCAAACAAACAACCACTCTTATATATTCGTAACAAGAAATTTCACCACTACAAGTCGACCACAAAGAAATAATAAAATAAATATAACTATCCGCCCAAATCATTCATAATAATCAATACACATCAACCAAATTTGGCCATATCTTAGTGAGGACCTAAATAAACATCTTCAATATGAAAATGCTTCAATTAAATTCTCCTCGAAGATCCACAACATGCTTCAACACCATGTTAGCCAGGAACATGAAAAATATGAACACGCAAGAGAAAATTGCCAACCACGATCAATGAGGATGTCCAAAAAAGATAGAGCATGATCTAGAAGCATCCAAAACAACTGAACTAATAGAAATAGCCTCATCTTCAATCAACAACACTAACTGCAGAAACATAAAAACTATCTGAATGAAAATCTTCATAAGTCGATCAACTCTTCATGCAGATCTATGAAACTCAACATAGATAAACTAGATACACTCAACAACAAACCCTTTAGTCCACAACCTTTGATCTTCAACATACAGAACATACCACCATACTGAACTTCACTTAACCATTGACAACCTGTAACTCATTTTTTTATAATTTTCTCAATATCCTCGACATACACAACTTCAAATACATTTATGCTAATAGTGTTGATATCAATGACAACCACATATCTACAAAACAACCACAATATCCAACACATTTCACATCTTGCAGATCTAGAATATGTCTTGTATAGGTCTTTTATGTGCTCTGACAAAGTGGCTTGAAGACTAGTGATCTAGAAGTCGTGTTTTAGTATTTCAGTGTGCATTTATACAGTCTAGTTGGAGTGGTGAAAGGTGTTCAGTGATTGAAGCTTGTTTTTTTGCTGCACATGTATCTAGAAGATTTTGAAGTGTATCCTCATGCATAAGGAAGCGTGTGGTGGCATCTACATGTCATCTTCTTATTGGGAAATGTGTACATCAATGATTATTTGTGTTTTCATTAAGTTTGGTTGACCTGGTGTTTACACTTCATTCGATGAATAAAATTTAATTTAAAGAAGCATGTGGTTGTTTCGAGATATTATTTTTTATCTTGAATTTTTTTATTTATTGGTCCACTCTTATTCCCTTCCACCATGGGAATTTTGAGTTTCCAACCTATTTTGAATTTATAAAATGAGTTATGTGTGGCCGACCTTGAAGGAAGTTTCTAAGGTTGAGAATGATATAAAAGAAAGTCGAATTGTGTAGAGTTGTATGATAGTGTGACGCAAAGTGATGAAAGTGAGCCACAAATCATAAGAGCAGAAGTGTGTGTGAGTTGTGATAATATTTCTTCATTGTGTTGAAGGCGGTGAGTTGAAGGTTTATGCAATTTTGCGGATGTGCATTAATTGTTGTGGTGGATATTTTTGTTCTCTTTTATATCAGTAGGTAGTGAGCCTCTTTGTTGGACAGTGAGTCCTTTCTATGGACAGTGAGTCCCTTTTGTAGGTAATGAGCCTTTGTACTTGGATAGTGAGTCCTCTTTTGGGTAGTGAGCCTTTGTATTTTGTTTATAATCTTTTATATTGTGAGTTAACCCTCACCATGGTTTTTCCCTCATTGGGTTTTTCACGTAAAAATATGGTGTTCATTGTGTTGATTTTATTTCTGTTATTTGTGTTTGATGCTTTTACTTAATAACAGAACAGTGTGGTTGTGGAGCTAATAAGTGTTGAGTTTTAAGTTTGAATTGTGTGACAGCTGATTCACCCCCCCTCTCAGTTGTCCTACTCATGTTTAACAATTAGTATCAAAGCTTTGGTTCCTTGTTGTTGAGCCTAACCACTTAAGGAATATCTGATGGTGCATAAGTTGGAGATCCCTATGTTCGATGGAACTGACTACAATGACTGGAAGGGATAGATGAAAGGATATATTATCTCCTTTGGTTTCAAGATCTAGAAGGTTGTTGAGACAAAGTATACACCCCCATCTGGTGGTCTTACTACTACAGATGAGATCTCTGATTATGAAGAAAATGAGAAGGTGAAGTATGCTATTTTTAGTGGTTTATCTAAAAATGAGCGAGTGAAGGTTTATTCTTTGGAAACTGCATATGAAGTCTGGAATAAGTTGGAAGATATGTTTGAAGGAAATGAAAGGGTAAAATTGATAAAGAAGCTAGCGGTGAAGCACAAATTTGTGAATTTGAAGATGGAAGAAGGTGAAGAGTTTACAAGTTTCTTTCAGAGGGTTGAACTGACTACAAATGAATTTAGAAATCAAGGAGGAAAACTAACAAATGAAGATATAATTGAGAATATCTTGATAACCTTACCAGAGTGCTACAGTGATAAGATCTCAGTTATTGAAGAAGTATATAATCCTAAGACTTACACTTTGGAATAGTTGTTTGACACCTTGCAAGCATTTGAGTTGAGAAAGTCCCAGAAAGAAGACAAAATAGAATAAAAGATAGAAATGACATTTAAAGAATTGAATATTGAAGAGGAACCGAATAGTGATGGTGTTGATGAGTTAGAAGAAAACTTGACCAAGAAGTTGAAGAAAGGCCCACCAAAAAGTATAAAGGTATGTTTCCATTTAAATGTTTTAGTTGTGGTAATATTAGTCATTATTCTTTGAGATGTTTAAATAGAGTTGTGCATAAGAAGAACAAGGATCATAAGGATAAGGATATGAAGGATAAGAAATATAAGAAGTTGTACTATGTTAAAGAAGAAGCAAGACTTTTTGATGATGGGTCTGAGAATGAGGTTGATCACAGTGAATGCTTATTCTTAGCTTTGGAAAGTAAATCTATATCCACTAACCTTGGAAAATGTGTAAGCAAGAAGGCTCTAGAGAATAAGAGAAAATGACATAAGGTACTTTGATTATCGCCTTTCATGCAAGACAAGATGAAGCTTACTAGGTAATTGATAGTGGATTTTCTAATCACATGACCAGATATAAGAGTAAGTTCACTAAACTTGAGAAATATGATGGTGGTTTAGTTATGTTTGGTGATGATTCAGGAGCTAATATCTTTGGGAAAGGTTCAATTAGTTTTGATGGAATGCATAGTACTAATGATGTCTATTATGTGAAGGGTTTGAGGCATAACCTTCTGAGTGTTGGTCATATGTGTAGCAATGGTTTCAAACTTGTGTTTCAGAATAATACCTATGAAATCAGAAAAGGATCCAGAAGTGGAGATATGATTGTTGTTGGAAGAACTCATGGAAACATCTATCAGTTGAAAGGAGTTGATGGTCATTGCCTTGTATCTCATATCAATGAAAGTTGGTTATGGCTCCGGAGAATGGGACATGTGAATTTTGATAACCTACTCAAGATCAGTGCAAAGGAGATTGTTTGAGGGCTTCCTAGAATCACAAGACTTGGTAATGCTATTTGCAGAAGTTGTCAATTGGGGAAATAGACAAGATGCAACTTTAAGGGAAAAGAGCACTCTACTACCAGAATGTTGGAATTAGTTCATACTGATCTTTGTGGTTTGACTAGGACTGGAAGCCTGAATGGTGACATATATTTCATGTTGCTTATTGATGATTATACTCAAATGACATGGTTGAGAGATAGGTATAGAAATGATGTTGGCAAATGTCATATCTTAAGGTAACCAACAAGTAAGACTAGGAAAGAGGCAATTACTAGATTTGATAATTTATTAATGAACAACATGGCTCAGAAAAATTTTTTCTCTAAGAAAACCTTAACAAAATGAATGTGTAGTTAAAGGAAAAAGGGATAATAAGCTGGTTCTACAAGATGATTATTCACACAACACCCTGGCGCTACTAGAAGAAGATTATTATGCTGCTATTGTGTTCTTAAGGAAGTGGGTCCCTACACCACTAATGTTAGGCACCCATTTTAATGCAAACGACACAACTCTGTAAGATTTTAAGAATTTTGGGTAAAACTTATAAAAAGAGAAATGAAAAAAAAGAAAAAGATGTTGTATTGTAATGGAACCCACTGGATAGTAGCTACTACCCATGGCATATAGTCTGGCAAACAAACTTTAAAAAGCACTTAAAAGTGCTGGGTGTGAATAATTGTCTTGTACCTAGCTTATTCATCTCACTAGGTAAATTAGGGGACATATTCACATGGTTAAGTTTACTTAGGTAAAAGATTCTTTCTAGAAGGCTTAGTTGGCTTATCTAGAACTTATCTTATCTAGCTAGGATGCATCATTTCCTAGGTGATTAGGTTGTTGGTTGTCTCATGTCATAGGATCATGACATTTGTCAACATCATATTCATACCTATCTCTCAACCTTGCCCATATAAGCAAGGTATCTCTTGTACATTTGTATTCAAGCTTCAATCAAGCAATCAATCAATCTTGCATTGTGAAGCAAGCTTCCTTGCCATTCTCTCTCTTGTGGAAGTGGTTTTGGTCGCAACTGATCTTGGGGGTGTTGAGGAGTCACCATCAACTCCTACATGGTACCAGAGCTCTCTAGGTGTTGTAGATTCCTTCCCAGATCTGAGGGTGATATTTTGGCTTGAAGATTTTTGTTGGGTGCAGATTGGGGTTTCAATAACCTCACGGTTGATTTCAAAAGCTTCCGCAGATGAATTTTGACGTAAATTTCCTATATTGGGTAAAGTTGTTTTTGAAGCAAAATTTTTTTTGCTAACAGCCTTCTGCAAGTGGGATTATTTCAATTTTCGCAAAAAAAATATTATTTCAGGGAATATTTTCTACGGTATTTTATTGATAAATTTGGGGCAAATTTATTTTGTATTTCGGGCAATTATTATACTCTGATGCGGGTTTAAATATTATTCTCTGCGATTTTTTATGGTATACGGCTACAGGGGCCGTACTGATAAATCGCAGGTCTTGTTGGCCTTTGTTTACCCGCCATCTGTAAAGTTCTCCTATCATTTCATCCGCAGATCAATTGGCGGTTTAAGGGATCTGGACCAGCATATTCTAAGGGTTCTCTGTGGCATTTAATAATTGTCAGATCGGCTGTGCATGGTGATCATCGGCCTGTCAACTTGGTGGGCTCCTGTTCACATCATCATCGGCATATGGTCCGAACTCTCTTCTGACGGGTACTGTTCACATCGCAAGTGGTCTCTTCATTGAATGGTCATTGGAGATCCGACATCATTCATATCGCAGGCTGTACCCTGACGGAAGGTGCATTCAAATTGTCACTGTCCAATCTGCGTACACCAGTCAACAGCTTGTGTACCGATCAGATTTACCTTCTGCCCACGTCGCTGTCATTCCATCCGGCGTACCTTCCTCATCGGCCTTGGCAATTTTCCGATCCAACATTAGCGCATGGTCTTGTTGGTGGGTACCGGTGGTCACATCATCTGCAGAGTACGGGTACTTGGCAGGCGTCCAATCCATGGGAAGGCTTCTTCGGTTGTGAGCTTTATGCTCGGTGGTCGTAGTGAATGGTACAGTTCGCATAAGGGTATGTCCGATCAGCATACACATTGATCACGGTCAGTGCATTCATCTCCGTCGGCGTCCATTGTACCGGATCCTGCGTTGGCATCCTATCCGAGAGCGGTAATATCCCAGTTGGCGGTTGGCATTGGTGGATCACATCGTCTTTTACCAGTCACATCGCCATCGAATCAAGGG
Source organism: Sequoia sempervirens (assembly GCA_007258455.2). Classification (NCBI taxonomy): domain Eukaryota; kingdom Viridiplantae; phylum Streptophyta; class Pinopsida; order Cupressales; family Cupressaceae; genus Sequoia; species Sequoia sempervirens. Next base: position 8,429,131 of record VDFB02026320.1, read on the forward strand.
TATGTAGGCTTTAATGTCATCAGATGGCATGATTTCAAAAGTCTTTTTAATATAAAAACTTTGCTCTCCGTCGACCATATCCTTATTGTTGGTCGGCTTACATTATTTAAAACCCTTTGTATAGTTGGCCGACGGGTATAGGCCTGCAGTGGTCGAGGTTTTATTTTTGAAATTTGTACGCCAATGACGACCCTGTAAAAGCCCCCAGGTGCCGAAAAATTGCACCTATTTAGTCTGTGGATGCCCTGGTATTTTGTCCCCAAGTGCCTATTTATAGGCCTTTTTTTCATTTTATCATAACTTTTACATACGGAGGCGAAATTTTTCAAACGAAATATCAACGGAAAGCTAGAAGTCCGATAAGCGTTTTCTGCTTCCGAGCTCATATCTTTGTGCTCCGATCTCCGATTTTCCCCAAATTTGCGGCATCGGAAAGGTATTCAGGAGTACTTCAGATCTACTCATACACTTTTTACAGATTTGTTTCCAGATTTTCATATTTTCAGTTTGTAGCTGATTTGATAGTTTGGGATATATTGTTGTAAATTTGTAAAAAGATTGTAAATCTTGTTGGGACAAAGGGGTTGATATCTTGTATTGTGAGGGAAATTTGTTGTTCTCCTCTTGTAATATCTCATTGTATCATGGATTTGACAAAAGTTGTACTTCTAACTCCATATAACTATCATGAGTGGAAATCTCAAATGGAGTTATTATTGTTAAAATCAAAGTTGCAACGCATCACATTTGGTCAAGATCCAGAACCTGCAGGAGCAAAAGAGAAAAGAAAATGGTTGGATAGAAGGGATGAAGCTCTTGGTACTTTGAAGTTGTCTATTTCTCCAGATCTTAGATATCATGTTGCATCTTGCACTCATCCTAATGAAGCTTGGAATACTTTAGAGAGTCTCTTTGGTAAGCCAGATAAGATGAGGAAATTTAAGTTGGAGAATGAACTCATGGGTCTTAATCCTTCAAATTTTGACAATGTCCAAGACTTTTTCTCTAAGCTCAATTCTCTTAGATTGCAGTTATCTGATTGTGGGGTCACTAAAGAGGATGAACAGTTGATACTTTCTATTCTTGCTAAGCTTGGTCCTGATTATTCAGTTTTTGTTTCTACATTCTATGCTACAATGGATGCTCTTGGCACTACATACAAAATGCCTTCTCTTGATGAATTTGCAGCTCAACTCACAAGGGAAGAAGCAAAGTTGGTACACATGGGCACATTGAAGTCTTCTAGATATCATGCTCTTGTTGCAAAGGAGACAAAGGATTCAAGTGGCAAAGGTAAGAAGCAAAACAAGGCTCCCAAGTCTAATGAGCAAGGTAAAGATCCTCCTTCACATAGCACTCCTGAGTCCACATCCTCTTCTAAAGAGGAATCATCTAAAAAGAAGAAGTCAAAATGTGCATATTGTAAAAGATTAGGACATGATGAGCATAGATGTTATAATAAGAAGATTGATGAGCTCACACACCTTCTTCAAAAGAATAACATTAAGTTGCCCTCATCAGTGTCTGCAACTTCTTCTGCGTCTCAATCGGCAGCTCCATCATCATCATCTCAGTCACAAGACACAGGATCTACTTCTGGGCTACACAAGATGAAAGGACAAGCACTCTTGGCCTCTGCAAGTCCTGAATCTAATAGATGGCTTCTTGATTTAGGGGCATCTCATCATATGGCATCTTCTATGGATATGTTCTCTTCTTTTGAGCCTTGTAATTCACCTCATATATTGATGGGTAACAATACATATATGAAGGTAAGTGGGAGGGGTTCTATTGATATGGGGGAAGGGACTTTCAATGATGTACTTTGTGTTCCTTCCTTGTCCACTAATCTCCTTTCTATTTATCAAATTACTCATGGGGGTCAAGGTAAAACAGTTGAGTTCACTCCAGATAGGGTGTACATAAGGGACTTGGAGACTAGGGATATTGTTGCTATTGGGATGGTTGATCATGCATCTCGTGTATATTCCTTTTCTCATTTTGCTTCAGAAGATAATAATGTTCCTTTGACTGCATCACACACTCCATTGAGTGTGAACCATGATAGTGAGGAGAAGTTTGGTCATCTACACCTTGGTATTCTAGAAACCAGTGTTGAGCTTCCTACTCCTCCACCTCCTGCTTCTTCAGTCATTGATGCTTCTATTCAGCAGGATGATCATAGTTTTTCAGATCTTGCTTTGTGGGATGAGTATTTGACAGGGATTTCTAGCTTGTTCATGGAGTCTCATACTGCAGATTTGGAGGACACACTTGAGGGGATTTCTCTCCTCTTTGATGATAGTTTCAATACAACTGTTATCCCATCTTCTTTGTCTTTGGAGATTGACATTCATGAGTCTCCTCCATCACTTGATTTGTCATGTTTCTTGGTTCAGTTTGACCATGATTCTGTTGTGGCTCATTCAAGCTTGGAGGATCTTCATCAGTTTTCAGAGGCATACATGTTGAGCATTCATGCTTCCTCCTTTCAGTTGCACATGGAGTGGCTTCATCAGCAGCTTATGGATTTGTTTCTTCCTAAGGGAAGATGTGTTGCTTGCAGACATTGGGTCATCTTTTGTTTTCAGGCATTCTTCATCAGCATTGGAGCTTCTTCATCATGGGGGGGATATCTTATCTCTCTACTTCCTTCTTATGGGGGGGTATTGGATTGTATATACATGATGCATGTTGTCCTTGGGGGGTATCATTGAGTCCTCCATACATCTTGTTTGTTTTGTTTTGTTTTCTCTCTTTTGGAGAGGAGTTTTGTCCCACTGGGTTTTCTCCTTTTCTCCGCTTGTGAGAGATTGCATCGTTTGCATTGTAAATGGGCACCTAACATGGCCTAGTAGCCGGGACCCATGGTCATAGTCTTTGCACAGTTTGCATAATAATCTTCTCCCTAAGTTGCACTTAAGGGTGTTGGTGTGAATAATTGTCTTGTACCTAGCTTATTCATTCACTAGGTAATTAGGGGACATATTCACATGGTTAAGTTTACTTAGGTAAAAGATTCTTTCTAGAAGGCTTAGTTGGCTTATCTAGAACTTATCTTATCTAGCTAGGATGCATCATTTCCTAGGTGATTAGGTTGTTGGTTGTCTCATATCATAGGATCATGACATTTGTCAACATCATATTCATACCTATCTCTCAACCTTGCCCATATAAGCAAGGCATCTCATGTACATTGTTAATTCAAGCTTCAATCAAGCAATCAATCAATCTTGCATTGTGAAGCAAGCTTTCTTGCCATTCTCTCTCTTGTGGAAGTGGTCTTGGTCGCAACTGATCTTGGGGGTGTTGAGGAGTCACCATCAACTCCTACAGTATATTTTTCTCGTAATAACGTTTTAAAATCAAACTTGTCAAAATTTGACAGTTTTCATGGGACGTCAACTATTGTCTATTTTTTAAATCATTTTCAAGAAAACAAATTAACTTTTTTGAAAAGGACTTTCTCTTCTAGTGCCCCATATATTTTTAAAAAAAATTAATATGCTTAACTTCTTTCTTTTTAATTTTTAATCAGTATTTTTTAAAAACTTTAACAACCTACTTGCATTATTTTTAAAATAAAATATATTAAAACTAATCAAAATATTAAAAAAATACTTTGAACTCTACAAAAGGGTATTTTTCTTTTTTGTAAAAACATCATTCTAACTAAAAAATGTTTAAGTTGAAGTTGAAAGTTTCAAAAATTCTGAAAAACACTAAGTTGGCTGCCAACTAGGATGCCACAAACAATTTCGGTAAAAAGGGTTTCTATAGAAAGGGTCTCAGTGAAAACCCTTTCTATAGAAACTCTACACATAAAATAAGCCAATTTCAAAGCTAGTTTCAAAGCAATAAAGGGAAAATAAATAAAAAATAAAAAAAATTGGATTTGGTTGAAACCCTATGTGTCATGTATAGGCATGTGGTTTCGGTCAAAACCTATTCGACTAAAAAAAATTCAGCCGAAAATGTTTCGCTCAAAACTATTTATTTGGCCAAAAGTGCGACACGGCTTTGTGCTTTTACCCGAAAGAAAAATAAATGTTGCAAACCCTAATGCTTAGAACCATGTTGGGAGTTACAAATTCCTGTGTTACACGAGGACGCGTCCCCTGCCCCAAAACCCCCTGTACCCATCCCCATCTGTCCTGGGGACAGTCCCCGACCATCCCCAAATTAGGAAAATTCACAGGAAACGGTAAGAAACGTTTCCTCCTAGCTGGGAACGGTCCCTCATCCCCGGGTACGGCTGGGGACATTGGAAACATCCCCCCGCCATACCTGAGGATGGCTAACTATCCCCTACGTACATGGAGCCTCTAGAAAAAAAAAAATTTAAAAAAAAAAAAAAATTGTTTTTTTAAACATTTTATATTGCTGCTAAATGTTTTGCAGGGCCCACAGCAACATAAAATATTTGTCTAAAGTCTAAAAAGAAAAATTTAAATGAAACTTTCTAAAGTTTCATAAATCAATCGATCATTATTTGAGCTCTCTCACGACAAGCTCCATTTTCCATTTTTCATTTATTATTTATTGCGTTTGTGACAAATCCTCTTCAGATTTATCAATTGGTCTTCCTGTTGCTACTGCCATGGCTGCCTTAGTCTTTTGTTGTATTTCATGCCGACTCTTGTAGAAATTAGCCTTCATAACTAGCTCTAGCATAGGCCGTTGAGATACAGGATAAGCCGCCAACTTCTTAGAATATGTTGGATATAAAATCAATCCATTATATGAAAATAATTGTTCTTTCAATGCTTTCAAGGTTGTTGTCAACTCTGCATTCTCTGCTTCTAAAATCTCAACCTTGGCCTTGGCTTTAGTTACCTGTTTTAATTTTATCACACATAGTTGATGAAATCTTGTGAGTAGAGAAACTTAAAGCAGCTGCTTTGAAATGTTTCAATTGTTGGGTAATTTGCTTTCAAACTTTGAAACTCAGCACGTCTGGAATTAGATTGACTCAATGAAAAGTGAAATTATTTGTATGCATAGATTACTTGTCTTGTAGGGTGTTAGAATAAAAAACATATCATTTCTCAAACAGAGATAGCCAAAATCTGAACTCGATATTATCAATCCTCACAGTCAAAGCTACAGAAGATGGTTCTACTTGGATGTAAGAAAAACCTAAAAAAACCTTGAAGAATCCTCTAAAGATAGAAGATTTGGCAACATAACAAGTAAAATTAACAAAAATGGTTCTAATTATGTCTACAAATAAGATTCAACAAGTGATATCAATTTAGGTGAGGTCTCTCAAAAATTCACAAATCAACCATTTGATGTCAATGTAAAATCCTCTTATAGAAGATTTGGCAACATAACAAGTAAAATCAACAAAAATGGTTCTATGTATGTCTGCAAATAAGATTCAACGGGTGATATCAATTTAGGTGGGGTCTCTCAAAAATTCACAAATCAACCATTTGATGTCAATGTAAAATCCTCTTATGAAACATTTGGATATTGATAGACCATGGTTTTATTGATGTTTGATATTGCTATGATAAATTTTATAATGCTTTAATGACATTTATTATGTTGTTATACTACTACTCTCGCGATTTATTTATATATTGCTATTGTTGTTATCAATTATTAATTTATTGACATATATCTCTCTTTCCCTCTCTGTATATATATATATATATATATATATATATATATTGTATGTCGCCATCCCCTACCGTCCCCTAAAAATGGGCCCCTAGGAAACGTCCCGGAAACGCGTCCCCAGCCGTCCCCCCGTCCCCGTCCCCAAAAGGCCATGGAACATAGACAAATTCACATATAGACTTGGAAAATCATAAGTGATGTGATTTAAGTGTTTGACAATCAATGACATCATTAAAATTTTAGAAAACATTGTCGAGTGTAATTTCATAGTGGCCACAAATAATTGATGGATGTAGTGATTTCAAGAATTGTGAAGGACACTACTGAAATGTTGTGAATCCATTTGACTGTAATCTTAAAGTTGTCGTGCTTAGATCCTAGTAGGGAGTTAAAAAATTGCACATACCACTACTTGAATGCAAATCCAATTTGAGATGAGATTTGTGAATGAAATAATTAAAGTGCAAATCTACATGATTCTTGCAGTGATCTTGAGAATCGTGGGTGGAGTATATAATGGGTTATATGTGCCCAATATAGGAACACTCGTAGGGATCCCACTCTTGAGAGATATCCTAATCCCACTCTTAAGAAATATAACCTATCTCCTTCGGTCCTAATCATCATGAAGTGGATGATGAATGAGCATGTTGAGACAATCAACAGTAATTCGTCGTCGAAGGAGAATGTTATTGAGGCCAGCCACCTAGTGGACATAAAACCAATGGACAAACAAATATATGGCACTCCATTGATCATGTCATGTTGAAGAGAAGTCTGGTTGGCCCAATCAATTATGGCACTCCACTCGCAAAGGAGAAAGCACCAACTACAAGAGGACAATGCACAATTTGTAGCAGAAAATGTCCTCCTTGTCGAGGACAATATACACTCGAGATTGTGCCACCATCTAGGGAGCGCATTCACATGTGCCAACCAAGTAAAAGGTTGCCACTTAATAGGAACCTTAAGGACTAATTGATAATTCAATAGCAGATTGACAACTACAATAAAGTAATCCAACTCCCAGGGTAATGTTAAGAGGCATGCCATGTCGTGTGTATGGAGACACAGAGGTGCTTAATCTCTTAGTATGTCCTTCAATGATTTTCAAGTATATGCTTTGTTCAGCTGTTAATGGGTTCATAGTTACAATATCCTGTCTTGATGTATGTCTTTTCTTCATACTATAGCTTTCAGGTTTCTTCCATCCAGCCATTTTCACATCATTGAATGAAATGGGAGCAAAAAAGAGCGGTTTTTATAGCAGGTTTATGCAGCAAGAATATATGGGAAGTCATATTGCATCTGCGATTCTGCATCCATATGGTGTGAAGGCTTGCGTATCCATTGGCAGCATGAGCAGCTATGCATTTTCAATCACTTGCAATGGTATGAAGATTCAAGCTGGATTTTGTCAGAAAGGATTTCTAGAATCCGCTTCCACACACCATTGAATTTTTTTCAATTTTGTAAAAGATGAATTCAGGCAATTCCTAAAGTTGAGCTTTAATAGAAATGTACAGTTCCATGTCATGATATTGAAGTGCTGCCAATCTCCAAGTGAAAGAAGATTGTCTTTGGGTTGAGGGGATCTACTCATCCCTATTTGCAGGTATAAAAATATTTATACTTTGGGAATAGTATTGGTGATATTTCCAGTACAATTTAAATTACTTGTCAACCATTAGTATCATATAAACAATTTTATGGGTACCGGAGCAAAAATTTCAGGTGTTAAATTTGCATTTAGACTTGGTGTTCAATCCATTATGTTCAAAGGCAATTCTACTGTTGTAGTTTAATTGTTCAGGCAAGCAAATTTGTACTAGTTATCGAATATCAACATAATTGTTGTGGGATCTAAAACGTGTCTCTGGGGACCAACAGTTGTAGTTCTTTTAAATCCATATAATTGTAGATATTCCATCGTCCAATGATGATGGAATATCAGTGACGCAGAACCAGATTCTTTTTGACACATCCACCAATCCTCTCTCATTTGCAGATCTCTGAAAATTTTGACCAAGATTAGGTCTCTTGGATTTTCCACTTTGCCCACTATTCCACTTATGTTTATTTAATATTTACATTTACTTAGTTTTTGTGCTTATGGCCATTTTGAGGAGGCATAGGCTAGGAACTTGTTGGTGTACGTTTTATCATCCACCGAACACTTCAGAATAAAATGTCCAAAGACACTCTATCCTCTCTTGAAAAACCACCGCGTATGCTAAGATTGCGAGAAGATCATATGGCGATTCCAAGGTTTCTTTAGTCGGGTCTCGACGTGTGGATAAGCTCAATGGCCATTGTGATATGCTGGTAATAAACAAGGGGACTTACGTAAGAAAATCTTCACAAGTTCAAGACTTAGGGAATTTATCATTAAAGGCTCTCGATTAGGACTTTCAAGGTGGATCTCAAAAAAAATGGCAAAAGGACAAGGGTTTAGGAGAATCTAGTCTAAGCCTAAGAACTCAAGAGACAATAAAGACTCGGTGAAGGGAATAAACCACACTTTGTTTCGCCTCCTGCAGGACAACATACGCAAAATGGGTGCAATCTTCAAGGGTTGTGAGAATAATTTTCAAACCTCGAATGAGGCTGAAGTTAAGTTTCCACAATTAAGAGCTCAGGCTAACTTTACGCATCGAATGCAAATCATCCATTCGAAGAAAGTATGAGCTACACTTCACCATTGAATCAATACGATCAATCTTTCATTCAATTAACCAACTTTCAAAGCAAATTCTACCTAATCTAACTTTAACTTTAATCTATGGCGGAAGATGATATGCAACCTCGCTTACTATTTGATAATAAGAAGTTATTCAAGGCAAATCATGCACAAGAGCTTTTATTATTCAAGATAGTCTCAATGCGACAATTTCATATTCTGTCTCCACACAAATGAAAGTGAGAAAGCATCAGTTTATATAGAGTCTCAAAAATGAAATGAAGGGCCGAGATTAAAACAAGATTAATGGCCAAGATTATTACAACCAAACCCTAATTAGGGTTTCCCAAAATAACAAGAGTCATCTATCAGTAAACTATCAATAGAGAGGCAGTTAAAGCTATATTCTAGGAGAGGCGTCTTTATCCTTCTGAGCAGCACTATGCTTGGCGAATCTGGACACTACTGCAATGACCTCCATCGTGACAGGTGGCAACATGCTGATCCGGAATTCGAGCTCATCCAAGTTCTCTGCACATCTGGCAAAGGTATTCGCCCATTCTGCTTCTTGCTTCCTAAAGTCATTCCGGATGGCCGAAAGACTTGTTACTTTCACAAAATCCTTCCTTAGAAGTGGTCCAGTAGTCAAGAAGAAAACTTCTTGGACCTTTCGTTTCAGCTCCTCCAGCTGCATATCCTTTTCTCGGACAATCTCTTGATCAAACATTTCTGCAGCTGTCATGTGAATTTTCTCTTCGAATATCCTTTACCTGCTCCTTGATTCTAAGTCCATCTACTCTTGCCTTCTCCAAAACTTCTCTACGTATAGTTACTGACCGAAACCAATGATTGAAATCATATGCTGCTCCTGCAGCAATCACCTTCCTGTCGACCAACTCCTCTCTTGGAGTGCCTTTCAATAGCCTAAGGCATGGAATAAGCCTCTCCTGCATATCTGGAAGCCCTTCCCATGTTTCCGCCATATCCATAAGTCTGGAAAGAAAGCATGAAGTTTGCCCATAAGCCAATGCCAACTTCTCCATGAACAATGCAGCTTATGTGCCTTCACTCGCCATCCAGTCCTGAGCTTCCGTGGCCGTCACCATTCTGTACTCAACATCCTTGGTCACCTTCTGTGATGAATTGAGAAGAGGAGGAACAATTGCACTACCCTGATCAAGTGGCTGGGTCAAGTGCTGGATATATTCCTTAAGACGTTCGACCTCCTTTTTATACTCCTTCTTTTTCTCCAGTCTCGCTTTGATGGTCAAGACGGAATTATCTAACTCTTCTACTTCTTGACCTTTCGAGGTCGGGCCAAGGTCAACGGTGGTTATAGCATACTCCTGAGGAGTGATCTCGTCCTGTGGCTTGTCCACCGTAGGTACTGCAATATGCACGGAACGGTTGCCTGTCTCATTCCTCTGAATGGTGGAGAACTTCTTGGCAGGCTTCTTGATTGCGACTTGCTCTAATCTTGCCAAGAAATCGGCAGTATCATCCTCCTCTTGTTGAGCTTCTGCAGGTATCTGGACCTTCATTCTCTCCAACAGCCACTCTGGAATGGTCGACTGCTCAACTCCATCCTCTACCTGGACCTCTTCTTCATTCGGAACATCCACAACCCCTCTGAGAGCGGAAATCATTCCCTCTTCGAAGTCATTGTTCCGAGCCTCGATCTCATTGTCTGAACCTAAGATTTTCGTGCCCCGTAGGTGACGCAGGCTCCTCATCATCTAGCTGAATAGGTTCATCATTCACTTCCTGAACTGCAGGAGGTTCAAGCATCTCTACCAAGGAATCGTCAATAGTAGCCACCAACTCGTCAATATTTCTGGATGCTGCTGAATGAGAAGGTTCTCCCTTATACCTCTTGGAAACAGGCTCAGCACTTGGCATTATTTCCTTCCTTTTCTCTCCAATCCCGACCAAGTCCTGATGGGATGCACCAGCATTAGAAGAATATGACTCTGACTCGCTCAGTAGATCGTATGTGAGCATGATTCCTCTCTGTCTCAATTCTTGGGCATGGTAGTCAACCCACCACTGAGAGTATTTAGTCACTGGCCTCATTAGGGTGGCTAGGTCTGCGTGCTCCGGTTCTGACCATTTCACTGGAGGAAGAGGTCGGCTTTCCTCGAAGCGTGGCTGGACGTGGTTCCCATCATCTTGTAGCTGATCAGGCACTCAGCAGAACTCAATTGTCCTCATGAAATCTAGTGGCATCCTAGACCACATTTTCCGCCTCCCTTCATACTCATCGGCAGCATTTGCCCAGAAATCTTCCAGTTCCATCCTGTGCTTGTACTTTCTCCCTTCTATTGTCCGAATATTATGGTGTGGGTCAAAGTTGACCCTGGACTTGTAAGTCGTGAAAGGATACCACTGGATCTCCAATCTTGCGCTTTCAGCTGCCTGTGCTGATGGACAATACTCTAACATGTTCCCGATGAAGAATGGGAATGTGACTGACGCCTTCTTGGTTGGCCTTTGGATATTCTGGTATTCCTCCAACTGTCTTAGGACCTCGAGCAATATCATCCGATTGGTCCGATAGATGGGCAATTTATAGAGATTTCCAATAAATCCCTGGATCCTGACATATGTGAATTTCGGGAACTGGATGAACCAAGACCCGTATTTACTGATAAGACTTTTCGCTTCATAGCTCAGCCTCTGATGTACCCCTCCTTGAAGCTTTCTGGTTATATGCATTAGGAAGGCATCATGCACCCTCCTGAAGTGAGTCTTCTCCTTCAATTGGAGCTGTGGATAACAGTCGTAAGGCTTGAGTTCGTTCTCCCCGTTGCCAATTTTGCCCTTGCAAATCAATCCTGGATACTTGTATGATCTGGCCAACAGGTATACAACATACGAACTCATATGAAAAGACTTAGTCTCTTCGAGGTTGATCAATTGTTCGTGGAGGTTGTCACTTATCATCCGTGACCAATTGAACATTTTGACGCCAGAGGTGATCTCATCTATAAAATAATACATCCAGCTCTCGAAAAAGGCTCCTTGCGGGTTACCAGCTATTCTATTCAGCATCAGCACGATATCCCCAAAATCTTCCTTGAAGTCTGTCCAGCGAGGTCTCTTAGGCAACTTCTTGATTGAAGGCTTAGGCTTGTCCATCCACACCTTGTTGACTGTTGTGGCGCACAGATCTGGTTGATTGTCATATAATCTTTTAGCTTCTTCCTTGGTCTTATAGACCGTTCGTGAATGTTCCGGGATGCCGAAGGTCTCCTGGATTGCAACTTCGCCCAAGTGTGCCAAGACTCTTCCATCAGGCGCGATGATCTGTCTCCTTTGAGCGTCATAGTGGAGAGCACATTCCACCATTAATTCCGCACAATCCATTGCCGGTGGGAATCCAGCTGCTTGAAATATTCCGTTTCTGACCATCCGTTTGGCTATTGCTGTGGGAAGTCCCTTCTGACCATACACTATTTTCTTGAATTCATCAAAGTCGACGTGCCCGAGATCAGTGTCCACGACATTCTTCCATTTTGAAATGACTTTGGTCTCTTTCTGAGCACCCTTGCTGGCAAACTTCATTTTCAGCTTCTTTGATGGTTCGCCTGTCGTGGTCGTCAACCTGCAGTCATAAAATTAACATTAATACAAAGACTTTTTCAAATAATTAAATCTCGTGCCTTGGATTCGAAAATTTAATTTCAGCTGTTTAAATAATTAAATTGTTGCGAAAAAGCAAGCTGAAAGTAATTTAGATGAAGTTGAAAATTTTGCCAGAACTTCGTCGAGATGAAAGGACATAAAGAGATAACAAATTCATTTGATTGGACACCAAACCTCAGTGAAGAACTGTTGAATGCAAATCAGATTTCAAAAATCTGATTTTTAGAAGAAAAAGTGCGCCCCTCTTCACAAAAGAATTTCAGCTCTCTTCTCTTTTCCTGTGAAAAAATTCTTCAGCATAACACTATTTCACCTTCTGGAAAATTCGACTTTGCCTGTTGATCAACCAATTGCCTGATAATTTCGAGAAAGATTAAATTTCTCTTCAGCTGTGTGTGGAAAAATGAGTTGCTGAAACTCATTATAATGCTGAAGGATTGAATTCAATTTAGCAACTGCCATAATCTTTCTCAATCTCGATTTGTTTTCATTTAAGGAAACAGGCAAGTTTCCTTTTATTTTTCGACAAGAATCAGTCTTGAGCTTATCCAAGCAAATCTCACTAATCTTCAAAAATTCGATTTTTCATTTAATGTTTATCTTGATTTTTTTGAATTTTTAAATAAATATTAAATATTTAATTAAATTCATGGCTAATGAAATTCTTTTTCTGTTCGATTTCGCCTCTCATCAAGCGCATTTTATCTTTCTTCCAACTGGCCCGGCAAATTTGATTTTGTCCAAAGCATTTTAAATTTCCAAGCAGTTGAAAATAAATTATTAAAATATTAAAAATATTTTAATTAATTCCAACCCGTTCGTTTTGGACCCATGGCTATTTCAATTTTCTCTTCGTTTTCTTTGGCTAAGAGTGTATTTTCCAATTTTATCCTCAATTTCGTCTAGCCAAACCAAAATTTAAGCCATTCCGTCGAAAATTTTATTGCCAGATCCATATTTTTCTTTGCCGAGGCGAGATTTTAATAGCACCAAGCCTATTTTCTCCTGCCAAAGTCAAATATTTCCTCGCTCAAACGAATTTTTCTAGGCAAAATCCTTGTCTGGGTGTCTTCATCGGTCGAATTTCTTTGACGCTTGACAAATTCTTCTTCCTTCTGGCCAAGGACGATCCTTCTTTTCTCCTTGCCTCGTGCATTTTTCTTCGGCCAAAGTTATCAATTTCTCAACATTTTCACCATACTTAGGCAAATTTAATTTCTCTTCCCCTTTTGTGCTGGGCACTCTTCGTTTTATTTCTTGCCATATCCCAATTCTCTTTAGCACGTGTCCTTTCTAACTTGGCACTTGACCTCTTGAGAATGTTGTGATACTTAGCCAAAATCTTCATTTTTTCATCTTTTAGCCTCTATACTTAGGCAAATATTCGAAATTTTCCTTGGACTAGGCACCAAAACTTAGCAAAAAACATTATTTTCCTCTTCAAGTGCTTAGGCGGACTTCTTTAGCATTTTGGACGAGCTTCTTGGATGTCCCTCTTTCCTAGGGCGGACTTCTTAGCTTCTTAGCATTTATCTCAACATTTTATCTCTTGGAAATGATTCTCCACCTTTTTAGGCCCTCATACTTAGCAAAATTTTCGAAATTCTCTTTGCTGGGCAACAACACTTAGTAAAAATTTCAATTTTTCCTCCTTCTACATGCTTAGGCGGACTTTGAATGGTCTTTAACCAAGTCCCACCTTTCAAGGGCGGACTTTAGAGCTTCTTTGCCCAAGTGAGGCAGACTTCTAAGGCTTTTTGGACGTCCCATAAAGTGAATGGCGGACTTTGTTGGATGCTTGGACAAGGATGGCGGACTTTAGAAGGTGTTAGGACAAGCAACTTGAGTGCTGGGCGGACTTTAGAACCTTTTTGGACATCCTTGGCGGACTTTGGAAGGTCCTTGACATTGCCTCTTGCTGCTGGGCGGACTTTAGAGGATCCTAGGATGTGCTTCCTTAGTGCTGAGCGGACTTCACCAGCTTCTTGACATTCATACCTCTCTCCCTTGACATTCTCCTTATTGGAAATGGCGAATTTTCCAGACTTAACCAGATTTTCCAAGAACTTCCATCTTTTTTGAGCTGATTTTCCATGATTTCAACCTCAGATCTGACTAGTTTTGACCTGATTTTTCCAGATTTCAATGTTTTTTGGGTCTGATTTTCATGCTTTTTGACCTTTTTTTTTCAGATTTTTGAACAATTTTTCAAATTTTCTCTTTGATTTTCTGAGAGTTCTATCGAGTTTTTTGAACTTCTGAGTGCGTTTTCAGAACTCGGGACCTTTCTAAAAATAGAAACTTTCCAAAAATAGAAACTTTCTAAAAATAGAAAAAGAAAACCCTAAAAAATAGGGAACGTTGTTTGGTCCGAAAATGCCAAAAATGAAAAATCGAAAAAGCAACTTTTCCTAAAAAATAGGAAGTCTCGAAATTGGCCGAATTCACAGTCGATCTTCGTCCCCTGGGCCTTCTGAGCGCTTCCATGACGTCTATGCACTGATTCAAGCATGAATTATTGACTTGGCTTGGGTAACTCTCGGCAAACTGACCTGAAACTCTTAGCAAAGTGATCTGACGAAATCGTTGCAAGGAGACAGAACCCTAAAAACTAGCAGGCAACCGGGGGTCCCCATCAGCGATGGGGCGATGTGTGAAAAGGTCACAACAGAACTCCACCAACTGAAATGTTGTCTACAGTTATTGGACACATATTCAATATCCTCTAGGAGATCACCAAACAGCATCATCACTTTGCTATTTACATTACATACACCAAGCCTCTCGCATTCGCAGATCTCTTAAAAAATTCATCAATATTAGGTCTATTGTATTTTCCACTTTGCCCACAATTCCACTTATGTTTATTTAGTATTTACCTTTACTTAGTTTTTGTGTGTATTGCCATTTCAAGGAGACACGGGCCACGAACTCCAGCAACTGAAATGTTCTCTGCACTTATTGGACACACATTCCATATCTTCTGGGTGATTACCAAACAGAATGATCGCTTTGCTCTTTAAATTACTTCCAAGTTTGGTGATGCAGATACACATTCTGGATTTCTTTAAGATCAGTTACAACATAATGTTTACCTTGCTATTCATAAAGTTCTAGTCTTTTTGTCAAAACAGTTGTTTTTTTGTAATGAAGCATCTCTATCATCCTACATATGCCACCGTAGTTTGTTCTTGCAAA
>VDFB02026320.1:8444381-8505092 GCA_007258455.2 Sequoia sempervirens
GTGCTAAATATTGTGAAAGGAAAGTTCAATTGAGCTTGAACACCTCAGTCAATAGAGAGTTGTGTTGACAATCTTTGTAGTTCTCTTATAAATATCTTGTATCCTCTCCAAGATAGTGAATCTCATCAGGTCCTTGTATCTTGCTCCTGGAGTTGGTTGGTACTTCAATGTTGCAAGTCCCTTTTGTATCTTTCTCTAAGGCATTGAGTCTTCTTGCAAGTCTTTTGGTAGTGAGCCTTATATTGTGAGTTAACTCTCACTCTAGTTTTTCCCTCATTGGGTTTTCCATGTAAATTTGGTGTCTCTTTGTGCATGTGTGTGTTCTCTATCTCTTTCTCTTTGTTGTTGATCTGATTACTATACTATCTTTCATTGGTAAAGTTCGTTGAAGGTGTTAAAGATTCAAATTGTTATATTCTTCTCTATTACTTATCTACTTAAAGTTCCATCTCTATTTGCTTAAGGAGTTTGAGTTGTGTTGAAAGTTTCAAGTTTCAGAATGGGTTAAGTTTTGTATAGACTGATTCACCCCCCCTCTCAGTCTCCAAAAGTGTTAAACAAAATCTACCAAAGAATATTTTGTTCTTCCAATTCTTGCATTGTAGATTTAATGCTTGTGAATAGTATGGCAAGGTACAATCTGTATGGATATGTACCATACGGATTCCATACAATGCAAAACTTTTTCTATGAAATTTTCCAAACCCTAAAAAATGGTCCAATTTTTTTGCCAAAATATCAAGTATTTTATATGAAAATAGGGCTTTTAGGCCTTCTCAAGTCAATTGTGAGGTTTGTTTCACCCCAATGTGCACCCAAAAAAATCTCAAGCTCGAATCACCCTCAAATCTAAGAAGGGGTTTTACAATTCTAAAGCTCTAAAACTATGTTAGAGTCGTTCAAGGACTCAAATGTCCAAGGCCACTTGCAAAACCCAAAAACAACCTTCTACAAGAGGGAAAATCAAGAACAAGAATTTGCAATAATGGATGCAAGATTATGGCCAATATGCAATACTCAAGATTGCAGTGGTATTGGGCTAAATCAACTAAATTAGGATGCACAAATGATGCCTTTCTTATAAAGGAAAGTTGTGAGATAGGATTAGACAAGATATTGACATGTGTCTTAAACTTGTATAATGAAACAACTACCTCAACATTATTAAATGACCTAGGACACAAGCATTAAATAAAAACCAACTAGATAAGATAAGATAAGATCTTATCTAGACAAGTAAGACTTCTAGAAAAAGCAACTAGGACCTAAGTGGACTTAACATGTAAATATTACCTAGATAAGTAAAACACCTATTTACACTAGCAAGTAGGAAGTTATTACATATTTCCTTGTATGAAGAGAATTTTAAAGAAAATACCACTAATTTTGACTTAATGAAGAAAATAAACATTAGATTTATGCAATAAGCTAACATTCCTTGCTACTTTGATGAGAAAATTGGTGTACCCTTAATATTCTAAATCAAATTCCACTACCTAAAATTGATTCTATAGAGCCATTGATTAAGAGCTATGATAGATCATAGTTGAAGATAAATCCTTTATTGGAGATCATGAGCTAGCTCCATATGGTCCTTGAAGGAAAGATCTCTCTCTAGCTAGAGGGGAATAGCTTCTTATCCATATATATAGATCTTATAATTGAAGGTTGACTATTTCTTTCAATCAATTTCTCAACCCCCATCCATCTCTAAAGATGATATCTTCATAGGAGATTGATTTGAAAGCAAAGGAATACAATGGTACTATAAATTAAAGAAGATGGGATGTATTGGAATGAAGGCAAGTGGATTGGTAGGAATGGTTGTGGTGGTACGGTGTGGGGGATGAATGGGAAAGTGAGCTTTGGATGGAGAGGAAGAAAAGGAAGGGACATGAAGGTTTTGTCTTTTGTCTCAAGAACTTTACCTCAATTATTTCCTATTGAATAAGGTTGTATATTGTTGGTTATTTGCACATCTTCCTTTGAATCTTTGCAATTATGTAAATCTACACGGTTGTTATCAACTGCAAACTCCACTACCAATGGGTTGTTGATAAATGTGTTCTAAAGAGTAGAGGAGTGGAAATGATAAGTCTATCAAAGGGCATGACTTAAGGATAATTTAAACACAACTAGATCAAGGTGGTTGTAGGTTATGGTTTAGTTCTTGAAACTTGGCATA
This sequence comes from Sequoia sempervirens, assembly GCA_007258455.2. Taxonomy (NCBI): domain Eukaryota; kingdom Viridiplantae; phylum Streptophyta; class Pinopsida; order Cupressales; family Cupressaceae; genus Sequoia; species Sequoia sempervirens. The sequence continues at coordinate 8,446,567 of VDFB02026320.1, forward strand.
AATTAGGGCAAGTGTCAGAGGAAGCAAAGTTTTGTCACTATAGAAATTCAACTCATCATGAGAAAATGTCACCACCAAGTGAAACATTTCAACACTTGGCACACAATGGTCTTCTTCCATGTGAAGGGATTCGTAATAGGAAAGAGCTTCTATGTTTTGGGACTTGGAAGATTGCAAGCTTTGAGAGATTTGGGAAATGAGCTTTCAAGTTAGGAATATGGTTTTTCACTCTTTCCTCATCATTAACATTGTCATTTGGGAAAGTAGTTAAAGATAATTGGGAGTGAGCTTAAGAAGTGACATAGACACCATCATGAATTTGAAGGAAAAACTATTAAATTTCACAATCAAACCAAATAACAATCTTATAATAATTGTTCCCCTAAATGACTCATAATCTCTTATATATTCAAAATTACAGTAGACCAAATGAATTTCAATCAAACGTTAAAGGCCGATCTCAACCTTTTGATAAGATTCCATGAGAATTCAGTCATGCCATTCCAACGAAAACATAATTTAAGATTTCAAGATCCCACGGAGGCTTGTTTTATTTTGAAATAAAAGTACAGAGTTTTGATTGAACCTCTTACATAATTTCAAACGCCTCTCTATCGAATGAATATGATATGAGACATGAGATATGAATAGGCTTTTCATGTGTGAAATTTCAGAGACACGAGCACGACCAAGCTCACATGCTTTGGCAGTGACAGGTGTAGGACAATATCCTTTTTCAATTAATACTCCTTGGAATAACAGAAGAAACTTTGGATAAAACAAAGCAGGCTTTGAGATTTTGGGGTATATGCCTTGTCAGTTTCTATGGCCACTCGTGCTTCGGTCACATAACGCATCCTCTAGAATAGCAGATAGATATTGGAGCTTGAAATTAAGGAGAAGTATTATATAAGGAGGGCAGATTGTGTCCCAGCTGTAAAGCTCATTGGAATTTACTTGGAAATCTTCCTGGGTTTGAGTTACTGTGGGTAGTCATTTACTATAATAACTTTAAATCATCAAACATTTGTACATAATCAAATTGAATACACCAACACTTAATTCAACTTTTAATTGATAGTTTGTACAGTGTTTACTTTCCATGTTTCTAAGCTAATGATATTTAGCAAATCCTAATTCAAATATCAATTATCATCCCATCCCATCATTGGGACAGGTCATATTCAAATGTGTGAAAGTCCAATGTTACATGTGGGCATCTTGTTGGATAATCATATGTGTGAAAGTCCAACGTTACATGTGGGCATCTTGATGGGTGCATGGTTTCTTTATTAATGAGTGCGAAAGTTTGAAATTTTTTAAGAAAATTATGGAGTTCACATTGAATCCTTTTTTCAAATTTTCATTTCTGTTAAAGAAGGAAGGAAAAATTTATGGTTCGACAACCATTTTGGGTTGTAATTTCAATATAAAACCTTCAAAAATAAAGGATAAAGTGTAAGATTATAAGCTTGTATGCTGTCCAATACACACATTTCCACTTCAATAGATAAATATATACAAATAGTTGTCATCAACAAATGTTATCACAACTATCAGAACAAGTTCAATTATTGGGTCCTATCTCTTATTAAAATTTAACACCTCACCATTATCGGAACAAGCTCAATTATTGGGTCCTCTCTCTTATGAGAATTTAACATCTCATCATCTTGCATGACTTACTCTCCATTATAATTTTACATGTGGGCATCTTGTTGGGTGCATAGTTTCTTTATTAATGATTGGGAAAGTTTGAAATTTTTTAAGATAATTATGGAGTTCACATTGAATTCTTTTGTCAAATTTTCATTTCTGTTAAAGAAGCAAGGAAAAATTTATGGTTCGACAACCATTTTGGATTGTAATTTCAATACAAAACCTTCAAAAATAAAGGATAAAGTGTAAGTTTTAGGCTTGTGCTGTCCAAAACACAAATTTCCACTGTAATATATAAATATCTACAAATAGCTGTCATCAACAAATGTTATCACAATTTTCGGAACACGTTCAATTATTGGATCCTCTCTTTTCATAGAATTTAACATCTCACTGTCCCACACAACTGAATCTCCTCAATTATAAGATAATATAAAAGACGATTTGTATGTAATGCTCTCAATAACTTTTTCTCTGTTAACAAATAATTGGATAACCCCAGTAGGTATCCCACATGACTGACTCTCCTCCATTATAAAATAATATAAAAGACGGTTTATGTGTAATAGTTTCAATCACTTTGCTCTGTTAACAAATAGTTGGATAACCACTGTACCTTAAAAAAATTAAAAAGTCCCTAATTTGTTTTCTACTTTAACAGAGGCGGCCATATTGTACATCAACTTCAACTTGTGACCCATGAGTCTAATCTCACGTCATTGATGTATACTTACATTAATAACTAGTGTCTAATATGAGACGAGTGACCCAATTTAGGGACCTAGTTTTACAAGTACATATGATGTGACCTTTGATAAGGTGGTGAACATTGCTCTCCATCATATATCTTTGAATGGGGACGACCTCTGTCTCATCCACAGCTTTACCAGCAAAATGATAAACAAATATGCCAAGTGCTTTCATATTCCTATTCCTATCAATTACAGTGCAATGAATTCAGTGCATGTATTAAAAATGTGGGTTGGAAATTGGAACAACAGTCAAAAGGCCATAAAGACATGCTCATAGTCTCCCAAGCCATGAATGCTATACTTACCTCTCAAGATCACGCTGAATTCTATATTTCTTTTATCTGTTTTCAGAGCAGGTAGGTACATGGCAATTCACCATCCTTTCATGATAAATACAATATAGTTTCATACAAAATCAGCACCCAATTGCAGAGTGACAAGGTTTAGAATGATGATGTAGAGGTATAGAAAAACATTAGTCTAGAGGTGGAGGAAAAGACATGGGTGTTCACCGACTTCTTATGCGGCCCCAAAACACAATGGAAATGGGGCCAGACTGATACAGCTTTTATTTTGTGAAGAAAAAATTCAAGAGTCATGTCATTGTGGTCCTCCATGGATTACAAAATTTATTTGCTTGTATGTAGACATGACATCAAGTCCATGTTTTACAGTGAATCTAAGGAGATTGGAGTTGTGACAGTATTTAAATTTGACGGTAACATATGGATGTTTTACAACTTTTCTTTAAATATGGTCTTTCATAAAATCCATGGCTATGTTTTGAGGAAAATAGGTGTTTTTTTATAAAAATTCATTTGTTTTTTCAAAAGAAATTAGTTTTACTAGATGCAATATGTTTATGAGCATAAGTATCTTAAAAGTTTTTACAAAGAAATTTCTAATTTTTTGTCATGATAAGAAAAATCGACATCAATGTGTGAACAATTAAAAAAAATTAGTGGAGCCCAAAATGATTGGACAAAGAAATTCAACTCCTCCAAGAAAATTTATTATATGATAGTAGAGACAAAAAGTACACGCGTTTACACTTTTCCCTCTCATTTTATGTCTCTTTGTAAGGAGGTCTTAAGTATATAGTCCAAGCACATGTTTTTGTCCAATTTGCTGCTCTCACTAACATATAATTTTTTATCAATCAAAATATCATTTTTTCTTTTTTCAAATTAGTCACACTTCTCAAATCAATGTTTTCTTCACCCATGTTATGGTCACCATCATGACCTTTACTTTCTTAATTTTAAATTCAAATTTATTATGGCCAATGCAAATTCAACCTAATGTTACAATTACCCATTGGTTTCCACCAATAAATTATAATTCTATGTTTAGAACTAGTATTAAAGGACATCACCCCTAATTCATTTCATTTATAAGGAATCATGATCCTTTTCATGCATTGAAATACATAGCCTCTATCACAACTCTATGTTTTCATTAGTTATAATAGTTAAACATCAGTAATATCAAAACCATAGCTTTAATGCACTCAATTTACTATTTAAGAATTCATTTCACTTCAATCTTAGAAATTCATTACGTCATTATCTCAAGAATTTCTTATAGTTTTATTACATATTTCCATTATGATGCTAAGTGTGTTTACCAACTTATCACAAAATTGATGAATTGATCAATAGGTCTAACTGAAAATAAGAGAGACTCAAGGATTCCAATTTCCATAACAAATTCCAATGGTGTTTCCTAGCACACTTATAAGGCCCACCAATGTTTGACTCTTAACATACCTAATTTATTATAATGCTTATGCTCTAACATATTTTAGGGACCTAATTGATAGATAAATGATCTATACTAGTGTATGCAATGAAGGTCCAATATGAGAAGTCTATGATTATGTGTGATTCTAACCCAAAAGTCTAATTTAATTCAATACAAGGAATTCTAGTGGCATTTTAATAATGATATTTAGCAACCTCATATTTTCAATAGAAAATATTTATTAAAAAATAAAAAATTGAAAAAAATTAAATATAAGAAAGATGCAAGGAAAAAGTTATTTTAGGTGTAAAGTGCATATTTTATTTCTTTATTCATTCTCCAAAAGCGAAGCTCAATCTTTTGCTTTTCTTTACAATCTATACAAAATTGGTCAAAACATTGGGTAAAATGTTGGGTTTTTACAATATATACCCAAAGTAATATTTCACCTCCCCTTCATGACCATTCACCTTCCTTTGGGTGAAAGTTCAAAGTCATGCCACCTTTTTAGTTATAATAAATGAGAAAGTATATAGCGTCGTAAATTGTCACCCTTGACAATTTCACACTATATTGACACCTTGTTATGCCTATAACATTAATTATATTAATAATTTATTCACTTCAAGGCTAGATTGGGAAAATATATAAAATCCCTAACATCCCTAACATCCCAAGAATTTTGGGCCAAAAACACCTAGACAAGGGTGATGGCACCCTCATCCTAAGGGTGACCTATTTCAATAATTATTATTTCAAGTGTCAGCTTTGAATATTGTAAAATGACCTCACATCGACCTATATCCAAAACATTTGATTGGGATGCATATATAAACAAGTTTCCTTCTCATTTGAATATTAAGAATTATGAAATAGGCACTATTGTGATCAATCATTCACTATTATTACATGTTAGCTACAACTATCTATTGTGTTATGTGGACTAACCTTTTACAGGTCTTCAAAGAAATTTAATCACCCAACATCATTTTTTTGTGACAACTTATGGTGTGAACATCACTTCAAGAGATATTTCATCCCTAAGGTAACATTATCCACTATCACTTGTTATTACAATCAATTATTATTTATTTGGCCTTTTCCCAACCTAAGGTAAGCCCTCTTTACCAACATCATTTGTTGTTTGTCGAGGTGAAGGCACCAAAATGGGGTTTGACTTAGGAAATCCCCTATACAACACAACCTTCCCCTCTCTTACCATGTGTACAGGTCGGATCTAAAAGTTTTATCAACAAAAAGTTGTAGAAAAGTGTAGAGCAGACATGTACCATCAAGACCAGACTTCAAGTATTCAGAAAACCCCATTTCTAGAATAGGGAAAATTTCCCCTTTTCCAGGAACTTTAGGCTCCAATTTCATGTGTAGGTTCCTCTTTGTCTTCATTTCTTAGATATGTAATTGTTCTACAATGTTCCATTTTTATTTGTGAGATAAATTGCATTTTCAGATCTAGGGTTTATGTCAAATAGGTCAATTAAATTGCACATCAAATTTCTCCTCTTTGCAACACAAAAGAACCAAACCCTAGTAGATTGGATCTCCTTTGAGGAAGCTATCCAATCATCAAGCCCTAGTTGGATTGTTTTCTAATGTTAAGACCCAAGGGAAAAGCTAGATCTAAGCTAATTCATTTGTTGGATCTTGGATCTCTTTTTCCACTTAACATTTTGGTGAACCCAACATATCCTACAATTGCAAGTTTATGATTTATTAGCATATATTATGAAAATTGATAAAAAACCTAGGTTATTTGAATGTCTTTTTATTGATATGCATTTGTTTCATTTTTAGAATTAAGCATTTGCACTCTTTATTCATTAAGCATTAGACATCTTGATGAATTGAATTTAGATCATATTTACAAAAAAAATGGATTTAATTGCATTATTTCATATATGATTTTCCTTGTTTAGGGAAGTAGATCTAAGTTATTTCATTTCAATTTGTAAATGTTGTATATTTAATTTTAAAAAATAGAGCATTTAAAGCACTTTGTTCATTGCAAAAAGATATTACTTAAACACATTTTTTCATCATTTCATTAACATATCGGTTTTATCAACCATTTCCCCTATCTCATACCTATTGAGGGCCCTCATGTGTGTGAATTTGATTTCATCTATCATCTCCTTTGAATGCTCAAAATCCCTCATTCATGACTTCATGTGCCTCTAATCATCAAATTAGAGCACATTGATTTCTCAAGATCTGACAGACTTCAAACTTGGACTATCATAGAAAGAAACCTACAAAAGGCATTTTACCTATGCAAGAATTGAAACCTAAAAATCTATATTTCTGGACTAGGACACCCTTTCCCTTATCCAATCAGTTTCATCTCATTTTTTTGTGCAAGAGCCTGCTTTGTAGTCTCTACTAAGATCGGATTCCTATTTTGATAGTCTATCCTTAAACTTCTAGATTCTATTGTATATTGACAATTGGGCCCTAATTCAACTAATTCATTGCATTACCCTAAAAAAAGGACATAACAATATTCTTCCTTTTCAAAAAAAAAAAATTGACATAGCAAAATATTTCCTTTCTAAAAAAATCAAGGCGTTGCGTTGAACCCCATTCCATGTTGTAAAAAGAAATATATGTCAACCTTTGGCTAACTTGTTTATATTCCTATTTCATAAGGAATTTCTTATTTCCTTTCATTTTGTCCAAATTTTTTAATAAACTTTAAGAAATTTTTTATAAACATGTGGAACTGAGTTTCTCTCCTCTTTTGTTATTTTTCTTTGATCCCTCTCCCAACAACTCTCCTACTCTTGAGGATATTTTGGTGCAAGAGGATAAAATCATTAACACCTTTTTTAACATCACTTTACCTAATCTTCATTCTTCAAGTAATCATAATGCTCATGTTTGTCCCTCCCCCAATATCTCTCCTACTCACGAGGATATCTTGGTGCAAGAGGATGTAATCATTGATATCTTTCTTAACACCACTTTATCCATTTATCTTTCAAATGCTATTAAATATGTGGCTTGCATAGATTAGGATTTCAAACTCACAATGGATCATGCATCAATAAAGAATTTTCAACAAATATTCAACTCAATTGAAATTGTAAAACCTATTATCTATCCTCCTTTTGATATTCCTCAACCAACTAAATCTACTCTCACTATTGGAGGTGAACTCCAAACCAACCTAAACCTCCTTGTCACATTCTAAATTTTGCAAGAAAACTTAAAAGAATGATATTAATCAAGATTTATTCCAAAAACTTCATTATCATGTATTTTCTCACACTTTTACTATTGGAGGTATTCTAAATGACCCTAAACCTCCTGGTCACATTCTAAATTTTGTAAGAAAACTTACTCAAAACAACAAACAACTTAAACAAACACAAATAACTCCCATTACATTTCCTCAACCTTATCATCCCCCTACACCTTGTCTTCCTCAAAATTATAGCAAAGAGTTTGGTTTTGTTGAGAAAATTCATAATACTCAAGCTAAGATATCTCTTTGGGACTTAATACAACCTCACCTACAAACCACAAGATTCTCCAAGAGGCCTTACATAAGATAGTGGTACCACTTTTTGTTACACTGAATGATGCAGCAACCTTTTTCAATGGTATGAATTCAATAAATTTGGACATTATATTCCCTCAACGTGAATTACCTTCTATTAAAATCTAAAACCGACATGACACTCTTATAATTTATGTCACTATTAACAATAAACACAAAATTAGGAAAAACTCTAATTGATAATGGACCAGGTCTCAATGTTTGTAGTAGTGAACTTTTACATAAGATCAATGTGGATATGTCTTTCATTAAACCTGATAATATTTATATTCATGGATTTTATAATGTTGGTAGGAAACTATTGGGTGCAACCACACTACCCATTAAGGTAGGACTCACAATTTTTCCTACCATTATTCATGTCATTCCAAATTCTCTTTCATATAACCTTCTTCTTGGTAGACCATAGATTCATGCCATGAGAGGAGTCCCATATACTCTTCACCACATAATGTAGTATGAATATAATAACAAGGTATATATGGTTAAAGTAGATGCAAAAATCTATTTACAAGTTGAAGCCAAACATAACATTTCCAACTCTCTTAGTACTTTGATTCCATATTCATAATTTAAACCATTACATTTCAATGATAATGATACCAATGATATTAAATAATGTAGTCCAAATGTAATTTTTAGATTTTAAAATGTAGTAATTAACTGATCCTAATTTGACAAATCTAGAAATTTGAAATCTTTTAAAAATGACAATAACAACAATGCAAATTTTCACTTTTTCAACAACATGCATATGCATAAATGATAATTTTAAATAGTTTCAAATTTGTTTTCAGATTTCAACATGACTTAAAGTATATTTTTTAATGCAATTACGAGCTATATCTACCTTGCAACAAGTAAAATTATTCCTATTTGTGTTTCGAATGTAAGATGCTATGCATATTTTTGATGTTTTCAGTGTTTTTTTATGAAAACTATGCATGCATAAATGATGAATTTACATAACCTAAGATTGTACTCAGGCTTTAAAATGGGATGCTTCATACTTTAGAATATTTTAAAGTGCATAAATAGTCAGGTTCACCAAAATGTGATATCAATTGGAAAAAGGGATCTATGTCCTAAATCACACTTCCAATGACAATTGGGAGGGGATTAAAAATGATAACAATACCCACTTGGCTACAAACCTCAATGGAAGAGCCAAAATGGTAGATCAAAGTTTTAATCCCTTCTTTGGGGAATGATGTGTTGTGATTAATTGATTATTAATTGACTAAATTTGACGATGCAATGATGTTCCTAGGTCAATTGTGGAAATGCAACAAACTATTGAGATTTCTAGGAAACACATAACAAGCGAACAAAAAAAGAGTTCAAAATAATAGAGAACAGACACATAAGAACCTGGCATACAAATTTAGACCTAAAATAGTTGGACAAGGGCACTAAGTTCCCTAGATTGGGTAACAACTACTCAATATCTAATTTCACTCTCCTATTGCTCCTGATTTGTGTGCTCTTCACTTTTGGACTCACTTTCAAAACTTCATTTGTTACTTATAAAATCCACTTTCCTTGATTTGATGACTTGTAGGACTTGAATGCATGAATGAGAAATTATGTCTTTAGTCTTCCTCCAATTCAATTCAGATATGTAACTTGCACACATGAAAGAGGGGAAGGAGTTGTGTCGTATAGGGGATTGCCTAAGTCAAACATGTTTTGGTATTTCTACCTACAAAATAGCTATGATGAAATAAAAAGAGAGCTTACTAACCTTGGTCAGGAAAAGGATAAATGATAAATAAGTGACAAATTGACAATTTATGCAACTCACCACATAGAACTACATTCCTTGTTGGAATGAAGTCATGTACTCATCACCTTCAAGGAGAAATTGATGCTTGATTTGAAGCCCTGCAAGTGTTAGTACTCACAAAACAAATAAACATAAAATATGAACTAACTCACATCAAAAAATGATGCATGGCTAACATGATGCTTGACTGAAATAAATGTTAATGTAATTATGCTAATTCTGTTGTTGATTGGTCAATTGTTTAATTAATTTCCTTAGAATTTTCTCTTTAAAGTTGCTAGGATTCATTAGGATTAAAATGGTGAAAATGATTTGTATTTATATGCAATTCTTTTAATTTACCAAAAATCAAATACTAATAGCCAACAAATGATTTTGGATTTTCAAATATTAAAATTCCAACACTAACATATTTAAAATTTAGCCAAATGAGATGGACAAGGGCATTGGGGATCCTAGTCCAAAGCCATCCTTTTCGGGGCCTTAAACATCAATATTAAGTATTAAATGTTTATTTTCAATCCCATATTTTAATTTTTTGAAGATATGTATAAAATAAGAAAATTAAATGCATAATTAGGTCCAAGCACATAGCCCGGGGAGCTAAACTTGGTGTAAAATTGTCAAGGGTGGCAATTTTTCAATGCTACAACTTTATGTTTCTTTCTTGTCAAGAAATATCCTTTCCATTTATTAGATCACTCATACTAAGATAGGGAAAATATTTGAGTTCATGCCAAATTAAATGATGATAAGGGATTTTCCTAGCCAAGACAATATTTATATTAGAGAGGCTAATTGTGATCCTAGACTATACTCCTCTTCCTTATTTTCTTTTGGTGATTTTAATAATTTTTTAGTGATGGTTATATTGATACATCTAGCATGCATAAGGAGATTTAGTTAAATCATATATATATCATATTTCTTTCCTCCATATTAGTTCTTGAACCTTGTAGTAATATCACATCTCATATATCTCTTGCTACTTAAAATTAAGTGTTGCTACATCTATGATTTTCAATGGTTTATGATAGAAATATCTTCACATTTGATTTTTTTATAAATGAAGGTAACTAACTAAAATACATGTAAATTTGAATTTTATTTGTAAATCTAAATTTTATTCTATATGATAACAATGGAGATTTAAGGAAATGTAAACTAGCAATAACAAATAAATTAACAAGTATTAGATATTTACACAACACTATATTTACATGGAGAAGACCTTTTTAGATTAAAAAATCAACCAAAAAGAGGTCAAATATATATTATCTTGAACTAAGAATATAATATAATCACTCCCTCCTTTCTTGTGTCCAAATACATTGCATCTATGTACCTATGAAAACTCACAGTTCTTTACTTTCTCAAGGACATAATTCATAATAATAATACATTCTTCTTAATAACCAAATATGGCATCAAAAATTAGGAAAAAATAATGCTTCAATTTTGGGAAAAAAATTCAACATACTAAACCAAGACTTACAAAAAGTCATAGTTCACAAAAAAATATCTATTTTGGATGCCTTGATTTTGAATCCCTAAAAATAAGATATACTCCAAGATGAATCCTTACAAAATAGGCACTCCAGTATTGGTTCCTAGTTTAACTTTATCACCTCATCTCAAATTAGAAGCTTTTAATCAATGAATGATATCATATCAATAGATATTATATCCCTTAAGAATGCATTTAAAAAAAATGGTTTAGAATAATAACATAGGATTCAAAAGATTTGTGGAACACTGATCATAACAATCTTCCTAGTGCAATTTATTGATATGAGTACATGACATGTATATTAGACTTGTTTAGTGAATATCATATTGCAAAGTTGGCAGCCAATTTTAATGAAAGACACATCAACACTATAATCTCCCCATATATATCTTTGAATCCTGTGTATAATCTAGAAAATTAAATTAATCTTCTCATGTGTGAATATTTCATGCACATAGCTATTGTTGTATTTCTTTCCAAGGAAATAGTTGTTCCATATTCATGCATCATATTTTGTATTATTCATTGAGCATCAACAAACACTTCAAGGTAGAGAATGACGATGAGCGGGAGAGGGAGTGGGAGTCCGAGTTTGAATTTGTAGGAGGACGAAGGAGACGATGGTGGTGGGGATGACCTAGACGAGGATGGTGATGGTGTTGAGAGGTTTGCTTAGCATTGTTGGTCCTTCTCCTGAGCTGTTGGTTGGTGTTTTTCTTCGTGCTACCGCTGGGGGCACCACTTATTCTATGGATCCTTTCCCTTGCGGGTTCGATGTTGGTTTTTCCCATGGCCTCCCCTATTTCTCTTCTATGTTGGGCGGGGGTTGTTGCTTGGGGAGTGGATTTTGTGTCTCTATGTGTGGTGTTGGTGGTGCTGCCTGGAGATCTTGTTGATGGACTGTTTGAGGAGTTTGGTGGCCTTATCTTAGATCCTGACTGGCATGTAGGGTCGGAAGTGGTTTTTTATTACTATGCCTTCTCTCCTCTTTCTCTATATGCAGGTCTTCCTGGTTCTCTTTGGCCTTTTGGTGGATTTTTTGCCTCTATGTGGGGGATTTATTTGTGTGGGGATGAGGTTGTTGGCTTACCTTTGGTGGAGTTGTTTGTGGACAGTTTATGGCATGTAGGGTTGGAGGTTGTTCTTCATTGTCTTGTTGGCTCTCTACACTCTTTGGTTGGAGGTTTTCCTTGCCTTGTCCTCTTTCTTTCAGGTCCCTCTATCACTTATTTTTTGTCGGTGCTGGTTGTGATGCCTGGAGTTCTTGCTGAGGGGTTGGTTGAGGAGAATGGTGGCCTTATCTTAGACCTTGACTAGCATGTTGGGTTGGAAGCAGATTTTTCCTATTGTGCCTTTTCTCCTCTCTCTCTGGCAGCAAGATTTCTAGATTCTCCCTGGCTTTTTTGGGGCTTCTTTACCTCTGTGTGGGTGCTTTTGATGCTTGGGGTTTTGGTTGTTGGTTTTCCTCTAGTGGAGTTAGTTGTGGATTGTTTTTGGCATGTTTCAGACCCTAATTAGCATGTAGGTTTTGAGGTTGGTTTACATTATCTTGTTGGATCTCTACTCCCTTTGTTTGGAGGCTTTCCTTACCTTTCCCTTCTTTCGAGGCCCATTGTCTCTTTGTTGGTTATGGTTTTTTTTTTGTCAGGGAGTATGCTGCTCTTTGGCTCTTGTTTCATTGTAGTGTTGGTTTTCTTTCTACTCTCAGTGGGGAGTGTTTCTCTTGGTTTGATGTTTTTTATTTGGTCGTTTTCCTGTTGGTTTTGTTGAGCTCTATGCTCTCCCCCTTTTGGTTCTTAAAGTTTAGCTTCAAAGTTAGGGGTGTGTTGTTGTCTGAGGAATGCTCTATTTCTTCTTCTTTGCTCTAGTCTACTGATTTTCCAAAGGATGCTATGTGATGTAGGAGCATCCATGGTCAAAGGGCTATCCTCATCAACCAAAAAAAAGTATTAAATTTTTAAGGTTTGCTTTAATTATGCAATAGGTAAATAAATTACAATGTTGGGGCCAAAATACTTTATTAAATAATTGGTCTTTATTTAAATATTGCATTTCTGGAGAGAGAAAAAGTGTGGGAGGTAATTTGGAGTTTGAAATTCAAAATTAGAAATTTTGGCATGGGATTTTGGAGACTTTCTATTGCATTTAAAATATTATTTTTGAGATTCCAAAAATCCCTAAAAAATAGGGATGGAGAGAGTGGGCACCTAAGATAAGAAAATTAATTTTTAAAACAATTAAATTTAATTGTTTAAATTTCAAGAAGAGGCATGAAGAGTGGGGACATAAAATCATTACCCCTAAAAATTAGGGATTGGAGAAGTGGATGACAAAACTAATTTTTTGTCTTCTTTCTTTTTCTTGAGAGTCAAAGAGAGGGGGAAAGAAAGTTGAAAAAATCCTATTTTTGAGGGGGTTGTTGTAAGTGGATTTTAAATGAGTTTTAATTATTATTTTGAGGTCTAATTTTGCAGCTACAGGAGGTACATGTGGTGGAGAGAAAAAAAAATTAATATTATTTAATTTTCTGAGTTGTAGTTGAGATTCTAGAGAATTCTAAAAAAAACAATAAAAAAGGAATTTGAAGGCAGTTTTTGGGGGATAGGTTGGAGGGAGTTTTTTTGTAGCTTTGCAGGGAGACTCAAGTAGGGAATGGAATACCTCCAAGGAGGGTTTTGGGAATGATTTTATTGCAGGTTTTATGGTTGTGGTGCAGCCATTGTGACTCCAAAAGTTGCTGGTGCAAATGGGCATAATTATTTGTGTTGAATTTGTGTTGTTATAGGAGTTGGAAGGAGTGGTTTTACAAACCATTGGATTTGTTGTTGTAAATGATTTTGTATTTGATTTTTGAAAGATTTGTAAGGGGTTTTCAGATTGAGAGATTGCAGATTGAAGGCATGCAATGAAGCTACAATAGAGGTTGATCATCAGGGATTGTCGATTGGAGGTTGTCTATGCTTGTTTATGCATTATTTGTAGGAGAGGGTTTTGAAGAATGTATGGGTAGATTTAATTTTCTGTTGTAGTTATTTTGCTGATTATTAGTGAGTCCATTTGGGGCATGTTGCAAACCTTGAATCCCTCAAGGATTGATGTAAAGTTTGAGAAATAATTTGTAATAGAATTGGGCTTTTGGTTGCAAGAAGAAATCTAGTTTTTTTTTATAATATTATTGCAGCAATGTGAATGAATACTTCATGTTTATTTTGTATTCAAGGAAGAGTTTTGTGTTTATGGGGTGTGTGTGTTAATACTTCATCACTATGGTGATCTTTACTATGGGTGTAGCTGCTTCCCTTCGATTTTTTTGGCCATGGTCTTCTTTCGAGGTGGAGACTGCTCCTTTGGAGGTGGAGCCCTCTTCTATTGAGGTGGAGAGGTGTGTTATGGATCATGGGAAGTTCTATTTTCTATGGTTTTGGGTCTCATTTCATCCTCTCCTATAGAGGGGAGCCCCCTCCTATTGAGGTGGAGGTTGGGTTGGTGTTGTGTTCTTGCTAAGACTCTTTAGTTTTTCTCTCTGATTCCTAACTCTCCTATTGAGGTGGGGAGTTTAGTTTTGTTGGATGGTGCTGACAAGTATTGTGCTATTGTCTGGTTGGTTTAGGCTAGTTACTTGGTCGTCTCTAGTTGTTCACTGATGGTTGGTGTTGCTAAGTGTTGTGATGCAGTCTGGCTTATTCAGGCTGATGGTTTTCTAACTGATACAGGTTGTTTTTGGGTCCAAATCCATTGTATCTTGTGGATGTTTTGGGCTTAAGGTTCCTGTTAAAACCTTTCTTGGTGCATATTTGAGATTTCAAGTTATTATTTTGTAATTTGCTTCTAGTTGGTTGTTGGTTGTCTTTGTTATATTCTTTGGTAACTTGATCTCTTTATGTGGGTTTCGAGTCCCCGTCAAAACCTACTTGTTAATGGTTTCAGGTCCATTCAAAACCTATTGTTAATGGTTTCGGGTCCATTCAAAACCTGTTTTTCCCCCTTAATCAAAACAAGCACTTCAAGGTATCACATCTTGTGTGGGGGATACATAATCTCTCTTTCTCTCTCCTATGGGGGGAATCTATTATAATTTTATGATATAAGTATTCCTTGGGGAGTCATGTTGAGTCCTTTACTTGTATATTTTTTATGCATATTTTCTTTTTTGGAGAGGAGTTTTATCCCATGGGGTTTTATCCTTTAGTTTTTTTCATGAGAAAATTATTTACAAGTACATGGATACCTAACATAGCCTATTATCCAAAACCCATCATAACTTCATTCATTTCTCCCTAAGTTTCACTTAATCGGGGTGTTGGTGTGAATAAAGACATTATAAAACTACTTAGCATTTTTCCTTTTCTAGTCAAAGTCCTATCACACTATTTAAATTCTAACTTAGGGGTTTTTAAATTTTTTTCCTCACAACATGTGGTTAAGACACATGTACTCAAATTTTGAGACACCTAGCTCATGTAAACATGAAACCTTAGTCACACTTGTCCTGTGTCATGACATATTAGGAGAACATGTTCTATCCACATTATAGTTGGTTAGAGTCCACAACAACCTTCTCATTTCAATTATAATATGTTTAAGACCACACCTATTGTATGAATATTATCATTTCATTTTGGCATTATTTTAAATCTCTTGTAGAAGGAATATCCTTATTTTGTATGATCTAATGCATTGTGAGGTTCAAATATCAAACTCCAACATTGTGTTGAGTGCTTGGAAATTAATGTAGAGTCACCATGTGTCATCCCTTTTGGGAATAAGAAAAAATGGATTATTAAAGGAGATGAAATTGGATTTTTTTTCTTGATTGACCAATTATTCAACTTGGCATTAGATTTATCCATCCTCGTAAACTAATACATAGTATTGTATACTATTTGTTAGAGGATATCTTGGAAAAGAATTCAATTATGTGCTACATGAAACAATGTGAGGGGAGGCTTGTGCAATCAATAAAAAATTATATGTGTTGATGTATAATAATTTAAATTCCATTTTGCTACATTTTAGTTAGTGCACAATTTTTTAATGTGAAAGCATGTTTATTTTTTGTATGCCTATCTACAAACTATTAAATGTATAAAACTTTATATGTGCACAACTATCTTGATGCATAGTTAATGCTAGATTTAATTTTAATTGTGATAATATTTTATGTAGATTAGAGTACCAATCACCTATGTGAACTCTCTAGCATTGATTTTTCTCTATAAGTACCTTCATGATCACAAATAAAAGGTCTTCCAAGAAAAAATTCATAAACTTCTAGAGGTGTGATGTACAATTGATTGTATCATGTGTAGGTTAAACAACATAACTAATGGTACATTGGTGGCTTTCTTGCATCTAATTTCAAATTTTTATCCATCCCAAAGAGTAGGGAGCTATATGAGATTTTTTTTTTTAAGTTCAATGAATTGTAGATCACTTCTCACATAATGTTGTCATTTTACTTATCATTATTGATAATCATGTATGTGGACAAGTTCCATTTACCAAGCACTTTATACAAAAAAAAAATCATTATCATTCCTTGAAAGATTCAATAGAGTTATTTGTTAGTATCCTCATCATACATAGGATCAAGTTTTGTATATATTACTATAGCTTCTTGTCCATGATAGTTAGAGTCACTTTATGAGTGGAAGTGGTGAAAGTTAGACCAGTAAAAAATTTATGGTCATTTCCCTTTGACTTATCCTAGAAAAAATATATTGGGAGACTTGGGATTTGGTGATGATGGTAAAAAAATCTATTTTAGCTTTTGTGGAGGCACATTTTGATTGGTCCTTATGAATAAAAAATTTCTTAAATGGTTTTGACTTTGGACATAGATAGTCTTTATTTCTTTAGTATTTCCTTTGCTTAAATTTTAAATGTGATGAAATAATTGAACCAAAATAACTAATATAAGTATTTCATAATATAATAAATAAGAGGGAGGAACTTGATAATATATTTTAGCACTTCGATATTCCCTAGCATTTCATAAAATAAGCTTGTAGAGTAGTCATGGAACTCATTGGTCTAAGACTCCATGATTTGATCTCTACAATAACATAGTTGTTCAAACATTGTTCATCCTCATAATGTATAAGGTGATAGTATTCATCTTAGAGAATATCGAGAAAACCATTATTTGTTCTAATGGTATGACACATTATGTCTTACTATGTGCTAATTACTTGCCACTAGTAATGCATTAATACAAAAAATTAGAGTGCTACACATAAAATATTACCTGCATCACTACATTTATTGAAGAAGTATGAATCAAGATAATGAATCCAATTTTCCAATGCTATGGTGTCTATTTTTACACTTGAACACTAGAATGTTGAGGTTGACTTACACTCTAAATGAATTGTGATGGTGCATATAGCTAATGGTCTAGGTTGCATTCAAACTAGTCCAAGTTGACTCATTAAATCATGAAACTATTCAAAGATTAATTGGAACTATTATTCCAAGGTTGTATTGAATAGTTGTTGTACTTCTAGTGGACACATTAGTATGCATTCATCTATCATTATTATCTATTCTCAATGCTTGCAATACTACTCACAAGTTAAACCAAGGATAGAGTATATATATATTTTGTTGTTGTAATTAGATTCAAAAAGGCATCACAATATTAAATGAATTTCAATATTTTCTACTAATGATTTGAACTATAGGAGGATCAATGGACAATCCCACAAATTAAAGTAATAGTCTACACATTTTGTAGAAGATGGATAACATAATCTAGATTGGTATTCATATGCACATTTGAATAAAGAGTGGAATATTTTTTAGATATAATTATATTGTATGGGGGGAATCTATACTATATGGTGTACACAAAAATTTCTAGTATGAAGTTCTCTATTTGTACCTTGTACAAGATAGCTCTATATACAATGGGGCCACCAAATATACTTTTACCAATATATGTTGATAGAGTCTGAAAGCATATGGTATGCTTTTAATGTGGGAAAGAGTATGATGGTGTTGAAGTTATATGGGAGAACATGTGTAGTATATATGACTAGGTGATAGACACATATTGTGCTAAATTATATGTATCAAAATGCATGTGTGTACATCCATGTGCAAGGTAAAAATATGCAAGAAAGTAACTATGGAAAGATTCACAAGCATTGTGTGTTGAGTGGTGTATAGATAAATGTAAAGATGTTTATGGACTATGCATTGATTTTTGCAATACAACCCATGCATGGATTATGCACTAAGTTGTCCATAGAACTATCTTACATAGAGTTGAATTGAGGCTATTAGACATTTTTTGACTATAAGAAAGCATGCAAGATAAGTGAATGGATGTGATCATGGTTGTGTGCATAAATATCACACAATACCTAAAAGGAAGGTGTATCAATATCAAAACAAGAAAAGATAATTTAAATACCAATCAAATTGAAAAATAAGACCATAGATGAAATCAGAAAAACAAACCATAAACCCTAACAAAAGAAGAATAAACCCTAGGTTGTGTAAGAAAGTCAATTTCATCAAATAATATAAGAGGATAAGTCACAGTAAATTGCAATGATAAACAAATCTAGCCTAGGATGAGGGTTTTAAATAGGGAACAAAAATTATTTAAAAATAAATGTGGGTTAAATAATTTAAATGTGATTCTTAGCTAGACTATAAAGATAGGGAAAGGGTATTCAAGATATAAGGTATCAATTCACCACACAATTGGAATTTTAGGATAGAATCTACCAAAGAACTATAGTTTTATCTAATTTGGCTACATTTGTGTAGACTTTATCTCCACAAGTGTAGACCTAAACCTAATGTAGTGATTTACAATTATTAAATTGACAAAAAATGGATTGTTAATATTTTCTCACCTTTATCTTCTAATGTATAAATCTAAGGATTGGTGGTGTTTAGGGGCACCTTAAAAAGTCTACTAAATTGTCAAGCTCACATTCTCCTTAGTTACACCCCTAGTTGATCTCATTGAATGGATTTAGAAGAAAGATTGATGATAATAATTGTGCAATGGACCTAGTGTGATGTATGCTAACATAATGCTTTATAATATTACTATGGCATTCTCATAAATGATGAATAATAGTCATCTCCAATGATTATTAGAATGTCCATGATAATTTTCAAATGAATGAAAAACGTCTTAAAATATTACAACATAGCATACAAACCAATACAAATAGACTAAGTAAACTCAAAATGGTTAGTAGAAGGAAGTTGAGAATATTTATTTTGAAATTGAATTATGAAATTTCATTGTTTTAGATCTGTTGGTTTGAATAAACGTCTTGTACCTAGCTAATTTACTCGCCAGGGAATTAGGGGACATATTCACATGTTAAGTTTACTTAGGATTATAAGATTCCTTCTAGAAGTCTTAGTTGTCATATCTAGAACTTATCTTTTCCTAGGTTGTTATAAGTTAGTTGTCTCATGTGATAGGATTAATACACTTGTCATGATCTTGTCTAATCCTATGTCTCACCTTGCCTTTATAAGCAAGGCCTCTCATGTACATTTGCATATTCAACCATATTCAACCAATATTCAATCTTGCATTGTTGAAGCAAGTATTCTTACCATTTTATCTCTTGTGGAAGATATGTTGGTCTAGCAACTGTTATTGGGGGTGTTGAGGATTCACCATTAACTCCTACAAGATCTACAGCCATGAAAATGACTCAAGTGTCGAGTTCACATGAATTCAATCTAGGATGATGAATGAGGGGTGTAGATATTGAGACCAATCTTTATGGATGAACAACAAGATCAAAATGTGATGATGTCATGAACCAAACTCACGAAAGAATATGCCACTTAGGAATTTTCACATAAGACAAACTTTCGCCGACTTTTTTCCTCAAATAATTAGAAAGTATACAAGAAAACATAAAGAATATATATATATAGATATATAAACATGAAGAACATATGGAGCATCAAGATAATCCCTATTCTTCTCCTAACTTTCTCTCATTCCAAGAGACGCTATTCCAAACAGTGAAATGACCAGCCATACAGCTTTTGAAACGATGTGCCTTCATAAATAACAGTGTTTTTCCTGTGGGATTCATATAACTTTATCGATAGTCTTTTGCAGACAGTCTCGTAATTTTCATGAATTAGTACATGATCAGAATAAAGGACTTTTGACAGAGAACAATCTTCGACTGTGGGAAAGCTTTTACATCATTTTGATTATAAAGTTCCATAGCCTTTTGAAAAACAATTTGCTTTATGCTTAACATAAAGTAAAAGCAAATGATTTAAACCGAATACAAGGAGAGATGAAGTAGAGGAATCCAATGTGGGTTTCATTCTAGAAGTAAAATGAACTACAGTTTCACATGATTGTTATAATATTAAAAAAATTCAGTTCTAGCTATTGGGCAAAATTTTATTTGAGAGCGAAATCCTTCACAAATTTTCTATTTTAGTGCTTCCACTGTTTCAATGTCAAAAGAAAACCTATTACTAAGATCAAACCGTGGGACTAAGATACTAAGAAAGGGCTTCTTATAATTAGATTAGCTTGGACTATCATAAAAAGAAATTAATATATAAATGTAAAATTGTAGAAGAAAATTGAACTTCCCTAAGCTTAATCTAGGTTAATCCATTAAAAAACTATAAATTAATCAAGATAAATAAATGAGTATTTTATAGTAATTCTTTGGATTAGTATATTTTAAAATTAAATATTAAATTCTACAAATTAAATGTAATAGAGAAAGGTGTTTACTTTTATGACCGAGGAATAAATGATCTTTGACATGGTGTTGATTTATGAATTATCTCCGACTTAGAAATGCTACTTATCTATTAGTATCAAGTCCTTGAATTAAGTATTGTCTTGCATTCATATATTTGTCATCTATTTGTAAATTTGACCTTGCTTAGTGTGTACCTTTTCTCTATGAAACACTTGACCAATCTTTGTCTACTCTACTCATTTTGTATATCTAATGTTAGTGGTATTTTGAAATATCTTTATAGGATTGTTGTTATGCCACAGGGGGACATGTTCATCTAGGTCAACCCCTAGAAATGTGTGTACAGAAGACCAAAGATAGCAGACAAGTTCCCTAGACTGATGTAAGTAGATTATTTATTCATTTTAATGCAGCAAGTCAAAATGTTTTTCTATTAATTACTCTTTACATGCTGCTAGGATGAGAGAGTATGTGAGAGAGATGAGGAATGGATACAAATTAATGTCTTCAAATATAAGTGCATAACATAAAATCACACAAATGTGTGTTTAGTCAACTCACAATTTGGCTAGTAGAATATGTGGTATTTAACCAAATTTTAATTTTAAAAAGGCAGCCATAATCAAACCTACATTTGTAGGATCAACCCTTCCACTATAAAAATGAGCCTAGAGAGGAAAATGATCATGGTTGTATAGGAAATGAATATTTAAATATGCATTGAATAATAAATGAAGGTTAAATATGAGAGGTTTGTAGACAAGGAAAAGGTGTGGACAAGTGTATGATAATGTGTGTGTACATGGGGATAGATAAAAGTTAGTATTTAATAAACCTAACTTCACATAATATTATACCATTTGTTGATATGTATATGTATTAAGAAGTTCTCCTAAGATGGACACAAAAGTAATGAGAAATAACATGGGTGTAAAAATATCATCATTATATTTTACCCCCACTTTGAGGTGTATGTGAATCCTAGAACGATTATGTATCACAAACTATGCAACAATTAGAAACATACATGTAAATTAAATATTCAAACATAGATAGATATCATGGGGGTGTTAATGTGAAAAGTGGTTTTACCTAACTAGTTCACATCTTTGTAGTTGCACTATTCATATTAGTTCTTAAGCTCACTTAGAGATTTTTTTTCTTTTTTCCTCGTCTCATGACTGCACTACATGTGTCCTCACACTTGTTGCAATTGTACACGTGTTGCCACTTTTGGAGGGATAGTCAGTCTTCTATTCCGAACTTCTATCTTCCTCCTTGTTGTACATATACAATGAGCATATTGTATATTTCACACACATTTTGTATGAGTATTGAGATTATATCATTTTTTTCTTAATCTCTTTGTAGAAGAATTATTTAATTTTATAAGAGATATTGAGATCTTGTTAGTCTCTTGGTGACTCCAACTTGATATTAGAGATTTGAATCTATAAGCCCTTTCATTTATTTAGGATATTTTTATCAACTACTTTAATATGACACATTTGGGAGAAAAGTGGACCTCGCCATTATATTCAAAAAGACCAAAGATTTATGGTTTTCTAACTTCCGCATACAGAGATTTTTGGGGGTGATCTATTAAAGGCTATACAAAAGTATATATGATCTATACCATTGTATGATCACTATACATTTTTTTTCACATTGTAAGCTTGCTACATACCTATATGGACACTTTTGGTAAAATTATATTCTTAATATTTTTATTTTTCTATTAGTAAAAAAATTGGTTTGATCTTATGTATAGCCATACACAAGGCATAGGACGAGGAGGTAAAAGTTGACATCTTGATTCATTTAATTATATTTGATACTTCTTAAGTTTAAATCTCCAATTTCATTTCTAGAAGGTTGTGGCAAAAAAAATAGATAAATAACATGTGTTATCAATCTATTTAAGTTGAAAGGGCTATTTTAGTAGTACTCTTATACCTTCTACTCTTTAATGGATAATTTTAGTTATAAATTTGAGATGCCTAATTTTAGGTAATGATGTGATAGACTCATGAGGTAAAAACCTAAGTTACTCTCCATGGATACAATTATATCCTTTATAATTCAAATATTAAGGGCATAAAAATCTAAGGGAAAAGGAAATAAATCTTCAAAAGTTTAAGTTAAAATCTACTTTATCAAGTAAGAATCCCTCCAAGTAGAACAATTTGTTTGATAAGAATATCATTATCCCTTCTACGTCAAGTGAGCTCCATTTTCTTTTTTGGAATACATGGTCATGAAATAACACATTATTTTCAAATGATTGAAGCCATGAAGAACCACAATATTACTATTCCCAAACCTAGTAAAGGTCAATCATTTATAGCTAAAGGTTCGGATTCATCCACAAAAGTTGGATATTTAACTTAGGATCCTCCCATCATATGATTAACTTGCATGATCTACTTGAGTCTATTTTTATTAGTTCTACATATCAGATTATAGTTTGTAACTTTAGATAGATTCTTATTTCGGGCTTAAGTACTATACAATTGAAAAATGGGTGCATTTAGAATGTGATCTATGTTTTTTATGCTTTTACCAATCTTATCTATATACTAGATTACCTATATTTGGGATAGGAAGTGTAGACACCTAAAATATGATCTTACCCAGCCACACCTAATTTTAGCCTATTCTAAACTATTAATTAAACAAATATATATTATCTATTTAATTATTCTCATCCTTTTCACCTTTATCCTAATCTCTTAATTAAATAAATATTTATTATTTATTTAATTAATATCCTTTATCCTAATCCATTAATCAAATAAATATTTATCATTTATTTAATTAATATCCATTTTCATAATCCTTTAATTAAATAAATATTTACTATTTATTTAATTATTGCCAACAATGGCATGGTGTGATGGTTAAGTTATTGTATTGTTCTTGCCATCAAGGTTCAAACCCCATTGGGGTGTAACTGTTGAGTATTTATATTGGGGATGAGGTCCCCTATTTGTGACCTCACCAGTTCATAGCTTCGAGTCAAAAGCATTTACCCCTCTTTTCAAAAATTATAATTTTATATATATATAATCCGATCATGATCCCATTAATTAAATAAATATTTTATTTATTTTTGCATTTTATCCATTATCCTTGTCCATATAATCCTAGCCCTCCATCTTCTTTACATGGAGTGTAATCTAAATTTTTCCTCATGTGGCAAATGTCCCTTCACATGTCTAACTCCTTGCCTAGACCCATTGAACCTAGACACTTACCCAACAGTCAAACTTTTAATCTTATCTACTCATCTCATTTAACCTTTTAATCCTAGTCGTTTTCATAAGGATTTTTTTCGTTATCTCTACCCTAAACCTACATATTATCTATCATCTAACATTTTTCATATGATTGCATCCTTGATCCAAAGAAAAATCCTCCTTTAATCTTATCCATCCATTATAAATCATTTATAACCACTGATTTTTCCTCTTCAACGCTCTATATCTAGAGGCTCTCGTCTTTCATTTTCACTTATCCAATCTTGAACTATCATACTTACATGTCATTTCAAACTCTTATCTTGCAATCATTATCAATCATATCAAGGTTATACTAGAGTATTGAGAAATCCATGTATCAACATCAAAGAGAAAATCAAATAGAGTAAGGGTGCACTCCATTTCCACTCATCAAGGAGAGAAGCAAATATTCTAGGTGAATGTATTGTGATTTTATGTTTCTTTAATCTTCCTTTTTTTTTCCTTCAATATTTTCTAACCTCTTTATTTTAGTACGCCCAGTAGGACTCCCCATCCCTTTATCTAACATTTTTCATGAGGGTTTTCATGAGTTTCATGCATTTTTAGAAGTTTCAGGCTAGATTGATGGCACATATGTTCTAGAGTGGTGCATGTTTGTCTCAGAGTGACACATCTGTGGCTTAGAGTGGCATATTTGTGGTTCAAAATGCAATATTTTTCATAGAGTGGTGCATTTGTCCTTAGTTTTGGTGCATTTTCTTAGATTGGTACATTTTCTCCTTACTTGGGTGCATTTTCTCCTCAAATTGGTGCATTTTCTCCTCATATTGGTGCATTTTCTCCTCAATTTGGTGCATTTCCCCAGTTTGGTGCATCTATTAGTCACTAATAAACTAATGGTTTTTTCCTCCCTAGAGTCTTCTACATTCATTTCTAACTATGCTTTTGAAAGATCTTAACCCTAGAATATCAAATATGTTTCTCAAAATAGGGTTTTATGTGTTTTTGCAAATATTATTATTTCTCAGAAAATAGGAAAAATTATAGAGGAATTGGTGCAATTGTTGAAGGATTGGTGCATTTATAAAGGTAGATAGGCATAATTTATTGCTACATGGCATAATTGTTGAGTATATTGGTACATTTTCTCCTTATATTGGCACATATGTTCAATATCTTGGCATATCTATTTTCTAGTTTGGTGCATCTATTAGTCACTTATAAATTGTTGATCTTTGCTCTCCCTAAACTTTTCCACATCCATTTCTAAATGTGGTTTTGTAGGATCTTAACCCTAGAGTATCAAGCTTGTTTTTCAAATTAGGTTTTTACCTTTTCTTTTACGCATATTATCATTTTTGTGTACATTGGCACAATTGTAGAGGTAGATAGGCATAATTGTTGGCTATAGTGGCACAATTGCTAAGTATATTGGTTGCATTTGTTGGGTACATTGGTGCATTTATAGAGGAATTGGTGCATTTTTTGTAGATTGTGGTGAATTTTCTCATAAGGTATAATTCAATTTTATTTGATTTTATATTGTTTTGCATATATGTTTCTCTTTGTGTTGTAATTTCTTCACATAGTGGCATAATTGATTCATATAGTGGCACAATTATTTTGTGTATCTTTACTAGGGTTTCTTGGTTACTAACCTGATTAGTGCAGTTGTGGCTTTCTTAGATAGAAGAAAAAATCATCAAACTCATAATATCTTTCTTGTAGATTTGTTGGTCAAAGAATTTATTTTTCACTAATCTAGGCATCTAAAGTAGCTTAGTGGGTCAATGAATTTTTTTCTATGTGTGGAAGTATGTGTAGATGTATGCTCTCTCCTTGTACTTAGTTTGATCTTAGAGATTAGAAATCTCACACGTCTTCATTTATTTTATGTTCTAAGTGTTATCCTAAGGCTTACTAGCTTGTGCATATGCTCTCACCTCACACTTCATGTAATCTTGGGTGACTAAAAGCACCTAGTATAGTCTTTCCTATTAGGAGGACTTCTTGAGGATTTGATCATCTCAAGGATGACCTCATACATGTTTTCAAGTGGGGTATAGAAAGGGGGGACAAAATTTGTACCCCAAAGTATGAATAGCATCATTTGAGCCAAGTTGAGTGACCCTCAATCTGCTGATACATATTTGGTTATGACAAAAGGAGAGACCCTCCCAATATTGAGCATTATAGATGGGCTCACTATTCACCTATTCCACTAAGAACCTTTTTTTAGAAGCCTTAAAGACCATTAGTTGTTGCTTAGTGTAGTGTAGGGTATAGTATCATGCCTCAAGTTATGATGTACTTTCTCTTGTTGAGGTGATACATACTCCTTGGTAGGGCCTTATCCTTCCATGGTAATGGGTGTATAAGTGGTACATGACCCTTTTATACCCTAGTTACCCATTCATTTAAAGTTATTACACCTTTGGTAGGTGGTCCTACACTAAGTTAAGTCTCCTAATTGACTAACTATAGGTTGTGATATTGTGCTTGGTGTGTTTGCATGCGTAAAAACTAGTGAAGCCAATCAACATGTACTGCTGAAAATTAGCCTTATCACATTGATAGTCAAGTTATTCATTTTGTCTTCTTATTTGCTTATCTCTTTCCAAAAATCACCTTGAGACCTCCATTTACAAAATTATTCTTTTTAGCTCTAGAGTTGACCTAGGAGACACCTCCATAGCCATAATTTCACCTAAAACAGTAACCATTATCCATCCAAAATCCATCATCTTGCCCTCATCTTATCCTTTTCATCCATTTTCATAAACTAGTCATCACAACCAATATACTTAGACCTTTGTCCTATCACCTATCATTCTATCTTCACCATCCTTATCATCACCACTTCTCTTATCATTGATCCTCTTTACCCTCCCATCCAATCCAAATCCTTATCATCTTTGTTTCAATCTTATCATCCAATCATAAGCCATCTCATATACCATCAATATCAATCTTATCAAGAGTCTATATAGATCCCAATCCTTGATATCAAAATCCCATTAAGTCCTTGCTTAGGTGATTATCCAAGCCTAAGTGAGCATATCCAATCCTTGCCTAAGTGATTAACCAAGATAAGGTAAGAAAAAACATCTTTTATCCAAGCCTTTCTCAAGTGATTATCCAAGCTTGAGTGTGAAAATCCAAGCCTTTCCTAGCGATTATCCAAGTCTAGTGTAAGAAAAATCCCCATCATTATCAATCAAGGATCTAGTTATCTTGAGACATTATTGTCCTTTTAGCATCATTTTATCATTATCTTCTTTCTATCCATTCTACTATTATCCTTTTCCATCATTATTCCCTTTCTACCCATTGCATCATTTCATTATCTTCCATCCTTTCAAATCCAAGGTCTATCCAATCATCCCTAATCATCCTCATCTCCCCTCATCATTCCTATGACATTTTCTCTTGGATTCCTATCACAAGGTCCCAAAAATCAAATCAAAGTATGGCCTCTCAATAGTTCCCCTCATCATCCCATGATACACCTTTTGAGGAGGTAGTCTTCCAAATCCCCATGGAGAATCCATTTCCATCTTACATTATACATGATCATGATTCAAGTGGCCAAGACTCCCAAACATCATTAGAGGACTTTTCCCAAGATAGCCAATCTGTGGACTTGATGCATAGATATATCATGAAGCACCCCAATCAATATATATTCAAATACTTGAAAATAAAGGATCCAAATTACCCCATGACTTTGATACATCTCAAATCATCCAACGACCTCCTTCTACACCTCCACCTTCCATTATTCACAATACTACATATCTTCCATCTTCCTCTAATCCTCATAATCCTACATACCTTCCATGTTCTTCTAATCCACATGATCTTTCATCTCTCCCATCTTCTTCTAACATACCCATGTGCCATCTCAATCCATCAATTCCACATCCCATTTACACATCAAAATCCCCTCTCATACCCAAAAAATTTCATCACATATCCCTCAACCACAAAATTTTATCCCTTCTCCTCATGTCTCCACATGCATCCCTCCTAACACATCATACCATCTTCAAACCTCAAATTTAATTTCTTCTAATATCATCCCATCTTCTTATCAATACCTCCAATCTTCAAACCCTATTTCGTCTACTCATAAAAATCCTCAATCTTCTAATCCCATATCATCCTCTTACCAATACTAACACATATCATCCTTGCAACCTCCCATGTCCAACTATCAATCATCTACCTTAAATTTCAAAAGTAAATTTCCCCAAGACGTGCAAAAAATAAAGGATACCCTTAAATGAATTCAATTAAGATTTCATAAGAAATCCTATACCTTCCAAGAATTATGTCCTTATCATTTTGATAAGTCCATCACCATGATCCCTTTTCCCCAAAACTTCAAAATGCGTAGATTAGAAAAGTACAAGGGAAAGGGAGATCATATGGAGAAATTAAAATAATTCTATATTGCATGTCAAGAGGTTTCTTATATTGATACAAGTACCTCGTGAGTCTCCTCCCTAGAAGCTTGGGTGGACAAGCCCTTGATTGGTTCACTCACCTCCCCTATGAGGCAATCACAATATTTTTCTAGCTAGTCAATAAATTTATCACTCACTTTTCTTAAAAAATTGAAAATGATATCACCATGATGAATCTTTACAACAATAAAAAAAATACCATTAAACCCTTTTCCTCATTCTTACAATGATGGAGATATCTTTCTATTCACTTTATATGGCCTATACTTGAAAAAAAACTTATCACTATCTTTGTTGAAAAATTAAACAATGAATTGTAATTCCACCTATAGATTGCAATGTACTCACTCCTTTGATGAGATCGTAGAAAACATAGTAGCTATTGAAAATTCCCTTATCGCCAAAGGCTTGGTCAAGATATACAAATAAGGGAAAGACAATAATCCCCAATCTAGTGACAAATCTCATTTTTGGAATAAAAATAAAAATATGGTCAATGATGGTGTTATTGATTCAAAAAATGTTCAAAATATCCAAATACCTCCACCATCATCATCTCACAATAATCTATCCCCCCAACAACATGTGTTTATCCCTAAAGGTCAACCTAAATGTAACACTAGACGAGAATATACCCCTTTGGGAGAACCAATTGAAATGGTCCTCTGAAAGATCATCCAAGCCAACACGATCCAATTACCACAAATTAAACCCCTTGGTTTTGATGTTCCTAAACCCTCTTGGTACAAGTGACATGAATTTTGTGACTACCGTAGGGTTCATGGACATAAAACCTCCTCATGCATGAAACTTAATAACTCTATCCAAGATCTTATTGTTTGAGGAGATATGTCTATTGAAGGCCATACATCCCATAATGAAAAAATGGGTATATACAAGCACCCTTTTCCTCAACATAATGATGGTAAAAATTATGCATCATATAACACAATAAATTATACGTATAACAATAATATCTCATCTGATTTTTTTATTGGCCACATCAAACAAAGTCCTTTTGAAGTATCCACCATAACTATCAAAGAACCTAATTGTATCATCACTACCCAATGTGGTCAAATCAGTATCCAAGGAGCTTCATCCTTCTGTCCACCTACAAATCAATATAGTATCCTTGACCACTTGAAAAAAATTATAGTACAAATATCTATCTTGGAGCTACTTAAAACATCTCCCATCCACAAGGACACCTTCTTGAGAAATCCCTCCATGAAACATGTGTCTCTAATGATATTGATCTTGTTTAATTTTAAGCCATGATAGGAAAATTATCATCCCCTCAATTCCTCACCTTCTCCACTAAATACATTCCTTCCATCAATCTATCTCATAATCATCCACTTCACATTCAAACCCACATCCATAAAACCATTATCAAACATGTCCTAGTTAATGGCGGATCAATATTTAATATTTGTAGCCTTAATATATTAAATAAATTAGGCTATTTTTTTGATATTGTCAATACCCAAAAGAATATTATCATAAAATCATATGATGAATTTGAGCATGAATCTAAAGGTTCTATCAAGCTACCCATCCAAGTTAGACTCGCAATAGTTGAAACCACTTGTCAAATCTTAGACCTTGACCTCCCATATAAAATCCTCCTTGGACACCCATGGATCCATGCCATGCAAGCCATTCCATTGAAATTACATCAATGCATAATGTTCCCCCATAATGGAACTAGAGTGATTAATCATGCTAATCCAAATCCATTCCATTGAAATATCTTATAAAGCAGTCATGACCTTTCACAAAATTTCCCTACCAACATCACATCGCAATCTTCATCTTCATATATTGATCCTTCATCACTACCCACCTCTCACACTCCCTCATAGATCAAGGATAAGATCAAGGACCTTGGTATTGAAGAATATAAGCTACAAGCCTTCTACATCAAAATTTGCACACCACTGTCCATATCATCCCAAAAATTTGATGCCCATAACAATCCTATGTTTGATCATGATATCTTTGATAATCAACTATTTGATCATGATCATATTGAGGACATCCAAGATCATATCCCTTCCACTCCACCTCATGAGAAATAGTCATTCCACCTCAAACATCCTAGGTTAGGGTATGTCTCTCCTAATATTGCTACTACTTACCTTCTTTCTAGATTTTTAAGGACATGCAAGATTCCTTTGACATTAATAGTGCTAAAAAGGATGGTCACAAGGAATTCATTGAAGGAATCACCAATCTCTTACATAATTTATGCACATCTTTATCATTTCCTACAACACATCTAGCAATCCACTTACATCCCTCTCCTAGACTTGGATCACAAGTGTCATCCAAAAAGAATAAGGCTATCAATCAAAAGTCAAAAATCAAGAAGCCTTTATCAAGAGGAGATCTAAAATCAAAAGAAAGAAAGAACAAAAAAGAAAATTACTTTACTCAAAATCAAAATTAGAAGCTATGGGACAATTCAAAAATCCAAGTAAAAAACAAAGGAAAGGAAAAAATGATCTCCAGTGTCCCTTCATCTAAAATGATTGGGGGCATCTATCAAAGCAAAATATCAAGAAATGAGCTTGTCGATCCTTAGCCTTCATCCTCTTCATTATCACACAAACGCCATAAACTCTACCAAACCCATCCATATCCATACATTCATCATATAATTTTATCCACCTTGGTGATATATCTCAATGGACCTTTGATGGAAACCCCTTCACATGCTTTAATCCAATAGTTACCCAAACTCCTTTTCATGTGTAGCATGAAAACCCATGTAGTGTGCACATTAGTCATCATATCTAGGCTCCCCCCATTCACCACATAAAGAATCCACTATCATCCATATCATAATATGTAAGGAAAGCTAAGGTGCAAAAACAACTCTCCTAACATCAAAACTTCGAGGAAGAATGCAGAGGTGCTTTCAAATTTTCAATTATAGACCAATTAAGATAAATTTGAAAGAAATAACAGAAATAGAGAAATAATCATACACAAATGAACACTAGATTTACGTGGGAAAACCCTTACGAGAGAAAAACCCACCACACCAAGAAAAAACCCCTTTGTATTACAGTAAATAAATTACATACAAAGTACGAGCTTCACTCTCTGATGTCAATTTACAACAACATTCACAATTATCAACCTTGTACAAAATATTCAAGTTACAATACTCTCAGAATCTAATTCACACTAATCATACATCGAACTATTCATCCAACTGTTCATGTAACCATCAAACTGAACAACATCTGCAATTCCTGAGTATATCCATGTCGTCCCTACTCTATTGAACTTCCTCATAGAATGGCCACAACATACTAACTTCCAACGGTTCCCATTTGGATTCTTTGATTGGTCGTAGACTCACCACGTAGGATAGTCATCACTCGGTCAAAGGCATTCAACGTGTGTCGCATGTTGGTGAGACACAACCGTGTCTCCCCAATGCCACAAGACCTGATTGTCATTATCGCCAAGAGTCCTAACCATCGGAAAGACGTTACACCGAGTTCACAAGTCACATCGACCTCAACATTCTCATCGGCGAGACAATTGCTATTCGATGAGACATCATACCGATGTTCAAAGGTCACATAGATATCAACTTTCCCTTTGGTGAGACTATCGCTCTTCACCAAGAGATCATATAGATGCCTTCAAGTTACATTGCAATGTTCCACTGTTGGCGAGACTTCGTTCGTCGCTAAGACTTCATACCAAAGCCTCTATGTTACCCTGAGACCACCTTTCACCAGGAGTCATACCGAAGACATCTGATAACAAACACATGTTGCATTGTCGGCAAGACTTACCGCTATCACTGAGAGTTATACCAAAATATTCAAGTCACCCCAAGATCAGCATTCAACAAGAGTTATACCGAAGACAACCCATAGCATTGGTGAGACAAACACCCATCGCTAAGAGTTCTTATTTGAGCCACCATATGTTATCCTGATGACTCCAAGTGTAGCTATCGGCAAGACATTCCATATCAACAAGACTTCATACTGAAGCATATGAGTTACTCTGATGACTCCAGTTGCTATAAATCTCCCCGACCAACACATGGAACCAAACTATTGGCTAGAGATCTCCCTGAGTGGTGAGAGATAGAAATTGTCATAGCGATCATCATGTCACAGCAATAGGTCCATTCAGAAAGACTGAAACAAGGTCTCAGCGACCAAAACTTTTCACAAGGTTCCAAAGCTGCTAGTCGGCCATATAGAATGAGTGTCACACTGACTTGGCTCTTTCAAAGGTTTCAACCTGTGATATTGAGGCACATAATTCCAACAATCTCCCACTTGACGAAGATCACACAAGCACCTCCAGAGCACAACAAAATTATTGAAATTCATGGGCACTGAGGCCCATCGAATTGGCACACCACCTGAAATTGTCTATGCTCACTGGCTTCGTCAATGCATCTGCAACATTCTCTAGAGTATCCACTTTTTCTAATGAGACCTTTCCATCCTCCACCATATCCTGTACAAAATGATACTGTACATCTATATGTTTCATCCTAGCATGGAAAGTAGGATTCTTTGCCAAACAAATAGCACTCTGACTGTCACAATAAATTGTTATTTTCCCTGCATCAAAACCAATGTTAGAAAACAAATGTTTTAACTAGATTTCTTTTTTATAGGCATGTGTTGCTGCCATGTATTCTGCCTCTGTAGTGGACAAAGTGACTACAGCCTACTGCTTACTCATCCAACTAACTGCACCATCATTCAACATGAAAGTATATCCACTGGTGGATCTTCTGCTGTCAATGTCCCCTACCCAATCAAAATCCACATAGCCTCAAATACTGAGAGTCCTTTATGATTCAACCAAGTTCCCATGGTAATAAAAAGCATGTTCTGAAGTTCCCTTCAAATATCTAAACACTCTCTTCGCAGCATCCCAATGTGTCCTTCCAGGATTAGCCATAAACTGACTAAGTACTCCCACTACTTGGGAAATGTCTAGCCTTGTACAGACCATTGCATACATAAGACTACCAACCGAACTAGCATAAGGCACACTAGTCATGTCCTCCATCTTAGTAGGATATTTTGGATAGTCTTCAACAGATAGCTTCATTCCCTACAAAACTGGAACAACTAGTTGCTTGCAATCATTCATGCAAAATCTCTCTAGAACAGTCTTAACATACTTACTCTGACTAAGCCAAAGTTTTCTACTCTTCCTGTCCCTGGTTATTTTCATTCCCAGAATATACCTTGTTGCACCAAGATCTTTCATTTCAAACTTTGCAGACAACTGAGACTTAAGATCAGAAATCATTAACTTACTATTGCCTATGAACAACATATCATCAATATAGAGAGCAATAATAAGAAATTGATCACTTTCAGCTTTGTAATAGACACAATGATCAGATTTTGATCTTACAAATCCCTATGACAAAACAAAGGTGTCAAACTTTTGGTACCACATTCTAGGAGACTGCTTTAACCCATACATAGAATTTTTTAACTTGCAAACCAGTTTCTCTTTACCTTTCTCCACAAAGTGCTCAGGCTGGGACATATAAATTTCTTCTTCAAGATCACCATGAAGAAATGTTGTCTTCACATCCATCTATTCAACCTCTAAGTCATACGCTACTGCAAGTGACAAAAGAAATCTAATGGACGTCAGCTTAGCTACAGGAGAAAAAATCTCCCCATAATCAATTCCCTCTACCTGGGAATAACCCTTCACAACCAACCTCAGCTTATATTTTTCCACACTACCATCTAGACCTATTTTCTTTTTAAATACCCATTTGCAGCCCACAACTTTTCTGCCTTTAGGCAAGGGCACCAAACTCCAAGTATCATTCTTTTCTAATGATGCCATTTCTTCATTCATGGCTTCCAACCAAGAGTTTGAATCAGACATTCTAAATGCCTCTTTCACAATGCTAGAAATTAAAGCATAGGAACAAGTAGAATCTATCAAAGAGAACCCATACCTATCAGGTTGCTTTCTTTCATGAGTTGACCTCCTCACTTGCCGAGGTTGAGGTTGTTCTTCTTCATCAGAACTCTCAGAATTACTTGAGCTCTCCTCAGTTTCAGGTACATTTTGAATTTTCAATTCCTCTTTATCTGGTGTCAGAGGAATTTCAACTACATCCTTTTTATTTTCTGATTTTGTCTCTGACTACAAATCCAAGGTAGAAGGCTTCAGCTCATGAAAGATAACACTTCTATTGTACATAACCTTCTCCGTATTAGGATTCCAAAGCTTGTATCCTTTTATGCTAACACTATAACCAATAAAAATACATTTGACATCCTTGTTCTCCAATTTAGATATTTTCTCATACGACACATGTGCATATGCCTCACAACCAAAAAAATGAATATGTCTTAAAGAGGGCTTCTTACCAGACCATGCTTCCAAAGGTTTTTTTTCAACAAGAGCAAAATTCAAAGAATGGATAATCAAGTAACATGCTGTAGCAACTGCCTCAACCCAGAACTTCTCCTCCAAGCGAACACTACTCAGCATACTTCGTGCTCTTTCCATCACTGTCCTGTTGAACCTTTTTGCAACTCCATTTTGCTATGGAGTGTAAGGTGCAGTTTTATGTCTTTTAATCCCATGATCTTTATAGTACCTCTCGAAATCATCAGAACAAAATTCACCGCCATTATCAGTCCTTAAACATTTTATTTTTCTTCCAATCTAATTTTCTACAAGGTTCTTAAATTCCTTAAACCGATTGAACACTTCTGATTTACTTTTCAAAAAATAAACAAATGCTCTTCTTGAATAATCATCAATGAATGATACATAGTACCTTGACTTACACAAAGAAGAAACATTCACTGGACCAAAAACATTAGAATGTATATAATCAAGCAAACCAGAAGATTTGTGAGGACTGGAATAAAACGAAACACAGTGTTGTTTACCATATATACAATGTTCACAAAACTTGAATTCGAGGTTACAATCTTTAAGCCCCTCAACCAAGTTTTTATTCTTCAAGGTTTTTAAACCTTTCTCACCAATGTGGCATAGCCTATCATGCCAGAGCATAGTCTTTCCTGCTGGAAGTTTAACTTCCATAGAGTTTACACTTTTAGGAATTTCTTCCTCTTTTCCTCCATGAGTAGCTTTCTGTGACTTTGCAGAGACACTATTGCATTGAACAACATGTGCATCTTGCTTACACAAGGTACCAATACGAGCACCCCTTGCTAGCACCATTGAACCTCTAGTCATCTTGCAGCCATTTCCAAAGAATGTGACTTGTACTCCAATATCATTCAACATACTAACAGAAAGTAGATTTTGAGCTAGACCTAGTATATGCATTACATCATTGATTCCCTTCACTCTTCCATCAGGGAATTGAATTCTGACTCTTCCACGACCAACTATTTCCAAAGATGAATCACTTGCCAAATACACCTTTCCACCATTGTATTTTTCATACTTCGTGAACCAGTCTCTATGAGATGTCATGTGGAAAGATGCTCCAGAATCAATCAACTAGACATCATCTGATGCCTGTGTAGCCAAGGCTGCAACGAAGGCATCTGTATCACTCTGAGAAGAATCATTGTCGGAAGAATACTTCTTCTTCTTCTTCTTTTTCTCCTCTTTACAATCCTTTCGAACATGACCAGGTTGCCCACAATTCTAGCACTTCACCTTGGACTTCTTGCTAGGAGACTTTGATCTCCCCTCTTATTTGGATTTGGACTTCTTGTCCTTCTTCTTTCCTTTTTCTTTCGATCTACCTCTAACAGCAAGAGCCTCCTTCACCATCTCAGAAGATTTCCTTCTCATCTCTTCTAATAACAAAGAAGCAACAACATCTTCCATCTTAAAAGTGGATGGCGTACTCCCCATAGCCATCACCAGGTGATCCCAAGAATCTGGCAAAGAATATAATAATAGCATACAGTGATCTTCTTCATCAATATTCACACCCACAGATGTTAATTGTGCAATCAGCATGTTGAATGCATTCAAATGATCAGTAATAGAACATCCTTCCTGCATTCTCAAAGAGTACAAATTCTTCCTCAAGAACAATTTATTCACCAAGGACTTGCCCTAATAAATAGCTGCCAGTCTTTTCCACAAGGAAGATGCAGTCTTTTCTTCATGAACATTCAGAAGAACAAAGTCTTCTAAACAAAGCTTTATCAGCCCCTTTGATTTTCTATCTACAAGGTCCCAATCTTCTTGCTTCATTCCTATAGGCTTCGTTCCAGACACAACAATCCAAAGATCATGATCAACCAATAGATCTTCCATTTTAAGTTTCCACAACTCAAAATTGCTCCCATTGAATTTCTCAATTTCAATATTTCCTGACGTGCTTGCCATATTAACCTGTAATTCGAATTACCAAACTTCTACAACACTCCCACTGAACAAAAATTGACTCAAAAAACCCAACGTACCCACAAGGATAACACAACTGGCTAGGCTCTGATACCACTTGTAAGGAAAGCTAAGGTGCGGAAACAAATCTCCTAACATCAAAACCTCAGGGAAGAATACAGAGGTTCTTTTAAATTTTCAATTACAAACCAATTAAGATACACTTGAAAGCAATAACAGAAACAGAGAAATAATCATACACAGATGAACACTAGATTTACGTGGGAAAACCCTTACGGGAGAAAAACCCACCACACCAAGAAAAAACCCCTTTGTATTATAGTAAATAAATTACATATAGAGTACGGGCTTCACTCTCTGA
Organism: Sequoia sempervirens; assembly: GCA_007258455.2. NCBI lineage: Eukaryota > Viridiplantae > Streptophyta > Pinopsida > Cupressales > Cupressaceae > Sequoia > Sequoia sempervirens. The sequence goes on from VDFB02026320.1 coordinate 8,483,773, forward strand.
TGTCAATTTACAACAGCATTCATAATGGTCAACCTTGTACAGAATATTCAAGTTACAATACTCTCATAATCTAATTCACACCGATCATACATCGAACTATTCATCCAACTGTTCATGCAACCATCGAACCGAACAACATCTACAATTCCTGAGTATATCCATGTCATCCCTAGTCTGTTGAACTTCCTCACAGAACAACCACAACAGACTAACTTCCAACAGTTCCCATTTGGCTTCTCTGATTGGTCATAGACTCACCATGTAGGATAGTCATCACTTAGTCAAAGGCGTTCAACTTGTGTCGCATGTCGGTGAGACACTAACCGTGTCTCCCCAATGCCACAAGACCTGATTGTCATTATTGCCAAGAGTCCCAACCGTCAGAAAGAAGTTACAACGAGTTCACAAGTTGCATCAACCTCAACATTCTCATCGGCGAGACAATCGCTATTCGATGAGACATCATACCAATGTTCAAAGGTCATATAGATATCAGCTTTCCCTTCGGTGAGACTATCTCTCTTCGCCAAGAGATCATACCGATGCCTTCAAGTTACACCGCAATGTTACACTGTCGGTGAGACTTCGTTCATCGCTAAGACTTCATACCGAAGCCTCCATGTTACCCTGAGACCACCTTTCACTAGGAGTCATACCGAAGACATCCGATAACAAACACATGTTGCATTGTCGGCAAGACTTGCCGCTATCACTGAGAGTTCTTACTGAAATCTTCAAGTCACCCCAAGATCAACATTCGACAAGAGTTATACCAAAGACAACCCACAGCATCAGTGAGACAAACACCCATCGGCAAGAGTTCTTACCGATCCACCATATGTTATCACGATGACTCCAAGTGTAGCTATCGGCAAGACATTCCATATCGACAAGACTTCATACCGAAGCATATGAGTTACTCCGATGACTCCAGTCGCTATGAATCTCCCTGACCAACACATGGAACCAAATTGTCAGCCAAAGATCACCCTAAGTGGTGAGAGATAGAAATTGTCACAACGATAGGTCCATTCAGCAAGACTGAAACAAGGTCTCAGCGACCAGAACTTTTCAAAAGGTTCCAAAGCTGCTAGATGGCTAGATAGAATGAGTGTCACACTGACTTGGCTCTTTCATAGGTTTCAGCCTGTGAGATTGAGGCACATAATTCCAACATAATATTCCTACCCATCCATACAAAAAATTTCAGCCATCTCTTAAAGAGTTTCCACCATGATTACAACATCATCAAGTCTCATTTTATATACAAAAAAATAAAAAATAAAGTCAAAAATCAAAAAATCAAAAATAAAAGTATAAAGATAAATAAAAAATGATAAAGAGAAATAATCCATCCACAAGTGAAAACCATTTTAGTGGTTCCTTGGATAAGTACCATAGTGAAAACCTAGAAATAGGCACCATGTGTAGTAGTCCTTGTAGTGTAGAAAAATCTAATCCTTTACATTTTCACACTATGTTTGGGTCCCTTAATTAATTATACTTAATTAAGCTTCTAATTTCCTAAATTATGCATTCCTAAGCCTTATTATTCCCGTTTTCTGAAAGGGAAACCAACATTAAACAAATGCTAACATTATTTTAAACACATTGGAAATTGTGTGTCCTGGATTTAGGTCCCAAGACCCATTCACCCAAGGGTGAATGGGTTCTCCTTAAGTGCCAAGACCTAATTTTTAATATGTTTTTGCTTGTATTTTAATGATTCAAATTCAAGTTTCAAATGTCAGCTTATGAAATCATTTTTTTGGGAAATTCTAGATAAACGTCTATAAATACATAGTTATTTTATCAATTCAAACTTAGCATGCATAATCAAGAGTTCACAAGAGAAAATATTATTGTCAAGAGCATTAAAGAGAAGATTTATCAAGCATCTACAATAGCAAATCATATCATATCATCATGTCAAAGTTATGTGTGTTCATATTATGTTTTGGAGCTAACATTGTGATATAGGTTTCAAGAATTCAAGCATCAAATTAAGCAATCATTCAATCCAATTCAAGTAAGATCCAATCCTTAGAGAGATGTGTTGGACTTCAGTCCTCTAAGGGAAACCATTGAGGGTTTGGTGAGTTGTGACATAGCATTTTTCATTCATCATTCCCTACATTTTTTAATTATCTTTCATTATCAAGGTTTAATTACCAAAATGGGGTTTGACCAAGGAAAACCCCTATTAACCAAAAAAAAACAATTTTCCCTCTCTTTGTGTGTGCAAATTTGTAGGTGAAGAAGGATTGAAGATTGATCAAAAGTGCAGTTTTACAAAGCTTCCAAAGTTTTCATTAAAGTTGTCAAGCCATGAAAACTCATTTAAATCTAATTTATTTCTAAATTTCTAATAGTATAATCTAGTGGAATTGGGAGTGTAGTTCCTGGCTCAGAGGACTGTGAAATCATATTTTGGATCCTTGTACAGAGATCCATTCACCCTAGGGTGAATTTGTCCCAGCAGGACACTCAACAATCATTTTTGGTGATAGGTACACATCAGTTTACCCTTCTCATATTTTCCTAAAAGTTGTAGTTTTTGTCTGTGTTATCCTTTATTTCAGCATTTCAAGTTTTGCATTGCATAATTGAGTGTATTAAGTATTTTATTTTTATCTCCCCAAATCGCATTTCAGTCATATTTGTCATTTTATTTCATTTGTAGAGACTGATTTAGGCTCGTATAGACCTGTCAAACAAGAAGTATTGATGCTGCAAAGCCCAAGTGAAGGGAAATGTTTAGAGGACACCACTTCTTCCACCGAGGTGTTGATTGAAAGTGATTCAAGTGATAGCGAAGGTGGAGGAATGTTTGAAAACTTCAGGGACTTTGTTCTTAATAGTGTAAAACAAGAAATAGAGTTGGGTAAGGATGTTTCCATCAAGAATTTGCTGCTTCCTAACCGGTGTAGAATACATGAAGCATTTCATTCTGAGATCACTTGTGCCATGTGCAAAGTGGCATTAGACCAGGTTGCGACGCTCGTTCCATAGACTTCATTGCAAGAACATCAGAAGATGAATGAAGAAAACAACGTTTTAATAGAGGAACTTGTAAAAGATGAGATTGAAGAAAAAGTTCCCAGATTATGCAACCAAGAGGGTACACATGTTCAGTCCCCCAACACTCTTACCGAGGAACAAGTATGGACTTTGAGGTTCGATGGATCAAAGTCGAAGAAGGGCAATGGGCCAGGATTTGAATTAGTTAGCCCGACAGGAGAAGCTTATTTGGGTGCCTATAGGCTCTAGTTTTCATGCACCAATAATGTTATTGAGTACGAATCTTTAATTCATGGGCTACTCCTAGCAATTCAGAAGGGAGCCAAGATCGTACATGCCATCAGAGATTCAGACATCGTGGTTTGCCAAGTAAGAAAGCAGTTTGCTTGTCACAACAAGAGGTTAGGCCGCTACCGAAATAGAGTATGGGACCTCATAGAAAGATTTGATGCATTTAACATCAAGCAAGTTTACAGATCCAAGAACACCGTTGCAAACTCTTTAGCACAAGCTGCCAGTTCTTTGGAACCATTAGCAATGGAAGGATTGAAGAAATTCATAGTAGAGTTGGTTTCAACCCTGGCAGACCCTGATAACATAAAGAATTTCCAAGTGTTCGACGATGACAAACATATTTTAGATTTTCTCACATCCTTAGGTGTATTCGAAGCACAAATCATTGATGAGGAAGAAACTAAAGAAGCAGAGTTTGATACCAAAGGGATCCTTAATTTGAAGACTAATGTCATTCCAAGAGGAATGGTTGAATTAGAGAGATTATTTGATACTGACAAACTGAGCAGAAATCAAAGCACTCAGGGTAATGATTGTGAAGTTGCCAATCTAGGGACAGAAGAACACGTGAAGAATGTTTTTATTGGAAAGGTTTGTACATCAGAAGAAAGAGAAGGCATCTTGAAGGTCATGAAATAATTTCCAGAGGTGATAGCCTAGGGATATGAAGATTTGAAGACGTATGATACATCATTGATTACACATACAATACCACTGAAGCCAAGCAGTAAGCCATTCAGACAAAGGAAGAGGCCAGTAAATCCATTGCTAGAGCCATTAATCTACCAGGAGGTCAAGAAGTTGCTTTTGACAAGGATTATTTTTCCAGTAAGGCACTCCACGTGGGTCACCAATCTTGTGCCAGTTAGAAAGAAGAACGGAGAGATAAGGTTGTGTGTAGACTTCCGCAATCTGAACAGAGCCTCTGAGAAAGATAATTATCCCTTGCCTTCATTAGATGAGGTGTTACAAATAGTGAATGGTTCACAGATGATGTCCTTCCTGGACGGATATTCAGGATACAACCAAGTGATGGTTGAACAAGAAGACAGATTGAAGACAACTTTTACCACAAAATGGGGAACCTTTGCGTACAGAAGAATGCCTTTCAGCTTGATCAACACCGAAGCCACTTTCTAGCGAGCCATGGACATCGCCTTTCAAGACTTGGTTGGAAAGTGCATAATTATTTACATGGATGACTTGACCGTGTTCTCAAAGAAAAGAGGGGACCATGTTGAAGATTTAAGAAAGATTTTTCAGAGGTGCATAAGATTCAGTGTCTCTTTGAATGCTAAGAAATGTATATTTGGTGTCACAGAGGGTAAGTTATTGGGTCATGTCATTTCAGAGAAGGGCATATCAATTGACCCCGAGCGTATTGAAGCTATCTCAAGGATTGGTTTGCCCAGAAGTCAGAAATAATTGAGATCATTCTTCGGCAAGATCAATTTTGTTAGAAAATTTATAACTGGATTTGCTGAGATAGTAAGGCCGTTAAATGAGATGCTAAAGAAGGATGCAAAGGTCGAATGGACCCCAAAGACTAGAAAGGCTTTTGATGAGATCAAGCAAGCTATAGTAGATGCTCCAGTACTGGTCAGTCCAGACTATACAAAGCCTTTCTATCTGTATTCATTTGCCTCAGAGCATACCTGTGCAGTAGTGTTGACCCAAAGAACAGAAGAAAAGGACGAACACCCAATTGCTTTTATGAGTACACCCTTGAAAGAAGCAGAGTTGAGATATCCCAGCATTGAAAAGCAAGCATATGCTTTAGTGAAGGCCATCAAGAAATTCAGACATTATATCTTGAGAAGCAAGGTTCATGCAATTGTTCCTGACACCACAGTGAAGACTCTGCTAATGCAGAATGAATTAGGAGAAAGAAGAGGCAAGTGGGTCGCCACTCTGCAAGAATATGACATAGAGATACAGCCTATGAAGTTGGTCCAAGGACAAGCTTTGGCACAGACAATTGCAATGGTTGGTCCAGAGTTAGTTCAACAGACATATGTATTGGAGGAAGTATCTCCAGGCGAATGGTACGATGACACCGTTTATTACTTGCTGAATCACAGATGCCCTCACCACCTGAACCCAGTCCAGCGGAGAGCATTAAGGATGAGAAGTCAAAGATTTATGCTTCAAGGATTAGTTCTTTATAGAAGAAACTACAAAGGGATTTATTTGAGATGTGTAGGAAAATAAGAAGCAAAGCAGTTAACATAACACTTTCATGAGAAGTTTGGAACTGGACACGGAGGGAGTTTGGCCACCGCTCACTAGATCCTGAGGGCTGGATATTATTGGCCCATGCTCTTTAAAGATACATATGAGCATGTGAAGGCTTGTCACGTATGTCAGACAATAGTGAATAGAGGAAGGCATCCCACTATGCCTTTGCAACCAGTAATTGAGGTTAGACCTTTTGCCAAGTGGGGATTGGATTTTATCGAAATGATCAATCTGCCATCGTCAGGCCAACATAGATATATTTTGACAGTGACAGACTACTGCACCAAATGGACAGAAGCTCAGGCCCTGAAGCAGTGCATGTCAGATGTGGTCATCAGGTTCCTTGAGGAGAACATTGTGACAAGATTCAGATGCCCTCATGTCCTGGTCAACGACAACGGTTCAACCTTCTCCTCGCTGAAGTTTTCCAACTGGGCCTTCAAATATGGAATTACATTGAAGTTTTCCTCTAATTACTATCTGCAAGGGAATGGACTAGCAGAGTCCACAAACAAGAATTTATTGAATGCCATTAAGAAGTTACTGGATAAGAATCTGAAAGATTGGCACACGCAACTAAGGTTTTCTCTATGGGCTGACAGAATAAGGAGAAAGAGTTCTTTGGGAACATCACCATACCACTTGGTCTACGGACAAGATCCAATTTTTCCAGTACAACTGAGGATACTAACTCTCCAGTTCATTCAAGATATCTCGAAGGAGAAGATCAAGTTCAAACAAGATTGTCTCAGTTGACGCACTTAGAGGAGAAAAGAGATGAGGCACTTGAGAATCTGGCAAAGCACCAAGCAGTGGTGAAGAGATAGTTTGATAAGCAAGCTAAGATCAAGTCTTTCTGGATTTCTAACTTGGTCTTATACTGGGACAAGGCCCATGAGAAGAAAGGAGATCACGACAAGCTCGATAAATTGTGGTTGGGTCCATATCAGATTTCTGAAATCCTTAGAGATAATGCATTTAGATTGCATACACTGACAGGGGAGGATGTCCCGTTGCCCATCAACGGACAGTTCCTCAAGCATTATTTCCAGTCCTAGGTTCTCTCCGAGAGCCTGCTTTGTAACATAGTTAGATTAGGTTTGCTTTCTTGTTCGTTTTCTTTTCGTGGCTTTCTTGTTTTCCTTTGTTTTGGTTTTGGTTTTTTTCCCTTTGGGTTTTTGGTTTGGCGTTTCCGTCCCTTGAGTTGTCCGCTCAAGTGGTTTTGGTTTGGAATGGGCAAGGATTTTAGGGTTTTCCCGTTGCGAAGGGGGTGATGATGGTTTTAATTTTCACATGGTTCTTTCCGTTGGAATTGGTGCAAATTTTTGAAAAGACTAAGGTTGTTTTCGTCCTGTCATAATCCAGTTAGTGATCGAACTCATCTCAAGAGGTTAACCCGTTATTGTGTCTTAACACACGAGTCTAAATATCCTAAATATCTTACCTATCTCCATTTTGAATCATTTTGGTTTCTTGGGAAAGGTTTTGGTAGGTGAAATTCTTACATCTTGCTTCAGCGCCACTACAATTCTCAAACTCATTGGAGGCTTCATTTCCTACCAGCCAATTAAGGAGTTGACAGAGAAATCAAATGAAGAAAAGAAAATGTGCTTAAAAGAAATATCAAAAAGAAAAATGAGAAAATGAGAAATGAATAGAAAAATATCATGAAATATTGGTTTTGGGAATGTACGAGTAACTCCACCGGGGCTATGGACGCTTGGCCGGTAGTGGAGCAATATTCGTGAGAATTGTAGCAATTACCTCGTCAGGGCTATGGACGCCTGACTGGTAGCGAGGCAATGTCCAGGATGCTTTTGAAGTTAAGATATTAACAATAACCTATTGCAGCCGATTTCAGAAGTCAAGATGGTTTAGAGATGGAACGAATGCACACACTCACAGGGTCTTAGATGAAAGTGTTCTGATCCAATATCGGATTCTTCTCCCCTTTTGAGTAAGTGTCCTTTCTGTATGATGGTTTGAGGAAGATTAACCAAGGTTCAATTCTTAAAGTGTTTTCCAACACTTTCCCATGGAGTCGCCAGATGTTGTGACCTTTTCACACATCGCCCCATTCAAGATGCGGACCCCTAATTTTTTCTCCATTCTGGTCTTTTGGCTTGGGTTTTTGTCTCTCTCTCTCTGTCTCTTTTCTATCTGCCTTTTCGGGGATTGTGCCCATCATTGAGCTTAGAACGTGAAATGTTGGCAAGGTCTGGAAATTAGGGTTTCATCTTTCTTGGTCAGTCCGAGGTCAAACAAAGTGAGTAAATTGAAAACAGAGCTTAACATTGTTGTCAGTATGCTTCCAGCAGGCTCTCAACAAATTTTCATCAAATTCTGAGTACTTACTATTTTTAGTAAGTATGCAATTATAGGCAATATGTCAGCATTTTTGAGATTCTAACAGTCATACCACATTCAGAACATGTCAAACTGCTCGTGTGCAAAATTTGACCTAAAACAGACAAATTTCTATTTTTAGCAGTCCAGCTTCCGGGACAAATTTTAGGGCTTAGACGCAGAGTTTTTCTCTGCATGTCAGCATATTCCTTCTGGGTTTTTCAAGGCCTTCGCAACGGTATAGCATGCAAAATGAGACAACAACTTTTAGAATTCAGTCTTTCGAGGCTATTTTTAGGGTTTGCATGTCAGGGTTTTCTTTGCATGTCAGATGATCCCTTGTGGGTTTTTCGAGAGCTTCGCGATGGTGTGACATGCAAATGAAGATAATCACTCAGTAAGGAACTTACTATTTTTAGCAGGTGCTTCCCGGCAGCCGCCTCCTAGCACTCTAGAATCACAAGTTGATTGCAATGCAGTAGAAACAAAGACAAACAAAGATCATTTGATATGCATGTAGAGAAAATTAGGGTTTCTAGCTTCAGAGCCTGAAAAGAGGGGTAAAAAGGCAAAATTTTTGAAAACCGGTGTAAACCACAGTGATCAGCATCCTTCAGGCTATCTGCTGGTAAAATTTGAAGTCAAACAGAGCACTTACTATTTATAGTAAGTCATTTTGGAAATAGGCTAAAAATAGCAAATCAATCCAATGCACCGATGCCAGTAGGCAGGTCACGTGGTGAGGAGCACGTCATTCAAATTTCAAGTCAATCAGAGCTGTGGAGCTATCAAAAGCAAGCAATTACTATTTATAGCAAACCACCTTCAGAAATGGGCTAAAAATAGCAGGTCGACTGAAAATAGCAGTGTCAACAGGGTAACAAGGTCGTGAGGATGCAGTGTTTGAAATTTCAAATCGTTCTGAGCTTCAGAGATGCAAAAATTAGAGGGCTTACTATAAATAGCAGGGCATGGATAGGCTGGCGAAAACGAGGAAAAATTGACTAAGTCTGGAACTTCATCCTATAGCCATGGAAAAATGCACCCAAGTTGATGAGGATGCGATGAAAATTTCTAAGTATGAAAGGTCGTCCTCCTGCCTAGGCAAAATGCGCCCAACTCAAGGTGAAAGCATAAAAAAATTCTAAGTCTGAGACTTCGTCCACCTCCTAGGCCAAAATGCGCCCATGCTTGGAAAGTCAAAGAAAGTCAACAATTTTCATCCTGTAGCTATGCCAAAATGCACCCAAAGGAAGCTGATGAAAGTTAGAAAATTGGCTAAGTGTAGAACTCGTCCTCCTCACCCCTCCAAATGCGCCCATCCTCCTCCTAGGTGGAAATGTGCCAAAAGAAGGAAGGAAGTCAAAGGAGTCCAAGGAATTCGTCCTCCTCCCCCTCTCAAATGCGCCCATGCAACAAAAGGTCAAAGAGGTCAAACAAATTTCGTCCTCCTCTACATAAGAAATGCGCCCAAAAATGAAAGCAAGTCAACAAGTCAAAGATTTTCATCCCTCACCTACATGGAAATGCACCCAAATGAGGTCAAGTGAGGACAAAAACGGAGAAGTTGAAGAGTCATTCTGCAGGCATGGCAAAATGCGCCCAAGTTGAAGATGGTAAAGGTGAATGAAGGGTGGTAAACAAGGTAAGAGGTGAATAAAATACTTCAAGGTGTGGTCAAAGCAAGGTAAATGCTAGGCGTGGTTGTTATCCCTCTTCAAGTGCTATATGCGCCCAAGGTGGTAAGTGCTATAAGGTGTTAGAAAATACTCCAAGGCGTGTGAGGTGAAACAAAATGCTAGGCGTGGTTTTAAATTTTCTTCAAGTATGCTATGCGCCTAGGGTGGTGAAATGAAATATAAGATGATGTGATGAGAATTTTTTTTTCCTAAGGCGTTGGAGCTTCAAGTGAAAATATTTTCCAAAGTGTGAAATAAAATGCAAGGTGGTGAGTAAAAGATAAAATATGCTAGGTGCCCTCATGAAGATTTTCTAAGCAAAGGTTGATGTTTTCTCACAGGAAAAGATGAGCAAGATTGAATAAAAATTTCCAAGGCAAAATTTCTCTAAGGAAAAATTTTCAAGTGATTTAAAATTTTCACTAAGGCAAAGTATTTTCTTCCTTAGAAAATACGCCTAGAACTCAAGGTGATGAATTTTCCTGAGACACGAGCAATTTTCCAGTGACTGAGCCAGGATGATAAAATGCAAGATGATTTAAAATTTCTAAAGTCAGAGCAACAGGATGTTCACAGATGAAGAACGGATTTAATTTGATTGAATAACATTTTCTAAGGTTCAAAATTTTAAAAAATTAAATGAACCCGTTCGTTGAGTACCCATGGATTCGAAGCATTCTGGAGAAAATTCTCTTTTGGGTACTGAACATTTGTGATGGTGGATGGATTTATATGTTTTACACACTTTGCCAAGACCTTCAGCATGAAGAATTCAATCAGTGCTGAAATTGTGAAATTTTCCTAAGGGATAATTTAAAATTTTCTAAGGAAAAGTGAATAAAATGTGTTTTCAAGATAATTTTCTCTGGACAATGAATTTGAAGTGAGTTGCCTAGATGATTTCGATTGAATTCTTCACAGCTGAATTTTCCATAGCATCAGAGATGATTCAAATTTAAAATTTGCAAGACAGAGTTTCGGCTGGGGAATTAAATGGATTAAAAGATGAAATTTAATTAAACATTTTTGAAAGTAAATTAAGATGCCAGTCAAAGTTGAACTTCTAGAAGGTTGAGATTCTCGGACAAGTGTCAGAAATACCAGAGAGGGAAAATTCGAATTCTTGAAGTGGAGTAGTGGAAATTTAATGTACTGGCTATAATTGGCTCCTTCTAGAATTCAATTTTTGGCTATAAAATTGAGAAGTTTCTCACTTGATTTTCACAACTAAGGAGAATTCGATTTGCTCTAAGTGAGTTGCAGAAGATTGTTGCTAAGTATTGCTGAGCCTTGAAGAAGTTCACAATTTTGCTAAGTCTGAGATTTACTGAGTGAAAGGCATTGGAAGTGCTGGATTGCTGAAGTTTGAATTTGCTGAAGCTTGAAGAAGATCATATTGCTTAAGCTGAGGACGCCTTGAAGTAAGAAGAGTTAGTGAAGTGCAAACTTGCTGATTTGAAGAAGTACGAATTTACAATTGCTGATTGAAGTTGCAAGTTGCTGAAGTTGAAGTTTACTTAGAAATATTTTCTAAGTATCAAAGTTCAAAATCTGTTGAAGAGAAGAAGCTGAGGTTTACGAATAAGAAATGTTATTGCAGCTTCTCGAGTTCTTGAAGTCGACTGCAGCCCCTACACAATGTCTTATTTATTTTATAAATTAATTTGCTAATGAATGTTTGGCGTGTTGTAGATGGTTGAGGCAAGGGTGACTGGCAAAGACAACAATGGTGCATCCAAGCAAGCGGTTATAAAGAAGCTGAGCAAGACATTTATGCCAGAGTCAAAATTCATTTCGAAGTTGGGAAAGTTGACAGATACCAACTTGGGCTCCATCAACCTTGAGACCTTCAAGAATAGAATGTTGGGGATTGGAAGTCATCGACCTTCGAACACTTCGCACAATATTGTTCGAAGTGGGTTATATGCAGCTGCTGGTTTCCCACCAGCCATTTAGTGTTCGGAGCTGATGATGGAGTGCACCAATTGTTATGAAAAGGATCACAGGTCAATCATGTCACCAGCTGGACAAGTTCTCGCTAATCTCACCCCTTCAGCCATTGGTGAAGCTTTCGGGATCCCGGTGCACAGAAACATGGTTTAAAAATCTAGAGAGTGAGCTGAGCAAATGTATGCTTCTGCATTTGAGAGATGCATGGAGACAATCAATACTCGCTGGATGATCAATCCCAAGCCTTCTCGAACGAAGCTGCCAAGACAAATTATTGCAGATGACTTGAAGCAGGAGTACTGCAACCTTATTATGATGCTGAGTCGAGTTGGAGGTTGCCCACAGTCCTTTATTTTCAAGCCCTGGATGTTCTATTACATCAACCTCATGCTAGAAGGAAAAGACTACGTCAACAGGGCTATGATGATCAGTGACAATTTGCATGAGTAGCTCCTGAGCTTGAGAAGGACGAAGATGTTCTATATGAGCTCTTACATCATCTACATGCTGGCTCGTATGACGAAGTATAGAGGAATTTCATACAAGGAGCCTGTTGGTTGTGGCTCTCACCAATTCAAAATCCATGAGGCTTGTCCGCAGTTACACCTGGCAAGTACCACTCATTACAAGCATGTCAATGATGCCTTCACCATGCATATCACGAGATTGCTTCAGGAGCGGATGCATCACAAAATATCGAGAGAGGCCCAAGAATTGATTGAAAGGTATGGGTGCTGGTTTATACAGTTTCCAAAGTTTTCTTACATAAGGCTACAAGGTTTTTCATCATATCCATACAGGCTGCCTAAGTACCCAACTGATAGAATTTTAATGCTAGAGATATCTAGGCAATTGGTTGCCTACGATAAAATTCAAAATAAGAAGAAGAAGGGAGGTGTTGAATTCCCAATTGTCATGGGCAACTCGGATGAAGTGTGTCCTTCATTACAGGCAGCCAGAGAAGCCAAAATTGAACTTCAATTTTATCACTTTTCATATCACACCAGCCGACAGCACTATGATCCACATAATAACATCAAATGGGTGCTATCAGAGGAGTTTAAACACAAGGCAAATATTGAGGACTATTGGGCTGATGCATCAGATGAGGTTGAAGTTAGGAAAATAATGTTCTCTCGGTTGCCGTTTAACATGATTAGGGAGTGCGAAGTTGTTCCGGTTCCAAACCAGGTGAATGAGGATATGGACGTTGTCCATCCAGATTATGTAGCAGTAAGAGATACTCCGCTTCCGCTCCCGGATTGGTCAGAACTAGAGGTTGTTGATTTGGACACACTTTCTATTCCGGTCTTGACATTTACCAGAGCATGGGTTGATAGGCGTGTGAGCAAGTTGAAGAGTAGGTCAATTGATTTGACTTACAATTTGATGGGAGATCACATGACACCTACCACCATCAGAAAGAAACAAATCACATGAGTCCCAGAGTCTAGAAGAAAAGAGCCAGTTCGGCAGGAGCCCGTTTAGCCAGAGCCTCCACGAGTTGTAGTTGAGTCACCCACGCCATTGGAGACACGTTCTCCAAGTATCCAAGAGGTTTATTTGTTTGATAATCAGAGGAATGCATTGAATCAGGTGCAAGCAGTACAGGAGAATAATCAGCCACCATGGAGAGAGTCGGTTGGCCAGAGCGTCAACGCACCTAGTAGGGTTGATCAACAAGATGATGAGGGGACTACCACTGACCCTCAGTTTCAGCAAGAGTTAGAGGTGGCTATGGAGGATGATGATGATATAGTTTCAGGGGACACTCAGCCACTTGAGGATGATGAGCCTCACCACAATGATGTAGAGGTTGAACAGGTTCGAGAAGTAGAGGCACAGGAGCAATAGCCCTTTGATATACAGTATATAGTACCTGATTGGCTTAGGGATAGGATGAGGAGAAGCCCCAGCGAGGAGATTGATCCAACAATTGAAATGGAAGAGTTCTTGAACAGGATCAGCGCACCTCCACAGAAGAAGAGGGCACGAAAGTTTTCGAAGATATCAACAGATGAGGATGGTTCTCATACTCTTCACATGGCCGTGCCACAGGTTGATTGTGACCGAGATGAAGCAGTGCCAGAGAATTACGTGGTCACAACTTTGGAGTTAGGACGCCCCACTAGTGCACAGATTGTGGAGGAGTGTGATAACTCCTACCTCTCCCTCAAGGATAGATTATTCAAGAAGGAAGGAAAGTACAAGAAACTCAAAAGAGAGCATAAGGCTCTAATTGGATATGTGCAGCAGTTGTCTCGTTCTTGTGGCTAGGAGATTCCAGTGATAGAGCCTCCAACAGAGATACCTAGAGAGTCAATCAGTGGCTTGTTGGAGTTAGGGAAGATGGCACAGGAAGCAGACAAGTGGGTCACAGGAGTTCGTGCTGAGACAAAAAAGTTTATGGAAGATCTTGTTTTTGCTTTTCAGCAGGCTTCTAGTATTTTGGCATGGATGGAGGCAGTTGATCAGGCCTGGGGTGATGCTTCTGTCTATCAGAGCAAAGTAATTCAGTGTCTTGAGGCATTGAGGCATGTTCCTTTGCGATTGCTGATTGATGGAGGGGTCATTTAGGAGAATGACAGGTACGAATTTTCTAGATGGTATTCTTCAACAATCACAAGACGTGGTTTCTTTGATGCAGCACAGGCGGATTCAACCAGGGTACGTAAGGCCATGGCCAATATCATTGATGGAGTTCATAATACTTTTGAGGCCATATTTGCTAGGCGGTTGAATCCGTATGAGGCGAATATTGATAATTTGAGGGGTAGGCTGGTGCCTTTCTTTTCAGAGGTGAAGACCTTCATACAGGATGATTTCAAAAATACTTCCACTTTCTCCACCTTGATCCAGAGCACGCAGGATTCCTTGGTTGCTTGGATAAAATCTTGTACAAGGCATGAACATTCAATCACGGTGTTAGAGTTTCAGCTAGATTGCATTCCACCCATTTCAGTGTAGGAGGTTGATGCTGTACTTGGTAGATTCGTTGAGTTTGCAGCCAGAGAGAAGGAGAATGGGAATGGACTTTTGGATGATGATCTTCTAGAAGACTGATTGTGGGCATTAATTGCCTTTACTATTTTGGGAGTGAGTGGGAATCTTTGCTCATTTATTACACCACTCCCCATTCTGGCAGTTTTTAGGGTTAGGGCTAAGGTGGTTTAATCTTAGCCACTCTTTTGATTGTAATCTTAGCCGTCCATTGGACTGGGCTATCTATAAAAGGGGGAGTCCCCCTCATTTGTAATTCAGTAGATATTAGATTAGAATCAGAATTGAGTTAGAGATTGGAGACTAGAGAGTAGAGTTAGCATTTTTGTTTGATAGCTTAGTGTGGAGAAGAAAGAAAGTTTTCCCTTTGAAAACTTTTGTGGAGATTGTTGTGTAACACTTTCATGATAATAGATCTTTTCATTGATGGTGGAATTCATCTTTGTCATGGATAGCTAGCAAGGTCTCTTCTTCCTTTCAGATCCAAGTAGCATAATTTTCATTTCATGCAAGTAGTTTACTTTGATATGTGGCGTTTTATTGAGGTAGCTTCATTTCATTCCATACCACTAGCAGCTTATTGATGATAAGTTCACCTTGCGTGGTCCACTGGAGATCATCTTGAGTTTAACTTCAATTTGATTTGTATACTTATATGCATCATTTTGATGGTGTATGTATGCTAAATTATAATCTGAACATCTTTTGCTATCCCTTTGAAGATTGCACCCATTTTACTGAAGCTGTCTGACGTGAAGCTAGGTGAAATTTGGTCAAAGTCTGCCGAAATTGAGCTCCACATATCCTACATTTAGAATAGAATATAAGTCTCTTAGGCCCTTTCACTTGTTTACTTTCCGCATATTTTTGGTTAGCTTTAGGAAAACAAACTAATTGCCAAATCATACACACAAAATCCCCTTCACATCATCCATTTATTGTTAGCTGCAAGAATCTTGAACAATTGTGTAAGTCCCCTAGTAAGAACACAACAATTCACATCAACCAACTGAGGGTATTCTAAGTATTCGGAACCTTAGAGTTGAACGTGCGAACTTTCTCGCAATCTTAGCGCACAAAATACTTTGATCAAGAGAGAACGGAGTAGCCTTCAGACAACTTTGTTCTTCGGCTGATTGGTGCAGTCACAAAAATCACATCAACAGGTCCCACATCTATGGAGGGACATGCGTCAATAATCCGCTGACCTCACAAATTTTATTAAGCCATTATTTTATTCGTGCGGGGCTGGTGGAGAACAACTAGGATCAGATCTTGTGATTGGACGACCATCAACTCTGCACATGCAAATAACATTAGTCTTAAAAATGGGATACCGCTATGTTGAACAAACTCGACCCTTAGGATTATAAACTTAGGACTTAAGTCTTTTAACATAAAATATTTCGGTCAAACTTAGGTAAAACTTAAATCAATAAAAGGCACGGGGTGACCAACGAGCCTAGACAAATGGGCTAGTGATAATATTCTATGAATGGCTTAAGTGATGACTTAAGTGACTGACCAGTGACCAACTCTAGCAAGTCATCACATAATTAAAATGCCAAAGGGTTTATGATGAAAACTTGCAATACGAGGGTTTCTACACCAAAACCCTAACCCACCCTTGGACACAGAGGTTCACAATCATGGTAAAATTAGGATTGGCTCAAAATTTTTGCAAAAAAATTGGAAGCTCCATCATGGTAGATCAATGCAAAGCCTAAATGTTGAGTTTCTGAAATCAGTGAGTTGAAGGTGCACTCTATCATTCATGCATGTATGCAAGTGGATTGTGAAAATTGTGGTGGAATCCTTTGTTGCTTTGAGATTGTCTTCTCTTTGTAATAAGTATTCTTTATCTTCTTTTTATCTTTGTGGCAGTGAGTCCTTCAGGTTGTAAGCCCTACTGGACAATGAGTCGTTGTTCCAGACAATGAGTTCTAGTTTTGGTAGTGAGCCTTGTTTCTTAGGCAGTGAGCCTCTTATAATCGGTTTTGATATTCTCTATAGTGTGAGTTAATCCTCATAGTGGTTTTTCCCTTATTGGGTTTTCCACATAAATCTAGTGTTATTGTGTTTATGTGATGGTTTTCAATTTTTGCATTAGTATTTAATGTTTAATCTACTAAGCATTGTTAAGGATTAGTTCTGGTGAATGAATTAAAGTTTAAATCCATGACAACTAATTCATCCCCCTCTTAGTTGTCTTGTTCAACAATTGGTATTAGATCTTGGTTCCTTGGTGAAGATCTTAACCACTTGAGGAAGGTTTGGGATGGCTGGCAAGATGACTTATGATTATCTAAGGTTCGATGGAACTAACTATGCTATTTGGAAAATATTGATGGAAGAATATCTAGAGTGTTGTGGATATGATGTGGAGAAAGCTTACAAGAATCCTTACACCCATCTTGCAAATGGTTCGAGTATGGCTGATGAGATCAAAACACATGAAGCAAATAATAAGGTGAAGTACATTTTGAAGAACAATTTGATACACTATGAGTTGATTAAGGTTCAAAATTTGAAGATTGCTAACGAGGTTTGGGATGATTTGGAAAGGGCGCATGAAGGTGTTGAAAGAGTTAAAAAGGAAAAAAATATAGATTTTGGAGACAGTTTTAGCTTCTACACATGTATGAAGATGAGAATGTTAAAGCTTATGTACAAAGATTAGATGAGATAGTGGCCAAAATGCGAGGACTTGGTGCCATTGTAGATGAAACCAAAATTGTAAAGAAGATTCTTAGAACTCTCCCTCATGCTTATAGTGAGAAGGTATATGCTATTGAACATAGTATAGATTATAACATCTGCACTAAAGATCTATTGTTGGGATTTTTGACATCTTATAAGATGAGGAAGTTGAGTCTAAGGAATGAATGCAAATCAGAAACTACTTTTAAGGCTACAAAAGTTGAAGATCCGAATGAAGAAATTTTTGATGAAATAGAAGCTAACTTTGTGAGAAGGATGAGGAAAGGCTCCAGTAATTATGAAGGTAAATTACCCTTTAAATGCTTTAGTTGTGGAGAAATAGGTCATTATGCTACAAAGTGTCTGGAAAGAGCTAAGAGGAATAAACAAAGATATGAGAAAGAAAAGAAAGGAAAGAAGATTAACAAAGTATATTATGTGAATGAGAATGCTAGTATATCTAATGAATATTTTGAGTATGAAGATCCTAATTACAATGAATGCTTGCTCTTGGCTATAAAGGATGAACGTACTTCTGCTAATTTTGAAAAACAAGTGAAGGAAATCCCTTCAGAGAAGGAGAAAAATGAAGGTACTATTATTTGTGCCCTACATGCTAAACATGCAAAAAACTATTGGGTTGTTGATAGTGGTTGTTCACATCACATGATTGGTAATAAAAGCAAGTTTTTTAAACTTGATAAATACGCTGGAGGCTTGGTTATGTGTGGAGATGATACTGGTGCTAAAATTTGTGGGATAGGTTCACTAAGTTTTGATGGAAAGCATAATACTAATGATGTCTACTATGTTAAGGGTTTAAGGCATAATATTTTTGAGTGTTTTTCAGATGTGCAATAAAGTATATGATCTTGTGTTTAAGGATGATAGATGTGAGATCCGTAAAGGATTCAAAACATTTATTGTTGTAGGAAAGAAATCTAAAGGAAATATCTATCAACTTAAGGATGCTAATGGATGATGCTTTATGACTCAGATTAATGACAATTGGTTGTGGAATAGAATAATGTGTCACATGAATTTTGATAACTTGGAAAGGATCAGTGCAATTTAGGATGTGAGAGATTTACCAAGAATTACAAAGCTCGATAATGCTATTTGCAAGAATTATCAGTTTGGAAAGCAAGCAAGAAGTCACTATAGATCAAAGGAATAGTCTACTACTAGACTACTGGATTTAATGCATACAGATCTCTGTGGTCTTACAAGAGTGAGAATTCTATAAGGTGAAAGGTACTTTATGCTTTTGATTGATGATTATTCTAGATATACATGAGTTACATTTCTTAGAGAGAAATCAAATGCATTAGATAGATTTAAGACATTCAAAGCTATGGTTGAAAATGAAGTGAGCTTGAAGATAAAATACTTAAGGTCTGAAAGAGGTGGAAAATTCACCTCCCATGAGTTTAATATATTTTGTGAAGTGCATGGAATAAAAAGAGTTATTTGCTCCAAGAATTGTTCACCAGAATGGAGTTGTTGAAAGGAAAAACATAACAGTTCAAGAGGCTGCTAGATCAATGATTATTGAGGCTAGTTTACTGGAAGTTTATTGGAGAGAAGCTATTCATACTACTTTTTATGTATTCAATTGAGTTCAAGCAAGAGAAAAAAGTACAAAGACCCCCTATGATCTATGGTTTGGAAGAATTCCTACTGTTAAGTATTTCAAGGTATTCGAAAGCAAATGTTATATCAAAAGAGATGAAGAAACTTTAGGTAATTTTGATGCAAGAAGTGATGAAGGGATTTTTCTTGGATATTCTACTAAAAACAATGCATACAAATGTTTCAATAAAATACCGAGAAAGATTGTAGAAAGTGAAAATGTCAAGGTTGATGAGATAGTAAAGAATTCAATTGACATTGATGGATATGTATCTGATGAACTTGATTTTGTAAGAATTGAAGAGATTGTTGAAGAACAAGAAAAGGATGAGTAAGAGAAGTAAAATTAACAAAATGAAAGTGAAGAACATGCTTCGGTGGTGTCACCTAAGACACCTAGATATGTATAGAAGAATCATTCAGAAATTTAGATTATTGAAGATAAGACTAAAGGAGTATTAACTAGAAGCATAGATGCTTTTGAAGTTAATCTGTGTTTACTTTCTGAGATTGAACCAAAGATTGTAAGTGAAGCATGTAAAGATGGACATTGGATGGAAGCCATGAAAGAAGAACTTATGCAGATTGAGAAGAATCAAACTTGGGAATTGGTCCCAAGATTGATAGATAAAAACATCATTGGATCGAAGTGGGTATTTAGAAATAAGTTGAGTGGGAATGGAGAAGTGGTTATAAAAAAAGCAAGGCTTGTGCGTAAAGGTTACTCACAAGTGGAAGGAATATATTTTCAAGAAATTTTTTCTCCGGTAGCAAGAATGGAAGCTATAAGGACGTTCTTAGCATTTGCTGCTCATAAAGACTTTAAAGTCTATTAGATGGATGTCAAGTCAACATTTTTGAATGGTGAGATAGAAGAAGAGGTCTACATGGAACAACCAGAAGGATTTCAGTTGTCAGAGCAACTAGATATGGTGTACAGATTGAAGAAAGCTATATATGGATTGAAGCAAGCTCCTAGAGCTTGGTATGCGAGTTTGGACAAGTATTTGATTTAGCAAGGTTTCAACAAAGGTACAATGGATAGTAATATGCATTTTAAGATTAAAAATGACAAATATTGATTTTAATTGTATATGTTGATGACATTATCTTTGGAGGAAATGAAAATATGTGCAAGATGTTTTTGGAAGAGATGCAAAAAGAATTTGAAATGTCTATGTTTGGAGAGATGAATTTCTTTCTTGGGATATCGATCAATAACATAGAGAAAGGAATTTTTATTTCACAGTCTAAGAATGGGAAAGAGATGTTGAAGAAGTTTTGTATGGACGGTTCCAAACCGATATGTACTCCTATGGTGACTGGTTGCAAATTGGATAAAGATGATGATTCACCTAGGGCTGATCAGAGCAAGTATAAATCTATGATTGGTGGACTATTGTATTTGACTACTACTAAAATGAATATTATGCATGTTGTCTGTCTTGTGGCTAGATTTCAAGAAGATCCTAAGGAAAGACATATTGCTTCTATTAAAAGAGTATTCAAATATTTGAATGGCACTCTAGATTATAGATTATGGTATCCTATAGATACTGAATTTACTCTAAGTGCTTATACAGATGCAAATTGGGTTGGATGTTTAGATGACATAAAGAGTACAAGTGGTGGTGCATTATTTCTTAGTTGCAGATTGGTGGTATGGTTGAGTAAAAAACAACATTCAGTCTCCTTTTCTACTACTAAAGCTAAATATATTGCTGATAAATCTTGTTGTACACAAGTTCTATGGATGAGATAGACATTGAAAGATATCACAGTGGTGTATAATGATCCTATTTCTATCTTCTATGATAATAAAAGTGCAATTAACATTTTGAAAAATCCTGTGATGCATTTGAGGACAAAGCATATATCTATCAGCTATCATTTGTTGAGAGAGAAAGTCATGGAGAATGAAGTAAAGCTTGAATATTTTTTGATGACGGATCAGATGGATGATATATTTATGAAGGCTCTTCCTAAAGATACTTTTGAGTATCTTTGGGAGAAGTTAGGGGTCATTTCCCCTCCTTTCTTGAACTAGATGCATATGGAGATGCATCAGTCTGATGGATCTATGGATCTATCTTTTTTTTGGATTGATGTTTTGGTGGCTACCTCTCAGAGGGAGTAGGTAGTATCAGGTGTTTTCATTGTGAGTATTATATTTTCTATGTCAAAGGAAAAATTAATTAAAATATATTTTTCCTTTTCCATTGATATCAAAGGGGGAGAGGAAGCATGTGAAAAAGGAGAGGAAGCATGTGAAAAAGAAGAGGAAGCATGTGAAGAAAAAGAGGAAGAATATAAAATACTATCTACTAAGGGGGAGAAATAAAAAGAAGCAAAAAGAAAAATCTTGAGAAGTGTATTCAGAGCTAGTATGGTGTCTTTGATTTTTTTTCACATCATGTGTTGCCATCAATGACAAAGGGGGAGATTGTTGCAAGAATGGAA
>VDFB02026320.1:8509017-8694219 GCA_007258455.2 Sequoia sempervirens
ATGCCCATAGGCTTAAGCTATTTCCTACCACTCTGAAAGAAGCCGCATTAAGATGGTTCATGATCCTAGGCAGAGATATTGTGGAAACTTGGGAGGACATGAAGACAAAGTTTCTTGAGAAATACAAGGAATATTGCAGAGGTAGTGACATGAGAGGAGATGAAATTTTTAGGATGCAACAAAAGGAAGATGAGAGCCTAGAGGATTACATTTCAAGGTTTTTGTTCTACTTACATAAATCTCCACACCATACCCTCAACGAAGAATCACAAAAGATTATTTTTTTAAGAGGAATTAATGAGAATTGCATTGATGCCTTGGACTTGATGGCAGGAGGAGATATCACCCAAGTTCCTTGGGAAGACATCATGAAAATATGCCAGAACTATTCCAGGGCAGCTTCAAAGAAAGGGAGAGCTTACCAATCCTCTATGGGTAAGTCATCTACCAGTGGAGTTTCAAGGATGGAGATCACACACTTGTTGGAAGATTTTAAGTAAGACATAATAAATAATCTAGCTACTCAACTAGATACACTTTAGGCCAAGAAGAAACAAGAGGAGGCAGAGGCAATGATGACAGAGTATTTCCCTCATTACAGACAAAAGAAAGATTGCAGATGCAAGATGGTAGCTAATATTGAAAGTAAGTAGATTCCACCTGACATCAAACCAATCTAGACTGAAGAAGATCAAGTCTACTATGTTGCACAAAGGAATCCTTGGGCTCCAAGACAAGGTATGCCACCAAATCCACTATCTTATGATGAGCCATATTTTAATTCCTATTCATCCGGTAACCAATGAAAATCTCCATATCCATCTAGCTGTGGAGGATATCCACCACAACCTTGGGGTAACCCTCCAAATTCTTGGCCCAATCATCAAAAATCTTCACCCCAGTGGCATGAACCTCAGGGGAATTTACAACAATATCAAGGGCATTGGCAGCCACCTCCAGGAAATTGGTAGCATACAAATCAATAGAGGGGAGGACAACAATGGCCAACCTAGCCAAATAGTTACATGCAACCACCTTCTCAGCCCCAGAAGCTTGCTATAATGCCTCCCCCTACTAATCCAATCTCAAATCCACCTAAACCTACTTAGCTACCAGCTCAGCTCACACCCAATCCAAATAACAAATCACAACATCAACATGTATATTTTGCTAATTCAAATCAATTTCCTGTATATGTTGTCAGTGTAAGTGACATCCACTTGCATTCAAGAACTAATTTACCAACCCCTTCAAATCCCATTATCATTGAGCTTCCTGTAGAAGAAGAAGAGGAACCTCTGAATGATCCCATTTAGCTAAGTGCACCTAAAAATCCTAAACCAGTCCCAGCCAAGTAGACTGAACAAGCACCACCATTCCCTCAAAGAATGGAAGTTGCTAAGAAAAAGGAAGAAAAAGAGGACACAAATTTTGACATCTTGGATCAGCTGAAGCATATATGTGTCTAGATACCTCTGTTTCAGGCCATAAAGGATGTCCCAATCTATGGAAAGGCAATCAAAGAAGCATGCCTCAAGAAGCTAGGAAGGAAAAAAAAGACCCAACTATAGTTCATGTGGTGGGACAGTTGGCTGACATCATGCTTGGGAAAGTGACTATTCCCAAGTACAATGACCTAGGTAGTCCTGTAGTATTAGTCGTTATAAACGATATCCAAATAAAGAATGCTCTAATTGATTTAGAGGCAACAATAAATGTAATGACTAAAGATATCCTGCAACAACTAAATGTTGCAAGCATGAGGTATACTCCTACTATCCTATAGCACGCTGATAGTTCTACTATTAAGCCTGATGGTATAGTGGTGGATCTTGTGGTAATTCTAGACTCCTTGGAGTACCCAACAAACTTTATGATTCTTTCTCCTAAAGCCACACTAGGTGGGTATCCCATTATTCTTGGAAGACCATGGTTTGCAATTGTAGATGCATATATTGGATGCCAATCAGGAGACATGACCATTTCTGATGGGAAGAGCACCAAAATTTTTGTTCTTTATCCTCCTACTTAGCCATCCCGTGATTAAGATAACCCCGTATGGCCACATGTTGGTGAAGAGGCCGAGGAAGCTAATTTTGTGGTGCAACCTATGATGTTAGGAAAAATATCTTTCATGCAGCTTCAAGACAAAAGTGAAGTATTGGCTAACATCATTTAGAACCTTTGTGAAGTGGAGGAAGCATCATCTTCTCATTTTGTTGCTCCAGTCAAGACACTTTTGACCGCTCTTCCTGCAACCACTGTTCCTGCAGACATTCTTCCTCCAACCACTCTTCTTGTAGCCACTCTTCTTGTAGCTGGAATTCCTACAACAACAGGTATGTCCCATACATTGCTGCCATATGAACTCAAGGTAACATGCATCAATGAAGCAACCATGATAGAGTTAACTACACCAGTGCATGTGTCAGAGGGAAAACATTTGAATGTTAACAACAAACTAGGTGAAGAACAACAGTTGCTATTGCAAACTTATTGAGGACTCACCAACATGAATTTGTGTGGAAATATCATTACATGAAGGGTTTGGAACCTAAGCTTTGCACTCATATAATTTATATCAGAGATGATTCACCCCAGTGAGGCAGCCACAAAGAAGAATTAACCCTGCACTGAGAGAAATTGTAAAAGGGGAACTACATAAATTGCTAGATGCAAGATTTATCTACCCCATTTCGGATAGCCAATGGGTGTCTCCATTAATGATTGTGCCCAAGAAAGGAGGAAAATGACAATTTTGTGTTGATTACAGGGAACTTAATGCTGCCACCAAAAAGGACCATTTCCCCTTACCTTTCATAGATTAAGTTTTGGATACACTTGCAGGAAAGCAATACTTTTCTTTTCTAGATGGATTCAATGACTACAACTAGATCCAAATTACACCAAAGGATCAGGAGAAGACCACTTTTACCTATCCATGGGGGACCTATGCCTACTCAATACTCCCATTTGGATTATGCAATGCACCTACAACCTTTTAGAGGGCAACCATTAGCATATTTTTAGATATCTCTCTTGATTGGATGAAATTTACACGGATGATTTTACTACCTGTGGTACTGATTTCAATCAAGCATTAAAAAATATTAGGAGAGTCCTACAGAGATGTGAAGAAAAAAATCTATCATTAAATAGTGAAAAGTGCTTCATGATGATGCAAGGTATAGTCCTTGGCCACTACATCTTCCACAAAGGAATTCAAGTAGATTCTGCAAAGATTGAGGTGATCACAAATCTTCCCACACCTGCAAAACAAAAGGATGTTAGGAGTTTCTTGGGTCATGTAGGATATTATAAGCATTTCATCAAGGATTTTAGCAAAATAGCAACAACATTGTATACTCTTCTCACTAAAGATGTTGAATTCCAGTGGGCTGAAGATTGTGACAAGGCATTCTCTAATTTAAAGGTAGCCTTGACTCATGTTCCTATACTTAAGGGACCTAATTGGGAGCTTCATTTCCACATCCATACAAATGCATCAAATTATACCATAGGAGTAGTTTTAGGATAGAAAGAAGGAGCTATTGAAAATGCCATTTATTTTGTGAACAAAAAATTGTAGGGAGCTGAATTCAACTATATAGTGACAGAGAAAGAAATGCTGATAGTGATCTATGCCCTAAACAAATTTAGGCATTACATCACAGGTTACCAAATCTTTGTGCACACTGATCATGCAACCATTAGATATCTCATGAATAAACCTTTGATCTCTAGTAGGATGGCAAGATGGTTATCGTTGATGCAGAAGTTTGACATAACCATTGTGGATAAACCAGGGAAGGCTAATGTTGTTGCATATTTTCTTTCAATGCTGACTACATTAGGGGATAATCAAGCCATAGATGACTCTTTTCCTAATAAGAATCTATTCTCCATCAGTGTACAAACACCCTAGTATGCTGACACAACTAATTATCTGGTCACAGGTAGAGTTCCTCCTCACTTCTCTCCAAAAGAGAGAACACTTATTGAGAAATATTTTCCTTTCTCATGGATTGTTGGATATTTGTTTTATACTAGACCAGACCATGTCATGAGGAGATGTGTGAGAGAAAATGAGACATATGACATTTTGCATGCATGTCGCAACAAACCATGTGGAGGACATTTTTCAGCCAAGAGGACAATAATGAAAAATTTGAACACAATATATTATTGGCCAACACTTCACAAGGATGCATGAAGGTATACAAGAAAATGTGACAAATGTCAAAGAATGGGAAAACCAACCAGTTCTGATGAGATGCCACTTTACCCCCAGGTGGTAATCACTCCCTTTGATAAGTGGGGACTATATTTTGTAGGAATCATTGACCCTCCATCAAATGGTAAGTCCTATATCCTGGTTTGCACTAATTATGTAACAAAATGGGTAGAAGTTAAGGCTATGAAGCATGCAAGAGATAACAAGGTTGCAAAATTTCTTTATGAGGAGATTTTCACGAGGTATGGAATTCCAAGAGAGATAGTGACTGATCAAGGGGCTCAATTCACATCAACCCTTGTTGCAACACTAGTCAATGAGTACAACATCAGACACATGAAGTCTACTCCTTATCACCCCAGGCCAATGGCCAAGTTGAGGTGACCAAAAGAGAAATTGAAGCCATTTTGACCAAAATAGTAGCTATCCATAGAAAAGATTGGGCAAATAGATTACCATAAGTTGTTTAGGCCTATAGGACAACTTGGAAAACAACTACAGGCTTCGCTCCATTTGAGTTGCTATATGGAAATACAACCATGATGCCCATTGAATTTGAACATAAGACACTTAGGACAATAGTAGATTTGGGGATGTATTTATCTAAGGCACAAAAAGAGAGAATCATGCAGCTAAATGCTGTGGATGAGATCAGAAGAGCAACCTTGCATCATATATAGGTAGTGGAGAATCAAAGAATCAAGTGGCATGACAAATTTATCAAGGACAAGAAATTCCAACTAGGAGATTGGGACCTGCTCTATGACTCAAGGTATTAGGACAATGTAGGAAAATTGCAGACAAGATGGTTAGGACCATATGAGGTTGTTGAGGTCTTTCCCAATGGTGTTGTACAACTCATTACTATTAACCTAGTTAGATTTAAGCTGCTTGTCAATGGTCACTTCCTCAAATTGTATCACAAGCCAACTTCTAAAGAGGAGTTCTTGCAGCAATTCACTCAACATGCAACACTTGATCTTCCTACAACCGAAGGAAGTGGACCTAGTGTCCCTCCTTCTAGCTAATTAAGGTATGTACTTGTCATAATAAAGACTTCCACTTCTATGGGGTCCACTTCTTCATCCATCCACCCATCTGCCCATCCATTTCCACCTTTCTCTCTCTTCCATTACTTCACTTCATTCCACTCCACCTCATCCCACCTCATCTTCATTAATTGCTCAACTTATTTCCTAAAAAGGCGAATGGTACTTTCTCCACAATCTTTGCAACGAATCCTCCAGACATTTAGGTATGTGCGTATTAATTGCTATATCTTAATTATCTTTAAGTGCATTCATTTAATTGTTGTATGTTAGTATGGAAATTCACCATAGCATGCCAATATTCTCTATCAAATCACCATCTCGCATGTGAGGAAACATGCCCAAATTTAGGTTGGGGGGGAATAAGATGTGAATATTTTTCCCATGTGTTAGTCCATGCTGGTCTATGTCAGCAAAATTTAAATGGAGCCGATTTGAAATCTGAGTGAGAGGGCGACTTCCATGTGTGAGGTGACACCAACTATTGCCTCCATTTCTCCCCATCATAGCTTTCCTTTATTACTCCTTCCTTGACATTATTGACCCTGTCATATCTCAAGTTGAAAACAAAAGGTAAATTAGAAAGGGAGAAATTCAATCGACACTGGCATTGGAAATTTAGCAAGTGTTACAGGAAGGTGAATTTGGTTTTCAAATGAGAATTGTAGGAAGGAAACCACAAAGTGATTGGTTGATTGTATACAATGGGAGGTGGGTTAATTAGAAATGAACCCACTGTGCACAATGTATTACTGCAGGATGCACCCTGACTGGCCGAATTCAGAAAATGTGGCTAGATAGACTACTTCCTGAAGCTAGATGATTTCGATGAAGACATTGCACTAGAGTTTTCCCAGAAATTATCTAAAGGGAAAGCCATGATAAAAGTGTTGGAGGCCATAGAAACTGAAGAAAGAATTGCAGAAGTCACAAGGTTTCTTGTCGATGGTGAAAATTACCTTGCTTCCAGAGATGCCAGATCGGCTAGGGCCAAATTTACAGAGCCGAATGACCCTTCATTAAGCATAGATAAACAAGGTACAAAGAGAATTTCTTTGCACAAGCCATGGAAGCAGTTAACTATTTATGTCATAAAATATATCACCTATGAAGGTCGCCAATCGAATTTGCATTCCGTGCACTTCAAGCTTTTGAATTAGATGAGGCACGAAAGGAGGATGAATGTGCCGAACGTGCTATACAACCTTCTTTCAATCATGGTTGCCGAGACTTAGAAAGTTAGGGACAATTCTATTTTCCATGATTGTTTGATTAAATTGTTAGTCGAGAAGTCTCTGCATGATGTGTTTTGAATGACCTAGGAAGAATTCATAAAAAAATGATCAAATTAGACCTCAACATTTGTAACCTAGGGTTTTACCTTAACATTGTACGTCTAGCAGGAGATTGAGCATGACTGAAGCCACTCTTAGTGCTTGAACCTCTAGCATAGGCCCTAGTGTAAACCCTCCTGCAACAAAAGAAACCATTGAAATTAGTTCTTCTAGAACAGAGCACTCAGAAAAAGAAAGCTCTTCCTCAAATTTTGATGACGACGTTCCACTTGGAACCCTAATGAAAAATAGGGCACAAAGGAGAGAGGTAGAAATGAGAAAAGGAAAATCCACAAGCAGCTGGTAGAAAAGGAGGTGCCAAGCTCTAAGAAGAGAAAGACTAACACCGTTCATCTTGCAACCAAAGAAAAACACGAGAGCCCTCCCAAAAAATCAAGACCAGCCGGGCCATCCTTTATTTCATCTTTGCAGGAAAGCCCTAAATCTAGATAAATATCACATGGGGACACAAAAGCTCCAATGGGGCAGGAGAATGTTGAGGAAGAAGATGTATTTAAGATGGCAACAAACATAACACTGGCCAATCTTGCTAACATTGCAGAACAAGTGGAGAATCAAGAATATGAGGAAAATCAGGATTTCTTGTAGCAAGAGATCCTGCAACATGAGTAAGAGATCCTACAACAAGAGATCGTGCAACAAAAGTAAGAACAAGAGAAAGAGTTCCTGCAACAACAACAAGAATTGGGAGAACAATTAGTACCCCTGCAACCAAAATTAACTAAATAACTTGAATCCTTTTAGCTAGTACCGTGCAAAGAGCAAGCATCAGTACCAAGAAATTTTTTGGTAGGAATACATAACCCCCCTGATTTTTCAATGCACAAGGTAGCTATTCATTTATGGAAAGAGATGCAAAGAAGGGAAGCAAAATGGAAAGAAGAGAAATGTAGGCTGAAGAAGGAAATTGAAATGAGAGATGAAGAGATTGAGGAAAAGGATGCAAAAAATGCCACCTTAAAGAAGAAGGTGGATGATATGGCAACTTTGGTGCCATAGATTTTAGAGTGCAGGACCCCTTCAAGGGTCTATGCTTTGCATTTGAAGGAGAAATATCTTTCTTTTAGGTTGGCAAGAATTGTCTTAGGTTTGAACCCTTCCATGGAGACCCCTATGAAAATTTTCAATGCTTATTGGATTGTTTCCCCTAAAATGAAGATTTTGTTGTGTGAGTTTTATTTGCATAATTATGCTATGACTCAAGACCATGATTGGAATCCTCTGTTGTATGTTGGGGATTTCCAATTAAGGGAATTTATGTCTTGGGTGCAAAATGAGATTAGTTGGGGACAACAATATGGGGCTTATAAGCAAATGGAATCAAACATCCCTCTGTGCATTAGGGTTGAATCAAGGAATCCAAGGGACATTTTTAGGGAATGGCAAAAAATTCTTTTTAGACCTAGTTATGGTGATAGGATTATGCCCTAGATAGAAGCAGTTTATAGTGAATATGAGGAAAAGGAAAAACTAAAAGAGGAAATTGTGAAGAGATACCTCTCACAAAGATGGAATAACCTAACTGATGAGCTAAAACAATCTGAGCCCCACTCTATATAGAACTATGCTACAACTCTTAAAAGAATTGACAAATATATTCACATTGGAAGGACAAAAGGGCAATTCTAGCTTCCTCTGACTTTTCAACCACCCATCCTAATGTGGCCTGTACTAAACTTTAGGTTTTACCATTATGATATTGTTGTAGAGAGATAGAGATGGACCATATTGGATAGATCGAGAGGATTCTATTGGGACCCTGATTCACGCATATCAAACACTGATGTAGGACAATTGTCAATTGTAAATTTTAGAGCATTGACCAAGTAGAAGAACAACTCTTCCCTTGCTAGAGGATCGACAAGATCTTAGGTTGGGGGGAGTGATGAGTCTAGTTTATGGTCTAATTTTGGGTAGAATTTATGATTTATTTGCTAAAGTTGTCATGGACCTTGATGTTAAGTGTTGATAATTTTTATGATATTCCCCCAAAACTATAGACCTTGGGCTTAATCTTATTTCTACAAATCTTTAATGATATTGGCATGTTATTTGGACTATCTATATTAATCCTACGTGTGGTTAATGAATTTTCTTTAATGTGGTTAACAATAT
Organism: Sequoia sempervirens; assembly: GCA_007258455.2. Taxonomy (NCBI): domain Eukaryota; kingdom Viridiplantae; phylum Streptophyta; class Pinopsida; order Cupressales; family Cupressaceae; genus Sequoia; species Sequoia sempervirens. The sequence continues at coordinate 8,517,771 of VDFB02026320.1, forward strand.
GTAATTATTGTGTGTACTAACATTGGCATGTAGATATGATTTGAGGATGCTAAATTGAGAAGGACACCACTAGCTGGGCATGCACCATAACACCCAACAAGGGAATCATTCAAAGGTCAAAGGAGGTCGATGACAGGGGATTCCTCATGTAAATTGGATGTAACCTCCCTGCAATGGTCTTTATTGATGTTGAGCAAATGTGCACGTTATTGTAGTGCTAAATTTGCACTTGGACCTGCATGTTTGGCCAGATTCCATGCATCTATAACCACCTTCGCTCCACTTTCTCTTCTTTCCCTAATGTGGCATCCTCCTAGTTTGTTGAGTTGACTGCCTTGTTTAGTTGGTAGTATAAATAAGGTTCAGATGCTCCTTCTCCAAGGGGGTTGCATGATTTGATATTGTACTTGCACTCTTAAGTTTTTAACAATACATTTATGCTACCTTTTTGTACTCATGTTTCCAATGAATAAAATAAAGTTTCGAGTTTGAGCATCTGAGTTTCCATTAGTTTAGAGGATACTTATCCAAGGGGGCCCACTTGGTGAGTAATCTATCCCTTAGTTTAGTAATAATTTTAGTTCAGTAACTAGTTAAGAATCTGGCACTGACTGTTCCTGGAACCACTAGAATTCCATTCTGTGACTGTTCCTGTAGCCAAAGCAGACAAATTAGTTTCCTATTTGTTGCTCATATTTTCATTTATGTCATGCATTTCAGCTTGGTGTAGATGTTGGTTGATGTTCATTTATGTTATTCCTTTCCAAGCACTTTACTTTCAACATTGTGTCTTTCTTAGTTGTAGGATGAAAATGGCTACTTTGGGTTCCTAGTGCACATATTGTGCTAACCCATTTCAAGTTCACGTCCCTGGGTTGACAAGCTAAATGCACCTTCATGATGATTGAAATAGCTATTCAGGTTAGAGGTTCAATCTTTGAATCACGGCTATAAAGGCCTAGTTGTTAAATTATTGTAGGAGGCCAACAACTACCATATGGTCGAAGGAAGTCCAGTTCAAGAGAAACATAAGAGAAAAAGAGAAAATAACGAGATGTGATTAGATGGTGGAGAAATTAAAGAGACAATTTATTCCTATGGACTATGAGCTAGATTTTTTAAAGAAGATGCAAGGGTTGAAACAAGAGGGAAAATTTGTTAAGGAGTATGTAGTAGAATTCTATCGAGTCTTGATTAGAACAAGCCATTCTAAGGCCAACAAGGAGAAAATTTTTCTGTTACATAAATGGGTTGAAGCTGAGCATTCAAGAAGAGTTGAGTCTGGTAAGAATTTCTAACATTGAAGATGCATATTAGTTTTCTTTGAAGGTAGAAGAAGATTTGAATCGAAGGTTTGAAATCCAACAAAGAGGTGGAGGTCATGGTGGAAATACTAGTGGACGGTCATATGGAGGAAAAAGTGAAGATCAAATGAAGGGAAAAGGATCCAATACCAGCCAAAACTAGAATGGAGATAACTCATATCGTTGTCATGATCAAAATAATGGAGACCAAAGAAGAAGAGGAAGATATGGATGAGGACTGAGAAGAGGAGGATTCCATGGAACCTATTTCTAGTGCGGAGAAGGACATAGAGCCTATGAATGTCCTCAACATCAAGAAAGGATAAATAGAAGACCTAAGGGTAATGCACGAGTTGTAAATGTAGATGAAGATGCCGAATCTTCACATTCCAAGGATGTTGGAAGTTAGTCAGTGCTCCTCTTAGGATTCGTGACATGGACTAACCTTCTCTTGTGGATCCATTAACTCTGGCAGTTGTATTGAGCATTAATAGGTTGAACTTTTGGTGCAACAGAAACTGTGGGGCCAACAATTGGTATCAGAGCCAAAGGTGTTGGGTTTGAATTCCCTTGGGTAATGCCGAGGGGGAGATTGTTGGCAGCTGGTCAGCACTCCCCTCAGGATTCGTGACATGGAGTAGCCACCTCCTATGGATCCGTTAACTTTGGCAGTTGTATTGAGCATTAATAGGTCAAACTTTTGGTTCAATGACAACCATGGGGCCAATAGAGGATGTAGAAATATGAGAGGATCTTGTTACTAGAAGAGCCTTAATGAATGAGAAGAAAGAACCAACTCAAAGGAAGAATTTGTTTCACACGAGATATAAGTGTGAAAGTAAAGTTTTCAATGTTATTATTGATGGAGGTAGTAGTTATAACCTTATTTCAGAAGAGATGGTTAGTAATTTGTAGTTGGAGAGAAGAAGGCATCTGAATCCATACCGGATTGTTTGGTTGCAGAAGGACCATAAAGCTTGGGTAAATGAACAATGTCTGGTAAATTTCAAGATTAGAAATTACCATGATGAGGTATTGTGTGATATTATGCCTATGTATGTTTGTCATATGTTGTTAGGCAGATCATGGTAGTTTGATCAGTGAGTGGTGCATGATAGACATGCTAACACCTGTTTGTTAACAAAGGATGGCGTTCGTCATAAGTTGAAACCCCTGAGGGGGATAGAAGAAAAGGTATGTAGTAATGCAAGAATTTTTTTAGTTGATGGAAAAAAGTTTCTAGAAGGTATGAGGCATGAGCATATGTGTTTTGTATTGATCCCTAGAGTTGATAAAGAAGACACTAATGAGGTACCTGTAGAGGTTTCAATTTTTTTGAATGAATTTCAAGCTATTATTTTTGATAACGTACCTGAAGGTTTTCCTCTAGTAAGAAATATTAGTCATTAGATGGACCTGATTTGTGGAGCTAGTTTTTGGAATAAGGTAGTTCATCATATGACTCCAACAAAGAGTGAAGAGTTGGAGAAACAAGTACAAGAGTTGTTGTGGAAGGGATTGATCAGAGAGAGTTTGAGTCCATGTGTAGTACTTACAGTAGTAGCACCAAAGAAGGATGAGGAATGGTGGATGTGTATAGATTCTAGAGTCATCAACAAGATCACCATCAAGTATAGATTTCCCTTGCCAAGAATGGATGACATTATGGATTGTTTGAGTGGAGCTAAGTACTTCACGAAGATAGATTTGAAGAGTGGATATCAACAGATCTAGATTAGAGAAGGAGATGAATGGAAGACAACCTTTAAAACTAAGGAGGGATTTTATGAGTGGTTAGTCATGAATTTTTGGATAACCAATGCACCAAGCACATTTCTGTAGATTATGAATGAGGTATTGAAAGAATTTTTAGGAATTTTTTTTATTTTTTATTTGGATGATATTTTGATTTTCAATAAGACATTGTAGGAGCACCTGATGCATATTCAAAGAGTTTTGAAGAAGCTAAGGGAGGAGAAGTTGTTGATTAATTTGAAGAAATGTAGTTTTGTGAAGAGAGAGTTGGTGTATCTGGGGTTTGTTGTCTCAGTAGAAGGTCTTAAAATGGATCTAGAGAAGGTGAGATATATCATTGAATGGCCTACCCCGAGGAGTGTTACATAGGTAAGGTCATTTCATGGTCTAGCAAGTTTTTACAGAAAGTTTATTAAGAATTTCAATAGTATTTGTGCACCTCTAACTGAAAGAATGAGAGGGGATAGAAAGGATTTTAAATGGACTATAGGAGCAACAAAGATTTTTGACATGTTGGAGAAGAAAGTCATAAAGCAACCTGTTTTGGCACTTCCAAACTTCAATAAGGTCTTTCAGGTAGATTTTGATGCTAGTGGCATTGTCATAGGAGCTATTTTGAGTCATTAAGGTAAGCCTATTGCCTATTTTAGTGAGAGGTTGAATGATGCTAGGAAGAAATATTCTATCTATGATTAGGAGTTTCATGCTATAGTTCTGGCTTTTAAGAAATGGAGACACTATTTTTTTCCAAAAGAATTTGTTTTATATACTAATCACTAGGATTTATAGTATCTCAATAGTCAAGGAAAGTTAAATCAAAGGCACTTAAAATGGGTTGAGTTTTTGTAGAGTTATACTTTTGTTTTGAAGCATAGGAGTGGAAGGTCAAACATAGTTGTAGATGCTTTGAGTAGAAGGAAAAATTTGTTGATAGAGGTGAATATAGAGGTTGTTGGGTTCAATGAACTCAAGAGTTTGTATCCTAAAGATCCAGACTTTGTAGAAGCTTGGAAGGCTTATTTGGAACTTGTTACATTGGATAGGATAATATGGTTGGATTTCCTAATCCGAGATGAGATGTTGTTTAAAGGAATCCAATTGTGCCTTCCAAGGAGTTCTATGAGAGAGAATCTAATCAAGGAGAAGCATAGTGGAGAATTGGCTGGACATTTTAGTTGAGATAAGACCATTTCTCTTGTTAGTGAGAATTATTACTGGCCATAGTTACAAAAAGATGTGAAGAAGTTTGTACAAAGTTGTAGAGTATGTCAGATGGCGAAAGGAACAAGTCAAAATACTAGATTGTATCAACCATTACTTGTACCTGAGAGGCCATGGGAGTATATTAGCATGGATTTTGTTCTTGGCTTGCCAAGAACACAGAGGGGGAATGATTCCATGTTTGTGGTGGTGGATAGATTTTCAAAGATGACACATTTTATTCCATGTCACAAGAGTAGTGATGTTCATATTGTAGAGTTGTTTTTCAACGAGGTGGTTAGACTACATGGTCTACCGAAGAGATAGTTTTAGACATAGATACCAAATTTGTTGGTTATTTCTAGAGGAAATTATGGAAGAAGTTGAAGAAATTTTTTTAGTTCAGTTTTGCACACCTTCCACAGATTGATGGAAAAATGGAGGCGGTGAATAGGAGTTTGGGTAACCTGCTAAGATGCTTAGTAGGAGATAATCCCAATGGATGGGATTTGATTATACCATAGGCATGATTTGCTTACAATAATTCTGTCAACAGGAGTACTGGTAAATCACCATTCTAGATTGTGTATGGGAGTAGTCTAAGAACTGCTTCTAAACTAAGAAAAATGGATAAGGGGGAGAAGAGTAGTGATGAGGTCGAATATTTTGTTGAGCACCTGATGAATTTGCATGAAGAGGTGAAGAAACACATCAAATAAGATGAAATCACAATATAAGGCTAAGGAAGATTAAAAAAGGAGGTATAAGGAGTTCCAGGTAGGAGATGAAGTCACAGTTCATTTGTGAAAGGAGAGGTTTCCAATTGGTACATACAACAAGTTAAAGATGAAGAAGTTTGGACCATGCGAGACCTTGAAGAAGGATGATTCAAAAATTGCATATGAGGTAGAGTTGCGTAATGAAATTGATTTTTCATTTGTGTTTAATGTTTTAGATTTAATAGGATATCATGAAGGAGGAATTGATGAAGAAATAATAGAAGCATAGTGGAATATTCCAACACCTACTTCAGAAAAGGAGGAGATAGAATACATTTTGGATAGTCATGTGGGTAGAAGCACAAGAAACATGCAATATGCAAAGTACTTGGTGAAATGGAGAAGAAGGCTGCTAAAGATTCACCATGGTTGTCTGAGGTTGAGGTGAACCATCTCTGTTTCCCTCTAACTACTGAGAAGTGACAAGGTCACTTTTCAAATTACCCTAGGTATTTGAATCAGGAGCATCCACTAGTGAAGGGGCAATCTTGCATCACCCAAAAAAGTGTTTTTTCTTATTTTCTTTAGTTTTTTTGAGTCCCATGATGTCACTTAAGGGGTGTAAGATAGTCAAAAGTCAAAAAAGGTAAAAAATAGTCACTTACCATTTTTAGTAAGTCAATGGCCATGAATCTGGGAGAAGGCATTGGAGGAATGTTGTGGGCACGCAGGTATGGAGGCCCGTGGACTATAATAGGTCACAATTTCTCACTCTCTTTCCTTTTTTCATCTGTGCATGTGGTCGTAGTTGCTTTCTTTGGCTACTTTTTCTTGTGGGGGTTCATTATAGCTTGTTGGGGGGGTAGGGTTTCAATTCAGTTTTTACTTCCTTGGTGTTGCTTGTTTGATGACTTAGATTAATGAAAACTGGTTATGGAATAGGAGGATGTGTCACATCAATTTTGATAACTTTGTGAGAATTAGTGCAGTTCAAGCAACGAGAGATTTTCCAAGGATTACAAAGCCTATCAATGTTTTCTACAAGGAGTGTCAGATTGGAAAACAAACATAAGTTTCAAAGGTAAAGAATAATCTTCTATCAGATTATTTGAATTCGTGCATACAGACCTTTGTGGTCCTACAAGAGTGAGAAGTCTTCAAGGTGACAGGTATTTCATGCTTTTGATTGATGATTATTCTAGAATGACATGGGTTACTTTTCTTAGAGAAAAATTCAAAGCCCTAGATAGATTCAAAGCATTTAAAGTTATGGTTGAGAATGAAATGGATTTGAAGATCAAATGTTTAAGGTCTGACAGAGGTGGAGAGTTCACCTCCAATGAATTTAACATGTTTTGTGAGAATCATAGCATAAAGAGGTACTTGTCTGCCCCTAGGACTCCTCAACAAAATGTAGTGGTTGAAAGGAAATACATGACTGGTCAAGAAGCTACAAGGACTATCATGAAAGAAGCTAACCTACCAGAAGTCTACTGGAGAGAAGCAATTCATACTGTGGTTTTCATACTTAACAGAGTTCAAGCAAAGGAAAATAGCACAAAGACCCCCTATGAGTTGTGGTATCGAAGGATGCCTACTGTCAAATACTTTAGAGTTTATGGAAGCAAATGATATATCAAAAGAGATGATGAAAACTTAGAAAAGTTTGATGCAAGGTCCAATGAAGTATCTTCCTTGGATATTGTAGACACGTAAAATATACTGATTGGCATCATGCATCTGATCCTGACTTACTAACACCATTTCTTCCTAAATCATCCCTCAGTCTAACCATTTAATCAAATTCCCCTATCTAATTAAATTCATCAATATTTGTCTCTTGAATAAATAAATTATTTTATCTAATCAAGTCAATCTCTTTTGTTAATGAAATCCATCCATCTGATCTGATTATCCCTATTTAATTAAATAATCAATTTATTTGATTAAATATCTAAAGTCTATTCATTAAATTAAATAAATTAAAACCTTATTTGATTTAATCTAACACCATCTCTTTTAATTAAATAAATCAAAATCCTTATTTAATTAACCTCTAATCATATTCTTCTCTTATCTAATTTAAATAAACCCATAAATCTAAGTCAAATAAGTCACATAATCTAATCTCTTGTTAAATTAATTAACCCTTGATTAATTTAACCTCATCTCATGTCACATCCTCTAGATAATGCAAGTTGCACATGAAAATAGATTTAATTCATTTATTAAATCCCTATTTTCCCTCACAAGGCATCTTTTGGAATATTCTCTCAATTTGAATTCAAAATTCCAAGTCAACATGTACATCCAACAAGGCATTTAAAACCTCTTACATGTCCTTTGCCTTGAGCCAAGTGGCATTTATTGCATTTTCCTTTCCCTCTTACATGTCATTTCAACAAATTTGAATTTCAAATATTGGCATTTATTGGCACAAACCCCAAATCTTGCACAACCACCATCCATTCATAGCTTGACAAGTGGCACCATATCATTGGATGAATGTTAGTCCCACATTGCTCAAAGTTGGACTTTCATCCATCTTGAAATCCTATAAATCAAGAGCTCCTCTCCTCATTTGATCATCCACAAACATTGCAAAGTTATTATGCTAAAATATTTAGCCATTTCCATCTATCATTTGAATTCTTAGCTAGGCTCTTTTGCAGATTTGGCTTGAAGTTCTCATCTTTTCTCAAAGTGGATTAAGATCATCTTCAACATATCAAGATTTCATCATAGGAATTGGGAAGGGAAAATTTTCACATCAAATTGGCACCAATTCCCCCATGGGATCATATGTTTGCTATTTAAATTAGGATTAAATCTAGTTTTATCTTTTGTATTGTGTTCTTCATCATTTTCTTTCCTATTTTGAATTTGTAAATGGATTTCATGGGGAATCCTTGTTTTAACATGCATTTCCTTGTCTAGCTTGTTTATTCATGTTGTTTTGCAGGTGCTAGGAAAAGGGTTCGCACAAATATTCTACTAAAAACAAAGCTTATAGATGTTACAACAAAAATATAAGAAATATTGTTGAGAGTGCAAGTGTCAAAGTTGATGAAGATCTGCAAAATCCAGTGATAGTAGATGGATATGAATTAGATGAACCTACCTACAAAGAAGAAGAAAAAAAATATAAGGAACAAGAAGCATAGGATGAAGAGGAAGAAACTCCGAAAAAGACTCCTAAAACCCCTAAGTATGTGAAGAGAAATCATTTAGAAGAATAAATCATTGGAAAAAAAAGAAAAGGTGTGTTGACAAGAAGGAAATATGTTGAAGAAGAGGTAAGTTTGTGTCTACTTTCTAAATTTGAACCTAAGACAGTGAGAGGTATGCAAAGATGAACATTGGATGAAAGCTATGGAAGAAGAACTTATGTAGATTGAGAAGAATCAAACTTGGGAACTTGTCCAAAGATCGGGAAAAAAAAACATAATTGGATCTAAGTGGGTGTTCAAAAACAAACTAAATGAGAATGGAGAAGTAGTAAGAAACAAGGAAAGGCTTGTGTGTAAAGGACATACAAGTTGAAGGAATAGACTTTGAGGAGACATTTGCTTCGGTGACTAGAATGGAAGTAATCAGGATGTTTTAGGCTTTTGCAACACATAAGGATTTCAAAGTTTATCAGATGGATGTGAAGTCTAGTTTCTTGAATGGAGAATTGGAAGACGTATATGTGGAACAACCAAAAGGATTTCAATTATTAGATAAACTTAATATGGTCTTCAGTTTGAAGAAGGCTTTATATAGATTGAAGCAAGCTCCTAGAGCTTGGTATGCAAGGTTGGATAAGTATTTGATACAAGGATTCAATAAAGGTACCACAAATAGTAATCTTTACTTTAAGGTTGAAAAAAATAAAATCTTAATTGTAGTTGTGTATGTTGATGACACAATTTTTGGAGGAAATGAGGTAATGTGTAAAATTCTTGCAGAAGACATGCAAAAAGAGTTTGAGATGTCTATGTTTCGGGAGATGAATTTCTTCCTTGGGATACAAATCAATCAAATAGATAAGGGCATCAAAGAAATATTGAAGAAGTCTGGAATGGAATACTCCAAGCTAGTATATACTCCTATGGTTACTCGTTGCAAATTCAACAAGAATGTTGAATCCCCTAAGGCTAATTAGAGCAAGTACATATCTATGATTGATGGACTGCTATATCTAACTACTACTAGATTGAATATCATGCATGTATATTGTCTCGTGGCTAGATTCCAAGAAGATCCAACAAAGTCACATGTTGTAGTAGTGAAGAGGATATTTAGATACTTAAAAGGAACTTCAGATCATGGTTTTTTGTATCCAAAGGATACTAATTTCACATTGAGTGCATACACATATGCAGATTGATCTGGTTGTGTGCATGACAGAAAAGTACAAGTGGTGGCGCATTCTTTCTTGGATGTAGCTTAGTGTCATGCCTAAGTAAGAAACAAGATTTAGTTTCATTATCTACTGTAGAGGATGAGTACATTGCAGGAGCATCTTGCTGCACACAAGTTTTGTGGATGAGGAAAACATTGAAGGATATCAAAGTGGTGTATGATGAGCCTATTTCTATCTTTTGTGACAATACAAGTGCAATAAAAATTTCAAAAAATCTAGTGATGCACTCAAGGAAGAAACAAATTTCAATTAGATATCACTTTCTGAGAGAGAAGGTTGTGGAGAGTGAAGTGAAGCTTGAATATGTGCTTACAAAGTGTAACAACACAACTAGATTTAATTCAAATAAATAAATATTGACATCATGAATATCAATTTAATGACACAAATTCCTTAGCTAATTCCATTTAGAAAATTTCATGTCATAAATCACAATAAATCATAAATAAATAATTATATTCACTTCCATATGTCAATAGTTACATAAATGTTTGACTAGGCATTCAAAGCCTCTAAGTCAAATCAAAATTACATAGTTTTCATATAAATACATCATTTGTTCTTTTACATCAATGATACAACACAATAGTAGAATTATGATATGATTCCTTCATAACAACTCACCTCCACTGGTGGATGAGAACGTGATTGAGGTGATTTTTCACCCAACCATGAAGCAATGCTTCCCAAGATTCTCTAGTCAATTGAAGAAAACTCGACTCTGCACGAAACACTTAGCAAGAGATACAGTTTTCAAGGTGGAATCTATGTGTGCCTAACTACATGCATTTCTATCTATTTTTTTAGAATATGCAAGTTCCATGTTAGGTGTTGATGCCAAAAATTGGCAAGGTAAAAACCCTTTATGGGAAACTTAGTTAATGGGGGGACCAATTGCGCTAGACTGAGTGACCTCCAGATTTTTAAAGAAGCTGACTTTTTTTTGTAATTGGGGTTTTAGAATGGGAAAAAGAAGAAAATATAAAAATAAAATTATAACTAAGGTAATGCACCAAGATGTAGATAAAGGCATGGTAAATCTATCCTTTGGGAATAAATTCAAGGGCCTGTTCAACAATCTGCTATGTTTTAGACTCACATAAATCAAAAGAAAAGATCTGAACAATTCATCTAATGACATAAAATGATTATAGCATACATCCACTAAAAAGAGGACTCAAAGAGATGATCTAAATCAACAATTTGTATTTAAAATCATAGAAGTTCTTGCAAATGAACAATCTAGACAATAATGGCACAATATTAATGTATTATCAAATAACATAAGAAAAATAGAAAGGCTGAACAATGGCATAGTCTAAAAGTTTCATATACTAATCTTAAAAACAATACTAAAGGCCTAGTGTCTCTCTCCAATTTTTTTCATCTTCTGAACTCATTTTTTGAAGTGAGAAGTAGTATTTATAGCCAACAATCCACCGCCTAGCAAGCTTATAACAAAAAAGATTAAGTATCTTTTTGCAATGATGGCTGTAGCAAATGATTTCCCTTGGCCATTGCAACAGAAAATATTCAGGCCATGGCATGTAGACACTTCCCAGCTAGATGCATCCCATGCAAATGATGGAAGTGGTCGAAGAATATCCGAGCAGACAAGTGTTGTTTCCCTAAGGAGGTAGTTACAACAAGTGGCAACATATCGAAGCCTAGCGTTTGCTCTACTCTTTCCTTTTGATGAGGTCCCCACAAGGAGATAGGTGGAAACAGTGTTTATTACCAACTCCGTCCATGGGGTTCGCCAAAAGTTTACTCAAAAGGAAGCTATGTGGCATGCAGACGGGGCCTAACGAGGAAGTGAAGGGAAGCAGTTAAAAATAGCTCACAGTGAAGACACGTGGGAGCATAACGGGAGTTGGTTGAAAAATGAAGGGAAGAATCCCTTCAGAGAGTGCTAGGAAAACACGTGGAAGCAGCTGACAGAGTATAGCAAAAAGAAGCTTGATGAAAGGCTAAGGGAAACATGTTGAATAAATGAGGTGGGGGGGTAGAACTTAGCAAAATACAAAAATCACTCGAAGGGAGCTTGAAAATTTTTACATTCAAAACTTTTGGCGACTACCAAGGGTGTTTCGCCTGCAAAACGAGGAACCCAAAATTTTCTCTGGCTCACAAACTAGAGTGCCATCCTTAGGGTCAAAGTTTAGAAAGAGCTTCCTATAGGGGCAACCGGTTAGCCTCAGATGGTCTTGATACATCGTGTAGATTCTCTTGCACTTTACTCAAGTTGAGCATTTCTTTATAAGGAAACACTACAGGTAAAATGACCCCTAAATCACATTGGAAAAGCAACTATGCTATCAGATGAATGATGCCCTCAATATCTATTGTGATAGGAGGTTGGCTGAAACTCTGAAAAGTGGTTGGGTCCTGCTCCTCCTCAATCTTCACCATAATTTTCTCAGCTATGGTGACCAACTAATCCTCAAGAAATGGGGAGGGTAAGCCCATCTTAGTTAGCTAAGAGAAATTTTCCCACATGCCATCTATAGTTCTATTCAAAGTAGTTGCACATGCGTTGGCACAAAGCATAGTAGAGTGGCAATGGATAAATTTGTTCATTGTCTTGGAAGCAACCTTTTGATCCTCAATCCCTACCTTTGCTAAGTCATCGTCAGAGACCATGTATAACTTATTTAGAAAAAAATTTCTTTAGGGACCATTTTCGCAATGAAATGCAAGAACTGCTCAATTACTCCACAGACCTCCCTACTCAATTTTGTTGCCTCTGACATATGTTGAAGCATCGACTGTAGTTGTAGGAAAAAGGCCTTGATCTTTTCCCAATATGAAATATATATCTGTTGAGCCATTGGAATGAGGTCTGACTGAGTAGCAAGGGCTTGGGGAAAACTCCTTAGAAGGGAAATTTCTGCATCCTTCGAGTCGACATCCTCAGTCAATTCCACAATTCTCCTGTTGGCGGATGCAAGTTGTCCCTCAATGTTACATAGCTCTTTGGACCAGTTTTCCTTGGACCGACTCTTGTTTGTTGATTTTGATTCAAGAGAAATCTTTGTCTCTTGAAGCTCCTTTTCCAATTTGGCTTGTTGGGCCCCAAAGTCTGCCTCCTTTTCTTGCATCTTTTGCTCGAATTGAGCATGCTGCTATTTAAATTCTTTATCTTTTTGTTGTATCGCTTGATTTTCTAAAGTTAAGTAGTCCTAATACTCTTAGTTCTTCTTCCACAACACATCGACCAGGGTGGGGTCAACAAATTGGAAATTTGTAAGTTCCTCTCAGAGTCTATATTGCTCTATTTCTATTGCTTGCGCTTTCTCTGACAAGCGCGCAACATTTTCCTCCATCACCTTTCCCTTTGCTTGTAGGAACTTGACCCTATCCTACACAAGATTTAACTCCTCTTCCTTATTTTTTAGTTGGTGACCAAACTTGATGAAGTACATGGTCACCACCTGTTGCGTTTCTTCCATGAGTTCAACTTTGTCCTGCAATCGAGCTGCTCTCAAATCAAGTCCCATAGTATACATGTTGTAATCATTCGACAACATCTCCCCTTGTGGTTTGACAATGTTTGGGTACATGGTGGAGAAATTCAGTGTCTCCTACGCCTCATTGTACATAGTATACACCTTCAGCTCTTCCACCTTTTTGTCATCCTTCACTTTTTGCTTTCAAATCTTGAGGGCTCATGCTTCCTTTGTAGCATTACCCTGTGCTATGAATTGGGATGAAAAGTGAGCTATCCCTCCTACAATAGGTGCACTAAGAGGTAGGGAAAAAGGGAACATAAGTGTAGCAAGCCCGTGCATTTTCCTCTTCGAGAGATTGACAATCTGTGGAGACAAATTGAGAATTTTCCAAAGTTCAATTTGTGAACCGACAAGAGAACTCATTGGTTGTTGCGGCGATTTTTGGCTCATGGAAGACTCCAATTGCTGGGTGAACTGGGTCGTTCTTGATATAGTAGTAGCAAGAGGAGTTTCAATAGCAGCTGCGCTTGAGGAAAGAGAGGCAATAACGGATTGCGCAGTGGTAGATAGTGTAAGGGTCTGTGGAGGCATTAGGAGAAATGGCCTTGTTTGGGAAATTGAGAGAAACCTCCCACAACCATTGTGGTAGAGATAGAGAAAGCAGGGTCGACACTTGTAGTGATGGGTGCTGCAGAAACAATAGGGGCTACTAAAGATTATGAAGTTAGAGAAGAAGGAGCAAACACTACCTATTGACTGGATGATTGTGGCTCCTGGCTTACCATGACCTCCTGGCTTGCTATGGGGGCTCACGAACTCTCCTCACTAACTGCTTCTATGCGCTGCCGTTTGGTGGGTGGAGTGTCCTCCAATTCTTTGGTTTTTGACTATTGTTGGGTCACTCTTGTTCTTGTGGCAGCCCAAGCGAGTGTTTGTGAAGCTCTTGATAGATTTAGTCGCACATTTGAAACAAATTGGATAGGTTAGTTTGTTGCCTTTCTCTTTTACTAAGCGAGAAGGTTGACGATACTTTGGATTCTTTCTCTTCAGGCTCTTCACTAGAGTCATTTCCCTTGTCCGCGCTTGAGTAAGAAACAAGATGCTCATCATCCCATATCTCATCAAACTGGTCATCTAATTCCATGCTTCCATAATCGGCCTCGGGTTTTCCAGTCTCCTGGCAGTATACCCAAAAAGTTCTAATTCTTTCCATGGTCCATTCTTCTCCTTGTCGTAACTTGTTGAACAAGGCAGCCCATTTTTCACTTCTCATCATACATCGCTGTAGGGAAGTAGAACTTATGCCATGGTGGCCTATTATTAGCTATAGAAATGTGGATGAAATCAACCAGTAGATCATCCAAATCTTTCAATGGGTTCCTCCTCTTCTCCTTGTAAGGCCGCAGGTGGTGTATCACCTTGAAAAATTCATTTGGTGTGCCATTCTCAGGGTTGTAATCCTAATTATCACAAATTGTCACCAACCCGAGATGAGCCAACTTATCCTCCAACAGGTTGTGCATTTGTTTCTTGTTCATGACCACCATTTTGAAGGTTTGTGGGTAGATGAACAATCCCCTCTTTTTGGCTTTCCCTCCTCAAAATTTGTAGTCAATAAGAGATACTTGCCAAAACATCTCAAGGGCTAGCACCCAATTCTTGACATAGGTCGGAAGGAAAAATGGTTCTCCAGTGAAACAGTGTAGCCGCATGAATGTGAAATTCACTCTGAGAAACTAGTCACATTTGGGGGTGAAGTTCTGCATCTATGTAGTGTGCTCCTTGGTGAGCCGGTTGAAACTATCATACCCCTTCAAATCTTGTAAAATCAGAGTCAAGAAATAATTCAAAAATGCATAATAGTCATAGGTAGCAGAGAGGAGAGGATTCCATACAAAAATTAGCTTTCATTTTCCTGACCCATCAAAAATAGACAACCTCATATACTTCTTAAAGAAACTAGGGTTCTGGTGTAAAAACATGTGAGAAAGGAAGGAAACCTAAACCTCCGTTGCATTGAGTAATCCCTGATTTTCCTTAGCATCTCATTAACAATGTAGTCTACAAAGTCATAACAGAAAAATGTATGCTGCTTGTAGAATTGAAACCCCAGACCCAACTCAAATTCGTGCATATCCTTGTTGGTGTCTAGGCCACAAACAAATTCCAACATTGAGAATGCATCCTGCATGTCTCTGGGGAAGGTGATGAGCAACGTCAGAATCTTTAGTGGCTTTTGGTGATCTGCCTTAGGCCTTTTGGTTTTTGTGTTGCAAAATTCTTGAGCCTTTTTCATGCTTTTGCATACTCTTTCTCCCTTTGTTGGTTTGAATGATTCTACCTCTTCCTATTTGGAGTCATGGTTAGAGATGCACAACATATTCCAGATAGCTTCTGGATAGATATTTACCTTTAATTTCTAGCCCTCGATAGTGCTGGTGCGTGGGTTGAAATGTTTGATGGCCGCATCAACCAGTTCTAGGCAATAGTGAACAAATGGGACCATATACTATGGGAGCCCACTTTACCATAACTTTTGAGACATTGACAGTAGGCCGGTGGATGCCTTCATTCATTCACACGCCGCCTTCCTCAAATTCTTGGGGTTTTTTTACAATGGGATCATGAATATTATCCCAATCCTCCTTGATTCGGCTTTGATCCTTGTAATTTTTGGGCTTCTCCAAAACCCGTGTGTTTTCCCATTCTAGTTTCTCTGGTATACCAAGCGAAGCGTAAGAAACATTTTCAAAAACATAGATGACTCTTGCTCTACGCATATCATCAAATAAGCTTTGTGTTTCTTCTCCCTATGCCTCTACTCGTGCTTCTATTTGAGAACTCTCTACCATTTCCTATTTTGCTAGAAATTTTTTCTTAACCCAACTTCCTGCAATTTTACCTCGGCTCTAGCTGTACTTAAAATTTTTGTTTGCTCTGGGTAGCATTTTCTGAAAAGAATTCACAATGCAAAAACCTTTTGAATGCAACACTTAGCTATTTCCTTCTTTGGGTGGCCAACTATGCTCACCTACTTGCATTCAATTCGGCATGTACTGCCAATTATTTGCTTGTGCAAAGTGAATTACTTGCCATTTTGAAATGATAAGAATTCATAATGACCCTTAGCAATGATGTACTTCCGACGTGATTTTTCTTGGAACTTGAGCCAAGGATTTGAAGGCAGATTAGGCATTGTATGCCATGGAAATTAATATCCCAAATGGAATGATTATGCCAAAGTATGTAATAAGTACCCAAAAATATTTGCATTCTCCTTTGAAATTTGAGAAGTGTTTGCAAAATGACACCTCAACATTCGGCTGTATGATGTTGGATGCAAG
Organism: Sequoia sempervirens; assembly: GCA_007258455.2. Classification (NCBI taxonomy): domain Eukaryota; kingdom Viridiplantae; phylum Streptophyta; class Pinopsida; order Cupressales; family Cupressaceae; genus Sequoia; species Sequoia sempervirens. The sequence continues at coordinate 8,533,953 of VDFB02026320.1, forward strand.
GAACACTGAGAGGGGTGGGGTGAATCAGTGTTCAATGATTTTGACTAACAAATCAGATCTAAAAACCATCAACAACAATAATAGAACTTTATATTACATTAGTAGCACATAACAGATGAAAACATGTAGTCACATCAATAATCACCATAACACCATATATTTTTACATGGAAACCTTGTTAGGGGAAAAACCATGATGGAGATTAATCCAAAAGTTTTACTCTGTTAAAAGTAAAAAAAAAGAGGGGAATGCACTTGCATTTAGGCGCACTACCTAGAGCTCATTGCTCAAGAAGGAGGCTCACTGCCTTACAATTATGATATAGATTACAACAAAATTTGAACTATGAATATAGCATCTACAAATGCCTAGATTCAGTTTCACTGAAGCACACAATCTGACTTTGGACCTTCTGCTCAAATATGTTTTTCTCTTCTCTATTCTCCAATACACTATTTAAGCTCACTCATTTTCTTCTTCAATCTGGAAAGAGACAATCTAAATTGAATTTTTAAATGAGAAATCATTTCTTCTTCCTTCCTTTCCAGGGGCATAGACTCCATAAATATCTTGACACATTCAATGAGTTATTTCGGGAGAACATCCTGCACACTTTCCAACTAAATATTGTTATCAATAAAGTACCTTGCCAGAGTGTTTTCAATAAAATCCTATTCATAAGATGGACCATTCAACCATATGCTAGATATCTTTTGCATGCCATCCACATCCTAAATGATTTGCATTATCTTTGAATTAAAAAAAAGTATTTTCCTCATCACTATCTTCAACAATTATTGTTTTTGCTTCATCTGGTTTTAGTTGATCTTTTGGAATACATTCTTCAAAAAAATTATCTTCTACATCCACAACCACTTGAATTTTCCCTTTTTCTTCAATATCTACAGACTTGGGTGCCGGAGGAGTGACACCAGCCGTATCCTTCTTTCTTTTATACTTTTTCTCTCCTTTTCTGAAAGATGATTCAATCTCAGTTATTTTTTCCGGAAGAGGAACAACACCTTCTCCAAACCTTTCTAATACCTTTCTAAAGAAACTTTCATACACTTGTTCACAATTTTCAAAATAATTGAAATGATTGAATATTTTCTTACAAATCGACATATTCTCTCTCCACACTACATTATCCTTCAATGACAAATAGTTTAGAAAGTACATCAGAATACATATTTCCAGAGTACCAAACCTGAATTGGTAGCCAATATCCTTCGTTAATTGAAGATTCTCCAACAGTTGCTCCTTCACTAGACTACACAGATCAAAGTCCTCATTCTCAATTATCATTTTGTGGGCGATATATGTAGCACCTGTCGAGGTTGATCCTTCTCGGTTTTTGAAATAAATTTTGTATGAAACTCCATAAGCCACATACCTTGTTAAAGGGCCTTTAATCATTGAAGTTATTAGATTCCTCTAGTCTCCCCTTATTCCACTTAGGGCTTCGACCTCCATATTGCGAATCGACTTCTTCGTCGGTAATTCACCGACATTGCATAAGCCAGTTAAATTTCTAATCACATCCTTGGTAATTTGATATGGTCTATCCAAATTGAGAGTATTACCATCTAATTTTTTCAAGAAAAATAGAATCACTTCTACATTGACGAAATGAGGATAGTCATTCCATATATCCAAATTCTTGTGCTTTGATCCTTCAATCCTTTTGACATCAGTGAGCAATTTTTTTTTTTTTCATCCCTAATCTTCTGGATGTTATATTCATCTAAGGTTATGGTACCTTTGATTTTCTTCATGTTTCGTTCCGAACAGAGTTGTACAAATTATAAAATTGATGAGAAATCAATGATTAATAAGAATACCTAGATATTCGCCACTAGAATGACTTTTTTCCCTTCAAATTTTGTAGAAGATTGCTCTCGAACTTTTCTCCTTCAATGCTTGGTACCGAAATAGGGTTCAAAATTCCCTTTTATAGCTTTACTTTTTTCCGCAATAAATGTGTTTCCCTAGAAGTTCCGATTACATTCTAGACTCAGACAACAAGCTAAGAATTCAACTTCAGACCTATACCATTTTGACTAGTTCATCATATCATTGCAAATACTTCCAGCTATTGATGACATCCAAAGATTCAATGCCAACAATACACAAGGGGGGGTCAAAAAAAATTTGCATGAAAAACTCCCCTTAGGTCATTGACCTAATATCAATTGCTAGAGGAGCTATCGGATAGGGCTTCCGGTATAGCTTTATTTCCTTCATCCATTTCACTTTTCTTCACCCGTGTCTTCTTCATTTGATATTTTATTTCTTCCACATAATATTTTGCTTTACCTTTATTGTCTTTATGTGAATTTATTCCTTGATACACCAAACCTCTTTTATTCATGTTCCTATTTCCGCAGAACTTTGCAATGTGACCAAGATTGTTATAATTGAAACATACTAGACCTTTCTGCCTGTACCATCCATTCCAATGATTTCCTCCTGATCTGCATTGATTAGCAACATGTCCAAATCTTCCACAGGTATAACATTTAATGTTATTAGTACTGATAGTCATACTCCTGCATTCTAAAGCCATATGACCAAACTTCTTGCATTTGAAGCATTGACCAGAGAATGATGGCTCACTAGGGTTTATCTTTCTTCTACACTGAGAAGCCATATGTCCAAATTTATTACAAACAAAGCAATATCCATTAAATATTTGAGCATTAGGTTGCCTTATCAGATGCCTTCTTCCTTTGTTCTTCTTTTCAGAATTCTTTTGTTCAGATCTAAAACATTCTCCCTTCTCATATCCAAGCCCTCACTTAGCATTTATATCCTTCTAATTTTTGGTTATTTCTTCAAGCTTGGTAGAACTTATCCTAAAATTTTCTTTGAATTCATTTGCAGTTGCAAGCTCATTTCCAAGAATGACTATCTGTCTCTCAAGCTGTCGTTCATTTTTTCTATATTGTTGTAGTTCAATCTCCAATTGGATAAATCTACTGTTAATTCTGCTGAATTCTTCAGACTTTTCTCTTAGGGACTGGGCCAAATTCTCCTCATTCTTCTTTCTTTGTTCAATCTCTTTATTAAACTTCATTGCCACAGATTCCATTTCAAGTCTTAGGGCTGCATTTTCCTTGGCTTGCTTTTCACATTCTCCTATAATTTATTTTAGATTTTTATTCAAATGGACATCATCCGATCCTTTGTTTCTTTCTGCTTCAACTGATCACAAAGTTCCTTTCTCTTTTCCCTTGAGTTGAATTTATCTTGTCCTTTAGTGATTGAATGAATTTTTTGGCATCTACAAGATTTTCCCTAAGTTCCATGATCTCTGCCTTAGATTGATCAAGATCATCAAGTGCCACCATCAGCTGTTGTTGAAGACCACCAGCATCCATTGTAATTCAAGATTCACCTTAAGCTGCTAAGCTTCTGAAGAGGAACCTGGCTTTGATACCAATTTTTGGATGCAAGGAACACTGAGAGGGGGGGGGTGAATCAGTGTTCAATGATTCTGACTAACAAATCAGATCTAAAAACCATCAACAACAATAATAGAACTTCATATTACATTAGCAACACATAACAAATGAAAACATGTAGTCACATCAATAATCACCATAACACCAAATATTTTTACATGGAAACCCTATTAGGGGAAAAACCACAGTGGAGATTAATCCACAAAGTTTACTCTGTTAAAAGTAAAACAAAAGAGGGGAATGCACTTGCATTCAAGCGCACTGCCTAGAGCTCATTGCTCAAGAAGGAGGCTCATTTCCTTACAATTATAATATAGATTACAACAAAATATGAACTGAGAATATAACATCTACAAATGCCTGGATTCAATTCTACTCAAGTGCACAATCTGATTTTGGACCTTATGCTCAAATTTGTTCTGCTCTGCTCTGTTCTCCTGCTGAAAACCCTTCAGTAGTACAACTAATATTTGATCAATCAATTGCTCTACTCTTTTTCGCACACATATACATCTCTCTTCACATCACACATACCACACACAAAGTGAATTTCTGATCTTCCTTATATATCTGCTAACCCAAAAATTCAATACATGTCGACCTTTCAATATAATATTCTTTGCATATATCGACTATGTCGGCCTTAAATATTTAATTAGAAATGAAGCGTACCTTCATAAGTTGATTATACTTATAGAAGGGATCCACACCATGATTGTAAACATAAAAGATAGAAAAATAATTATTCCACATACATCTGTGATCACCCACATGAAACATGTTGGCTATAATGAAAAATAGATCATAAGACATGCCACCAAACCTCTTAACTCAAGCTATGATTAATACAACACCACAAAAGTTCTTCAGTAGAATAGTGTACGAGATAAGAAAATTTCCTTGGAGATCCACACTTCAAAATAGTGATCCGGTGAAGTAGTCGGATCAACAGACCAACCGGATGTCTTGTTCTTTACTTTCTCTACCGGTAGAATACAAAGACTTAGATTCTTTGCCAGTATAAGCGCAACTAATATTGCGGATCAAAATGTAGACTCGAGTTGCCATCAATGACAACACAAGTATCCAAAGTTGACCTCATCGAAGCCATATGCCAACATATGAACTACTGCCGAAGTCTGCCGCTAGCTTATGCTAATTAGTTAGATTCCGCTAATCTTGCACACAACAAATCATATGTGCAGATGCAACTGGGTGGGAAATTCAAGCAAGCCTTGGTGCAAATTTTGAGATGGTACTTGATTAACCTCATGCTTATGGTATACAAATTACCATGCTTATCCTAGCCATTTCTATAAATAGGTGCTCTAGGCAGTAGTGAAATCACACTTAGTAACTTTTAGCAGAATAGGTGATAGGTGATTGGCTTAGCATTTGGCATTGACAGTTTGCGTAGTATTTGCATAAAGTTTAGAATTAGGCGATTTGCATAGGGATTTAGTCTGACAGTAGTATAAAGCTTGTCGCCATAAATACCTCAATTAGGTTGGTCTCTCCTAAGTCTTGAATGGCCTTTTTGGGTGAGATTTCAACTAGGCACCTTAAGAGGATAACCAAAAATAAGCATTCCTTGGCCATCATAGCCATGAAAAGGGTTTTGCGGAGGGATTTCCTTGAATATGAGGATAGGTGTAGAGTTAACACTAATGTGTGCTCTCACTTTTTTGTGCTGATGCTCAACATCTAGGTTCCTAAGCCACTGGTTCTCCACTTGGTCAAAGAGATCTTCCCGAAGGAATACCTGAACGGTCTTGGAGAGGTGGTGGCGAATGCTGCATTTGGCGGAGGTATCCCAATTGTGAGCGACCTCTAGAAGTTCATTGAAGAAGATGCGATCGTATTGTTGTTGCCGTTCCTGAGCAGTTTCTGACTCTAGTCGCAGGAAGAACATCACCAGAGGGTCATCCATGCATGCCATTTCCTCTTTCGCTTGTACAACATGGTGGCCTTTTATGACATTGATTAGTACATGGACTTCAGGAACCTAGTGTTCCCTCCGCCACTTGCCATTGCTCCTACAGACACTATTACTGGTGGAGATGAAGAAATTGCCAATGCTGCCATTGATGCCTCTATTGCTGCTGCTCATGCCCATGACTAAAAATTTCTTTTTTATATTTACAAAAACTAAAGCTCATTAGTCTATTTTTTGTATATATGCCTGAAAAAGGCCTTATAGTAGCACTGTAAAGAAAATACATAAATTATATAGATATATACTTTAAAAGCGTGGCATCTGAGCCATTTTGATACTGTATTTAGCAAAGTATATAAATATAATGAATTATAGCTTATGTTAAAATTCATGTCTCCTTTGTTTGTTGTTTTGAAATGTGGATTGTCATTTCTTTTCTTGCATATGGGTGTATTTTTCTCCACTTCATGGGTTCTTTTATCTTTATCTGTATTTTGCAATAATGGGTTCCACTCGCTTCTACTTCCTTGCACTTGAAGAATTAATTATTGAAAGAACAACCAACAAAAACACAAGGGAAAAAATAACTACATTATTCACATATTTACATAGGTAGAACAATTCAAGCGTAATTGAATAATTTTAGATGAATCTCATTGACTGAAATTCCCAATGGTTCATTCTCCATTGTTTCTAATTCAAATGCGTTGTGTTCTTTGCATTGAATTATTTTGAAAGGGCCTTGCCAAAAGCTGCCAAGCTTCCCATGTTTCCTAGGCTTTGTATCCCTTTCATTAAACTTTAGCACTAATACCCCACACTTTAGGCCCTAGTTAGATGCTTTCTTGTGAAACCACCATTTAACAACTTGCTGGTGGTTAGTCATGGCTATTAAGGACTTTTTCCTCTTCTCTTGTGCTTCCAGCAACTTGGCCAACCAAACCTCCATTGTGCTATTTTTCTCTACCTCAAGAGATTTGAGTAATTGTAGTATCAGAATTTCTATGGAGATAGGCAGTAGCGCTTCCTTCCCATATACTAGCTCATATGGAGAAGTCTTGAGAACCTACTTAGGAGTTATGTAGTCTGCCTAGAGTGTTGCCCGAAGGTTTTTATGCCATTGTCTTTGGTACTCTGACCCAATCCTTTTGAGGAGTTGGACTAAATTCTTGTTCATCAACTCGGCCAAGCCGTTCCCCTGTGGGTAGTAGTTTGATGAAGTTTTTAAGAATGTTGCATGAGAAAGTGTGAACTGACATACCTTAGAGCCTAGAAAAGCCTTGGTGTTGTCCAAAATGATGGTTTTAGGCAGGCCAAATCTTGTCACTAGTTCCTCAAGGAAGTCCACTATCTCTGTCTCTGTCGAATTCTTTAGCGACATGTCCTCGGTCCAATTAGTGAAGTAGTCTGTGGCTGTTAGAATCCACTTGTGTCTAGTGCTAGAGTAAGGACTAATCATTCCAATGAAGTCAAGGCCCCATTGTGAAAATGGCTCATCAACCACTATCAGATTAAGAGGCATCGCATAATTCTTTCTTCTTCTGGCAAAGAATTGGTTTTCTGTGCAAGCTTTAACCAATGAGTAAGAGTTGTTGAATAGCGTCAACCATAAGTATCTGATGCACATGATTTTGATGGTGGTGGTCTTAGTGGAGAAGTGTTTTCCCGCGACACTACTGTTGAAAGTGTTAGGATTCTTTTTGCTTGCTTTGTGGTAACACACCACAATAGAATGCTATTGAAGTTCCTTTTGAACAAGATCCCTTCGATGAGCGCATATCTATTGTTCTATAAGCAGTAGAATCTTCTCTTCTGAGAAGGAAGGGTTGATGAATATTTTCCTGTGTGCATAAATCTCACTCTATCCGCTAGCTAGTTGCCTTTGGACTTAGATTCGTTTGTTAGAACTAGCTTCGGTTGCTCCTCTTCGGTGGCCATTTCTTCATTGTGTGCCAGATATTCGCACAGTCCTCTTCCCCAAATGGTCTTTGTAGGCTTGACCTCAATGTCGTACTCGAGGATCTTGGTGATCCAATTGGCCCTTTTTTTGTGATTTATCCTTCCAATATGTATTCACGCCCACTAGAATGTGCAACATAAATAATCACCTTATTGCAAGATATTAGGTGGCAAAAATTCTTGAGTCCCTTTACTATTGCGAATGCTTTCCTTTCGATGAAGTTGTAATTCGTCTCGTATTCTTTCAAGGTCTAGGAGTGGAATGCTATTAGGTGTTCTCTCTTTCCTTCATCATCTTTCTGAGTTAAGACATTAGCAATGCTTGACTTGCTACTAAATACATACATTATGAAGTCCTTTGATAAGTCTAGATTAACCAGTACAGGAGCTGAGGAAATAAAATCCTTAACTTTTTCAAAGGCTTATCTGGCCTCTTTTGTCCATTTTAATGTTTGATCCTTCTTCAACATCAGGATGATTGGCCTAATTATTCCTAAAAAATCAGAAATAAATTTTCTTACAAAGTTTACCTTTCCTAGGAAAGACTAGACGCCCTTCTTGTTGACCAGAAGGGGAAGTTCTTTGATTGTTTTCACCCGTTCGAGATCAATTAAAAGTCCTTTGGACACCACATGTCCCAATAGCTTACCTTGCGGTACTCCAAAGACACATTTTTTTAGGTTTAGGGATACCTCGAACTCCTGGAATTTTTTGAAAACCATCTTGAGGTGATCAAAATGATCATCCTTGGACTTGTTGTGCCCTCAACACACACGCCCTGTTCGGAACAGGGACCTCTTTTCTTTCGCCTTGCTAGGTCATTCTTTTGCTACCTCATTTTACGTACCCCATTTTGGTGCCCCTGATGGTCAGCGTACCTCCGAACTCCCATTTGAAACTGACCATGTCTTGTCCACTCTATCTTGGTTAGGTCTTGGGGCCTTTCGGGCTTTCCTTGGCAGTCTTCTTCTGCCAGTGGCCCTGGTGCCCATTGGGCTCGACTCTCTGGGTTTCCATCACCGGATTTTCGCTGGGCATTCACTATTTCCAAATGGCAGAGGGTTTGTGCCTTCTTGGACCTCGAGTCCCAAATCATTAGTTTCCTCCCGATTTAAATTCACGAAGTTTATGGACTGCCTTCCCTCGTCTCGGGTCCAGTTCGCTAGAGTTCTGTCACCAGATTTCCTTGCGGACTTCACCATTCCTGATGGCTGATCTGGAGCATTTTTCCGCCTCCCCGAACTCCAGGTCCCTTCTTGTCGTTGATGTGAAAAGTGGGTCTCCAACAACCGTTTTGCCACGTCCTTTCGGACCCTAGACACCAAACCTCCTGGCGCCGTTTGCTGATTTCAAATCCACCAACTCTTGATCAGCTATACCGACATTAAATGAAGCCATTAAATGTAGATGAGGGTATAAATATTGGGACTCAACATGTCATTTTCAGTTGTCAGGTTTGTAGAGGAAGATTAGAGTGCTTGTCAGAAGAGATTGGTGCATCCATAACCCACTGCCCTCATGCCCGAGATCACCATTAGCCACTTGTTGTTGATTCCACACCGTCTGCTATCAGGATTTCAGGTAGGTTCACCGTTCATTGTGTTGAGAATTTTTTTCTTATGATTTTATGTTTAAGGTAATGAACGAAATGGGCTAAAATGAATTCGATTGATAGAACACATTGAGACCCACAAAACCCACATTTTGGAATCTTGAAAACCTCCAAATAGGCCTCCTAACATTCAACCAGAACCAAACACCACCACCACCATTCCTCATGCAAGGAATTCATGCCCTCTGGGCTTGACACCTCTCTCTACCATTAAAGAACTCAAACGATGAACTTTGAAAGCGATGAAGTGCCCTCTTGGGCTCGTCACACTGGGACGCCACCGACCAACTACCATGAAACTTAGCACTCGAAATCTTGCCTCCCTTTGAACTTCTCGGGCTCGCCTCGCTAGGAATCCTTTTCTAGGATTCCCCTGGGTGCTCACCATTCTCAAATGGTAGAAGGATTCTGCCTTCCCAAACCCCAGGCCCCGACTCATCGAATTTTGCCTAGTGAAGAAGTGTCACCTTGAGACTACTCTAGCCCATCCTGTCAGACTTCTGACCTCGGGATTCTACCTCACCCCCGCCATTTCCAAATAGCAAAGAGGGTGTTCCTTTCCTCCCTCCGGGGTCCATTTGACTAGTTTTCATCTGAAGAATTAGATTTACAAGGGCTGTGCCAACGCTCCGTCGGGTCCTAGTTCGCAGACTACTGTCCGTAGACTTTCGATGCAACTTCGTCATTTCCTGGGTCCCAAATTTCCATTCACCACGAGAAACAAACATCGATGAACTCTGACATCCAAGTCTGGAGTTGGGTCTGATCCATCAGGATGCTCTTGCCAGACTTTCATTCCACGTCTGCCATTTTCAAATGATGAAATCCTAATGCCTTCCTGCTTCCCCGGGCCCGAGCACCTTAAAGTCCATAGAAAATCATCGGCCGAATTTTGACCTTCTGGGTCCTGGTCCCCAAAGTTTTGATTCTAGAATTCCCTTCCTTCCAAGCTGTTGCAAATATCAAACTCCTAGCATCTTTCTGACCCTGAAACTCTAGGTGCTCCTAAAGTGGTCAAAATAACATCAAACTTGAAAACCAATCTTGACCCACGTGCTAAAATTTGACCTTCTTCAACACAATCCTTTCAAACCATCAAAATGTGAAGACAGGAGAAATCGCCTGGATCTCCCCAGCCTATTCGCCCCTCCAAAACAACATTCCTACTAGGGAATTCTGGCCCTTTGGGCCTGAATTGTCTGAAATCCCTTCAGAAAATGACTAACAACATATGAAAGAAAATATTTAACTTCATTAAGCATAAGATGTCTAACTGGATTGAGTTCATGGGATTTTGGATAATGTTAATAACTGTACTCATTATGTCTATGCTTGCAGGGTATATGGAATCGGGCACAGGACCCTCGAGGGGAATTGCAAAGAAAGACAAAAGAAAGAAAGAAGGAAAAACCCCTTGTGGAAGAGAAGAAAAAGATTAGATGAAATACAAGTTCTAGGGTGAGCCTTTACATTCGAAAATCATCACAGAATGGAAGGAAATCATAGAAACCAATATCGGCCACGTCGATATTGATGAATTCAAGCGAAGGGTCATAATTCACCTGAAAAATGACAATGTCAGGTTAATCAGGCAAAGTGGGATCGCAAAAGCTGCGGGCTTCCCCTCGTCTCTCATTGCCCCTGAATTGGTCATGGCCTGCAGCTAGGCCTACCAGCCCAAGACAAGGACCAGCATTGACAGAGATGGGAATATCCTCGCTGACATGTCAGCTGAGGGAATCACGAGGACTTTTCACATTCCCACTTTTGAAGAAATGGAGATGCCCACAATGGAAGAAGGAAAGGCAACTTGGGATGAAAACCCAATGGGTTGCAAAAAGTTGATAAACCAATACTGGCTCAAGGAGAAAAGAGGCAGCACTGCGAAAGTTCCTTGAGAGCTATTTCACAACGTTTTCCTTGAAGACTACCATGACCTGGTGACCATGCTGAGTCGGTTAATGGGCCTCCCTTCTGCTACCTTTTTTCAAGAATGGATGGTATACTTTATTGAAAAAATCCTTCATGGGGACGAGGATGTCACCAAAAAAGCCACATTCTACTAGGGAGGCATCATTAGTGACTACTTCCATGAGCAATTCATGAACAGGAAAAAGAGTTCCAAATTATGATATTAGGTCAGATTGTGCCCAATATTTGAAACTAATGACAAAATATGACATTCCTACAGTACAAATTGATCCAAAGAAAATAAAGCCTTATTTCCAAAAGAAGATAGAGGATTGGATGTCAGATGAGATAACATTGGATTTCATGAGTTTTGTCGCACATGCCTTCACCCAATCAAAATTGTTTAGAGATCACATTGCAAAGTATGATGAAGACTGGAGTAAGCCTGAGGACAACTCAAAAGAGTGGAGTTATCAGATGCTATGGTCCGAGATCATAGAGATTGAAAAAATCCAGCCAATGATCTTGAAATTCATAGAATATGCAGCTTTGAAGAAGCAGCAAGGAAACCCTATTATCAGTAAAGAGCTCCTAAAGGAATAGCTACAGTAAAAGAGCAATCAACTAAAGACAAAATGCTACAGTGTTGTCACTAGAGGACAAAATAGGGATGTGGACAGAATTGTATTTTAAATTGTGATATATTGGGGGGTAGGTAGAACCCTAGTTTGTAGTGGATCTTGGCCACACAATGAGATTGAATCTTTGCCATTCGTTCTACTTTTTGGAAACTATAAATAGGGGGTCTCCTCTCATTTTCAAAGGGAGTTGAGTTGTTGTAAAGACATGCTACTAAAATTTATAATGAAAATATATTGACTTGGTGTATTTTTTGATTTCTTCACATGTTTCATGGTTCAATCTCCATTGTTAGATGCTTTTTTTAGATTTACATATCTGTTTTAAGTTAGATTTAAATTCTTAGATAGATTTTCATAATGTTGTTCCGTAGTTATGAAAATTGCTGCTGTGTAGATGCCTTCCTGGTCCACACTTTTTACTATTTGCTATTGGTAGATGGCTATGTAAAGTTAGTCTGGGATTGAATTTAAAGTTGATCCACATTTTTATCTTTGTTCATGCATGCCTATGGTGAATGAATGGTAAAATATCTATAGGCCTTAGAAGATAGCACAAATTTCATGAGACTAAGATTTCTGGTTAAGTGAAATTATGTTTGAAGGAAGCTGTCCACAACAGGAACTCCATGATTAATGTTCATAGTTAGTTGCAGATCTAGGAACCTTCTCTCTTCCCTACTCTTTTTATTTTTTTAAGAAATAACCCGTGCTAAGGTTTATTGCACATTGTAAAGCCAAACTTAAAGAAAACACTGAAGTTTTAGATTGTTGTTTGAACCTACAACAAATTGCACCGTAACTCCCATCTCAGAAACTTCAAAATTTAAGATCCATTCCGCATCCATCTACGTAAGTTTTCCCTGTGATTACTAGCAAAGTCACATCAATCATCAACTGAGGAATTCCATGCAAGTCATGACCTGACACCCGAGAGACCTTGGGGAAATTTTCAGCAACTTGCTCATTGGAGGTTTCCTTTCAAGAGAGGTGATGCATCTATGCATTGCCTATGTTGAGAAAGTGTACAAAACACCCATCAACAGGACTTAGAGAACATAGTGAGATTATCTAAATAGATCAAGATGATCTTTTTGATTAGCTCACTAAAAGCAATTTCCATGGCTTGCTGGAAGGTGGCTCTTGCATTCGAGAGGCTGAAACGAATCTTAGCGTATGTGAACGTTTGCCACTTTGTAGTGAACTTCATTTTATGTTGGTCCTCCTCTTTGACCCGGATTTGATTGTAGCCGAATAAACCATCTAGCAGAGAAAACATTTTTGAACTTTCCACCATTTGTAGGATGGACTCCATAGAAGGTAGCAGGTAGTGGTCTTTTAGGGACACTCTGTTCAGGTCCCAAAAGTCAACACATAGGTGGATATATCCATTCTTCTTTTAGACTAGGACTAGGATGGATACCCATGTGCTATGTTTGATTAAGAAGACAATCTGTGACTGGATTAGCTTCGTTACCTCTTGCGTCATTAGCGCTTCAATCTTGGGATTCATTGGCCTCTATTTTTGGTGGATTGGTTTTGTGCCTTCCACCAACTCTATTGTATGTTGGATAATATCAAGATCATATGCCTTGAGGTCATCATATGATCAAGCCACCACTCCTTCATAATTTTTGCAAAAGTTGATGAGCCTTTCTTTATCATCATGTGGGACATCCTTCCCAACTTTAAGCTTTCTCCCATCTCCGAACTGAAGGTCAACATAGTTGCTTTTGTCTGCGAAAAACTTCCTCTTGTCATTCCTTGCATCGTCACAATTGAAAATATTTTCGAGAGTGACTAGTCCTTTCGAAAGCTTGTAAGGTTTCAACTGGATGATTTGATCATCATAAGCCTCGATGATCTTCGGTTGGAGCTGGTCAAAAAAATTGGCTAATTGTTGGATGAATGAGGCAATGTGTTCATCACTATTGAACACTTGCCAGCTTTGATCATTGTCTAGAATTTCCAATTAGACTATCACTTGTACAAAGCATTCATTGTGAATGAGGTCGGAGGTAGGATCAAACTGGAATCCAATTGCAGCCATGCAGTCCGCATGGCTATTTTGTTCTCGGGGCATTGTCTAGATGTTGAAGGCTTCAAAGCCTTCAATCTAGTCCCAAACTCGATGTCTATAGGATCGCATATGAACATTCTTTGCCATGGAAATTCCCTGGACTTGGTTGACTACTAGTTCAAAATCTATGAACACCATTAATTGATTGATGCCCATTCATTCTGCAAGGCTTAAACCTTGCATTAGACCTTCGTATTCAGCTTCATCGTTCGAACAGGCGAACTAGAAGTGAAAATATCTCAATGTCTTTTCATTTTGTCGAGATGTTAAGCATATCCCAACTACTGTTCCCACTTTGCATCTTGCTCCATCGAAGTGCAATGTCCATAGTTCCAAAACTTGACCGCCCTTGGGTTCCTTGGTGACTTTCAAAATTTCTTGTTCCTTGTTGAAGATGACATAGGTGCTCAATCCAGTAGCATTATAGTTTTCGAAAGGGTCAACGTCTATATGCTTACTTAAGGAAGCATCTTCTTGATTGTTCTGATCTCCGGGCACTTTTTCATTCCCTAGCAACTTAGTGCAATATGTTTCCTCCTTGGTGGAAGAAGTATGGGCGGCCTCAAAATTAATCATTGCTTCATCAGCCACATGTTCCGAATGCAGAGCTTCAAAGACTATCTTCATTTTTGCACCACACTTGGTCCTAAGGATCATATGCGACCAGTCTAGATAAAGATATTCGCCTACCTTTGAAGTGAATTCTCAGGATAGACAAAGGCCGAACATGGGGGGAACGTCTATAATCACAGTATCTTGTGGCATTGTGATGCTAGGGTAGAAGAACATAGTCAACGAAAGGTCTTTAATGAGATCAACAATTTCAACTTTGTTTTTGTCGAGCTGCATAACCCCCTTCTTTAGAGGTTCATAGCTAATCCCTAAGGCCTCAACTATTTGTTTCAGCATAACAGTAGTGCTAGCACCATATTTGGAGATGGCATTGTGCAATAATTTATCTCCCATGATGAGGGCTAGGAAGAAGGGCTTCGGGTTTGACTTATCTTTAACCTCAGTAGGAGCTTCCACTATGCTATTCATGAGAACTTTGGCAGGAGGAGATTGATCAACAACCTTCCCTTTGAGCAATTTCTCTTTTGGTTCAATGATTGGATCCTCCTGGAGAGCTTCCTATAACAATGCTTTCTGTTCTGGAATAGCTAAGATGTCCCACAAAGACACATTAGCAAATGATTTTTTCAATTGTTCCACCACATTGAATGGTGGAGAATTCAGAGGCTTCTTCTCCTTAGATTTGGTTATAACAATTTCCTTTTGCGGCGGGCATTCCTGAGCCACTGTAGAGATGTTGGATATCTAGTCGCAAGCCCCTTTGGGCTGCAGACTGACTAGTTGCAGGACGACAGGTTCATCCATGAATCTCCTCTTCGAGTGGGTGTTATAATTGGACTACACTTGTGGTGCTTTTGATGTGGATGCATCATTTGTGAACACCACCTCTTCTTCTTCCATCCATGAGAAGAGTGCATGATCAGGAGCAATGTATGCTTCTTGCTCTAGGGACATCCCCTGCATTTGTGCGGTGAGCACCGTGTTGTCCATCTACGAAGAGGTATACGCATAACTTCCAGGATTTGACATTGCGCCTTGGTTGCGCTGTTCCACGACCTTTTGTTATAGATTGTCGTGTGGGAAATTTTGAGGCATATGCGAGTTGCCACAAGGGAAAAACCAAGGGTTGGTGTTATCAACTAGGTTGTTTTTCCCTATAGTTAGCTCTTTGCTCGAGCTTTGGTTAGCACTTTGCAATGGAGAAGGCACTGACACTATTTGATTAGTTGTTGGTGCCTACAAACTTGTGTGAGCACCCCCTTGGAATTGGTTTTGTTGATAAGAAGGACTTCTGCCTTGATAATTCTGATAAGTTAGCTTCAGAGGCGCTGCTTAGTTCCTCTTAGTGATAGTTATTTCATTGGCAATAGTCCGCATAATTTCTTTAAACTCGCTCATCTCTTCCTTTGAAGATCCAGATGTAGAGACAATGTTCTATGGTGCATTCAGGTACATGTACATAGATTGAGGAGGAGATGACGTGCTGGTAGAAGGCATCTCTTAAGTAGGAACTGATATTTTAGGAAATATAGGCATGATGGGCTGAGGTGGCAACTTCCCGACATCTATCAAATTTTTCTCCACCTTGATAGCGATGCTGTAGGCGCTTGATAGAGTGGTTCCATCGAAAGATTGGATCATCATCGAGATGTTGGGGTTGATAGATTTCAAGTAGAACATGAATGCTAGCTCAGGCGGCAAGCGGATATCAACCTAGATTCTCTGCCAACTTGTATGGAACTGAGCATTGAAGTCAGTCATGGCTTTGTGCAGGGCCTACTTTATGGTAGACAATTGATAATATAGTGATGAACGATCTCCGTCGTTCACAAATATTTCATAGAAAGGATCTCCGAGCTTATCCCAGGTACTAATAGTGTTTTCTAGCAATGTGCGGTACCAATCCAACACCTTACCTCTGAAAGAGGCTGCAAGCAGCCTTAGCACTACATTTTGGTTTGTAACTCTATGCACCAAAGATACGTTTACAACATCTTGCAGATGTTCGGACAACGTTCTTGAGCCATCTTTGGTGAACTTAGGTATAGCCTTTAGAGCAGATTATAGGATAGCAGCCCAAATAGAAGGTGCTACTAGTGTGACAAGAGGGCTTTCGATGTCCCATGCCACATAATTTCTATTAGTGACGGGCAACATGGCTAATTGCAAGGGAGGAGGAAGCAGAACATTCACTAATTGGGTCATGGCTTGTACTGTCCCTAATGGCTGCACTAATAAACTGGGATTATTCATTGTTTGCGACCTAGGAATAGGCTGGTGGCTCATAGACCCTTTTTGAATTTAGACTCATTGAAGCAGTCCCACCGGGTGTGCCGGAAAAAAGAGAAACTGTTGATGCCAAAAATTGGCAAGGTAACAACCCTTTACGAGAAACTTAGTTAATGGGGGGACTAATTGCGCTAAACTAAGTGACCTCCAAATTTTTAAAGAGTTTGACTTCTTCTGTAATTGGGGTTTTGGAATGGGAAAATGAAGCAAATATAAAAATAAAATTCTAACTAAGGCGATGTGCCAAGATGTAGATAAAGGCATGGTAAATCTATCCTTTGGGAATAAATTCAAGGGCTTGTTCAACAATCTACTATGTTTCAAAATCATAGAAATCAAAAGAAAAGATATGAAAAATTCATCTAATGACATAAAATGATTATAGCATACATCCACTGAAAAGAGGAGTCAAAGACATGATCTAAATCAACAATTTGTATTTAAAATCATTGAAGTTCTTGCAAATGAACAATCTAGACAATAATGGTACAATATTATTGTCTTATCAAATAACATAAGAAAAAAAGAAAGGCCAAACAATGGCATAGTCTGAAAGTTTCATATAATAATATTAAAAATAATTCTAAAGACCTAGTGTCTCTCTCCAATTTTTTTGCATCTTTTGAACTCATTTTCTGAAGCGAGAAGCAGTATTCATAACCAACAATCCACTTCCTGGTGAGCTTGTAATAGAAAAGATTCAGTATCTTTTGACAATAATGCCTGTAGTAAATGATTTACCTTAACTATTGCAATATAAAATATTTGGGCCATGGCATGTAGATGCTTCCCAACCAGATGCATCCCATGCAAATGATGGAAGTGGTCAAATAATATCCCAAGCAGACAAGTGTCGCTTCCCCAAGGAGGAAGTTACAACATGTGACAACATATCGGAGCCTAGCGTTCGCTCCACTCTTTCCTTTTGATGAAGTCCCTGCAAGGAGACATGTGGTAGCAATGCTTATTACCAACACCGTCCATGGGGTCTGTCAAAATTTTACGCGAAAGGAAGCTACGTGGCATGCGGGCAGGGGTCCGACAAAAAAGTGAAGGAAAGCAGTTAAAAATAGCCTGTGGTGAAGACATGTGGGAGCATAGCAGGAGCCGGTTGAAAAGCAAAGGGAAGAATCCCTTCAAAGAGCGCTGGGTGGACACGTGGAAGCAATCGATAGAGTATAGCAAAAAGAAGCCCGATGAAAGGCTAAGGGCAACATGTTGAATAAATGAGGCAAGGGGCCGAAACTTAGCAAAATACAAAAAACACTTGAAGGGAGCTTAAAGAATTTTATATTCACATTAGGTAAATTCAATACAATAGAGAGATGGTAAATACATGGTTTGTTTCATTTACAATATATAACAAATGATTGCAAAGCATGGCCAAGCTTGTGCCGTATGAAATACAACTTTAGTTATATTTGGAGAAGCAAATCTAATCTCTCTGGAACCCATTATCAAAAGTAAAGCTTATCATATCAAGGGGTATCCCTCCCTTTAGACCATCTATTAGAAATATTCTGTCATTCTATAGTCTACCAAGAATTCTTGTATCATTCCATTCAAGAAAAGTCAACAATATTCAATCACACATGGTATATTTGCTCATCTAATTATCATATGTGTTTGCAACTCAATATTGTTCCATAATTATAGTTTAATTCCATTTGCATAACATTCATAGCTTTCTCAATAAGTAAAGTAAATCAAGATGAATTAGAAGGTAGACCGTATGTATGTGACAATGCATAAAGGAATCCTTATGCATGGTCACATATATTCCTAGAAATGAATATTTAATATGCGTATACATTATGAAAATAAAAACCATTTTCCTTCTTACATGTATACAAAAACATGGTCAGAGAAAAAGAGAAGTAGCATCAGTTCCAATTAGATGTACATTTAAATCAGTTTATCATCCATTTTTCAGTTTAGATTCTCACTAATAAAAAGAACACCTACTTCACAGTCATTGGTTTCTTCATAAGAAACTTTTCAAAAAAATAACAGATCATATCTAGAATAGAAACACTATTCATTCATTTTGTATTCAACTAAATCATACTTGTTCCTTATCAATCAAAATTTCCATTGTTGTAGAGAACACTATAAATGAATTTATACTTTCCAAACAATCGACCCTAATAAGGGATATGGACAACATGATATCAACACCCCTTTGGGGTTTTACCCTCAATGAATGATGCCCATCGAACCATGGGTTTGATACCCATACAAATCTATACCCATCAATAAACATATGCATGCTCTGTGTAGAGTCGATACTCGACTCAAATAAAAGAAGAAAACACATTGGTGTTCTCACATTTAAATGTATCAACTTTCAGAGACTGTGTATATATATATACTTTCGTATTCATATATATATATCCATTCAATATTACAAAGTTTTCATTATCCGTGGCCTTGAAGCTTTGCCTATGAATGACACAATAAAATTTACACATTGAACGATATATGTTTGGTTCCATCTTAGCCATTAATAGTGGTTGGTGAGCAATACAATATAAGATCACAGTTAACATCACTTGGCCATAGCATGCAGAGGGTGTCACCACCCTCATACCACAAGAGTAAAAATCTTATACAATAATAAGGCACACCCAAATAAATACAATAGGGAAAATAATATGATTTTTCACCCCCACGACACGACATAGAAACATGCCGAGAACATAAGGAAAGCACAAATTAAGCTTCGGTTGGCCGAATAGCCACAACCATGAAAGAAATATAATGGGCATTGAAATCCTATGGTGGGTATGTTACCTGACCCATAATATGAAATCAACACTATAAGGAATATAAAAACATAGAGCCTTCAAAGGCTCAGTCCACATGGGAATTACAATGATCAACATAATCGATTGATTGGGTATCATTTACACAAGATATACAACATGCACAAAAGGCACAGAGAAATTCCATAATGGATAAATCTATTATTCAGATAGAAAATAAATTGAATAAGAGAGGTGTATGAATAAATGAAATACCTCCAAAGGCAATGCCTCAAATGATTTCTTCTATGGAAAAGATTCTTCTTTTTCCACCCACTAGTCGATCTTCTCCTCCTTTCTCCCTCTTTTCTGGCTTTTTCCCTTCTTTTTACTCCATTCCCTTTTTTGTTTTTTTTTTTTGACCCCCATCAATCCTTTCTATCTTTGGAAGATATGGGTCTTAATTTTTCTGCCTCCATTATGTCGTTTGAGCCGCCCACTCCTTCATTCTCTCTACATTGACTATGGATTTTTTGGCCATAAAGGGAATCAACCTCTCCCATTTTAGTGGGAGTTACAATATTTGAATTCCCATAATTATTATTTTATTTTAAAATTTGAATTTGAAGAAATTCATTCACACAAAAATGTTTGTATTTATATATATAAATATACATATACATATATTTACATACACATATCTTTCCCATGATTACATACATACATACGAGATTACTTCCACATTCGTTTATTCAAATTACTTTTCAAATTAGTCCAAAAAGAGTATACAAATGGAATTATTTCTTCATACAAGGTATATATATATATATATTTTCTTTCTCATTTAATTCCGTTGAATATATATATATTGATTTCGACCAACAATTGAAACAAGAATGCACAATTTTTCTCTTTCCTTTAGCTATGGTTTTCATACCAAGTTTGAATGCAATTTTTCAATCTTTCAATATTCTATCATGGTGTGTGTTATTCCATATTCCATTCTTTCTTACCATGATCATCCAGCTAAGCGTGCCTACCACAATCAAGTTATTTTCCTTCAACTTGTTTCATGCATACACATTATTACACTTGCCCAAGTTTATCAGTAACCTTCAACCGATAATCAAATTAAAAAAAATAATTTCTTAAATCAGGAAATTACACGATATTCATTTTCATTTTCATTTGCATCATTGCATTCTTTTCATTTCATTTCATAAAATGCTAAGTTCTATTTCCAATTATTTCAATTTCCCAATTTTTAAAATGTAGAAATGAAAATGAGATATAACATCCTTCCCCACTTAAAAGAGACATCGTCCCTAATGTATGATCAAACAAAATTGGTTTTACATATGTTTCTCAATTCACATTTTCTCCAAATCAAACATCATGGTGTACCTGTGTGTGTGTGAAATGTGAAAAGTTAGTATCAACACAAACCTTAATGAAACAAATTATATTAAAGATTCAAAGCAAAAAAGGTACTCTAAATTGAAATTTAATGAATCTTTCAGGAACATCTCATTGCCCTCTATTCTTAATGATTCCTTTAACCTCTTGGCCCTTAGATTTCTATGTGCAAAAAGGCTATTAGAATGACACTTAAGAAACATGATTAGTATTTAACATGCAAGCTAATTAAATTCCTACATGAAACTAAATGGTAGAGATGAATGATGGGTGACTATAATGAATGGAAAAATAGTGGTGGATACTATAGTGGTGATCTATATGATTCTATAGATGCTTAAATGCAATCTACAAATATACTAATCTAAAATGCAACTATGATGCAAAGGATGACATAAAATGAAACTATGAAGTAAAGTGTTAGTCTAAGATCTAACTATGATGCAAAACATGATATAAAAACTAATTATAAGACTCCAAAATGCTCCCAAGCTCAAATGATAAACCTGCATGATAACTCTATTCAAAACTAGATGCAAAATAGAATGGATGGCAAAGGGTTGTATTTATAAGCTTTTCCAAGCATCTTGTGAGGTGGCAATAATCAACGGTCCAGATTCAAACAAAAAGAATGGATGGTGGAGATGGAGAGAATCAAAATGTTGTCCCCTTGACCAAAGACAACATGCCATTTGGATGGAAAAATCTCTTGACCAATGGGAAACATTCCAAATGGATGGAAGACTCAAGTGTGGGAAGAAAAGACCATGTGTTTGAAAATTGGTGGAAGATAATTCTAATTAAATTAGAATTATCTAATTTCATGTGACCTTGGTGAGGTGGAATGAAAAGTTGTAGATAATTCTAATTAAAAATTAGAATTATTAGATTGTTCCCTTGACCAAGGGAAACATGCCAAATGGATGGGAGAATGAAGTGTGTGAGGAATAACCCATGTGTTTGAATGCAACATGTGTGGGAGAATCAAGTGTGTGAGGAATAAGCCATGTGTTTGAATGCCAAATGTGTGGGAGAATCAAGTGTGTGAGGAATAAGCCATGTGTTTAAATGCCAAATGTTTGGGAGAATCAAGTGTGAGGAATAAGCCATGTGTGTAAATGCCAAATGTTTGAGAGAATCAAGTATGAGGAATAAGCCATGTGTTTGAATGCCAAATGTGTGGGAGAATCAAGTGTGTGAGGAATAAGCCATGTGTTTAAATGCCAAATGTTTGGGAGAATCAAGTGTGAGGAATAAGCCATGTGTGTAAATGCCAAATGTTTGGGAGAATCAAGTATGAGGAATAAGCCATGTGTTTGAAAATAATTTTAATTTAAAAATTAGAATAATTTAATTTCATGTGACCTTGGTGAGGTGGCATAAAAAGTTGTAGACATGTGCTTGAATTCCTAATATGAGATTAGTGAAACTTAATTAAATAAAACAAACTTTATAAATTCTTTTATTTAATTAAATTAGAAGAATATGATTTTTTAGGTTCGAAGAATTAAAGGATATGAACAATATAAATAAATTGTGAATTTATTTATTTGCAATCGAATATTAATTAAATAACTAGTATTTAATTAATTAAATGTTGTGACCGATTTTAGGTGTATACATTTTTCCCCTCTTTGAAGTAATGTGTTTACACATTGCTTCAAAGAAAATTTTGATACCGGTGCCAAGAAAATAAATTTTTCGATGCCCCAGACATTGATTTTCAGGTGATGATAGATATATGTCCCCTCAAGAGATAAATCAATGAATTTTTGAATTTTTAGGATTTTTGGAAACTTTTGAAAATTTTGATGATTTTTCGATGATTTGATGATGATCTCAAAATTTTATGTGTCAGAAATGATTTATCTCCCAAAAAATGATGTATAAGCCACCAAGTGATGAAATTGATTAATTAGGGCCCCTTTGAAAAATAAAACATCCCCATAAAATGCCACTTAATTAATCTTAACAGGTTAAAAAGTGTGATTAGAAAGTTCATTTGAGCATTTGGAAATTTGAAAACTTGTGAGTGATTTGATGAATTGAAGCCTTATGTTTCCTCCTTGTGTTTGATGTTTGATGATCACGTTCAACCGATTGATTTGATGATGTTGATGTGATAGTTGATGATTGACCTCATGATAGGTGAGGATCAATGATAGGATGATGATAATTGACCTCATGATAGGTTAGGGTCAATGATAGGATGCTAATGATTGTCCTCATAATAAGTGAGGATCAATGATAGATTGATGATTGACCTCATGATAGGCGAGGATCAATGATAGATTGATAATTGACCTCATGATGGGCGAGGATCAATGATAGATTGATGATTGACTTCATGATAGGTGAGGATCAATGATAAGATGCTGATGATTGTCCTCATGATAGTGTTGAAAAAAAAAGGACATACAACTGAGAGGGGGGTTGAATAAGTTATCACAAAATAATATTTTTTTTTAAACTTAACTTAATCTCATATTTAATGAATAAGGAATTAACCATAAGAAATTAACACATCATAGAGACAGAGAACACCAAGATCTTTTACATGGAAACCCTGTTAGGGGAAAAACCACGGTGGATGTTAGTCCACAATATTATACCCTGTTAAAAGTATAATGAAAACAATGAAGGCGAATGCACATGCATTTAGGCACGCTGCTTAGAGCTCACTACTCAGTTAAAGAAGGGGTCACTACCCAAAAATACAAAATAAGATTAAATCCAGAGGGTATGAACTGAGAAAATAGCTTCTACACAAGCTTGATTATAGTTCCAATTAAGCACATAAAACTCCTTCACTTTTCACTCAAACTACTTCACACTTCGCTCGATCTTCTTCACACTCTTCTCTACAATTGAATGATATTCACACATACACACATAGGAGCACACCCAACACATGAAGCACACTTTTCACCGATGAAACAATCACTCTCATATATTTGCTACATGAGATTACATCAACAACTTAGTTGACCAGAAAAATAAAACATATTTGCAATGTCGGCCCAAATTTACAATTAAATTTTCAATGTGGACCAAAATACCATCAACCAAAAAAGTTATGCGACCCAAAACAATATTCATGAGCGCGCAAAACATTCAAATTTTACTTTTCAAGGATCCACAACACGTTACCACCATCATGTCGGCCAATAACATGAAAAATTGAACATACAGAGAAAAATATTTGACCACTAGCACACCAAACAATGTGGACGTAACAAAAAGATAGAGAATGATCTAGAGACATCCAAGAACACCAAGAAACAATAGAGAAATATCTACAACAACTAGAATTACCAGAATCACACAATCTTCACTTAGGAATACTGACAAAGATCGCATAAATACTGTCAGACCACAACACAATTAAATCTATATGCATACCTCTAAAACTTCTGGTAGATGATCTAGATACTCTTAAGAATAAACCCTTTAGTACACAAAAACTGATCTTCAACGTATAAAACAATACACCTTCATGACCTACATAGTTCAATTGGGAACCTGTAACACTTTCTTTTACAATTTTCTCAATATCCTCGACATATACAACGTTCAATACACCAAATGCTAATAGTGTTGACATTAATGACAACCACAGATCAACAACATATGCACAACATCCAACAGATAGGTGAGGATAAATGATAGATTGATTATGATGATGATTGTCCTCATGATAGCCGAGGATCAATGATAGATGCTCACGAGATTTGATCGAAACTGCATTAGAGCTGATTAGATTTGATTGATTGATTGATGTTGATTAATTGATAAGATTGCTAATTTTTGATATGTTATGATCATAGGAGGATTTCCTCATTTGGTGTAGGAAGATTTAGATTTGATTGGGTGATGTGGTTTGACTTCTTTGATTGATTGATATGCCCTAGTATAGGATTGATTAATGTACTGAGACTTGATGATGTACCGAGACCCGATATATACACTAATTCAATTGAGACATTGATGATGTACCTTTTGATTTGAGACATTATGATACACTTCCATTTTTGATATTGATGTATCTCTTTATACCTTTGGGTATCCTTGTACACTTTAACATCATTTTGAGTTATATATGACATGCGGCGATGATGATGATTGATCTATGTGTCTATATGATGTTTATATGTGATGATGATCATGATGATTATGATGGATGCATTTGATTTCTATTTTATGATGCTATGTGTTGTTCTATATGATGATGATATGATATGTTATGGATACAAATGATGATGCAACAAATGTGTTATGATTCTATGATGCTTTATGAATGATGTCTATATGATGTATGTGATGGATCCTATTATTCCAATGAAATGTGATGTATTTTATGTTTTTGTTCTTTTCTAATGAAAATAAATGATGTAAGGATGAACGTATGATGGATGAATGATTGTGTTTTATGTTTATATGATGATAATCATGATGATTATGATGATTATGCAATGATGAGATGACAATGTGATGTATGCAATGATTGATGATTCTATATGCTTTATGGATGATGTTTTATGCTATGTGATATGGATATGACTATGCAAATGACATGTGATGTTTATGTGGTGATTATGTTGATCTAGCTCTTCCTTTTTTAGTCTTGGATTTGAGTAATAAAAAATTCATACAAACTGACAAATCTATCTTCACTATTGGTTTTAGATTTTCATAACAAAGGCATTATATCCTTTATTATCCATTCATGTTTTTCAACAACTTTTTATTTTTGGAAATCTTACTTTGCTGGACATGTCTTTCAATATTCTTATGTGAATCCAAGATCCATTTTATTAAAGGAATAAATGATTTCAGTGATGCATCAAGTTCAATTATGCCCCTATTAAAATAGAGATGTTTTTCTTCTTGAAGTCTACTGGATATGTATTTCAATCTTCTTAATGAACCAATTTCTTAAACCATTAATAATTGATTAAATGATTTGGATCATGCAAGTGAGATGCAATGCACTTTTTTTGTGTTTTCTGATGCAAGTATTATGATGTGATGCCTAGATGGATGAATGTGACTGATGATGCAACTGATGTGAAACTATCTGAAAATGATGTGTTTTTGGTTAATGTCAATTGTACTCAATCCATTAATGTGAGATAACGTCATTGTGAAATTTGTTGTAGTTTTGAAAATCCTATAGATATAGATGCAAACCAACATCAATGCAACCTAACTATGCAGTCCTAACATGCAAATGTAGTCATTGTAACAACCGATTTGTCATGCTTTTTATCATCATTGAGCCTTTAAAATGTTGAAAGTGAGTACAAGCATCGATGGTATAATTTAGACCATGATGACCTGAGTACTACTTCCATGATTTTTGATATAGCAAGTTAACAAAATCATCTAAGTATAATTAAACCGAGATGACCTGAGTATTGCTTGGGTAAATAGACAAGAGTTAACCATTTTCCTATGCAAATTCGGAATGTCATTAGTGATACTTTGTAGAGCATGTCCTGCGACAATTTGCACAGTAATAATGATCAACTCACAGACAACAGACAAAGAAAAATCATACTCCTTCTTGGCTCCTCTAGTTCAATACATCATTGAGGTGCTCCAAAGATATGATAGTAAAAATCAAAGTTCAACAATTGAACATTTGTGTTTGACATGATAAACCCTTGCTTCAGAAGGAACATCATCCATTTGAAATGGTCTTTTGGTTTAATTGATTCAGCTGTTTGATTTGGATGGTTGATGTATTTTTGATGGTGTTTGATGTTCAATGTTCAGTTGACATTTGATCGTGTTTTGGGTTGTGTTGTATTGTTGTTGTTTGTCTGTCAGTTGAAGCTCAAAGTTTATTTTCCCCTAGTCTAGGGTGAGACATGACCACGATGCCAAGATATGTACATGGTGCTTTCTGAGGATAGGTAGATGGATGGAAAAAGTGAATGGTTGACATGCTCAAATAGATAGAAAAGCTAGCCTATCACAAATAGCGCCTATTGCCAGGTTTTCACTACTTGTTTTTATTGCACTTTTTTTTTGGATTTTTATGATTTTTTTGATCTTTTTGATTTTTCACTTTTTTTTGTATTTTTGATCTTTTTTGCTTTTTCTGTATTTTTTGAACTTTTTTTCTTTTTTTGTTGTTTCCAAGACGCCTATTTGCCAAGTTTTCATCAAGGCAACCATTTTTTCAAGACATTTTCTGATTTTTTTGATATTTTTTCAGGACTTTTTCTGATGTACTGGATGATTCAGGTGTAGAAATTCTTGAGATGCAAGCTATTGAGGGGTTCATCAAACAGATTCCCTTCAGGTGTAGACAATTGATATGCTCCTAATCCAAAGACTGATACAATAGTGCCTTGATCCTGTTTGAATGACCGTGCTGGATGAAAGGACCCAATTGGAATGAGGAGTATGAGTGGAAAGTATGATGGATGATAGAGGTGATAGATGAAAGAGACTATGATAGGATCCCTAATGTGCATGCTATGTGGTCCATCAATCTTTAGACAAAAAGGAGTTTGGGCAACCAATGAGTTATAGTACTTGAAGGGATCGCCATCAAAGACACATTGAAATACAACACCAATGGAAGTGTAATGATATGACGTGTATGTGAACATGGATAGGTGGAAGGGAATATGTGGTATAAGTGACATGGATGTAGACCATAGATCAACAAGTTCTTTCTTTGAGTTTCTTGTTTGATAGATGCACCCAGTGATTTTTGAGGGAGAGGCATGTTTGGAGATCAACTTTTGCTCGCTTTGATTTTTCATTTATTCGATAGATTTTTATTTTGCCTAGGGGAATTTTCTGGATCTTTCTTTCTTTTTAATTGGTGCAATAGCTTTTTATTGTGGCTAAGGGACTTTTTTTGATCCATTTTTTCTTTTTATTTGTCCAATAGCTTTTTATTTTGGCTAAGGGACTCGTCTTGATTTTTCTTCCGTGGCAAGCTTTCTTTTGATTTTGAGTCTCCATTTGAAAAATGAATTTTTACCTTTTATTTTATATTTTCCTCCTTTATATTTTCTTTAGATGATACTTGTTGATCCATGCCTACAAGGTGGATGGATGTGGATGAGATGGATGAAGTGGGAGTGGTGATTTTCCATTAATGGAGCCTTTGATACTGTCCTTTTTAGTATTACTAACATCAACAGTGGCTTGCACATACTTAGTGACTTGGAAAGATGGATTGATAGAGGGAACATTAGGAGATTCATACCCTAGCCCAGGGAAAGTGGGATGGAAGGATGATGGCTGGATGCCCTCATCAGGGTCATGATCAAAGAGTGGGTTATCATAGATGTCTTGGTCAAATAAGGGGTTATCATAGGTATCAAAAGATTGGGTGTAGCCAAATATGGAAGGGGTAGGTGTATCATGAGGATACCAAAAGGTTTCAATCCCATCATGGTCATCTTTTTGCATTTATTTTGTAGCTGTCTTGACATCATTATTGGAAGTCTGACCCTTCTTGATGACAATCACAATATCTTTTACTAGCAACTCATCCAAATGGTATTCTCCACATCCTAGATCATGGATTTGGACCTTGGGGTTTGATAGTGCAATGACGAGTGGATGCTTTGACAGGTTCAAGATCACCATTTATTTGAGGAGATGCTTCATAATTGATAGGGATGGAGATTTCAACTTTCGGACTTTGATTATGGCCAGACATGAAAGAATTAAGATCTCCTTGTATTGTGATTTCAACTCCATTATGCAAAACTTTCAAGCATTGATGGTAGGTAGAGGATATTTCTTGCATTTCATGTATCCAAGGTCTTCGAAGGAGGATATTATAGGTCAAGGGGAGATCAAGGACTTGGAAAACCACATCCTTCACCATAGGGCCAACTTTGATTGGTAAAGTAACTGATCCCTTAGATGAACGTTCCTCTGCATCATATGCCTTCATGGTAATCTATTTACTTGAATCTATTGCACTTTTTGAATAATCCAATGCATGGATAAACTTTAAAGAGTAGATATTTACACCATCTCCTCCATCTATTAGAACACATTTGACCAAATATTTATGGTTTAAAACCTTAATATGAAGTGGAGCATTATGCGGATGGGTGAGCAGTGCATCATTGTTTTCTAAAAATGATAGGCAATAAGGTACAGTTACATGTCCCACCATAGCTTGGGATTGGAAAACTTTCGAATTAGTTGGTATAATGCTTTGTTTATCATTGATTGGATTACCAAGAGCAGAAATGTTAAGAACGATAGTATTGTACACATAGTTTACATTCTTTCCTTGGGTGTTCACTGACGAGGACTCCCCCTTTTCATAGTTTGGTAGAGGGTTCTTAAATGCTCCATGATAATTGTTTGTTTGAGGCCCCTCTACAAATATTGTCTTGTTATCAATCAAATCTTGCACTAAATGTTTCAGTTGTATGCAGTCATTGGTTTTATGTCCTTTGTTCCTATGAATGTCACATAAATGCGCATCATTCCACCATGGTGGTTTAACTTGTGGGTTATAATTCCGTGCCTCTAGAAATGTTATAACCTTGGCTTCAAGAAGCTCTTTTAGTGTTGATTCTAAGGACTGTCCCAAAGGTGTGAACCTTATTCGATTTGATGATGGTATTTTGTATGAGGTTGAAGCTAGTTAAGATTCATTATTGTTTGGGTTGTTGTTTTGATTTGTTTTGGTGGAAACTATTGTCAAATTGAATACATGTTTTGCATTTTGTGTTTCAGCTGAAGCATCATTGTTACTAGCATTCTTGTTGCATTGCCAAAACTTTGGTTTGTCATTATTGTTGTAATTGTTAGAGGAATTTGATGAGTTATTGTCATTGTAAAGCTTGATGACTCCTCTCTTGACTAAAGCCTCCTTGATTTTAATCCCGTTTTCAATCAATTTTTTGAAGGTTGGGGGGAATTGCAATTCCAATCTATAACTCATTTCATCATTGAGGTTATCAATAAAGATTTCTATATTTTCCTTTTCAGGTATGAGACAAGAATATCATGCAAATAGTCTTCTCCATTTTTGCAAGAATACAAGGAATGATTCACCCTTTTTTTGTTTCAAGTTACAAAGATCTTTCATGATGATGTCATGTCGGATGTTGTAAGAATATTAGGTGATGAACTTGTTAACTAATTCCTCAAAGGTGTTAATTGGTGGAGTGAGTTTGTAAAACCATTCAAGGAATTGTCCCCCTAAGCTACGTGGAAATAATCACATCAAGTAAGTTTCCTCATAGGAAAATTCAAGACTCTTGGTTCTAAATTCCCTCACATGATCAATGGGATCAGTTTTTCTGTTGTATTTGTCATACTTAGGGAATTCACAATGTTTTGGAAAGGGAATCATGTGAATACTTTGATCAAACGGATATGGAAAAATGTCTTGGATAGTGTATCATTTTGAAATTCCCCTTTGAATGTCAAGCATTTGTTTTTGGAGGTTGTTTACTAGATGAGTCAAGGAAACTACTTGTTCAAGATCATTTTTGGGTTTTTTTAGGAGATGCTTTCAGTTG
Organism: Sequoia sempervirens; assembly: GCA_007258455.2. Classification (NCBI taxonomy): domain Eukaryota; kingdom Viridiplantae; phylum Streptophyta; class Pinopsida; order Cupressales; family Cupressaceae; genus Sequoia; species Sequoia sempervirens. Next base: position 8,564,096 of record VDFB02026320.1, read on the forward strand.
ATTTACATCAAAGTCCTTGAAAAATTTGGCACCTTGTTTAGCTAACATAAGGAGGTATTTTTCCCCATTTATTTCAAAAATATTTTATAACCATTTGTGGAAATTGGGGTCTTGTTTAGCATGTTGAATATCTTCTTCGGTTACTTCTTCCCCTTAAGTGTTGTTGAGTCAACATAAAGGATTCTCTTTAGCCTTAGCCATGGTGTTTTGAGTTTCATTATTTTGAGTTTCACTGTTTTGAGTTTTGATAGTTGGAGTTTCGATGGTTTGCGTTTTGGTGTTCGGAGTTTCGATTGTTGTAGTTTCAATGTTTTGTGTTTCAAGTTCTTTTTCCTTGATCTTCTATTTTTTTAACCTTGTTTGAATGGGCATACAAGTGTTGTACTTTGACTAAAATTTTATCTATGTTTGGGAGAGTGCCAAGGATTACAAATAAGTCCAATAGAATGACAAATTCTATGAATGAGACTAAGTTGGATTTGATTAAATAGCTTCACTTCGTGATGAAAGGATGATAAATCTTGATAATGAAACTAGGCTTAATAATCAAAGGTGTGATAAATTTGATGATTTTGGAACTTTGAGATGCTAGATCTTGGTTTAGGTTGGAGAATTCCACTTGTAGAGGTCAATTTTAACAAGTTTAGACTCTAAGATACCTAAGGAATGATTCTAAACTTGAGAAGGTTCTGAAAGTTTGGTTCCAGCTATGAAATATGGGACAAGTTTTTCTTCCTATACAAGATGCTCAAATCTTTGGAAAAGTCTTGGATTTTGACAATAGTAAAACGAATACAAGTTGGGATTATTCTTTGAAACATTTTTGTAGAAATTGAAGACCAATCTCTCCCTAAATTTGTAGAGTGTTGAGAGACATTTTTGATGAGCTTTTGGACTAAGAACTATGGACTTTGGTTTCTAGATTTTAATCTTTCATGAAATAATTTGATAAAGCACATGTTTAGACTCTATTGTGTACTCTTGAGGATTACCAAGATGAGATGGATTGTCAGACAAGAGATGAATTTAGGTCACCAATTTTTTGATTTGGAAAATGTGCCAAAACAAGTGCAAAATGCACCAGAATAGGTGCAAGATGTGTTGATTCTGTTTTACACTGTAACCAGGTTTGTCTTCTAATCTACCTATGGAACTGCCAATTCCAATCAAGGGGAGCTTGAAGGACCTGGACCAACTGACAAGGACTTTAAAAAACCTCCTACACTTCAAGCTCTGCAAGACCCGAGAGGGTAATCCCTTAATGTGTTTATAACCTCTGCACCATTATCATAAACAACATTAACAATAGCAGACAATCTCACTTAATAGCTCAACATGATAGGATAATATCAAATAGAATCGGCTATTTATCGATAATATCAACTACCTGGAGCATGAGATAACTACAACACAATCCACAATATAAGATAGTCATTGATTTGCAATTTGTAGCAAGCTCTAGGCAAAGACAAACAAAGACTGAATCATATGGGTAACTACAACTTAGACTAGTGCCATATATCCATTGGGCAGGAGTCAAATTCATAAGCATTTAAAGTTATATGACTGATTTAACAATAACATATGAGATCCTTGAGGACATTACCTTGTAATCTCATCAATATGTACTCTAACTCAATACTACTTATCAAATCCTTATACATAACAGATCCTCCTACAATCCCATTCAAGCATTTTAATTAATTCCTTGAATTAAAGCTAAAATAGAATCATACACACCACAACAGTGAGATGGATAAAACAACCCTTAGTTATTTTATTCAAAGTTCAGATATGCATGTATAATAGAGAGACATGAGCTTGAATCTTTCATTTCAAGTCAAATGCTAGTACTGTTAAACAACATTAAATCGCCATGAACTCAAAACCTACTACAAAATGACTCAAAACCTAAATTGAATTTTTCTCTAAAACCATCAGACTTTACAAGTTGCTTTGCAACTTCACCTAGACTCGACAAAAATCTATCTAACTTGCTCCTCGTACTTCTGGCCTTGAAATCCTTCTTATAGAAAAATGAAGGAGCAGACAAGCATCGGTCCAAGAAGTCACATCTCACCAGCCAACATCTGATTTATTGATTACATTGTGCCAGTAAGTGCCTCAACCGCCATTAAAGCTCACCTGTACGCCGTGCAAACAACTTCAACCATATTTGACTCAGACTTTAAATTCAAGCTGTCAATCCTTCAGTTGAATCAAATCATCGAACGACCGTCTTAAAAAAAATCTGACACAATTGCCAAAATTGAAAATAAGGGGCCCACCATACCATACACTACCAAGGAAGTTCACGTGGTGGGCGCCCGCGATATCACAATCAGTAAAGATCCTACAACTTTGGATCACATGATGGCGGTCGACCGTAGATCTCGAGCATCAATGATCTCGTTCCTTCAACACAGGCGCCAGGCTTATCATTATCCATCAAGCAAATTTTTCACTAAGATTATAATAGGTTTGTTGATTTAAAACACGTGCACCCAAAGAGCACTTTAGTAACCCACCTTTTAATGTATTAAGGATGGGCAGTACTTCCTTTATTCTTTCAGCTTCATCAGATGAGACATGTGGTGCCCGTCCGTGATATCACGATCGGTAAAAACCTAGCAACTTTCGATCACGCGATGGCAAGCGACTGTTGATCAAATGGTAGTTGATCAACGATCACTCAAACTTTTATCCCCTTCGACCTCTCCAGATAGGACACGTGGCGCCCACTCGTGATATCACAATCAACCAAAGCAGTTTGGTGGGGTCATCGCGGGATGGTGGGGAACGACTGAGATTAAATGATAGCACATCAATGGTCGCACAAAATTGATCCCCCAGAAAGGGCATGTGGTGCTCGCCCGTGATATTGCGATCAATAAAGATCCTGCAATTTGTGATCACACGATGGTGGGAAACCGTTGATATCTGAAGACAATTGATCAACGGTAGCGCAAAATTGAACCTTCTGCAAAATAAAATATTTATTAAAAGGACAAGGGGACATTACTAGGTAGATGGTAAACAACGACATAAGTTGTTTTTAAACAATGAAACCCGGGGCCAACCAAGACTTAGGGAAAATAAAATCCCACGAAGGAAATAAAACATTAAGAGCAAAAGGACCCAGCCTAGACAAAATGATGGGGCATAAGTTGTTTAAAACCCCTCAAAACGTAACAACGGAATAGATCCCAACTAGGGCGCAAAATAAACACAAGGGTTTTACATGTAAATAAGGTGAAAACCGCAACCCTTAGAAATTTCTAACACCATGGAAGACTAGTGACACAAGGTAGGGCAGGAATGAAAAATAAGGAGAAATTTTTTGAAGTACCATCAATATGCACTAGAATAGGTGCAAAATGTGCCAAAACAAGTACAAGATGTGCCAGAATAGGTGCAATATGCGCTGGACTAGGTGCAAGATGCACTGAAATAGGTGCAAGATGCACTAAAATAGGTTCAAGATGTACTGTAGGACTTGCAAGATGTGCCAAATTTTTTTACAAGGCTCTGTAAGCAGGTTTTAACTCTGGTAACTTGGACAATATGCATGAATACAGGTGAAAGATGTGCCAGAAAGCAACCAATATACGTTAGAAGGTTTACAAGATGTGCCAGACTGGGAGAACAACACTGTTTCTTGAAAGTTTGTTTGATTCTTTAGATTTTCTAGTTAGAGAATTGGTCATTTCAATGAATGTTATTTTGAATCAAGGTTTTCACTTTCGACATATGATGTTTTGTTTGAAATTTGTTTTGAAAACACTTTTGTAAAGAAACATCAAGTAATGTACAATCCTAAGGCTGTGAACGACTGTATTTTTTGGATTCCACACAAGTTTTACCCCAACCACACTTATTCTTAGTGGAAGAATTTAGAAGCTTGGCCACACAGGCTCCCCCTTATAGTGCACTCACTTCTTAGGTCAACCAAGCTTCCAGCCCCCATAAAACTCCCATGGTAGGCTGATCATCTCTACTAAAAACTGTGAGAATGTGGATGCCTTTACAACGACCATTGTTGCACCAAAGAATAGATAAAGGTTTTTGGCCAAACTATAACAAGGGTTCTAGTATGAAAATTTCGTTCATGGGGGATAATCCATCTGGTGAGAGACCATTTTTTCCCTTCTTGTTGGAACTTTCCTCATGATACTGGCCTTTGTTCCAGTGTCCACATTTATATACTAGTTGTAAGTCGCTTGGCTTTAGTGTGTTACCGGTTGGGTTATTCCTTTGGGTGATTAATTTTTCCCACGAAGGTAAAGAAAAGCAAGCAAGTATACCCATAGTTTGATCACTCTTTATTCCGCATGAATAAAGAGATAACACACACTATATACTCCACTCAAACTTGTAGATAAACACAAATGTGTTTGGATTTTTGGTCACCCAGTTAAAGGGAGAGAATATGCCTACCATCCATTAAGCATGAAAGACATGGTGTTCATTAATCCTTGAATTAAGGTATGTTCCTAACTTGACCAAAAATAAACAATTAAATCACTTCCAACCCTTGCAATATGTTAGTAGTTTATGTTTGAGTCTTTGATAGCGAATTTGGGAAACCCGTGAGACAAAAAAATAGAGTATTAGCTCTTGGATTTAGTGAATAATACTGAAATTGCAAAATGTGCCAGAACAAAGACAATATGCACCAATTTGAAAGCAATATGCACTAGAGAAAGTTCTGTTTTTGCCAAAAGTCTCATGTCCGAACCTGTGAACATAAGCTTTCTAGAATGTTAAAAAAAATGGGGCATGGCCCCACAATGGGCACCATTTTGTGTGTGTGTGAAATGTGAAAAGTTACTATCAACACAAACCTTAATGAAGCAAATTATATTAAAGATTCAAAGCAGAGAAGCTACTCTAAATTTCAATTTAATGAATCTTTCAAGAACATCTCATTGTCCTCTATTCTTAATGATTCCTTTAACCTCTTGGCCCTCAAATTTCTATGTGCACAAAGGCTATTAGAATGACACTTAAGAAACAAGATTGGTATTTAACATGCAAGCTAATTAAATTCCTACATGTAACTAAATGGTAGAGATGAATGATGGGTGACTATGATGAATGGAAAAATGGTGGTGGATACTATGGTGGTGAGCTATATGATTCTATATATGATTCTACATATGCTCAAATGCAAAGTCTAAATATACTAATCTAAAATGCAACTATGATGCAAAGGATGACATAAAATGCAACTATGAAGTAAAGTGTTAGTCTAAGATCTAACTCTGACTTAAAACATGATATAAAAACTAATTATAAGACTCCAAAGTTCTCCCAAGCTCAAACGATAAACCTACATGATAACTCTATTCAAAATTGGATACAAAATACAATGGCAAAAGGTTGTATTTATAATATTTTCCAAGCATCTTGTGAGGTGGCAATAATCAACGGTCCAAATTCAAACAAGAAGAATGGATGGTGGAGATGGAGTGAATCAAGATGTTGTCCCCTTGACCAAAGACAACATGCCATTTGAATGGAAGAATCTCTTGACCAATGGGAAACATGCCACATGGATGGAAGACTCAAGTGTGGGAAGAAAAGACCATGTGTTTGAAAATTGGTGGAAGATAATTCTAATTAAAAATTAGAATTATTTAATTTCATGTGACCATGGTGAGGTGGCATGAAAAGTTGTAGATAATTCTAATTAAAAATTAGAATGATTAGAATGTCCCCTTGACCAAGGGCAACATGCCAAATGGATGGGAGAATGAAGTGTGTGAGGAATAAGCCATGTGTTTGAATGCCAAATGTGTGGGAGAATTAAGTGTGTGAGGAATAAGCCATGTGTTTGAATGCAAAATGTGTGGGAGAATAAAGTGTGTGAGGAATAAACCATGTGTTTGAATGCCAAATGTGTGGGAGAATCAAGTGTCTGAGGAATAAGCCATGTGTTTGAAAATAATTCTAATTTAAAAATTAGAATTATTTAATTTCATGTAACCTTGGTGAGGTGGGATAAAAAGTTGTAGACATGTGCTTGAATTCCTAATATGAGATTAGTGAAAATTAATTAAATAAAACAAACTCTAGAAATTCGTTTATTTAATTAAATTAAAAGAATATGATTTTTTAGATTTGAAGAATTAAAGGATATGAACAATATAAATAAATTGTGAATTTATTTATACGTAGTCAAATATTAATTAAATAACTATTATTTAATTAATTAAATGTTGTGACCGATTTTAGGTGTATACTATACCAATCCAAATTATTAGGCATCAATTTATATAGATATTCATAATTCATTTTGTTTCAAGCCAAAACATTATAACACATCAATCCAAAATTTAGGAAAAAATACAAAAGAATTATTATCAATAGTCTTTCTTGGAAAGAAAATGAGGGAAGGATCGGTCTATTTCCTCCACATATTCCCATGTAGCATTGTCCTCATGATATTGGTCCCATTGGACCTTATACTGAACAATGTCCCTGTTTCACAACTTGATGTTGCACCTATCCAAAATTCTATTGGGCTTTACTAGCACCACTCCTAGATCCTCCACCATGCATATGGGTGGTATGGTTTTAATAAAGAAACATGAAACACATTATGGAGTCGAGTTAGAGTAGGGGGTAGATCAAGTCTGTAAGCAACCGGGTTGATTTCTTCCAACACATTAACTGGGCCCACGTATCTCAAATCCAGCTTGGATGACTTCCCGAAGGTAATAGAGCTCTTATGTGATTTGACTCTTAGAAATACCTTATCTTTGATTGTAAAGTGTCTAAAGGTTCTATTTTTGTTGGCATAACTCTTTTTCCTATCTGTTGCTTCCTTTACTTTGCTCTTGATAAGCCTCATCTACTCTTCCATTTCCTTTATCTCAGGACACACTATGATCCTATCTTACAGTTTGTCCCAACTAATAGGGGTGTGACACTTCCACCCATATAGATCCTCAAAAGTTTCCATACCTAAGGATGCATGATGGGAGTTGTTATAAGAAAATTCTACTAGTGGTAGGTACTCTTTCCATTTATATTGCTGATCCATATAATACATCTAAAGAAGGTCTTCTAAAACCTGATTTACTCTCTTAGTTTGACCATTGGTCTGAGGATGATATGTTGAAATGAATTTTAACTTAGTCCCCATGCGGAATTCAAGGTCGTCCAAAACCTGGATGTCATTCGTGTATCTCGGTCAGATATAATGGTCTCTAGCACTCCATGCAAATGGAAGATATCTTGGACAAATTTCTTAGCCAAGGTCAACAATCCATCCGTAAGGTTTCCGAGAATAAAAGTTGCCACCTTAGTTAACTTACCGACTACTACCAAAATGACATCATGCCTATTCTTGCTTAGAGGTAACCCCTGTATAAAATCCATATTGATCACTTTCCATTTATACTTAGGTATATCATGGGGATAAAGGATCCCTGCTAGATGCATGTGCTTAGCCTTGAATCACTGACACTCCAAGCATCCAACTACATATTTTGCTATGTCCTTCCTGAGTCTCGATGAAAAGTACAAGACTTTAAATTCTACAATCATCTTTGTAACTCTTGGGTGTCTTGAGTATGGTGCATTGTGGACCTCATCTAGGACCAGCTTCCTAAGCTCTCTAGAGTTTGGAATATACATTCGCCTTTGGTATTGTAAGATATCACTTGGCTCAAGTTCATACCCATCAAATCGATGGTCCGCTGGATTCTCTTCTACAACATTTTTCACCCTCTCACAATGCTCATCACCTTGTAAGCATTGCACAATCTGCTGTTTCAAATTGAATCTAATAGAGGTCTTAAATGCCAGATGTCTTTTTCTACTAAGAGCATCTGTGACTCAATTCTCTTTTCCTTTTATGTACTCAATTCAAAAGTCATATTCGATAAGGAATTCTAGCCATCTCCTTAGTCGTGCATTGAGGTTGGGTTGAGTGAAGATATATCTCAATCCTAGGTGATCTATTTTGAGCTCAAATGACTTTCCAAAAAGACAATGTCTCCACATTTGCAAGGCATGCACTATGGTTTTTAATTCCAAATCGTGGGGCACGTAGTTGAATTCATTCTCTTTCAACTTCCTAGACTCATACACTACCACTTTCCCTTCTTGCATTAACACTGCTCCTACTCCATCTCCTGAATCATCTGTGATCACTGAAAGCTGACCATTGGGATCTGGAATAATTAATATCAAAGTTGTAGTGAGCTTTTCTTTAAGGAGCTAGAAATCTTGATCACATTTCTCGGTCCACTTAAACCTCTTCCCTTTCTTCTAAAGAGATGTTATTGGGGCTGCTATTTTAGAGAACCCTTGAATAAATTTTCTATAATATTCTAGAAGGCCCATAAAACTTCACACTTTTGACACTTTCTAAGGTGTTGGCCATTCCATTATAGATTTTATCTTCTCAGGGTCCATAGATACCCCTTCTACTAAGAAGATTTGGCCTAGGTAATGCACCCTATCTTGGTAGAAGAAGCACTTGGATAGATTTCCATAAAGCTTCTTTTCCCTTAGTTTTTGTAGGACTATCCTTAAGTGTCAACCATGCTTCTCAATGGTCTTAGAATAAACCAAAATTCCATCAATGAAAATTAGGATGAAATCATCTAAACAGTCTCGAAACAAATTGTTCATAAGGTTCATGAAAGTTGCAGGTGCGTTGGTCAACCCAAAGGGTACCACGGTGAAATCTTAATGCCCATACCTAGTTCGAAAGGATTTTTTTTAAATATCCTCCTCCTTTATTCTCAACTGATGGTATCTAGACCTAAGATGTATTTTTGAGAATACTATTGCTCCCTTCATCTGATCAAATAATTCGTCAATCCTTGGAAGAGGGTAGCAATTTTTGATGGTTTCCTTGTTCAACATTTGATAATCTATACACAGACACAAGGTTCCATCCTTCTTTTTCATAAAGATAACTGGTGCTCCCTAAGGTGACACACTAGTTCTAATAAGACCTTTACGTAACAACTCTTGTAGCTGGGATTTCAACTCATAGTCTATGGTGGTCATCCTATATGGGGCCTTAGATTGTAGCTTGGCTCCTGGTACTATGTCAATGGAGAAATCAAATTCTTGCTTCAGAGGCATCTAGGTGAGATCTTCGGGAAACACATCAAAAAATTCCCTAAGGATTGGATAATCATCAAGGTATGGTTTCTCATTATCAAGTTCACTAACATGCACAACATATATAACACAACCCTTTTGCTATGCTCTCTTAAGCTGCATGGTTGAGATCTATCTAAGCTCTAGGGGTTGCTATACCTCGTATACCTTAACTGGATTCCCATATTCATCTATACATCTCACCATATTATCCTCACAATTTACAATAGCCTTATGCTCAGTCAATTGGTTGATTCCTAAGATTACACCATAGGATCCTAATGGTGCAACATAAAGGTTAACTTGGGTCATGAAGGGGGGAAGTTCCAACTCATTACAAAAGAGACAAGAATCTACTACCCACTTTTCTCGATTTCCATACTGGAAAAATTGAGAAATCTTCATATAACCAAGTCAAATAGATAGCTTTGAAATCATTCTAGGGTCTATGAAAAATTCATTAGCTCCAGTATCTATCAAAATAGAAATGGTTTGGCCATAAAGCTTACCCATTAACCATATTGGAGAAGCCTGGTACTCTGCTTTCTTAGTGTCCACTATTGATGGAACTTATGTTGCGGGGTATGCTATTGGTTTCCTTCCTTTTGTGACCTCGGCTTCCAAGGGAAATTAGAGGCATAATAATCTCCCCCACAAGTGTAACATCCATCACGAAGTCCTCTTCGAGTTCCAGACTTATCTTCTTTTAAGTGACCCTAGGTGATGTAGGCTTCATTGCCCTTGTTAAAACTTTTATTCCTTTCACCTTGGTTGTCTTTTTCCTTTTCCAGAGGGTTGCTTTCTATTTTTAGGATTTTGATTTGATGGTACTTGGTTCATTTTTGTTTGTCCCTTCTAAAATCTCTTGTTTCTAAATCGAGGTTTAGAGTTCACTCCTTTATGAAGATTAGACAATTGTTGCAACTTTTTCTCTTGCTTTATATCCTTTTCAAAAAGCTTCTACCATAGTAGGAGGATTGTGGAGATCCACTTCAGCTCTAATGTGTGGTCTTAGTCCTAGTATAAACTTTTGGATCCAAATTTCTCATTGGCTTGGTACTAAGGCACATACTTAAGCAATTTGGTAAACTTCTCCTAGTACTACACTACTATTAGGCTTCCCTAGGTTAGGTTCTAAAATTTGGTTATTTTCTTGTCAAACAAAAGCTGTGGTAGTCACCTCTTCCTAAAAGATTCAAGGAAAAATTCCCAAGTAATCCCTTATGGAGGAAGTCTTTCTTTGGCCTTCTCATTATCCCACCTAGTAGCTGCCTCTCCATACAATTGGTATGAAACCCAAGCAGCCTTGGTTTGATCCGACATATTATGAAGACTAAATTATTTTTTCATTTCTATGACCTAGGCCTCAACCCCATCTTCGATAGCCTTTCCATCGAACTTCGTTGGTGCTACCTTCTTAAGATCCTTTCCTAGTTCTTCCAAAATCCAACCTCGATTATGATCCCTTTCGCCTTGGTTGGCTACCTAATTTATGAGATTCCAATCCTCTCACACTCCTCAAACCTCTTGTTCCAAATGGTCCATTCGGGTTTCATTCCAATTTAGGAGTTCCAAGATTTTGTCTAGCCTCTTGCTTATCCCATTGTCCTATACGCTACTTCCCACATCTTGTCTGGTGGTCACCATAGTGACTCACACTCGACCTATGTCATAGTCATGTTTAGCATTCAAGAACAAGGTTTTATGCTTTAGTTATTGCATATAATGCACTTAACAAGAAAGCTAAGAAGAAAGAGAAAATATACATGTTAAAACTCAAGAAAAACGTCCAAGCTTCATGCCTTTGCTCAACAAATTTTTTATTTTATTTAAATTTAAGTTATATTTCCATTGATCCTTATTTATAATTTTTTTTCTGCTATAAGCAGTACCCTCATTATCAGATAGAGGAGATTCCTTAGGATCCTCATCTGAGTCTACATCTTCCCTCTTGGGTGAGGCAAGATGTGCACGAAGGCACTCCTTCTCCTCCTCAGTCATTAGTGGCACATTAGGTCCACATCCTACTGGCCAATCTCTAAAAGTGGTGGGTTTCTTGATTTTAGGAATTCACTTGGCCTCCTCTATTGTTTTTCCTCTCTCCAACTTAAGATATGTGAGGGCGTGTGCTAGAGTTTCTTCATCAAGAATCTTGGGTTGGTCTTCAGGTTTGGGACTCTCTTCATTTATAATTTTTTTCTCTTTCATAGCCCTATTGGTTTTCCCTTTCTTTCTTCCCAACTTGGACCTTCCCATTTCCCTACAACCAATTAAATCTAGTCATTTTTGTCGGTAACTTAAATCTAGTTATGGGTCCACTATTCCCTAGTTCAACCTTCATGGGATCATAGGCCTAGAGCTAAACCTAGAACTATGATACCAAATGTAACATCCCAATTGGATTTAATTTAAATAAATAAATATTGACATCATGAATATCAATTTAATGACATAAATTCCATAGCTAATTCCATTTAGAAAATTTCATGTCATAAATGACAATAAATCATAAATAAATAATTATATTCACTTCCATATGTCAATAGTTACATACATGTTTGACCGGGCATTCAACACCTCTAAGTCTAATCAAAATTGTATAGTTTTCATATAAATACATCATTTGTTCTTTTACATCAATGATACAACACAATAGTAGAATTCTTATATGATTCCTTGATGATAGCTCGCCTCCACTGGTGAACAAGAATATGATTGAGGTGCTTTTCCACCTAACCACGAAGTAATGCTTCCCCAAATTCTCCAGTCAGTCAAAGAAATCTTGGCCCTGCATTGAACACTTAGCTAGAGATACAATTTACAAGGTGGAATCTTTTTGTGCCTAACTACATGCTTTCTATCTATTTTTTTAGAATATGAAAATTCCATATTAGGTAAATTCAATATAATAGAGAGGGTAAATAACACAATCTTTTCCATTTACAATATATAAAAAATGACTGCAAAGCTTGGCCAAGCTCGTGCCATATGAAATAAAGCTCTGGTTAGATTTGGAAAAGAAAATATACTCTCTCTGGCACCCATTCCCAAAAGTAAAGCTTATCATATCAAGGGGTATCCCTCCCTTTAGACCATCTATTAGAAACATTCCATCATTCTAAAGTCTACCAAGAATTCTTGTATCATTCCATTGAAAAAAAGTCAACAAAATTCAATCACACATCGTATATCTGTTCATCTAACTATCATATGTGTTTGTAACTCAATAGTGTTCCAGAATTATAGCTTGATTCCATTTGCATAACATTCAAGGCTTGCTCAATAATTAAAGTAAATCAGGATGAATCAGAAGGTATACCACATGTATGTGAGTATGCATAAAGGAATCCTTATGCATGATCACATATATTCCTAGAAATGAATATTTAATATGCATATATATTATGAAAATATAAACCATTTTCCTTCTTACATGTATACAAATGCATAATTAGAGAAAAAGAGAAATAGCATCAGTTCCAATCAGATGCACAATTAAATTAGTTTATCATCCATTTTTCAGTTTAGATTCTCAATGATAAAAAGAACATCTACTTCACAGTCACTGGTTTTAGAGAACACTTTAAATGAATTTATACTTTCCAAACAACTGACCATAATGAGGGATCAATACACATATTATCCACCATGGATAACATGATATCAACACCCCTTTGGGGTTTTACCCTCAATGGACAATGCCCATCGAACCACGAGTTTGATACCCATACAAATTTATACCCATCAATAAACATATGCATGCTCTGTGTAGAGTCGATACTCGACTCAAATAAAAGAACAAGAAAATACATTGGTGTTCTCACACTTAAATGTATCAACTTTTGGAGATTGTGAATATATGCATATATATTTATAACACACACACACATAAATATATCCATTCAATATTATAGAGTTTTTAACCGTGGTCTTGAAGCATCTCTTACAGATGGCACAATAAAAGTTACACATCAAATGATATATGTTCGGCTCCGCCATAGCCATTAATAGTGGTTGGAGAGAAATACAACATAAGATCATGGTTAACACCGCTCAACCATACCATGTAGAGGGTGTTGCCACCCTCGTACAACAAGGGTAAGAATCTTATACAATAACAAGGCACACCCAAATAAATACAATAGTGAAAATCATATGATTTGTTGCCCATAGGGCATGACATAGCAACATGCCGGGAACATTTAAGGAAAGAAAAAATTAAGCTTCGGTTGGATGAATGGCCATAATCGTGAAGGAAATATAATGGGCATTGAAATCCTATGGTGGGTATGTTACCTGATCCATAATATGAAATCAAAACTATAAGGAAAATAAAAACATAGAGCCTTCAAAGGCTCGACCCACATGGGCATTACAACGATCGACATAATTGATCGACTGGGTATCATTTACACTAGATATGCAACATGCACGAAAGCAATAGAGAAATTCCATAATGGATAAATCGATTATTTAGATATGAACTAAATCAAATAAGAGAGGTGTATGAATAAATGAAATACGTCCAAAGGCGATGCCTCAAATGATTTCTTCTATGGAAAAGCTTCTTTTTTTTCCACCCACTAGTCGATCTTCTCCTCCTTTCTCCCTCTTTCCTGGCTTTTTCCTTGCTTTTTACCCCATTCCCTTTGTTTTTCTGAGCCCTATTGATCCTTGCTATCTTTGGAAGATATGGGTCTTAATTCTACCACCTCCATTATGTTGTTTAGGTCACCCAATCCTTCATTCTCTCTACATTGATTATGAATTTTTTAGCCATAAAGGGAATCAACCTCTCCCATTTTAGTGGGAGTTACAATATTTGAATTCCCATAATTATTATTTTCTTTTAAAATTTGAATTCGAAGAAACTCATTCACACAAAAAGTGTGTATTTATATATATATATATATATATATACATCTACATATATTTACATACATACGAGACTACTTCCACATTTGTTTATTCAAATCACTTTTCAAATTAATCCAAAAAGAGTATACAAATAGAATCACTTTTTCATACAAGGTAAATATATATGTATATTTCTTTCTTATTTAATTTCATTGAATATATATATATATATATGTAGATTTCGACCAACAATTGAAACAAGAATGCACAATTTTTCTCTTTCCTCTAGCTTTGTTTTTCATAACAAGTTTGAATGCAATTTTTCAAAACTTCAAACATATGCATATGCCATATTCTATCGTGGTGTGTGATATTCCATATTCCATTCATGCCTACTGTAGTCATCCGACTAAGTGTGCCTACCTCAATCAAGTTCTCATTCTTCAACTTGTTTCCTGCATACACATTCTTACACTTTTCCACTTATCAGTAACCTTCAACCGATAATCACGTAAAAATAATAATTTCTTAAATCAAGAAATTAAATAATATTCATTTACATTGGCATCATCACATTCTTTTCATTTCATAAATAAACTACTAAATTCTATTTCCAATTATTTCAATTTCCCAATTTTTAAAATGCAAAAATGGAATTGAGATATGACACAAAGGATCAGATTGCTGACATATTCACTAAGGATCTTCCTAAAGATACTTTGGAGTATCTCCGAGAGAAGTTGGGGGTTATTTCTCCTCCTTTGAACTATATGCATAAGGAGATGCATCAATCCAGTGGATCTCAAGATCTATCCTTCATTTTTGACTGATGTTGGTGGCTAGCTCTTAGCGGCAGTAGGTTATGGCATTGTAGATTGATGTAGATTGGTGTGTGCTCCTAAGGGGGAGTATTCAGAGTAGAAATGGAAAATTTTTGTAGAATAGTTGTGTAATGTCAAAGGGGGATAATAATGCCAAAAAATTGTACTTTTCCATTGATGTGAAAGGGGGAGAAGAGTATAATGTGATAAAGAATAAGTAATAAGGGAGAAGAGTCATGTAAGTTATCAAGGGGAGAGAGAAGAGAAAGTTAGTTGAAGAGAAATTCATGTAAGGGGGAGTGTGAGTAAAGAGAAAAGGAAATGGGTGTGTTTAGAATTGTTGTCTTTGATGTTTTTTCACATCATGTGTTGCCATCAATGACAAAGGGAGAGATTGTTGCAAGTATGAGAAATTTGATGCTGTCATTGAAGTCAACAAGGTTGTGTTGGTATTGGTGTCAATTGTATGTGTTGAGGAAGATTTATGCTAAAGATGTGTCTCTGGTGCTTGGTTTCCAAGAGGAAACAGTGTGTTGCAGTGTTGTTTTGGGTTATAGAGAGGTGTTCTAGTTTTCCTTCGCATTTCTTCTAGGGTGAAGGTCTACCTATGTGATTCAGATATGTTGGTGAGAGTTTTTAGAGATGATATATTCAAGAAATTGTGTGTTGGATCATCATATAGTAGAATTTGTATTCACCAGTGTGTGACTGTGTATTGCAGAGGTGTCTGGGAGAAATGTTTTGGCTCTGTATTTCTCTGTTGTTGTGCTTAAATTCTTGTGATTCTAAAGGTGTGTTGATGGTGCTAGTAGTTTACCTCAGTCAAGAGGATTTGAGGTTTGGTATTTCAAAAGATAAGTTTTCAAGTGACAGTGCATGATAGAGTTGTCTGAGTGTACTGGGTGTGTACATTCTTCAAGTGGAAGTTTTTGTGAAGGAGTTTGTTGGAATTTAGGGTGTTTAAGGAATGTTCTAGATTGTGTCCAAGCATGGTGTGTGGCTTGAAAATCATCTTTGAGCTTGATGAAGCATGTAGTTAATTGAATAATGGTGTTTGCATGGGTAACGACTAACCTAGTGTTTATAATCCATGCGAAGCATAAATATTGTTTATGGTAGCATGTGGTTAAGTGGTGTTGTTGATTTAGGTCCCAATTAAGTGTTGATGTGGTCTGCATTCACTTCTATCTACCACGGAAGTGGTTTAGCGTTGACCTAATTTAAATTTGCACGTTTGAGGTGCATTGTTGACCTTGGAAAGGGTTTCAAGGTCGAAGAAGATATAAGTATGAGTTGAATTGTTGAAGAAGGATACAACATATGAGAGTGTGAAGTGTGTGTGATGTGAATGATGAGAAATTAAGAAAATTAGTGTGAAATTTCAAGTGTTGGATTATCAGATGTAGTGAGAAGGTGTTTGCAATCATTCAAATAGACTGTGAAGGTGTTTGAGCTATTATGGTGGATTTTATGTTGTATTGAGATCATGTTCTTTGTGTAATATTTCTTCTCTATCTTCTTTTTGTACTCTGGCAGTGAGCCTTGGCAGTGAGCATTTCTAGATAGTGTGTCCTATTCTAGTAGTGAGCCCTTGCAATTGGTTTTTTTATTACTTATATTGTGAGCTAATCCTCTCTATGGTTTTTTCCTTCCTTGGGTTTTCCACGTAAATCTGGTGTTCTCTTGTGCATGGTGTTAAAGTTGTTTCAGTTTTTGTTATTTTATTTTCATGTGAATTCATCATAACCAATTAAGGGCTTAATGAATGCATGCAGATTTGAATGTTGATGAGGGTTTTGATGTTTTGATAAGATACAATTAATTCACCTCTCCCTCTTAGTTGTCTCGTTCATTCAACAATAAGTAGGGAGATTATACTTATACAAGCCATACTTTACCATGTCAAAACCATATCTTTGCAAAGGGAACATGTTGTTACTTGCCTTATGGGTGAAATGATCAAAATCAAATAGTCTATAAATTAAATTGAAAAACATACAAAAGATCTAGACATAGGACATTGAGAGAGCTTTATCATAAAAAATTGGGCTTAAAATGGTAGCACAAAGGTGCCCAGGGTGCCTATGCCCTAGAATGGGTTTCACAAAATTCAAAGTTTGACTGTTTAGGGTTTCTAGATTTGTATGCAAATAGGTCTGACCAAGAATTTTTTCTAGATTTTTCTAATTTTAGGATTGCGAACTTAAGAATGTAAACATGCAACAATGTTGAAAGTAAACGACAATTTTGAAATGCAGAAATAAAATTTAGATAGTAGAATCCAACAAAGAACACTAAAATACAAAGTTGATTCAAATTTTATCCACAAAATACAAGATAGAGGTGCCCAAGGCACCTATGTCCTAGATAGGGTGACTAAAAATTTAGAGTTTGATTGTGTTTGCTACTATTTAAGGTTCCTAATTATGTGCACACAAATAGTTTTGACAGTGAATATTTTTCTAGATTTTGCTAATTGTATGACTATGGATATGGAAAATACAAGTGTGCAAATGTGTGAACAATGAATGACAAATTTTGAATGCAATTCTCAAATGCTAGATACAATGATTGACTAATTCCAATATGCAAAGTTTTGAAAATGATGATTTGATGTAATTTAACACAAAACTATCCATTTTTTTCACTTTTTTGACCTAAATGAAAGATGCAACTTTGAATGCAATGAATAATTTCAATTTTAATGACCTAATGAATGCAATGTGAATGAAAATTTTATCTAAGATGACTGAAATAAATCCCATTTTAACCTTTAATGTAATATGAATGTAATATTTTTGTATTTTTATGTCTTTTTATGATGAAAAATTGAAACCCTAAATGAAAAAATACAAAAAATTATATGCAAAACCTAATTATGGAAAATTCCAGAAGGTGTATAATGTTAATATGTCATGTTCACCAAAATGAAACATAGAAAAAGGTAAACCCTAAGATTTGAGCCTAGGGTTTAAGCACTTTTTCTAAATGTGTTTCATTCATTTATTAGGGATTTGAATGGTAGTGAAGGTTTCATGGATTTGATAAGGTATGCAATTGAAAATCTCTTCTGTAGCTTTTTCTTTTTGAAGAATATTGCGTATATTGTTTGTAGGCCTCTTGTGTGGAAGGTGTCTTTGTTTGTTGTTTGATCCTATGGCTTGTGGTTTTGTGCTTGTTTCACAATTCTAACATGGTATAAGAGCGTGGATTCAACAAACCCCTTCTCGATTTATGAGGTTTTTTTCTTCAATAAGGGTTGTAGGCTTCAGATCTGAATCCCCTTTATTTTTTTGCAAATTTTGGAGGTGGGCATTTTTTCAAAGCTTTTTTGTGTGAAAAGGACCTCGCCGTTGGGTCCAGAGCGATCGAGAAAGTCAAATTTGACTTTTATTTCACTTGATTTCAATTCCTGATGCTAGATCTACAAAGGTTTGAAGCAGTTGCTTTGTTTCTAGATCCAGAGGGTAGCTGCATTTTTAGTGCATTTTGCTATGAAACAGACATCACCATCGCACTTAGAAGGCCCAAAACCTTAAAATCACCTGTCAAATCGCCAAAATACAAGTTGGGAGTTTCTAAGGCAAACAATTTTTGCTAGGGAACCTGTACGACCTCCCTAGCATGAAAATCAAGGTAAAAATTTAAAAAAAATCAATATTTAAAAAAAAAATCATAATTTTTTTTTGAAAGGCCTTTTGGAAGGCACACAGTTTTTTTTGTCTTTTACAAATAAATTTTATTAAAAAATCTTGGACCCCATTATGGGGTGGGGTACCGCTACGTGCCATAGTGGTAGGTCGGCGGCCCCTCATGCCCCACCACCACTATGGGGGGTACGGGGTGGTATTGCCCCTGCCACTATGTGGTAGGCGCAGGTCCCACTTCAGCCCTCCCAAAAGTTTTTAATTTAATTTTTTTTAAACACATTTTTTAAATTATTTTTTTCAAAAAAAATTAATGAGTTTTTAATATTTTTCAAAAAAAGATATATTTTTAATATGTTTTTAATTTAAAAAACATAATAGTTTTTTTTAACTTTTTTTAACTTCAAAAAGAGAAGTAAAAATTTGGTTTTTTATGCAAAATAAATGCATTGTACATGGAGGATTTGTTTTTCAAGCACCCCTAAAACTGGTGGACCCCTATTTTTGGCTACTTTTTGACAACTTTGGTGGAGATCTTCTTTTTCCCCACTCAGCCTCTCTCCATTAGGCTTTTCAGTTTTGCACCCAATATTCTAGAGGCCATATCTCGGCCATATGGTGGGCCTTTTCAGTGCATATTTTTTTAAATAGGGTGAAATTTCATGCTCTTCGTAGTGGTGTAGGTATTTTCTAGTTTTTACTTCTTGTTTTTTTCTAGAATTCAGTTTTCTTAGTGTCGTTGCTATTTAGTTCTCATTTTGGAGACTTCGACAGGACATATCTTCTGCATCCAGACACATTTTTGGGTGTCATTTTTTTGAAAGTGCATGTTTCTTTGTGCACTTCATCATAGTGCTACCGGTTTCCTCTTTTTCTATCAAAGAATTTTATTTTCAGCATGTAGTCCTATAAACAAAAATATTGGGAACCCTATTGGACACTTACCCTTCTAAGATGTTTCACCTAAAAGTGAAGGAATAGGGTTAAAAGAATTTATTGTTTACACTCAAAGATTTATGTAATGGGGGATGAAATGTGTCTAATTAAGATTTCCTAATGTTCTAATCTAAAAATGGAATGACTTAATAATGCAAAACTATGAAAATGTAGTTTGTTTGAAAACACAGTGTGTTATGCAGAAAAGTTAAACAAATGCAATAAACAATCAAATGAAGATGTAAAAAAAAAACTATGCACCTAGAAATTGAAGAAGAAAAAATGGAAGATTGTAAGAGCCACTAAAATCCTATAAATTTTGACTTTTGAGGCAACCGAGACACTTAGGCCAGTCTGGGTGACTTAGTCCCAGAACAAGGAATCTGCCCATAAACTTGATTCTGCCAAAAGGGTGCCTAAAAATGTAAAAATATCTGAAAAGGAAATGCAATGAGACTAAGTTTCCACTATGGAAACTTATCCACTTTGGATTTTTTGCAAATCTGAAAGTGGAAACGAAAGTCCAACACTTGCACTTTGTTCTTTGACGGAAATCTGGATCTGAATCTTCGAAAAACCCTGCAAAATAGAAGATAAATTGGTTTCTAATGGGGGGTTTTCCTTGGTCAAACCCCTAGTTGGTACTTAAAATTTTTGGAGGATAAAGTCTACATAAACCCTATCCTTAATTGTGTCTAAGACAAGAAAAGTTGAAAATAAGATGAAACCCTATTCTAATGTGCTAGAATGAGGCGAATAGATGACACTTAAGAGATGCAAGAATTCAATGTAAGAAACCCTACAACCCTTCAAATGAATGTAAATGATAAATAGAAATGTAATGTAAACCTCAAGTCTGAAGATAAGAAGAACATGGAAGATGGAATCACTTCAAAAACAAGTCATTAGGTGTGATTTGATGGCTAGTTACATCTCTTCAACCTAGATTTCTCCATGATTCACCATAGGCATCCATGATAAATCTCTTGCAATGTGATATCTTGAATAGGAAGTGAGCTTGAAGACCTGCAAAAACCCTAGTTTGTTGTCCTAAAGCTTCAACTTTGTTGCAAAACGCTATTGAATATTCTTGTGTAAGATACTTTTGCTCTTGACTTTTGATTTTTTCTTTGAAAAAATGACTAGGAGATGTGAAAAATGACTTAAAATGTGTATTTATAAGCATAAACACCTAATTTTCCTATTATTTAGACCTAAGAGACTGACATCCATTGAAAAATTAAATTGAATTGATCAAATTCCCGCTCAAAAGTGGAAAATACCCCAAAAGGGACTAAGTCACCACCTTGGGTGACTTAGTCCCACCAGGAATATTTTTGGTGGGTTTTATGAAATTTGAGTGGTTTTAATGATATTTGTCGGGATTTAAGTGGTTTCATGGGTGAATTAGGCCTCAAAGTCCAAAAATATGAATATTAGGGGCCTATAAATGCAATTTTAAGGGATGATTGATGGAAGGTGCCTAGAGCAAGACTTATTTTTACTCTAAAATTGTCTCTTTCTCCAAGAGTATACAATTTTTGGAAATACATTAAGCCCCCACTTTAGCACCCATATGACTCTACGTGCATATGCAAGCTAAAGTATTCTAAATAGTTCACTCTATTGCATAAAAGGATACTCGTTCAAAGGGCAGGAAAATGAAGCCCCCAATCTACAAAACCACAACATTAGGAACCCACATCCTGCAACACACATTCGTTAGTTGTCAAAGATCCCTTTTTCCTAACTCTTAGAAATCAAATTTGAGGGTAGATGTATGGCCCCCCTTGATTCCACTTGCTTTACGGAGGTGGAATCAAGGTAGCAATCTAGCCTCATCGAATTCAAAACATCATATCGAAGGAAATATTCAAGTACCATGTGTAGATACATAAAATATACAAATTGGTATCACAAACTTGATCTTGAATCATCTCCTTTGCTAGTCATTTAATTAAATAATATTTATTTAATTAAATTCATCATAAATCAACTTTATCTGATTAAATCATCATCTCCTATTAATTAAATAAATCACTTTGTTTAATTAATTCTATAGTCCCTCTTTTAATTAAATAATTTATTTTATTTAATTAATCTCTAAAGTCATCTCATTTAAATTAAATAAATTAGTCTTTATTTGGTTTAAAGCTAACACCATCCTCTTTAATTAAATAAATCAAACTTTATTTAATTACTTGTCTAAATCATTTATTTCTCTCATTTTGATTTATTTAAATCCTAAAATCTAAATCAAAGTGTCAAATCGGCTAATCTCCTTTAAATTAATCAAATCTTGATTAATCTTAGTCTTAATCCATCAAATCCTCTAGATTTTGCCACTTGCTCAATAAATCATTTCTTTTGAATTATTAAATCCTCAATTACTTTCAAAAAGGCATCAATGGTTGGAATATTCCCCAAATTTGAAAAATCCCTCCAAAAGGGTTTGTACATCCAACAAAGCATTTAAAATCTCTTACATGTCCTTTTCTTGAGTCAAGTGATATTAACTTCACCTTTCACCTGATCCTTCAAGCCATCTTTTGAATTTCAAATCTCCCCCCTCTTTGCAGATTCTTCAAAATGTGCTCAAGCTTCCTCCATTCACATCTTGACAAGTGGCACTTGGCCATTGGATGTTGAATGATCCCACATTCCTTCATTTTGCTCATTCCTCCATCTTGTCTTTCTATAAATAGAAGGCTTTCTTTTGTATTTTGGATCCAAAACTTAGAGCAAAGTTACTATCTTCATATTTGGAGCAAATTTCATCCATTTCCATAGCATTTTCCACTATCATAGCTAGGTTATTGCAAATTTTATCAAGGAATCCCATTGTTCTTCATCACCAAGTGGATCAATCTTCATCAAGATCATCAAGCTTGTAAAGGAGTTGGGAAAGGGCCAATTTCCACATCAAATTGGAACCAATTCCCCCATGGGATTGAGAGTTTGCATGTTTAAATAGGATTTTATTGCTTTTCTTTTTTCGTTCTTCATTTTCCTTCCTATTTTGAGCATTGTAGATGAATTTCATGGGGAATATTAGTTCTAACTTGCATTTGGATCTAATATTATGTTGGTTTGCTATGTTTGTGCAGGTCTAGGATTGGGGTTCACATTTTGTCACTAGAAGGAAGGCTTATGTTTTTGACGCACTTGTGATAGAAATTTCGAAGTACATGTGTTTGTTTTCTAACAAGTAGGCAGAAGGAGCTTATGTTTCTGACTCACTCGTGATAGAAAGTTCAAAATATATCTGTTTTTTTTTGTGACATAGCATTATATTAAATTCTCTTTCTGTTGTTTTTGAAATATATGTGTCTATTTTCTAACAAGCAGGTGGAAGGAGCTTATGTTTGTAACTCACTCGTGACAGAAAATTCAAAATATATCTATCTGTTTTGTGGCAGAACATTAGAATAAATTCTCTTCCTACTGTTTTTGAAATATGTGTTTGTTTTTTGACAAGCAGGTGGAGGGAGCTTATGTTTCTAACGCACTTGTGACAAAAATTTCAAAATATATCTGTCTATTTTGTGATAGAACATTAGATTAAATTCTCTTTCTGTTGTTTTTGAGATATGTGTGTCTATTTTCTGGCAAGTAGGCGAAAGGAGCTTATGTTTCTAACTCACCCGTGACATAAAGTTTGAAATATATTTGTTTGTTTTGTGACAGAACATTAGATTAAATTCTCTTTCTACTATTTTTTAAATAATGTGTGTCTATTTTCTAACAAGCAGGCGGAAGGAGCTTATGTTTATGACTCACTGGTGATAGAAAGTTCAAAATATATCTATTTGTTTTGTGACAGAACATTAGATTAAATTCTCTTTCTATTGTTTTCAAAATATGTGTTCGTTTTATGACAAGAAGGAGAAAGGAGCTTATGTTTTTGACTCACTTGTGACAAAAAGTTCAAAATATCTGTGACATTGGAATTAAGCATTGGGATTAAGCATTGGAATCGAGAAAAAGCAAGTAGATTGGAGTTGAAGAAAATTGAGCATTGAACTTAAAATTGACAAAGCATTTTAAAATGCTTAGGGCTTCCATTCTATACTTTCATTTTCTATTTTAGGCCTAACTCACCTTAGTTTTGGGTTTAAAATTAACCACTGATTTAATCTCTTCAAGTTGGTTAAAATTGAACTTAGACACTTACTAGCTTTTTGATTTGGTCTAAAAATGAACAAAAAAATTTCACACTCAAAATTTGTTGCTTAAAAAGAATCCAATTCTTTCTTTGAAGGATTAAAATTAACATGTTCCTTTGGTGTTTTGTAATCTTTTTCACAAAGTAATATCATTTAAAAAGGCGTATGCACTTCTCTCATACTTCACGATGATCTTGAGAATCAAAAGTCTTTTTGTGATATTAAGTTGTCAAAAATATTTCCTCCACATTTAGATTTGGGTTTAAAATTGACAAATCTTGTGAGTGTGAGTGGAACATATCATGTGTGTTCTCTCTTTGTTTCTCAATGAAGATTGATCGAACTATGGATGTTTTTTCTCACTTTTGTTTTATCTTAGAGGGCCTTCCTTGTGGGAAAAAGTAATCACCCAAAGGAACAACCCAATCGGGAACATGCTAAAGCCAAGCGACTTCCACCCAGGATATAAGTGTGGGTACTTAAGGAAAGACAAGTATCACGAGGATTGTTCTGACAAGAAGGGAAACAATGGTATCTTGTCGTATGGATGATCCCCATGAATTGAATGCCCGCTTAAAACCCCTTGTTTAAAAGACCAAAATCCTTAATCTATTTGTTGGTGCAAGAATGGTCATTTTGAATCCGTCCCAAAATTTTATGTCTTTTAGTACAGATGAGAAGTATGCCATGGGAGATTCATGGGTACTGATGCTTGGCTGACCCAAGAAGTGAGTGCACTGTAAGGGGGATCCTATGTGGTCAAGCATCTAATCATCTGCTAAGAGTAGGCAGAGTTGGATTTATCCAAGTGGGAACTAAACAAATACTGTCTTTCATATCCATAGAGTTGTGCATGTTCTTGGAATCAAAAAAACTTTGCTTGATCGTAAACATTGGGAAAACAAACATTCAACATGAACACCAAATTTCAAACCCTTTAGAGGAGTAAATACCTTTGACAAAATTTGAGTGTTATTGCTCGCCCTAGGGATTCTATCCTTAGAGGTTTCTAAACATTTGAATCTATATCTCAATTTGCTCTTACTAAAGTAAACATAGGAAACTATTCTCTTGAAACCTTGATTTCCACATAATGGACCTTGTGGGATGAAAAGAAATTGAGACATAGACATTCAATTTGAAACTTAAGCATGAAATTGGATGTGGTAAAAGAAAATTCATTAATCCAGAGAAATCAATTAAACCCAACACATGTGCTTGTTTATCTTTTGTTTTATGGTCTTTTGAGCAAACATTGATCTTTTGGTTTGAAGTATTCTTAGGGAAAAACATGTTATTCAAAACCTTGGTCTTGTAAACAAATCCCTCTTAGGTTCATTTAGGATCAAAACAACCAATCATTTCATCCATCTCAAACATCAATCAAATCCCATCTCAAACAACTTTTGAACCATTGGAAAAATCATTCATACTAGACTTTTGACAAATCCTTTGAATCAAGATCAAAATCATCTTGTTTGACTAGGTGTGTGTAGATGAATCCTTCTCCATACACTTAGTTAAATTGTCACCTTGTGGACAAATTCATTCCAAGACAACATCTAACCTCTTGGAGTTTATGAGTTCATTATCAAATCCAAATCAAATCCATTATCCAAATCAAAATTAAATCCAAACCAAGTCAAAATCAAATTCGAATCAAAATCCAAAATAAAAAAATCCAAAAGTCCTAAAGTCTAGTATCTCCTCCAAGGGTCTTAAAAGTTCAACATCCATATTATTCACCCCTTTCATCCTTCATCTCATTGTTGGTCCTAAATCCCTTAGAGGTCAACAAGGTCAAAACACAAGAAGAAAATTGAATATAAAATTTCTCCATACATCATGAGTGGTCTAAATCAACCAAATTATCAAATCCTTACAATGCTAATTGATTATCAAAACTCATATTTATACAATCCATACATGGGATCATTACCTCCTACAAACCTCAATGGTACAACAATGGCTAGTTTTCCCAATCTAAATTTTGGAACACTTTTTCCTATGGCAGATTTAAATCGAAGTCCAAACCTACAAATCTATCAACCAAATAATCAATGCATGAATCTTCAAGCAAACAATATTATCCCACCAAATCCATACATGCTAAATGTGAATATACCAAGTATAACTTTACCAAACATGAGCATTTTGAATCCACACTTGGTAAACTTTGGGATATATATGTTTGAAAATCATACAAATGTTGTTCAAAGTCCAAACAATATGTTAACAACTCCATGTATTGATCCAAGTCAAGGTAACACCATGCAAAATCAAAGTTACCTAAATCAAGGCAATGTGATTCCCAACCAAAATAATGTTCAATTTCAACCTATCTTTCCAAATCTAAGCATCATCCCAAATCGAAACATTGTACAAAATAAATCACCACATCTCCAAATTCAATCACCACAAGGTCAAATCTCACAAGGTAGCAAACAAAAGTACACACCATGTGGGAAACCGATCGAATCGATCATGCAACAACTAGTAAATGAGAATATCATCAAAATCCCCATCTATGAAAATTATCAAGAATCCCTAGTGAAACCACCATGGTACAATGAAAACCACCTTTGTGATTATCACAAAATAAAGGGACACACAACATCAGATTGTATTTGACTAAAAAATCTCATCCAAGACCTTATTGATAAAAAAATAATAACTATTAGGGACAATAAATTTTCAACCACTAGTGATAGCATCGACAATCTCCCCACCACAATTGTTGAAAATAATGATCAAGATCTATCCATCAATGAGCACCTTGAAGATGTTTCTACATCATCCAAAGATCAACTCACCATACATCAAGAGTCACTTTTTGATCATGATAAGAGCCCCTCAAAAACATCCAAAAATGATCTATTTCAAGGAGTGTTAACATTATTTGATCATATAATCAATGATCCTTCCACCAACGATCATTTTGAAAATATCTCTACATCACCTAATGAGTTAGAGGACATATCTCAAGAATTTATTCCAAAGCATGATCAACATCTTTCACCAAAGTCTACCAATGGTCCTTTCCAAGACATATTTGCAGATATTGAAGGAATCTTCAACTCAACATTTGATCCAAGTCCACTCAAAGATCAAGAGGATATTGAGACACTTCCCATGCCTAATGAAGATATCCAAAAACCCTTTATAAGCAATCCATCCTTTGAAATTGACCCATGTCAAGAACTTGATCCAAAGCATGTCGAAAGCAATTCCAAAATCATTCAAGATCAAGAATTTGTATCTCCAAGCTACTACAATGATCTAATGGAAACTTTCCTATCTATACAAGAAATTGTAAATGATGATCACATACACATAAAACATACTCCTCCATCTACCTATGTGATGCTTTCTTTGGATGGACACGTAGATGATCTTCATTTAGAACAAGATTCCTTTACTCCTGACATTATTACACAAAAAGAGCAGATTATTGATTCCTACAGTCAAATTGAGTTGTCAACATCAGGATCAGATATATCCCAAATTCAGACCGAGGACACCATGAATAAAGATATCAAGGAAACAAGTCATACAGAATAGGATGTTCCAGAGTCAGCAGAGCAACAAATTGAAATTTCATTTGCAGTGGTCATTTATCAGAGAATGCTTATTGAACAAGATATCTCAAAACATGCAAAATCAAAGAACAAAGGTACTACTACCACCATACTGGGGGCAACTATGTCTCAAGCAAATGTCAACATAGGGAGCATGGAGAATCCTTATGATGAAACCGATGCTAATACTACAACCAACCATGTCATGAATCCTCATCCACCCATCACCCCATCCACAAATTGGGACCAACATCAAAAGAAAGATTTGAATCAAATCAAGAAGAACATAATCAAAGAAAAATAAGTTGGGAAGCATAATGGAAAAATTAAATACAAGTGGATACCAAAAAATACAAAGAAAGATTATCCCTATCAAAATCCATTTGTCAAAGAAACTATGGGGCAAAATAAAAAAGGGAAAAGTATCCATCAAAGATGTCCCCAAAGGAAAAAGCAGGCTTCTCAAGCAACATACAAAGTATATCAAGCAGTTGGTCCTAATTCCAAGCACACTTCCGTAACCACCCATCATTGCTCATCTTCCCAAGTTTTGAGAGTCAAAGGTTCCAAACTGTCAACCAATCCATATTTTATTCCTAAACACAATCCATCCATTCCTCCACGCATGATATCTAATTATCACATTGACCATGTGTTGGAAATGACCCTTCATCATGAGGATTTAGAAGGAACTCTTTTGCGATGTGTGCATAGAGACAAAGTTGACTTCGATATCGACAAAGCATATCAGGAATCTCAAGAGTTGTATTCAAGTGCACATATCTTGGCAAAGCAAATTCTTCAAGAAAGATATCACTAACACATTATGAAAGAAGCATCTACATCAACACCACCAGGTGGTTCATCATGAAGTTAAAATATTTCAAAAAAATAAAAATATAAAAATATAAAATATAAAAATCAAAAAAAATCAAAAACTCAAGAAAATAGTAAAAATAAAAAATCGTCCTCTAGTGAAAACCATTATGGTAGCGCTTTGGACAAGTACCATGATCAAAACTTGGAAAACATGCATCATGTGTAGAATTGAGCATCTACGTGCGCTAGTGGAACCATCTCATCCCATCCATAATAAATCCAACATTCCATCCATCTCATCCATAATAAATCCATTCATCCATTTACCATTTATCCAATCCATTTTCATCCATAGTCCAAGTTATCTTATCTTGATGAAAATTTTGGTGTACACTTTACACTTGCTTATGATGGACATCTTGACATGAGCCATTTTCATTGATTCTATCCTACCAAACATTATCTGAGCCATAAAGCATTATCCAATAAGCATTCTTTATTTGAACACCTTATCTTATCGCAAGATAATCCATATTCATCCATCCATACACCTATCCAAGCATCTACCCATGGAATTCCATACATTTCTAAACAATGGGAAAGATATGTATATCTTGCTTCAAAAATAAATATTGATCTATATCCTCCAGCTTATGCGGTGATCCGAACATTGGAAAACGTGAAATCAAATTGGTCAAAGTAGTTGTGAGAGAAAAAGAATCCAAATCACTATCCCATGGCATATTTTGAAGAGAAGATGTTCCTTATCAAGAATTGTCTTTCATCGAACATCAATCCACAATCAATATTAGTTACATCTAATTTTGCACTTCAAACATCACATTAAATCATCCAAAACCAACTTGTGTTCCAAACCAAGCTTCAAAATATTCATCAATCAAATCTAATCAATCCCTCATCATCTTGGGATATCCATCCCAATCCTTGTGTTGCTTAACACTATCCTTGCTTTGTTGTGTATTCTCAACAATGTTTTCATCATCAATCCATCGATTCAATCAATCAACCTTAGCTTGGTTTTCAACAAAATCCCAAATAGAGCATTGATATCATATCTATATCGAAATTGTCAAAATCATGCAAAAATCCAAAAACATCCAAAATCATATCAAAATCCAAAAAATTGATCAAAAAGTTAGAAAAACATCAAAAACATGGTTTCTGCACTATGTCATCTATGAGCTTACATGTAGGCAAGGCTAATCTTTGATCAGCCCCCAAGACACAAAATCCGAAAACATTCATAAAAACTCAAAAAAACACAAAAAACATTCAAAAAACATAAAATCCAAAAACATTCATAAAATCATAGAAAACCCAAAACATTTGAAAATTCAAAAATCAAAACATTTGTAAAACATCTCAAAAATCCAAAAACAACCTCAAAAAATTTCAAAACCTCAAAAACATCCAAATATTTGAAAAAATCCATCCATCCCATTTCACTTTCACCCGCAATAATCTCATCTACAATAAATCAATTGTCATCCTCAACCTTTAGCAAAACAAATAGAAACAACCACAACAATCAGCAAAAGCATACTTCAAATGTAAAATGAAAATCGAAACAACAAACTTTTAAATGCAAAATCATACTCTTGATCATTCAAAAACATGTCAATTGAGCATATATCAACAACCTTTGAAACAACCAATCAACTTGCCACCATCCACTAACATGTCCTAGGATGCATTCTTCCTGCAATGGGCATTATCTATTGTCAAAATCACTTTGGATTCTTATCCCAAGCAAAACACATCCCTTTGGCTAGCGGTATGAAGAACATTGGCTTGTTTGTGTACTTGATCTCTTCTTTTTGATTTATCTTATTGTGCTCATTCCAAGGACCTCTTGATGATGTCTAATCAAAATGATTTAGAGAGAAAGGAATGGGGCATTAATCATTATCTTTAGTTTGTTGTGCTTGTTGGACATTCTTGTAATATAACTTCGTGCATACTTGCTTTGTTAGGTACACCCTAGCAAGGTTTCTGTATGTCAGGTGTGGACAAGAATGCTCCTATATGTTTTTTGAGTCAAATTCCATCGCACTAGGTACAATGCCATCTTGGTTCTTTATACCTTGATGCATCATATCTATGTGTGTTATCAAACATAAGGTAAGTGGCCCTTTTAAAATCCCAATTCTTGATAATCAAATCATCATCATCATCATTCATCATCATATCTAGTAAAGTC
Organism: Sequoia sempervirens; assembly: GCA_007258455.2. Taxonomy (NCBI): domain Eukaryota; kingdom Viridiplantae; phylum Streptophyta; class Pinopsida; order Cupressales; family Cupressaceae; genus Sequoia; species Sequoia sempervirens. The sequence goes on from VDFB02026320.1 coordinate 8,594,267, forward strand.
TCCGCAGATCATGGACTTGTTGGATCCTCTTGTCATCATCTCTTTTTCATCTTATTCTTCTATCTTTACTAAAACTTCTATCCAAGTATTAGGTGTGTAATATATTAAAATAGACACGAGGATACCCATGGCTGATGACTGTCTACATCATCAAATCTATCTACATCAAACATTTGAGTTGAACTAATCTTGAACCTCTTTGTCAGTAGATCGAACCTCAAATTGAAATTTTCACTTGATCTCTTGAGGGGGTAGTGTACCAACATAATTCTTTCACTGGGGTAGTAGTGGGGCATCCAAAAAAATCAGAGAATTTTTGAATTTTGATCTTGACAAGTTTATTCTTTGAACCAATGTAGCGGGCACATTGCTTCAAAGAGGGGAAAAATATAGACACGTAAAATATATAGATTGGTATCGCACACTTGATCCTAAATCATCTCCTTTTCTAGTCATTTAATTAAATAATCTTTATTTAATTAAATTTCGTCATAAATCAACTTTATCTGATTAAATCATCATCTCCTATTAATTAAATAAATCACTTTGTTTAATTAATTCTACAGTCCCTCTTTTAATTAAATAATTCATTTTATTTAATTAATCTCTAAAGTCATCTCATTTAAATTAAATAAATTAATCTTTATTTTGTTTAAAGCTAACACCATCCTCTTTAATTAAATAAATCAAACTTTATTTAATTACTTGTCTAAATCATTTATTCCTCTCATTTTGATTTATTTAAATCCTCAAATCTAAATCAAAGCGTCAAATCAGCTAATCTCCTTTAAATTAATCAAATCTTGATTAATCCTAGTCTTAACCCATCAAATCCTCTAGCTTTTGCCACTTGCTCAATAAATCCATTCTTTTGAATTATTAAATCCTCAATTACTTTCAAAAAGGAATCAATGGTTGAAATATTCCCAAATTTTGAAAAATCCCTCCAAAAGGGTTTGTACATCCAACAAAACATTTAAAATCTATTACATGTCCTTTTCTTGAGCCAAGTGATATTAACGTCACCTTTCACCTCATCCTTCAAGCCATCTTCTGAATTTCAAATCTCCCCCCTTTTTGCACATTCTTCAAAATGTGCTCAAGCTTCCTCTATTCACATCTTGACAAGTAGCACTTGGCCATTGGATGTTGAATGATCCCACATTCCTTCACTTTTCTCATTCCTCCATCTTGTCTTTCTATAAATATAAGAATTTCCTTTGTATTTTGGATCCACAACTAAGAGCAAAGTTACTATCTTCATATTTGGAGCAGAGGGTTGATTTACAGTATTATGTAGATGGTCTAGTGCATGATGCACAAGTTAGTGGACTAATTGATTTGTCCATGTTATTATATTCATGGGCACCAGTGGTTTGACATATTATGATGCACATCGTAGCACTAGTCCTTCTCCCCAATGGTTGGAGTGCTCATCTTGAGAGAGGACTAGTCCACATGATTTGAGGGATGGTAGAGTGGTAGACAATATATGCCTTGGGTCGAAGTATGCTGGCACATCTTGTTGGAAACAAAAGGGAAGACAACTGTGAGGGGGGGTGAATTAGTTGTCACCGAATTTTAAACTTATTCAAATTTATAACCTTATTCTCAGATCTGTTCATTAATCATGAAAGCATAAATGAGCAACACATCAGAAGCACACATAACACCAATTTTTTTTTTACGTGGAAACCCTGTTAGGGGAAAAACCATGGTGGAGGTTAGTCCACAAGACTATACTCTATTAAAAGTATACAAAAATATGAATGGGGAATGCACATGCATTCATACACACTGCCTAGAGCTCACTGCTCAGTTACAAAGGAAGAAACACTATCTTACAAAAAGATTCTGATTATATCTATTATATTTTGAAATGAGAAAATAACATTTGCTAATGTTTGATTATAGTTCCGATTAAGCACATGAACACTTCTTCACTCTTCTTCACTCTTATGCACTCTTCTGCACACTCTGCTCTACCTTTGAATGATTTAAACAATATTCCCACATAGGACTCACACACTTCAAACTTGTACAATTCCAAATGATAAAACAATTTCTCTTATATATCTGCAACAAGAAATTACATCGCTATAAGTCAGCCACAAAGAAATAATAAAATGAATACAAATAGTCGGCTCAGATCAATAAAGATTATTCACGCAAATCAACCAAGGTCAGCCATAACATAGTGAAGACTAAAAATAGCATCCTCAAACATGAACCACTTTAATTAATTACTCCTCGTAGATCCACAACACGCTTCAACACCTTGTCGAGCAAGAACATGAGAAACATGAACACTCAAGAGAAAATATTGAATCACAAGCACAACAAACAATGGAGACGTGCAACACAGATAGAGCACAATCTAGAAACATCCACAAACATCATGAATCACCAGAGAGGCATCCACAACAACTTAACTTACTGAAATAACATGATCTTCATTTAGGAACACAAACCGAAGTAACAAAAAAACTGTCAGAATACAAATCTTCATAACTTGATCAAATCTTCATGTGGATCTTTGAAACTCGACATGGATAAACTAGATATACTAAAAAAGAAACACTTTAGTCCACAACCTCTGAACAACAACATACTAAGTTCATTGACAGATTGAACTTCAATTCACCACTGACAACTTGTAGCACTTCTTATTACAATTTTCTTAATATCCTCAACATATATAGCTTCTAATGCATTGATGCTAATAGTGTTGACATCAATGAAAACCACATATCAACAACACAACCACAACATACAACAATCTCCCTCTTTGGCATTGATGGCAACACATGATGTGAAAAACACCATCAATCCAACTTTCTCTTAGCACTTACTCCCCATTAGGTTTTGACTCTTCTCCCCAACTCTTTCACATGACTCTTCTTCCGACAGAGTTTTTCACATTACTCTTCTCCCCCTTTGTCATCAATGACAAAGATCTCTCCTATACAATCTCTGAACCACATATCTGAACATCTAACCACTCCCCCTGAGTAGCAGCCACCACAACATCTATCCAGACCAAAATATGATCATGAAATACATGAATTGATGCAAATAAATGCATCTTAGTTCTGATTAGGAGGGGTAATCACCCATAACTTCCCTTTGAGACACTCAAAAGTATCCTTAGGAAAAGGCTTGGTAAATATGTCTGCAATTTGCTCCTTAGTAGGCACATACTCCAATCTGACTTCCTTTTCACTTACTTTCTCTCTCAAAAAGTGAAACTTGATAGATATATGCTTGGTCTTGGAATGCAACACCACATTCTTAGAAATTTTAATAACACTTGAGTTATCACAAAATATAACAATAGGCTCATCATACACAACTCTTATATCCTTCAAAATATGCTTCATCCACAATACTTGAGTACAATTATTAGTAGCAACAATGTTTTCTACCTCTACAGTAGATAAAGAAATAACATTCTGCTTTTTTCTTAACCATGAAATCATATTCTTTCCCAAGAAAAATGATCGACCACTGGTACTTTTCCTGTCATTCACATCTCCTACCCAATCAACATTAGTAAAGGAACTCAAATTAAGATCATCTTTAGCATACCACAGGGAAAAATGAACTGTCCCCTTCAAGAATCTGAAAATCCTCTTCACAACAGTCACATGTGATTCTTTAGGATTAGCTTGAAATCTTGCAACTATACATACAACATTCATGATATCAGTCCTAGTTTGATTCAAATAGAGCAATCCACCAATCATTGATTTGTATCTAGTTTGATTTACCTTCGGAGAATCATCATCAATTGTCAACTTGCATCCGGTCACCATGGGTGTACCAATTGGCTTTGAATCTTCAACACCAAATTTCTTCAACATTTCTTTCACATACTTGGAATGAGATATACAAATGTCTTTATCTAATTGAGTAATTTGTAATCCCAAGAATAATTTCATCTCTCTTATCATTGACATCTCAAACTCATTTTGCATCTCATCAAAAAAATTCATGCACAAGCTATCATCTCTACCAAATATGATATCATCAACAAAGACTTCCTCAATCAAATGTTTATTATGATCAATCTTGAAATATAGATTAATATCAGTACCTTTGTTAAATCAAAGCTTTACCAAGTACTTATCCAATCTGGCATGTCATGCTCTAGGGGCTTTCTTGAGTTCATACAATGCTTTCTTCAACCGACAAACCATATCTCCCTGATCAGTCAACTGAAATCCATCCGGTTGTTCAACATTCACCTCTTCTTCAACCTCACCATTTAGAAAAGCCACCCAGGACAAAAGGTTTCATTCCACCTAGGATGTGATTTTATCAAAGGTTAGGGATTTGCTAGGTCAAAACCACAACTCGGTTCCCTAAAGCATTAAATTGAACTAAGAATCAAATAGATCAGTAATTGACGACATTAAATCTTAATCAATTAGAGGGAAAGGCAATGCAAAGTACAGGGAAGGGAATCAAACCAAAATGGGAAACCCTAGCCCTGCTATCAAACCATGTCACATCAAAATCCTGACTCAAGGCATACACACACAAACCATGAAGCAATCCAAATTCATTAATTAAAGAGAGGGCTGCATGAACATACCATGAGTGATAAGAAATTGAAATAGCAACAACTAGCAAGAAACCTCGAAGTCCAAGCAAACACAAGCAATCACCAAGAATAATCCGACCAAATAAAACAATCATAGCTCGAATGCAAGACTCAGCAGGGGCAACTTGAAGTCAAGTCTCCTTGAATATTTTAGCAAAGTAAATGACTCAAATTCAAGTATAAACCCATTTAAACCCAATAAAAGCAAGCTGCAGAAACATACAAGAGGCATAAATGTGATGAAAATACAGCAAGCTTAGGAATTCAAAGGCACGACAAAATTTTGGGAAAATCTAGGGAAGACAAAATTTCGCGAAGTCCCAAAATTTTTGAAAATAGTGCAAACTTGCCTCTGTTGGGCTTTCAAGGCGCTTAGGAAATTCCACCCAGAGGGAATTTTCCCAAAAACAGAGAAAAATTGGAAATATGTCCTAAAACATAAGATTTTCAAAAATGTTTCCTCAGAAGGGGGGATTTGCACAAGTAAAATAATCATTGAGGTACATTCCCAAGCAACCAAATCCTCAAAAGCAAAGGGCCAAAACACTAAAAATGAAAGCAAAAGAGGGTCCCTGCTTTTAGCAAGGCGTGTGTGTGAAACTGCACAACAAATGGCGACTCCTACTAGGAAAATGCTCTAGAGCATTTCGATAAAAAACTAGAATTAGGAACCCTGAATCTCTAGTTTTAGTCTTTACATTGGGTCACCAATTGGGTAGAGCTTCAAAACCCATAGGCAAGCAAACCTTTTCTATACCAAGGTCAAAGTGTGTGCTCATTTATTTATTTCCTTTTCCGTGGTTGCAATAGGAACCCAAATTTGGTCTAACTAGGCTACGCAAAGATTCTAACTCCAAAAGCATCCTGGATAGAGCCTTGCTACCAGTTAGGCATCCATAGCCTCGATGAGGTTATCGTTGTGGTCCTCCCAAGCATAGCTCTACTGCCAGCCAGGTGTCCATATCCCCAGTAGAGATACTTGAATACTTCTGATAAGTTAAACTCATTCTTTTGATTTTCAATATTTTATCTTTTCTTCTTTTGATCTTTCTTTTCTTTTCACTCTTATTTCAACCTGTGAACAATGAAGTTCACACTTAGGGCTGAGAACCATAGTAGCGCTAGAGTAGAAATAAGTTTTTTCACCTAACATGACCTCACAAAGATCCTATGCCACCTTAGAATTTTAAAGCTTTGCGTATATATATGAGACCCAAATACATTCCAGATTTAACATAACCAATGACTCATCTACTCATAGCACTTAATGCATATGACACCAAATAAAGGACTTTCACCAATTGACTCTAGAAAAATGATTGAAGTTTATAAAAGAAATACTCAGAACAGTCCCAGATAATAAAATAATTGCCGTGCAGATGCAACACACCTAGGAGAAAACAAGAAGACCCAAAGCAAGAGTGGAGCAAAAGAAAACCCGACCAAAAGAAAACCAAACCCAAAGCAAACCAGAAAGGGAAACCTACTCTAACCAAAGCAAAGCAAACCAAGCAAAAAGGAAACCTACTCTAACTATGTACAAGGAAAGAGTTCTACACAACTCAGGATTAGAAGTAATGCTTTAGGTACTGCCCATTGACAGGTAGTTTGATAGCCCCTCCAATGAGAGTTTTTAAGTGAAAAGCATTATCTCCCAGAATCTCTAAAATCTGGTAAGGGCCTAGCAAAAGTTTATCAAATTTTCCATGCTCCCCTTTGTGGTCATGTGCTTTATCCCAATAGAGAATGAAGTTATAGATTCTAAAGGCCTTTACCTTGGCTCTCCTATCAAACCATCTTTTGACTACACCCTAATGTTTAGCAAAATTTTCTAAGGCTTCATCTCTTCTTTCTTCAAGATGTAACAGTTCTGCCATGCGAGCTTCAAGTTTTTCCTCTTCATCATAAAACTCATTAATGAACTGTAAAGTGGGCATTTTCAACTGAATGGGAAAGAAAGGTTCCAAGCCATACACAAGGTGGTAAGGAGAGGTTCCTAAGGAGGTCTTCTATCTTGTACGATCTGCCTAGAGAGAAAATCTAAGTTGAGTGTGCCAATCCTTGGGATTCTTCTCTAACAACTTACAAATGACCGCTAAAAGGTTCTTATTGGAAGACTCACCCAAACCATTGCCTTGTGGATAATAATTGGATGCAAACTTAATGATAATTCCATGATCAAAGGCCCAATTAGAAAACTTGAGTGAAGCAAATGCATGACCATTATCAAAAACCAAAGACAAAGGACACCCAAAGTGATTAATAATACCTGATTCAATGAAATTGATTACCACTTCAAAAGTACACTATTTGCAAGGAAGAGCCTCAGTCCACCTAGTGAAATAATTAGTAACAGTAAGAATATACCTGTGGCCTATAGAAGAAGGTGGATTAATTGGACCTATGAAGTCCAAACCCCACTGTGCAAACGGTTTTACCTCAATGACAGGTTGAAATGGAAGAGTTGCGTGCTTCTCCTTGGTTGCTACAGTTTGATACATATGACAAGTTCTGACATGGTTTTGTGTGTCCTTAAACAATGTGGGCCAATAATAACTAGCCCTCAGGATCTGATTTGTAGTGGAAGGTGCAGATCCATGGCCAGTGCCATATCTATCATGAAATTCTATCATAACCCTTTCAACTTCTCTTTTTCCTAAGCACCTCAGATAGACACCCTCATGGTTCTTCTTGTACAAAAAATCTCCTTTCATCATAAAAATATCACTTTTCAAACACAAAGCTCTTCTTTGTACCGAATTAAGATGTTTAAGTGATCCAGAGGATTTTTTGTCAATTTTGAAATTTTCCATTTTTCTCCAGTTTCGACATCATCAGAAAGTGCTAGGGACTCTAACTCCAACGCAACTTGAACGAAGTCAATTAGAGTCTCAGAGCTCAAGATATATATGGTCAAACCTCCGATCAACTCTCATAACTAGGCCAAAAAAAGGGGCAAAAATCAAAGTCATCAAAATCGGACATCACCATTGCGAAGTGCTCATCATCATGATTCTGACATAGTTCGTTTCATAGAAAACAGAGTCCGTATGGAGAAGGTATGGAAGGTGAAAGATTGGGTCAACCCGATGACGTCAACACCCAGTCAGTCCAACGACTAATCAGCCCTTGACATATGGAAATACCTCATCCCTCCATGTGGAAAAAAATTAATTGGCAAAAAATAAAAATAAAAGTATATATATTTTTTTAAAATAAGATGGGCCCCACCCATCCATGAGGGTTTTCCCACATTAAGTGGGGCTCCACCCATGGTATGGGGGGAAACCCACTTTAATAGAACACATCCCTTATTTTAGGGAAAGAGATAAAGAGAAGGGGGTTGTGGTGGGACCGCCACCCCCCATCCTCTATAAAGATGGTTTTATTTTACTTATTCCAAGCCTTAAAATAAGGTTATTATTTATTCATGGAAAATATTATATCCCTTCTCAAAAATATTAGGAATATTATTCCTAATCTAAAGGGGCCAAGTTTATCCGTAAAACCTTATATAATTGATTATCCCAATTTAATAGGGAATAGACCCCTTAGAGCCATTCAATTGAAAAAAATATATCTTGAGGAATATTGTCCTTCCAGGAGTTGTGAAAAGGGGGATATTTTTGAAAATTTGCACTATGTAAGGGAGATTGGGTAGTTAATTGGTTTTACACCAATTTTGGTAATTTTGGGCTATAAAAGGAGGTGAGAAAGGTGAGAGAAGTCAAGTGATTTTGGAAGAATATTGCAAGTGTGAGAGATTGTTTTCCTTGGAGGAATCTTATATTTCTGTTCTTTCTCTCATTATGTTCTTTCTTTAATTACTTTGTAATTTTTTTATTTAAATTTCGTTTGTATGTTTAATTATAATTAAGCATTTTTGGTTTGTAATTGATAATGTAAGCTTTCAAAGCAAATGTCATAGATCCTTAAAACAGACCAATTTGGTATCAGAGCTGTGTTTTGACTAGTATTGCAGATTTGAATGCTTACATGCGCGAAGCTTCAACAAGGAAAAGGAAAACTTGAAGAATACAATCCTGAGATCAGCAAATGAAGGACTTCACCAACAATGGATGAAACTGAACCAGGGAAAAGCATCGAGCAAGAGCTTGATGATAAGTCTTTCCAGCGAGTCTTCCTCGAAATGAAGGTTATGGTGGAAGAGTTGTATGTGGAAAAGAAGAAGCGCGAAAAGGGAGATTCGTCAAAGCGAGAAAAGAAGGAAGATCAAAAGGACAAAGGAGGAAAAGATCTAGAAGCTCCATCTCCTCCATCTTCCCCTTTTTCTCCATCTTCCCATTCTTCTTCTTCCTCTTCTACTACTGTTAATCCTTTCAAAAGCAAGTCTAAGCCTATTATTAAACTTGATGTAAAATTTAAGTTGCCTAAGCATTGTGGTGAGTTAAATTCTGAAAAGTTAGATGATTGGATCCAACAGGTAGAAGTCTATTGTAGGATTCAAGGCCTAATAGAAGATGCTTCTATGATCCAGTTAGCCACTCTCTGGTTGGGAGGTACAACTCTCACCTGGTGGGAGAGTAGGACTTGGGAGGAAATTGCTCGCCATGCTAAGGTCAATATGACTTGGATGGAATTTATTGCTGCCCTTAAAAAATAGTTTTATCCTTTAGGTTATATGCAACAATTAACCATGAATTAGAAAACCTTTAGGCAAGGTAAGGGTCAATTTATCCAAGATTACACTCATGAGTTTAGAAAATGGGCTATTGCTTTAAATGTTCCATTGTATACTCAAGATACATTACTCAAGTACATAGGTGGTTTGCATTCTTACCTAAGACATACTATTCTAATGTCGAGTCCTAATAATTTGGATGAAGTGTTAGTCCAATCCACTCATTTAGAGTGAAGAGGTAAGAACAATTTTAGTGATAATTTCTCAAAGAAACCATCTAAGTCTGAGGGGAAACCTAAGGGTAAAGATAAAGGAAAAGGAAAAAAGACAACCACGATAAAGAAAGAGGGTGAAAAACTAACCTGTTCTCATTGTAAGAAAGGACACAAAGATTCTAAATGCTGGAAACTACATCCAAAACTTAGGCCAAAGAGGTATGGTGGAAACAAAGGGAAGTAGAAGACAGCTGCTGTAACACAACATGATCTTGGATCTGATTGTGATGAGACAAAGATAACTGCCATTGGAATTCAAGGTAAAAAAAAAGATATATCTCTTGCATTTGAATCAATTATTTTTGCAAGTACATGTAAGCAATCTAAAGTAGATAAGTAGAGGAATGAACTTTTTCATATCCATGTGATAACTAAACACACTAAGGTTGATACTTTATTTGACATGGGTTCACAAGTTAATCTCATATCTGAAGAAGTTGTTAAAAAGCTAAATTTGAATACAACTCCTCATTCGAAGCCATACCCTTTGGGATGGGTTTGTAATGATGCACAGTTATAAGTCACTAAACAATGTAAGCTTAGTTTTTCAATCACTGCAAACTTTAAAGATGAGGTTGTAGCAGATGTTGTACCTTTAGATATTTGCGGACTTGTGTTAGGAAGTCCATATTTGTACGACCGTAAAGCTATCTTCTTTAGGAAGGAAAAAAAGTATCACCTATTTAAGGATGGGATTGAATATATTGTACATGCACACAAAGTCAAAACTATTCTTGCATTAGTTAATGTTGGTCAGATGAAAAGATTAGTGAACTCCAGTAAAAACTTTGTGTTAATACTTGTTAAGGACAAAGAAGATGAAACATTTGAGGCGATTAAAGGAAGTGATCCTAAACATAAGGTTAAATTGGTCAAAGTTGTATCTATATATGATGACTTGTTTCAGGAACCAAAAGGATTGCCTCCTAAAAGAGATATTTAACATGACATTCAATTGCAATAGGATGCGCCACTACCTAATATTGGAATGTACCATTTGTCTGTCATGCAAAATGAAGAAATCAAAAATCAAGTTCAAGAGCTCGTCGACAAAGGAGTGATTCGTCCAAGCACATCACCTTGTGGTTCTCCAATCATTTTGGTTCCAAAGAAAGATGGAACATGGAGGATGTGCATCAACTTCAGGGCACTGAAAAAAATCACCATCAAAAATAGGTATCCACTTCCTAGAATTGATGACTTGCTTGATCAACTTAAGCATGAAATTTATTTCTCTAAATTAGATTTTCGAAGTGGTTGTCATCATATTAGAATTGCAGAGGATGATATTTGGAAAATTTCTTTCAAGAAAAAATAGGGACTTTATGAATGGATGGTTATGCCCTTCAGGCTTACCAATGCACCCACTACATTCATGTGAGTCATGAATGAGATCTTCCATCCTTACATTGATGATTTTGTAATTGTATATCTTGATGATATCCTAGTTTTTAGCAAGTCTTGGGAAGACCATGTAAGTCATGTTAAATTTTTTTTTGATGTACTAAGAAAATAAAAATTCTATGTAAAGATGTCTAAATGCGAGTTTGCAAAGACATCTCTTGTGTACTTAGGTTATATCGTAGGGAATGGTCAATTGAAAGTCAACCCTGTGAAGGTCGAGACAATTGTAAACTGGCCTAAGCCAAGGACTGTAACTGAAGTCAGGAGTTTTTTGGGTGTTGTCCAGTATTGGAGGAAGTTTATTGCAAACTTCTCCTTCATTGCATCACCGTTGCATGCATTAACAAGTACAAAGATAATTTTTCAGTGGGGAGGACCACAATAGAAGGCCTTTGACACACTAAAGGAAAATTTAAGCACCACACTAGTCCTAGCTCTACCAGATTTGTACCAACCATTTGAGATCGAAACAAATGTGAGTGGATTTTCCATGGGAGCAATATTGACACAAGGAGGTAAGCCGATCTATTACCACTCTGAAAATTTTTCTGGCAAAGTAAGTAATTATCCAACTTATGATAATGAACTTTATGCTTTAGTACAGAGTGTTAAGAAATGGAAACATTATATAGTGGGAAAGGAAACAATAATCCATACTAATCATCAGCCATTACAATATTTGCATTCACAAACTAAGCCACAACAAAGTAGGCATTTCAGATGGATGGGATTTTTGCAACAGTTTCACTTAATAATTAAGTACAAGAAAGGTTCCCATAACAAAGTAGCAGATATGATTTCTAGACCTCCAGTTACTAATGCTTTGATAATCCTTAAAAATAGTTCTATGGTTCATTCAAGTTTTGAAGAACAATATGCTACTGATGAAAATTTTAAGGATATCTATGTAGCTCTAGTCCAAGGCAAACAAGTAGAAGAAAAGGATTACTATGTGCATGATAAACTCTTGTATCACTTAGGAAAATTATGCATTCCAAAGAATGAACAAGCACATGTAATTAGAGAGGCACACACATCGCTAATTGTAGGACATTTTGGGGTTAGTAAAACTTTGGCACAGCTACAAAAATATTGCTACTGGCCTCAAATGTAGTAAATTGTAACAAAATATATTAAGGGATGTGTGATGTGTGCAACCAAAAAACCAAGTAACAAAAAATTGGGGTTGTACACACCTTTACCTATATTGTCCCGACCATGGGAAAGTGTATCTATGGATTTTTTTGGGGGGTTACCTATGTCTAGGAAAGGGCATGACTATTTGTATGTAGTAGTTGATTGGTTCAGCAAGATGTGTATTCTTATGCCATGTAAAAAGCAAGCCATTGCTGAATTGATAGCTCATATGTATTTTCAGTTTGTATGGGTTCACTTTGGGTTACCCACTTCCATTGTATTGGATTAAGATTCTTGATTCCTTGGGGAGTTTTGGTCAGTCTTATGGGGAATTATGGATACTAAACTGAAGAAGAGTACAACCTTCCATCCACAGACCGATGGACAGACAGAGGTAGTCAACAAGACAATCATGCATCTGCTAAGAGGATATTGTAGCAAGCATCCTAAGTTGTGGGATGAAAGTCTTCATTATGTGCAACATGCCTACAACCATGTAGCCCATTCTTCTACAAAGAGGTCTCCTTTTGAGACTTGCTTTGGTTATTTTCCAAAGACACCAATGGACTTTTCTTTTGGAACAAATGATGTTGAAGATGGATGCCTTGATGCCGAAAGGGCTTTAAAGTTCATCTAGAAGGTCCAAGTAGTTCATCAAGCTGTAGAAGAACAATTGGAAAATAGTCAAGCAAAGTACAAGGCTCGTCATGAAAAACATTGCAGCGATCATCATTTCCAAGTTGGAGACAGAGTTTGGTTACACATAAGCAAGAAAATAATGCAAGGTGAAGGAAGGAAGCTCAAGCCAATCAGATATGGTTCATTCAAAATTGTGGAAAAGATTGGCACAAATGCCTTATGCCTTAATCTTCCTCCATACATGCAGATTTACTTAGTATTCAACGTTGAGATCTTGAAGTTGTACGAACCTCCAATGATACTAGATGAGGAGGATGAAGTGCAAGTTCCATCAGTTGACTACCTTTCATGAGAGTACATGTCAGAGTTTCTTGAAGATGTCATCCTTGATAGGAACACCAGGACTTCAAAAAGAGGAGCAGTTGAATACCTCCAAGTGGGGCTAAAAGGGATGTATCCAAGCAAGGAAAAGTGGATGGAGATTGGTAAAGTGAGGGAAATTTACCCTCACTTTCTAAGTAACCAACTTTCGGAGGTCTAAAAGCTCTCCAGTGGGGAGGACTAATCCGGAGGATTTTTTGTCAATTTTGAAATTCTCCATTTTTCTCTAGTTTTGACATCATCAGAAAGTGCTTGAGACCCTAACTTCAATGCAACTCGAATGGAGTCAATTGGAGTCTCAGAGCTCAAGATATATATGGTAAAACCTCTAGTCAACTCTCAAAACCAGGCTAGAAAAAAAAGGGGAAAAAATCAAAGTCATCAAAACTGGTCAAAGTCAGCACCATTGTGAAGTGCTCATCATCACGATTCTGACGAAGTTCATTTCACAGAAAACAGAGTCCGTATGGTGAAGTCATGGAAGGGTAAAGATTTGGTCAACCTGATGACGTCAACGCCCAGTCAGTCCAATGGCAATCAGCCCTTGACATTGGAAATACCTCATCCCTCCATGTGGCAAAAATTTTATTGGCAAAAAAACATAAAATAAAATAAATAAAAATAAAGTATATATATTTTTTAAAAATAAGATGGGCCCCACCCATCCATGAGGGGCGGCCCAAATTAAGTGGGGCACCACCCATGGTATGGGGGGAAACCCACTTTAATAGAACACATCCCTTATTTTAGGGAAAGAGATAAAGATAAGGGGGGTGTGATAAACTTTGTTACAAACTTAATCTTGCCAAAGAATGATTTCATTTCCTTCTTGCTAGCAAGGGGTTGAATCTTAAGTATGCCTTCCACTCATTCAGGTTCAATAGAGATTACTTTCTCTGAGATGACATGTCCCAACAATTTTCCCTTAGTCACTTCAAAGTGACTACATGGTATCACCTGAATGTTGAAGGCATCAAATTCCTTAATAAGGTCCCATAATCTATGCCTATAATTGGTGATCCTTCTGTCATGGCATGAGTATTGCTAACTTGCTTGACTACTAACTCAGAATCCCCAAAGACTTGCAAAATCTTGACCTTTTTCTTCAATTCCATAAGTAACCCATGAATCAAAGCCTCATATTCTACTACATTATTGGTACAATGAAAATAAAGTCTATGAGTTGTAAAGAAAGTTTTACCTCTTGGACTGATCAACTCGAATCCTGCTCCAACACCTTGTTTTGATTTACATCCATCAAACCTTAGGTTCCAACAACCAACAACTCCAGATTTCTTTGTTGTATCCCTTATACTATTGCTGTTGGAAGGTTCTTCAGAATGCATCACCTTCTTTCCTTTGGGATCCTCTTGAATATTTTGTATATTAATTTTGACTGCTGGAGTAGGGTTGATATAGTTTTGTACCTGTTCTACTGTTGTCTAGCACAAGCAGTACTCTAATTCTGAATGAGAAGCATTATGAACTCTACTCCAATAAGGAAAGAGAAATTCTTCAAAATTCATTCCTCTACCTAGATGAACCTAGTCTTTGACACATTTTGGATGAATTCTTGAAAATTATCCAATAAGCTGAGCTGGTTATCTTCAGGATCATCATCATTAATTGGTTCCACTAGGGCTCCAATACTACTAGATTCTGCTATAAAATTAATGGGTATAGTATGCAGCATAAGAATTTCTTCTACATCAGACTCTTCAACAGGGGCTGCCAGCACATAATTGCACATACTTACCTCTAATATCAATATTTCATTCGAAGTGTTCTAATACTCAGTAATCACAAAATTCATCCTAGGCTCTCTTTCAATACTGATCTAGTTTGGTGCTCCCTTCCAAGGAAGCCACATAGGAGATTGATCAGTTGAGACATATCCATTCAAAGCCTTTGTAAAGTCCCTTCCTAAAATCAGACCATAAGTGTCAGGTATGTCTGCTACCTATATATTAATAACTTGCTGAATTCTGGGGTTTGAAGAAAATTGCATAGGGATCATGTTCAACTCCCCTACAACATTAACTTCAGTTCTGTCCATTTGAGTGACTTTCTTCTCAGAGACAACAGGGGTAATTCCTAAGGCTCTATAGACAACAAAGGGCATCACATTGGTGGAAGCACCTGAATCTAGAAAACTTATGCACATTCTTTCCAAACAAGAAAACAAAAATAAAAAAATGGTGGTGTCTTTGTTTTACCCTGGAACAAAGTTAGGGGAGTATCAACTTGAGCAATTTGAATTTTATCTTTTTCTTTCCCCTTGTCTCCAGGCTGTGCATGAACCTGATTATGATCTTTTAATACTTGAGAAATATATGCCTTATTGACACTTCCACCTATTGATCTATCTTGCAATACTGAATTCACACTATAAGGTCCTAGGACTGCATTTCTAATATCAGGAACTCTCAATAATTCAAATGCAGAGAGGGTTACCTTTAGTTTCTTGAGTTCATCTGCAACATATGTAGCCATCTGCTCTATGCTCATGTTAGTGGGAGCTTCCTTGAGACATTCCACCACTATCTTTGTTGGTATCTACATTCTTCCCTTTTGATGCTCCAGCTTGTGCCTACTCTTCACTTGATAGATATTGCTTAGGCACATGTGGATAGGTTGGATTATTGCTGGAATTAGGATTTGGAGGTATGGTGAAATTGTTTGGAGGGATAGAGGTGGTGAACGGACCTCTAGCTTGTGAGCATCTGTTTGGTAGATCTCTCAAGTCATACTTCTTGATTGGTCATTCAAACATCTGCAATTCTTCAACATAAGTTTCTTCTTCATCCCTAGGACCATTTCATTCATAGGATTTTCATTAAACAAATGTGTGATCTCATCTCCATTGCACACTTGATTTGCCTCTTCCTCCTGCTTATCTGATTCTTCTTCAGGTCCATTTTCCTCACTTCGTGGGAAAGGAGCATGATTTAGCACAAGCACATGTGAGTCATAAGGAGTAGAAGGAACCATCTCCTGGTTACTTGCATTATTCTCTACCTCATACTAAAAAATGGAGGCAGTTTTCTGGAATTTAGGATAGTCTAACTTGGAATGTTGACTATTTTTATGGAGCCTACACCAACTTGATAAAGCTGCTTGAACCAGATACACACTGCTTGGAGGCTTCTCCTGATTAGCTGGTTGATCCAAAGGGGTAGAGAAACTTCCATTGTTAGGCCTCATGTTCCAAGTCCTATTCTATCTAGGTGGTTTCCTTCTGTCAAATCCTTGTCCACCAACTTTCCCTCTATCAAAATTCTGGCTAGCGAGTTTCCCTCTTTCATAGTTTTTCCCTCTATCATAATTTTTTCCTTTGTCAAAGTGTTTTCCTTTGTCAAAGTGTTGTCCTTGTTGATATTCTCTATTTTCCTTATTATGGTTGGACTACATACTCCTTTGAGTAGCCTGGAGTTGACTGTTCTGGTTTCTCAGATAAGTGACCTCCATGTTCAACTTCTTCACTTGTTCAGTTAGTTCATCCAACCTTTCCTTGTCAGGATTATTATTGTCAGGATTATTATATGGAGTTTGGTTTGCACTATTTTGAGGGTATCCTGCTATAGCACTTGAACTTAGTGACTGGTTGAATACCTCATAATTCTGCAAATATGTAGAGAAACTAGTTTGAGGCCATGGATGGAGGGGTTGATTAACACTTTGTTGAGGGTAGTTGACCTTGGGTGGAACTTGATTCATAACTAAGGTATTAGATTCATGATAGGAGTATGATTGGTAAGAGCCTGATTGAGAGTTGGGACCTTGCTAGGGTGAGAAATGGGTCCTAATGATGGTAAAACCCCAAATAAATGTTGTCTCAAATCAGTACTAACCTTAATAGCTTTTGTGTATGCATCAAGCAGGGTGGTTGGAAGATTATTTCTCCACTTCATGAAGGTAGTTGTCAGACTATCAAGACCCTCATAATAGACTTCTAAAGTAGTGGCATCATCTACAGCATAGGGACTTTGGAACCTTGTATATGCTCAATGGAATCTATAATTAAAAGACCCTATAGGCTCATTGAATTCTCTCTTGACTTTGGTGAACTACAGATAGAGCTCATTAGCACTAATAGGAATCTTAAACTTTTGTAGAAATCAAGTCTCCAATTTAGTCCAATTATGAATAGACCTAGCAGGAAAATGATTGTACCAGTAAAATACATCTTCTCCTAGAGAATAAGGAAAGAGCCTACATGCGACATCCTCATGGTTGGTTCCTCTATCCCTAAGGCAAGTCTAAAAAATCTTGATATGTTCCTCCGCCGTCCTATTGGGATCATTAGTATGGAACTTAGAACATAAGTGTTCAAGGTTCTTGGGCATGACATTGAAATTATTGAAGGATAATGGAGATGGATTATTAGCCAGGAAATCCATTGGTGGAGGTGGGGGTGGTAATGGTTGATTTATAGCTTGTTGAGGCTATTGAATGGGAATGGCTTCAGAATCAAATGAAGATGGACTTGACGAAGATGAGGATGAAGGGGATGATGGAAGTGGTTGTGGGGATGATGATTCTCCCCCTCTTCTTGTCCTTCTTGACCTAGTTGGAGCTTGTAACTCTTGAAATTCCTCCTCTCCTCAAGTAGATCTGGTTCTTTTGAATCTCTGAGGAGAAATGGCAAAAAAAAATTGATCCAGCTTGCTTATTTAGGACCTCCTTCTAGCACCAATCGGTTGATGGTGTTTTCTGCACAACAACTCAGACAAGATACAAGTATCCTATCTCTCTTGAAAGGTAAATCTCTATCAACAAGCCTCAAGAGATAACCCCAAGGTCTCTAATGTTAGGTCTTGACAACGCACAAACAATTCAATGATAAATGTGAAATGCTGGTAATCACAAAGGGACCTTACTACAAGCAAATACTAGAATTCCAAATTATTAGATCTAGCAATATAGTGATACTTCAAAGCCTAAATCTAACCCAAATGATACAAAAAAAGAAAAAGATAAGGGTTTCAAAGAGATTCCTAAAATTAACACCAGCCCTAAGATTAACAATGCAAATGATGCAATACTTGAAATGGAGCAATCCCAAAAAACTAATTCCTGCTTAACCCAAATGAACCTACAATCTTATAGAAATAGTGCTATCTTCTAAGGCATTAAAGGTTTTCAGATCATGAACATTCATCCAAAATAACACTACTGCAATTGAAATAAACACACACTCACAATTGAACTAAGCACAATGAATATTAAAGTCCAGGCTAACTTTGCAAAGAAACTCACAATCAACTAGCTACAAAAAGTATGGACCAGGGATTGCTACAAACACTTCAAGCATCAAACCACAAACACCATTGAATCATGTAATCTTAACTCTAACATATATCAAATAACTTTGAGCAATTTCAAAAGATGGAACAATAAGAGCCATGCAAGATAATTCAACACAAGAAAGATCACCAAGGCATA
This sequence comes from Sequoia sempervirens, assembly GCA_007258455.2. Lineage (NCBI taxonomy): Eukaryota > Viridiplantae > Streptophyta > Pinopsida > Cupressales > Cupressaceae > Sequoia > Sequoia sempervirens. The sequence continues at coordinate 8,612,796 of VDFB02026320.1, forward strand.
ATGTCTTTGCTTGTATTGAATCATCCAAAGTAGCAAAAATGCCAATGTTCTATGTCACAATACTTGCTCCAAAATAAAACTAACTCCTAGCTCTAACTCTTGCTCTACTACTTAATTCGCTTCAATGTATATCTATGTAGCCCTTACAAATGAGGAAAAATGTCGTACTTATAGAAAATCCCAAGATATGTCAGCCCAATTAGGGTTACAATAATAATCAACCACAAACAAGTTGTCCCAAGAAGTTCTATAACAAATAAAAAATAGTATTAAATGCTTGGGACTCATCCAGGTCAGCCTAGGTTCTCCAATGTAGCTTGATCTAATGCATGCAAAAAGTACGAAGAGATAATGGGAAGCACAAATTCTGATGCAGTCATTCATTAGCTAGCCCTTTATCTTTATCTTGATCTAATTTGTCTTGCACCACAAGAAAAATCCTATCTAGGTCGGCCAAAGGTGGAGTGATCAACAGCCAAAGGTGGAGTGATCAACACTTTGAATTTTCTCTCCATAGATTTAATTTCCTCCCTTGATTTCTTGACGACCTTATCCCATTCCACCTTCAGATCTTGATATTTTTCCATGACAGTAATATAGGTGGATGCATCATCTAAATGGTGACCTATGATAGGACCATCATCCATAGAAGCATAAACTTCATGTCACCATTTCCTTAATTGCTCCAGATTGAAATTCTTCGATGCAAACCTCCTTCTCCCAGTCATTATCTCAAAAAATGAAATACATCTATTATAAATGTCTTTCAATGCATTTCCCACTTGTTAATCTTGCTTATACATTTTCTTTAGAACCCTCTATTTGATCTGTAGGACCTCATACCACTCGCAAGGTTTAGAAACCCTTGAAGAAGACAAAATCTCATCACTTATCAATTTCTCCTCAGTATAGTCCATGATGACCTTTGTTTTAAGTAGGAGGAGATCAACATCAGTCTTGTCCTACCCCAACACATTCTGCAACCTCTCAGATGTCTGATGTACATCTCCATAGGTTGACACAATCTCTTTTATCATGCTGTCTCCTCTAGTTGTCACTCCTTGCAACCATTCAAAAGTAGCCGGTGTGAAAGCCTTCATATTTTCAAGTTCACTGAATTCCTCCTTAGGCATCAATCCTTCAAGAGCAACTCCTTCACTTCCCATAGTCTGCAAAGGCTTCATCTGATGCTACACATATTTGTTTACATCATTCAATTGTTTTTCCAATATTCCTTTCTCCTCTGCCTCTTTATCTAATCTCCTAAGGATAGCCTAAGAGGACTCTTGGAACTCTTCTTTCTCTTGATCTTTGCTAGTAGGCCCCAAGTTTATAGTCTGAATGGTGTAATCCTGAGGAGCTATGTCATCTTTTCCTTTGTCAATTGGAGGAATAGCAACATGAATTATACTATTGTCTTCCTCATCTCTAGTGATTTTGGAAATCACCTTAGCCTTCTTCTTTGTTTTCTTCTTTCCAATATTGGCTAAAAGTTCATCCCAATTAGGAGGAGTATCATCTACAATTATCTGCTTGCTCCTCAATCTTTCATTGAGCCAACTAGGAGTAGTGTCACCCAACGGTTGCTCACCTTGTTTATCCTATTCTAACCATCCTACAAAAGGCTCAACATCCACATCATGCACATCCTCATTATGCACTGAGGGGACCTTTTCAGTTTATCTTCTTCCTTATCTTCCTCCCTATTACCTTCTATATTTTTAATTTCATCTTGATCCAGTATTTCATTCACCAGCTAAATTGGAGAGGGAGTCCTTTTATGTAACTTTTCTTCTTCAGTAGGCTTCTCTTTTTCATCCCCAGCCGGTGAATCCTCATATGTCACTAAGGGGGATTGCAAAATTCTCTATATCTCAACCTCAACACTATGGATTTCTCCTTCCTTGAATTGTTATGTATCTTCACCTTGTGGGAATCATCACCAATAGTCTTTGTCATGTCCTTTTCTAGATCATGTAGCTCCTGGACTGAGGGAATGGTGGAAGCATCTTCTTGTTGTGGCATAGTAGAGGAAGTTGCAGGAGCTCTCTCTCTTACTAGACTTTCCTTTGGAGAAGGGGTCCTAGCTTTCTTGATATACACCTGTGTCTTTTCGCCAGAACTTTCCACATCTACCACATGTGATCCTGCATCCTCCTTTTTTTGTTCTTTAGGTTGTTCACCTTGTTTCTTTGAAGTTCTTACAATTCTTCTCCTTTTAGGCACAAGAAGACTATCTTTTTCTTCTTCTTCTTCATGCTCCTCGTGAGTAGATGTCTTCTCCTTAGAAGCAAAGTTCCTCCTTTTAGCACTAGGATTCCTCTTCTTTTCCTTCTCAGCCCATGGTTGAGCACCCTTAACCTTGATCTTGAAGCGAGAACCCACCTTTTCTTTTCATTTTGGATCCTACTCATCTTCAGAGGTGGATTCTGAATCCAGATTTCCCATCAGATCATATGTATATTGTTTCCCTTCATTGTCCAATTCCCAAATCTTATGCTTCAACCAAAACTTGGTATACTTGATAATAGGAGCATTGATCTACTCCAATTCAGTCTTCTCCTCCTTTAACCAATTAATCTCACCTATGGGCTTATCCTTGATTGACTCATAATCATGGCTCTAGATTACTTCCCCATCACCATCAAGCTAGTCAGGGATGGCCTTGATGCTATGCAGTCTGATTAAACTAGCGGGTAACTTAGAGAATTTCTTCCTTCAGACCTCAAACTCATCTTTACAATTAGCCCAGTAGTCTCAATGTCATCCTTGTGTCTAAAGTCCCCGCTAGCTCTCTTTTGGGCTTCTCCTGTCTTATTAAATCTAGGCCTCTTGGAGTGGAATACCAGACCTAGAGTACTAATTTCTTCCTCAGAGGAGTGTGCTATAATCATGGAAGGGAAAGCCTCATTGACTCCCAGCCTCAATAGGAAATCACCTCCTAAGCCTGTTTTGTGCATATCTCTCTTCCCAATATCATCAAAGGCCGAAACTTGCTTGGTTACCTCCAAAAGTATGATGTGATATGTTGGATATCTTGGTAACCTGTAAGGAGCCCTCTTAACAACCATCAATTCTAATGCACGAGAAGGTAGGAAATTGTATAAACCATGCTTCATATTTCTATATCAATTCCTTGTCCGCATCATAAATCCTTACATGTTCTTCCCCCTACAACAATCTCGTGATATACATGGTGAATGCATCATTCACCCTCATGTAGCTTGAGCTATCCAAGTGCAACTGGGGACAAACCTTGTAGATAACATATTGGCCAAAGATCCCTCATGTACTCAACCCCTTTTATGGATGAAATCTTGTCAAGGCATAGACCAAGTAAGATGTTATTGTGAAGCTCTCGGTCTGCAAAACATTGCACAATTTCTCATGGATCCTTGCATTGATGATTCTTGACCAATGATAATCTACATTTTTATCCATCCTTACTATGATGTAAAACATCCAATTCTCAAATATCCCTGCAGTCTTGAAACCCATTACTATGCTGAGGAGAGTAATTGCATCATAGTACATTGATCTAAACTTAGCTCTGTGCAACTTCTTAGGTAACTTGGAGAAGTGTGGCTTATGATTCTCCAACCAGGAATTGATGACTTGCAAAGCCTTAGCTATATCATTTGTATAGTGTTTCTTGGCTATGTCAAGATAAAGCCCCACCACATGAGACCTATCTAGCATGTCAAATGTTTGAGCCACTAAGACAGGAGAGAAATTGGCCAACACCCTACCCTATGGACTAATTATCCTTTGTGTATTTGAATCATAATGCCTAGCACATTCTAGGACTAGCTCATAGCATTACACCGTAGGAGGGAAACCAACCACATGAGCCAACCAAAACTTCACCAATTTTCTAGCTAATAGGGAAGGATTCTACACTACCATTCTTGCTTTAAACTCCTCATAGTCCCGTCTCCCAACATTGGTATCCACCACATCTGACCAGATAGAAACCAACTTGCTCTTAGGAACCCTTCTTTTCATTTCCAACTTAATCCTCTCAGCCTTTGAAATAGAAGCTCCCTCATCACTAGGGTCCATTACCTTACCCTTAGTTCTCCCAGCAATGGCCTTGCTTGACTCAGCCTGTATTTAGAAAAAGATCACAATAAAGATCCATCACAACATGAAAATATAAGTTAGTCCATCAGAAACTTACATATTCATCCTTAAAACAAGTCTCATGATGAACAAAATCCCCCAAAATATCATAAAGGTTACTCCTTTCAAAGTTCAGGTTTCCTATCCTCTCGCGAAATTTGGGCCAAAGAGGAATTTTGGGAAATTCCAAGCCAGACGAAATTTAGCAAAACAAGTACAAAAAACTTCCATCAATCATTCAATCAACACCATTATTTAAGAAGTAGCATGACACATCTTTAAATAACTTAAATTGATCATATGATGCACAATCATTAGCCAATAACTCATGTTATCCCACAATTCTTCATTTTCAATAAGATTTTAGAGAATTCCATTAGGGACATAAATAAGTGAAAATAGCAAGAGTTCACAAATTTCAGGAAAATGAAGGACCAAATAAATATCGGTAAAATCCTAGGGAAATGGAATTCCAAAAATTCACGTAATTTTCGTGTTTTAAGCACATTTTCAGGAAATCGATAAGGCGATGGAAAATTGGGAAATTCCTAAAGTAAAGGAAATCCACGAAATGTTCGAAAACCCAAAATATTTGACTTCATCAGGATTTCTCCTAGATCAATTAAATGATCAAGAAGTTGGGGATTCATTCATGGATTCTATTTGTTTCCATTTCAAAATGGAGAATATTGATTTCCAATTCATCAAATGTGTGATTCCATCCATGTGAGAAATGATTTCAAAATGGAAACCCTAAGATACCGCCATGAACACATAGTTAAGATGCCACCTACCTTTCCACTCTGCCAACCCTTTGAAAAATTCCCCTAAAACCTTACTAAGACTGGACGATTATTAGATTGGACAATGGAAAAAAGGTTTCATTGCACCCAGGATGTGATTTTATCAAAGGTCAGGGATTCGCTAGGTAAAAACCACAACTCGGTTCACTAAAGCATGGAATCAAACTAGAATCAAACAGATTAGTAATTGACCACATTAAATATCAATCAATCAGAGGGAAAGGCAATGCGAAGTATAGGGAAGGGTATCAAACCAAAATAGGAAACCCTAGTCTTGCTATCAAACCATGTCACATCAAAATCCTGACTCAAGACATACACACACAAACCATGAAGCAATCCAAATTTGTTAATTAAAAGAGAGGGTTGCATGAACATACAATGAGTGATAAGAAATCAAAATAGTAACAACTGCCAAGAAACCTCGAAGTCTAAGCAAACACAAGCAATCATCAAGAACAATTTGACCAAAGCAAACAATCACAGCTCGGATGCAAGAATCAACAGGGGAAACTCGAAAACAAGTCTCCTCCAATATTTTAGCAAAGAAAATGACTCAAATTCAAGTATAAACCCATTTAAACCCAATAAAAGCAAGCTGCAGAAACGTACAAGAGGCATAAATGTGATGAAAAGACATCAGGCTCGGGAATCCGAAGGCATGACAAAATTTCAAGAAAATCCAGGGAAGAAGAAATTATGCGAAGTCCCAGAATTTCTAAAAATAGTGAAAACTTTCCTCCGTCGGGTTTTCAAGGCACTCGAGGAATTCCGCCCAGAGGGTATTTTCCCAAAAATAGAGAAAAACTCGAAATATGTCCTAAAACATAAGATTTTCAAAAATGTTTCCTCAGAAGGGGGGATTTGCATGAGTAAGATAATCATTTAGGCACATGCCCAAGAAACCAAATCCTCAAAACCAAAGGGCCAAAACACCAAAAATGAAAGCAAAAGAGGGTCACTACTTTCAACGGGGCATGTGTGCAAAAACTACACAACAATATTCTTCTGCAATCTTTTTCCTAGTTTGAACACCTTTGTTCTTATCACCTATGATCTGATTCTCTAAATGATTCAACCTTACATACCTTAGAATCTTAGGGTGTTCTTGAACTTCATTCTCTTTTGATCTCTCTTATGATCGTCCACCAATTTCTCCTTCCTCTTGATCTTTTTGATTCACCGAAATGATTTGGACTTGATTTAAAGTCTGACCTTTATTTGTACTATCATTCTGATCATTAGAATCATATCCACAGGTTCTGGATGGTGCACCTATGTCTTCATCAACCTTAAAATTTGTGCTTTCAACCATTTTATTCAATCTCTTATTATAACACCGGTGGGCCTTGCTTTTAGTAGAATAACCCAAAAAGATTCCTTCATCACTCCTAGCATCAAACTTTCCTATATCTTCATCTCTTTTGATATAACACTTGCTTCCAAAGATATTGAAATATCTAATAGTATGCTTGTGACCAATCCATAGCTCAAAAGATGTCTTACTAGTATCACCTTTGATTTGTACCTAGTTAAGTGTGTACACAACAGTACTCATAGCTTCCCTCTAGTAGATATGAGGTACATTTCCTTCTAACATCATAGTTCTAGCAGCATCTAGAACTGTTCTGTTCTTCCTTTCCACAACTTCATTTTGCTAAGGGGTTTGTGGTGCAGATAATTGTCTCTTTATTCCATGTTCTTCAAAAAAAGAATTAAACTCACTAGAAGTGAATTCACCACCTTTATCTAATCTTAGACACTTAATCTTCATACCCATCTTTGTATCAACCACAGCCTTAAAGATCTTGAATTTCTTCATAGCTTCAGATTTATCCCTTAAGAAAGTAGCTCACATCATTCTTGAATAGTCATCAATAAGCAACATTAAGTACCTATATCCTTGTAAACTTCTAGCTCTAGCAGGACCACACAAATCAATATGCACAAGATCCAATAATCCATTTGAATTTTGCTGCTTGCTTCAAAATGAAATTCTTGTTTGCTTTCCTAATTGACATTCCTTGCATATGGCACTAGTAGGTTTGATCAACCTAGGAAGATCTCTCACTGCCTTAGTAGAACTTAGCTTGACAATATTATCAAAGTTAACATGAGACATTCTCTTATGCCACAACCAGCTTTCATCAATTTGAGCAATCAAGCAACTTTTGCTAGCAACACTCAGGTGAAAGATATTACCTTTTGTTTTCTTACTTGATACAATCACATTTTGAGAATTTTCCAAGATTTTTCGCTTACCATCCATGAACTGAAGATTGTGTCCCTTATCAACCATTTTTCCAACACTTAAAAGTATTATGCTTCAAACCTTCAACGTACAGAACATCATCAATATTATGCTTACCATCAAGAGAAATACATCCTCTGCCACTAATCACACTAGCTTTGTCATCACCAAATCTCACAACACCACCATCATACTTTTCCAAACTCACAAACTTACTTTTATCTCTTGTCATATGATGAGAGCAACCACTATCAATTACCCATTCATCTTTCTCTTCAACTCGAGCAGCTAGGGATTTCTCCACATTTTTACAATTAGCAGATTCAGTAGACATAGGATTATTTTCCTTGATAGTAATAAATATAAATTCTTCACTTGCATTTCCTTTATCAAATTCATCATCTGTCACACCTTCATCAACATCATATTAACACTTCTTTTGGAATTTAGGCTTGTTAAATCTTGGCTTGGAAACTCTCTCAGGACACCTTGATGCAAAATGACCTATTTTATTGCAAGAGAAACATTTAATAGGAAACTTCCCCTTATACTTACCTTGTCCTTTGGCTTCTCTTTTCACAATCAGTGTTTCAAGCTCTTCTAGCTCTCTTTCTTCTTCATTGAGCTATTTCATTTCATCCTCATACTTGAATATCTTTCTTGATGAACTTTCACCTAGATCATATCTCTATTTATCTCTTCCAGAAGTAGTGGCCTTGAATGCAGATTCAACCTTAGGAAGGGCATCACCAAATTTACTCAACTCAAAGGTAGTAAGTTTACCAATCAACATATCTTTAGTAACATTTCTCATGGTCCAAAGCTCTTCAATAACACTAGCTTTGACTTTGTAAGAATCAGGCAAGGATCTAAGCACTTTAGCAACAATCTTTGATTCATTTATCTGTCCACTAGCACATCTAATACCACACACAAGTTCATTCATTCTTTGCATGAAAGTAGTAACATTTTCATCATCACCCATTCTCAAATTTTTGTATTTCCGTTTTAGAATTTGTAGCTTAGCAATCTTCACATTAGCATCACCTTCATACAAGGTCTCCAACTTTTTCCAGATCTCATAAGCAGTCTTCAAATCCATCACATTTGTCATCTCAGAATTAGTCAAATCACTCAACAATTCTTCCTTAGCCTTGATATTATACTCAACACCCCTAATCTTAGCAGAATTAGTAGGACCATTATGTGGAATAACATATCTATTACTTGTAATGCTCTGGTAGGGTTCACCAATGCATCTCAAATGGAACTCTATTCGAGTCTTCCACAAAGAATAATTTACTCTATCAAATTTAAGACTATCCTTCTTATAAGTTGCCATCTCGGATCACCTCAAGCTATTAAAATTCTTCCAAGGAACCCTGATCTAATACCAATTGTTGGAAACACAAGGGTAGACAACTGAGAGTGGGGGGTTGAATCAGTTGTCACCAAATTTTAAACTTATTCAACTTTGTAACCTTATTCTCAGATATGATCATTAATCATGAAAGCATAAATGAACAACACATCAGAAGCACACATAACACCAATATTTTTTACATGGAAACCCTATTAGGGGAAAAACTATGGTGGATGTTAGTCCACAAGATTATACCCTGTTAAAAGGATAAGGAAATATGAATGGGGAATGCACATGCATTCAGGCACACTGCCTAGTGCTCACTGCTCAATTACAAAGGAAGAAACACTTTCTTACAGAAAGATTCTGATTATATCCATCAGATTTTGAACTGAGAAAATAGCATTTGCTAATGCCTGATTACAGTTCCAGTTAAGCACATGAACACTTCTTCACTCTTCTTCACTCTTCTGCACTCTTCTGCACACTTTGCTCTGCCTTCAAATGATTTGAACAATATTCACATATAGGAATCGTACACTTCACACTTGCACACTTCAAATTGATGAAAAAATTACTCTTATATATCCGCAACAAGAAATTACATCGCTATAAGTTGGCCACAAAGAAATAATAAAATGAATACAAACAGTCGGCTCAGATCAATAAAGATTATTCATGTCAATCAACCAAGGTCGGCCACAACATAGTGAAGACCGAAAATAACATCCTCAAACATGAACCACTTTAATTAATTACTCCTTGGAGATCCATAACACACTTCAACACCTTGTCAACCAAGAACATGATAAACATGAACACTCAAGAGAAAATCTTGGATCGCGAGCACAACAAACAACGCAGATGTGCAACATAGATAGAGCACAATCTAGAAACATCCACAAACATGATGAATCACCTGAGAGGCATCCACAACAACTAATCTTACTAAAATCACATGATCTTCATTCAGGAACACAAACTAAAGTAAAATAAAAACTATCAGAATACAAATCTTCATAACTTGATCAAATCTACATGTGGATATTTGAAACTCGACGTGGATAAACTAGATATACTCAATAAGAAACCATTTAGTCCACAACATCTAAACAAAAATGTACTGAGCTCATTGATAGAATGAACTTCACTTCACCACTAACAACCTGTAGCACTTCTTATTACAATTTTCTCAATATCCTCAACATATACAACTTCTAATGCATTAATGCTAATAGTGTTAGCATCAATGAAAACCACATATCAACAACACAACCACAACATCTAACACATCTCTATAATGATTTGGGGTGCTTTTTTATACCAAGAGATGGAGAGTATGGTGTACTGTACACTTCTACAGGTGTGGTGCCTTGAGCACATTAAATGTACTAGACTAGTTGGTTATCCATGTGCGACAACAGTGGGGTACCCACAAGCGTTTGAGTATCCTTTGTGACGATTATGGCAGTATGGTGATTTGCATTTTTGGAGGGTACAGTTTGAATGACTGGTATGAGGATGAGGTCCTTTGGAGACCTTATCAGCTGACATTTTATACCATATAGTTGAGGAGGATCCTGATGGATAGATTTTTGGTTGGCCGCCATGACCACATAGTACAACCATTCTACTATGATCGAGTCATGTTGCAGTTTGGACATGTACAAAAACCAATTCAAGCACGATTCTCATTCAGGATATTAGTGTGGAGTGCATAAAGACTGGGTGATATAGTGAGAGTGACTCCGATGATTCTGATAATGACCAACCACCATTCTCTGATGCAGATGATGTTGGTACCACAATAGAGTATGAGGAGTGGTGGACAGTAACTCCACCAACATCAGTATTCCTGATGGACAAGCCAGTGGGAAATGCAGAGCCACTACTAGATGATGGAGAGGAGTAGGAGGATAGGGTTGAGGAGACACACTCTAGACCTGCTCATATATTTACTAATGTGGTTGATGATGAGTATGATGAGGAGGAAGATCCATATTATGAGGAGGAGGAGGGAGAGGAGGAGGATGAGGAGGAGCAGTACCAGGAGGAGGAGGAGCTGCCTTTGAGTGAGGATGATGAGGCAATAGCTGAGGACCCTCATGAGGGGGGAGATTCCTCTCCCATCCATAGGATGGGGTCAGGAGCAGCAGCTTCCACTGGCACTAATACTCATACCTGAGGTGAGGCTAGCACAACCTCCATTCCCCCAGTATAGGATGACATTGAGGTGACACATCCGACCAGAAACATAGGTGATGATATTTGATTGATGCATGTAATTTGAGTTATTATGTTATTTTATATACATATATATATATATATATATATATATATATATATATATATATATATATATATATCATGATGATGATTATTTATTGTGTGATATTTCTACCTTGCAGAAGCGATGAGAGACTAGTGAGAGTTCTATTGTCAGGATGCTACAGAGATAGTACCCACATCCATTGACGAGGAGGAGATGGAACTTGACTACATGCCCCCACCTATTATAGAGGAGGAGCCAGAGTCACTCAGACCATTTTTGGGACTACGAGAAACTTATGAGAGCTTGAGGAGACAAGTGCATTAGGCAGAGACCATAGGGCAGTCGTCGCAAGGTGGAGCAAAGATGTAGAGACTACATGCAGAGATAACATGACTATGGGAGGAGAGAGAGGTGGCTTGTGGGAGAGAACAAGGTTTGGATTTTTCATTCAAATTTAGTGGATCACAATCATGGTCACACACGATCGTGCTATGACATCCAAGGACTAGATCACGAGCACCATATGCTGAGGGTTCTAATTCTCATAGACCTTGGTGATATTGTTTCTTATGATGATATGTATATAAAACTTGGAAGATATGTATATAAAGAAAAAAATTATGTTTTATGATTTGTCTAAATGTGATTGAATGTTAAATGACAATGTGATTAAGTAAGTGACCTTGGCAAGATTAAATTAATTAATGTCTTCATGATTTAACAATGTGTAAGTGATCAATTAAAACATATTTACAGTTTTAAGTTAGATACAACATAATGATTGAGTATGTTGTGCTAAAACAAGATTCAACACAACACACAAGATGAAAGTGAATAGCATGAAACCTAAAGAAATCATGAAGAATCACTTTAGTGTTCAAGACAAACCTACAAGAGAATTGTCAAAAACGAAGCTATGTGAAAGCATATAGGGGAAGAGTCCCATAATGTTTATCGACATCACTTTATGCTTCATACTATTCAAAAGGGATTAAACATAATACCGACACAAATGCACGACATTTATCGGTTCTTTAAGAGGTGTTCCATTGAGTTCCATTAAGACATATGCACTAGAACCATAACTTGGGTCAACAACATAGGGTCCTAACCAATTAGGACTAAATTTTCCACGTTCATTAGGGTCGGTGTTGACATTACACTGATTTTTGAAGTCACCCTTGTTAAATGTGAGAGGGATAACATTGAGATTATAATGATGTTGTTTCCTTTTGCAATAAGCTTGAAGATGCTCAAGAGCGTTTATGCGTTTGTTCATCGAGAATTTCAAGTTGATGTAATCATTTAGTCTTGTAAGTGTTATTTTCAATCAAACCTTGGAGAAAATTCATAATGTGGGGATTTCTAACTCTAAAGGAATGATTGCCTCCATACCATAAATGAGGTTATAAGGTGTTGAGCCAATGGAAGAACAAACACTCGTACAATATGCCCAAAGTGCATAATGCAGTTGTGTGTGCCAGTCCTTGTGATTGGTATTAACAGTTTTATTTAAAATTTGTTCGAGGACTTTATTAGTTGACTCAACTTGACCATTGGATTGTGGGTAGTAAGGTGTTGAAGAACGGTGTTGAATATGGAAAGTCTCTAAGAACTTCTTCACATCATTATTCTTAAATGGTGTGCCATTATCAGAGACTAATGCGGAAGGAAGCCCAAAATGAGCAATTATGTGCTCAAGGATAAAGTGACAGATTACCTCAACAGTTGTAGATTGAAGAGGAATAGCCTCAACCAAATTCATGAAATAATCGGTGGAAGTTATGATAAACATGTGTCTAGCAGAAGAGGGTGGGGAGATTTTTCCAATTATATCTAGCCCCCATACTAAAAACAGCCAAATAGGAATTTGGGCACAGATCTCACAAGCAGGAGCATGAAATAAATGACTATGTTCTTGACATTTATGACATCGCTTAACATACACATAGTAGTAATTTTCCATATTTTCCCAGTAATAACCCATACGAAGAAGTTTCTACACAAGGGTTTTTGCACCAAAATGACCATCACAACTTCTGGCATGAGCTTGGTTGAGTGCCATATTAATTTCAAAATCCTTAAGGAATCTGAGTAAAATTCCATCAAAGGAGCATCGATATACACATCGACAATGATGATGTACTTGGTGGCTAATGTTTTTAAACGAGGGTGGGTGTTACTTGCGATAGGTTCGGGAAGGGTGCCATCTTTTATATAGATATAAATAGCATCATAAAATTCACTTGAATCGTTTGTGGTCATAGCTAGTGTGATGATAGTAGTATCAGTGATGGAAGGTTTCATGATGGGATGAATAGTGAATGTGATATCTTGTGAAGGGTCAGAGGGGGATATAAGAGGAGTGACACTGGCCATTACGTCTGCATTTCGATTGTCTTTTCGCGAGATGTGATCAATGGTGAAGGAGTTAAATTTCTTGAACAAGGACATTGTGAGAGCTTTACATTTGGATAATTTATCATGTTTAGCTTGATAGTCACCATTGATTTGTTTGATTACTAATTGTGAGTCACCAAAGATCCTGATGTTAGTAATGCCCATAATTAAAGTAGTACATATTATAACGATTAAAGCCTCATATTTAGCAGTGTTATTTGTACATAGGAAATTTAAACGATATGACAAGGGAATAGGTTTTCCTTCAGGAAGAATTAATATTATTCCAGCACCGGAACCTGTTCTACACTTAGATCCATTCAAATATAATGTCCATGTAGAAACACTTGTTGTCAACACACTGTCATTAGGAAAAGAATCATTACTGGGTAACGCTAGAGGAGAAGGAGCATCAACTAAATGATTGGTCAAGCCTTGTTGTTTAATTAATTTTTGTAACACAAACTTAAGGTCAAACTTAGTTAACAACATAACCCATTTAGCTAAACGTCCTGATAAGTCTATGTTATTGAAAAGATGTTTGAGAGGATCAAAGTTTGTCATGACTTGTATTTATGCATATAGTAAATAATGTCACAATTTACTAGTAGCAAATACAAGAGCTAAACATTGATTTTTGATAGGAGAATATCGATTTTCATAATCAATTAGAGTGTGACTAATTTAATAAATAAGATTTTATTTTCCATTATTGTCTTTTTGAGCTAACAATGCTGCAAGAACATGAGAAGATGTGGCAATGTAGAGTATGAATGGTTTGTTTGGCATGGCAGGTTGTAAAACAGGTGGAGTGACAAGGTATTGCTTCAAAATTTCAAAGGCCTATCTACAATCCTCATTCCAATCAAAGGGAATATCCTTTTTCAGGAGATGTGTAAAAAGTAATGTCCTATCAGCTAAAGAAGCAACAAAATGACAGATGGCTTGTATTTGTCCTTGTAACATACGTAATTGAGAAATATTGTGAGGAGGTGGAATGTTAATGATAGCATCAATTTTCTTTGTATCGAATTCAATGCCTCTGTGAGATATGATAAACCCTAAATTTTTTCCTCTATCTTCTCCAAAGACACACTTTTTCTGATTGAGTATCATATTGTATTGATGAATGCATTCAAAGATCTGGTGAAGGATAGTCACATTGTCTTGTCATCGTAAGGATTTGGCGAGGGTGTCATCAACATAATATTCTAATATTTTCTGTATGTAATCATGAAAGATCAATGTCATTTCTCTTTGATACATTGCGCCTACATTCTTTAATCCAAAAGGTAGCATAACCCAATAGAACGTTCCCCAAATAGTGGTGAATGTTGTCTCGTATTAATCTTGTGGGTTGATGAAGATTTGATTATAACCAAAAAATACATCCATGAATGACAAAAAAACATGTCCAACAATTGAATCCACAATCATATCAATATTAGGAAATGGAGAATCATCTTTTAAGGATGCTTTAGTCAAATCACGAAAATTCGTGCATACCCTAATACGATTATCAGGTTTAGCAACTGCGACAATATTTGAGATCCAAGGAGAATAATCAATAGGATGAATGAAACATGTGTCAAGGAGTTTTTCAAGCTCACCTTTAACAAGCAAATCTATCTTAGGATTCATTTTGTGTATCTTTTTTCAAATAGGTTTACTATCGTTTGCAAGAACAATGTTATGTGACAATTTTTGGGACTATTCCTAGCATATCAGAATATTTCCAAGCAAAAATTTTAGGAAAATCATGGATTAAAAGCATAGTATCCTCTTGTTTGTGATCATCAAGGAACTTCCCAATCTTAATGACCTTTTCAGTATCATTGATGTCCATGTGTATATCAATTATATCTCCTAGAGGGAGTGGATTTGACTTAGGCAACTCAAAATCGTAGGGTTCCATGGTTTTCTCATGATCATCAGTATTTTATGGTTTGGAATTTATCATAGCATAGGTAACATTTACTTTAGAGAAATATTTTTTATCAATGGTACCTAACATTTGTTTCAAGGTTTCATCACTTTCAACATACTCCCAAGAGGGTGGAGAATTCAGATCAAGAAATTCAAGATGTTTGACTGTAAGCGTAGTTCGAGGTTTACATGTGATGGTATTGATATTTAAGGAAGGTCGTTGAGTTGCTTTTGTTGTTTTAGAAAAGGAATACCCTAAACCAGTCCTTATGTCTTGTGTATTAGGCTCAATAGGGACACAAATTCCTTTTTCATTTTTTCCACATCCTTTACCATTTTACCCCAATTATTTCACAAGTTCATACCCACGTCCATCAAGTCTTTCCATTTCCTTGGGATTAGGGGGTTTCTAATAATCTATCTCATCAAAATTTGTTGTGTAAGATGCGTTTTCATCCAAGGGAGGTGAGATAGAGGAAGGGGAAGATTCTTGTGAATTTTGAGTGGACATGACTATTGGTTGTTCTTGTTTTTATGTCTCCTTGCAAGTAATGTTGTATTCATCCATGAATGAAGGAGTAAATTCCAATGTTCCCAAAATAATCATCGAGAAATTTAGACATGGATCCGGTTTCTTGTTTATTGGTCTAAAGAGGGTCAATATGAGAGGTGGGAATTAAATTATTCAGAGGACTTTTAGTTCCTTTTTCAATTTGCAAACAACTCTCAGGCTCGGGGTCTATCTCAACTTGATATACCTTGTTTTTATAGATGTATTTCATTTGTGATGAAGAGTTGAAGGGACTGCATGCATCTCATGAATCCATGGCCTACCCAAGAGAAGATTATATGCAAGATCATAGGGCATGACATGAATATAAGTTTGCAAGGTAACCACTCTGACTGTTATAGGTAAATTGATTATACTGAGTGATTGCTTGGTTGTATTATCAAATCCTCTGATGGATAAATAATCAGATTTAATTTGTGATTTATCCACACGTAATCAATCAAGAAGTTTCACACTGCACACATTAAGGGTAGAGCCATTGTCAACGAGGTTTCACATAATACCTATTGTGTTATATTGGGAAATGATCGTAAAGCCCTCATTTTTCCTCCTTAATTCTAACAGAGGGAGCTCATGTTGATGAAAAGTGATGTCCACATTAAGTGTATTCATTCCCTCTATAAGAGCTACCACACCACTTGCATTTGTACCAAGAGGAATGACAAGTTGTTGCAAGGCTATTTGAAGCATTGAATGATAATTGGATGAATTTTGAAGAAGATGCCAAGGGGATATCTTGGCGGGAGTATTCTTAAGTTGTTCAATGAGATCATACTCCCTAAGATGTGAGTTTAGGTGAGGGGCACTAGGAAGAATAGGATTTGGTAAAGGTAAGGATGTTGGAGAGGGTTATTGGTGCAGGAGCACCCAAGCTCTTCAAGGAACACTTCAAGAGACATGAGGATGCAGGGGTCATGAAGACCTATCAAGGAACTTAGAGCATCAATTATAACATCCTAAAGCCTATAATGGCTTTTGAAATGGTTAAAAACATTAAAGGAGTCAAATGTCCTAAGGGTCTTGATAAGGACCCTAGGACCAAAATGCTTTGTAAATGGAAAAATAATGCTCTAGTAGGTTAGATAGGTTTATTATGATTTGATTGTGTCAAATAAGGTTGGTTATTAAGGATCCAATGGTTTTTAGATAGTAGAGTTTAATAAATTGGAAATTGGAAATTCAAATTTTTGAAAATCCACTTTAGGCGGGAAAATGAGTTTTAGGTGTTTTAGAGGTAATTATGCATTGTAATCAATCAAGAATGGTTGGATCAGTTGGGGAATGGTTCTATAACCCCAAAATGATCATTTGTATGGAGGTTGGGCGTTTGGAGCAAGTACTGTACGGACTGTTTTATGGAAATAGTGAAAAACACAGTTTTCTTGCATTTTAGTGTGTTCTTTTGATGAATACTTGATTTGTATTGAAGTTATGTCTATTAGGATGCTTTAGGAGTTTGTGTTTACATATTTTAACACCATTGAAGGCTCTGAAAGCAGTGATAATTAATTTCTTTGCATTTTATATTGACTGTCCTAAAAAAGAACACAAAATTTACACTAATTTGAGGATTTTTCATGGATAAATGATCCATTTCATGGGAGTTTATGACTGTATCTTGTGAAATGGATCATATTTAACATGTACCATACTGGAATAACCATATAATGTGCAGGAGAGATGAATACTATGATGTACACCAAGATTTGACTGTGAAAAGTGCTTGAAGATGGAGACTAGGGTATAGCAGCAGAAGATCTGCCTTAATGAGGGGCATGTTTTTGAGTTGGGATAGACTAAATATGTTTTCCTAATGGTGTAGAGTCAATGAAAAAGTTCTGGAAGTGATTGGAAGGTTAGTTTTCAAGAGGCCCTAGTTTTTGAGGCAAGTTAAGGAGGGTTTTGTGCTGGAGCATGTTAGAGGTGTCATAGAGGCCTAAAAACTTGGAATTCTTGGTTTTGAGTCATTTTAGGAGACTGATGAAAGTTTCATGGTTAGGGGTTGAATTTAAAGAGGGGTTTCTTTGAAAAAGTGGGCTAATTAGGCCTAGTTTTTGAGGAGACAACAGATTTTGGAAGGGTTTGTCTAAAGAAAGTGATATCAAGGTTTGGATATGTTGTTTTTCATCACAAACCCCACTTGAAATAGTCATTAGATTTGGGGTTCCTTTGGAAAGTTTGAGTGCAAAGTCAAAAAATCCTTTGCTAGAGGCCTAGTTGGGCTAGTAGCCTAGTTAAGGTGAAAATTGGTTTTGTGTCTAATTCAAAGGGTTGGGCTTTGAAATCATTCAAAACAAGTTTTTTTGGGTCTCTTAAGAGTGTTCCTAGGGTTTGGGTCCATAGGGAAATCAAATAAGTCATTTGGTGCATTATTGAGGCCTTATCTCCATACTGGTGCCTAGTTGGAAGGTTGAGAGTGAATCATTATTAGCCTTAAAACTTTGTGTTTCTTTCAAAGTCCCAGACCCTATGCATCAGTTATTAAGGTTGGGGGTTGTTTCTAGTGTATTGTGTGTGTGCAACATCAGGTTGTGGTGGTTAGTGGGTAAACTCAGGTTTAGGTGGAGGTTGGGGTTGATGGGAATGTGGGTAAAGAATAAGTTGAGGTTGAATAAAATTAACATATTTTGTCATTTGTTTCTCACAACAAAATTTTTTGGATGGCTTGTGTGAGATGAAATCCTCAAGGGCTTCATCTAATATACACAAGTCATCACAATTAAAAGGTTTGGGAGAAGGTCATTACTAAACGTTTTAGGTTTGTCATCACAAATCTTAGTGGATGAACTTAGTGAGAGGAAACCTTGAAAGGTATCATCTAATATATCCAAGTCATCACTACTAAGAGGTTTAGATGTTATGGTTGTCTGAAAATGAAGCATCGTTTTAATTGGTTCATGCATTGTTGTGATGTTTTTGTTTGTTTTTTCTGATGTATCTGATCTAAATGAGCTAGGAATGAATACTGGAAATGAACATTGTAAAAACCTAATGATATCTATGATTTCCATTTAGAGTAAACAATATAAATGGAAATGATTCAAGTATAATAGTAAATAACTGTACAAAAGTAGAGTAATGACTGAATCTAACATAAATTACACAAATGAGAAATAGAATGCAGAAAATAGAGATGCAAAATTGACAGTGGGACTAAGTCCAATTAGGGTTATTTTTGAATTATTTTTGAATTTTTTGATGGATATGAATGTGTTTAGGACTGTGTAATGCAAGTCTATACTATAAATGCATATTTTCACTATGATTCTATGAAATGAGAGGTAATAATGCAAGTTAACATGAACTTTTAACTAATACAATTGAAAACCCTAGGATGCACTTTGACTAATGTAGGATGCAATGCAAATGAAACCTAGGATACACTTGAAAATAAAAAAGAAACAATGTTCAAAACATGTAGGTTCACCAAAATGTAAACAAAAATATTAGGAACCCTATTGGACACTTACCCTTCTAGGATGTTTCACCTAAAAGGGAAGGAATAGGGTTAAAAGAATCTATTGTTTACACTCAAAGATTTATGTAATAGGGGATGAAACATGTCTAATTAAGATGTCATTATGTTTTGATCTAAAAATGGAATGACTTAATAATGCAAAACTTTGAAAATGTAGTTTTTTTGAATACACAGCATGTTAGGTAGAAAAGTTGAACAAATGCAATAAACAATCAAATGAAGATGTAAAACATAAACTGTGCACCAAAAAATTGAAGAATAACATATGGAAGACTACGAGAGCCACTAAAATCCCATAAATTTTGACTTTTGAGGCAACTAAGACACATAGGCTAGTCTGGGTGACTTAGTCCCAAAATAGGGAATCTGCCCAGAATGAGGATTGTTTCTGTCAAAAGGTTGTCTAAAAATTTAAAAATCTCTAAAAAAGCAATGCAATGGGACTAAGTTTCCACTATGGGTGACTTAGTCCACTTTGGATTTTGAACAAATCTGAAAGTGGAAATAGAAGTCCAACACTTGCACTTTGTTCTTTGATGGAAATCTAAATCTGAATCTTCAAAAAACCCTTCAAAATAGAAGATAAATTGGTTTCTAATGGGGGGTTTTCCTTGGTCAAACTCCTCATTGGTATTTAAACTTTGTGGAGGATAAAATATGCATAAACCCTAACCTTAATTATGTCTAAGACTAGGAAAAGCTAAAAATAAGATGAAACCCTATTCTAATGTGCTAGAATGAGGTGAATAGATATCACTTAAGAGATTGAAGAATTCAATGCAAGAAACCCTACAACCATTCAAATGAATGTAAATGATATATAGAAATGTAATGCAAACCTCAAGTCTGAAGATAAGAAGAACATGGAAGATGGAATCACTTCAAAAACAAGTCATTAGGCATCCATGATCAATCTCTTGCAATGTGAGATCTTGAATAGGAAGTGAGCTTTAAGACCTACAAAAACCCAAGTTTGTTGTCCAAAAGCTTCAAATTTGCTGGCAAATGCTATTGAATCTTCTTGTGTAAGATACTTTTTCTCTTGACTATTGATTTTTTCTTTTTAAAAATGACTAGGAGAGGTGAAAAATGACTTAAAATGTGTATTTATAAGCATCAACACCTAATTTTCCTATTATTTAGACCTAAGAGGCCGACATCCATTGAAAAATTAAATTGAATTGATCAAATTCCCACTCAAAAGTGGAAAATACCCCAAAAGGGACTAAGTCGCCACCTTAGGCGACTTAGTCCCACCAGGAATATTTTTGGTTGGTTTCACGAAATTTAAGTGGTTTTAATGATATTTGTTAGGATTTAAGTGGTTTCATGGGTGAATTAGGCCTCAAAGTCCAAAATTATGAATATTTGGGGCCTATAAATGCAATTTTAAGGGATGATTGATGGAAGGTGCCTAGAGCAAGACTTAGTTTTACCGCAAAATTGTTTGTTTCTCCAAGAGTATACAATTTTTGGCAATAAAGTCATTTTTTGGACATTATGGGCTCCCATTGTATGAATTTTTCATTATGTAAATGCACTAAAATAAAGTGACATAGTAGGTGTTGTGTGTGTCAAATGTGGGAAAGTTATTAAATCAACACAAACACCAATGAGACGTATTATATTAGAGATTTAATCAATAAAACTAAATCAAATTGAAACAAGATTAAATTCCTAAAAATGTTCCATTGTTCTCTATTCTCAAGGATTTATTAAATCATTTGGCTCTCAGATTTTAGGTGTGCACTATGATTGTTAAAATGAGAACTTGAGAAACAAGATGCTATTCAAAATGCAAGAAATCTAAATTCCTACATGAAACTATGTGATAAATGTCATGAAGTTATGATTATGATGTTGCTATGATAAAATGAAAAATATACAATGATAATGATGCTAAAATGATATGATAAGAAGCTAATATGGTTGTACATATGCTCAAATAACCATTGATATGATGATCTAAAATGCAACTATAAAGCAAGACATGATTTAAAATGCAACTATAAAGAAAAACATGATTCTAAGCTAACATGAAGCTATAATGCAGACTTGTTAAAATGCTAAACAATGCTATAAGAATCCAAAAGCTCCAATGTTCCAAATCTTTTCCTACATGATAACTCTACTCAAATGTGGGATGCCAAATACTATAGCAAAGGGGTGTATTTATAGGCTTTTCCAAGCATCTTGTGATGTGGCAGTGATCAACGATCCAGATTCAAGCATGAGGGATGAACGGTGGAGATGGAAGAATCTTGGAGGATGTTCCCTTGACCAAAGGCAACATGCCAAATGTGTGGAAGAATAAAATAAAGGTTAAGTGTGTGAGAAATAAGCCATGTGCTTGAAAGTTTGTTGAAGATAATTCTAATTTAAAAATTAGAATTATTTAATTTCATGTGACCTTGGTGAGGTGGCATGAAAAGTTGTAGACATGTGCTTGAATTCCAAATTTGGGATTAGTGAAAATTAATTAAATAAAACAAACTATATAAATTTGTTTATTTAATTAAATTAGAGGAATGTGATTTTAGATTTGGAGAATTTAGAAGATATGAACTATATAAATAAATTGAGAATTTATTTATAAATAGATGAAATATTATTTAAATAACTAGTATTTAATTAAATAAATGTCTGGACCCATTTTAGGTGTATACATTTTTCTCCTCTTTGAAGTAAAGTGTTTACATGTTGCTTCAAAGAAAAAAATGATACTCGTGTCAATTTTTTTTTTTGATGCCCCAGATGTTGATTTTTAGGTAATGACAAATATATGCCTCCTTGGGAGATAAATCAATGAATTTTTTAATTTTTAGGATTTTTAAATTTTTTTGAAATTTTTTGATGATTTTGAAATTTTATGATTCATAAACGATTTATTTCCTGAAAAAAGTTGTTTAAGCCACAAGGTGATGAAATGATTAATTAAGCCCCTTTTGTTGGCTCCTTGTGTTTGATGTTTGATGATCGTGTTCAACCGATTGATTTGATGATTGACCTCATGATAGGTGAGGATCAATGATAGGATGATGATGATTGACCTCATGATAGGTGAGGGTCAATGCTAGGATGTTGATGATTGTCCTCATGATAGGTGAGGACCAATGATAAATTGATGATTGACCTCATGATAGGCGAGGATCAATGATAGGATAATTATGATTGACCTCATGATAGGTGAGGGTCAATGATAGGATGTTGATGATTTTCCTCATGATAGGCAAGGATCAATGATGGGATAATGATGATTGACCTCATGATAGGTGAGGGTCAATGATAGGATGCTGATGATTGTCCTCATGATAGGTGAGGATCAATGATGTATTGATGGTTGACCTCATGATAGGAAAGGATCAATCATAGGATAATGATGATTGATCTCATGATAGGTGAGAGTCAATGATAGGATGTTGATGATTTTCCTTATGATAGGTGAGGATCAATGATAGATTGATGATGATTGTCCTCATGATAAGCGAGGATCAATGATAAATGCTCACAGGATTTGATCAAAATTATTTTAAAGTCGATTAGGTTGATAGGTTGATTGATTGATAAGATTGCTGATTTGTGTTATGTTATGATCATAGGAGGATTTCCACATATGGTGCAGGTGGATTCAAATTTGATTGGGTGATATGGTTTGACTTCTTTGATTCATTGATATGCCCTAGTATAGGACAGATTAATGTACCGAGACTTGATGTATACACTGATTCAGTTTGAGACACTATGATATACTGCCATTTTTGATATTAATGTATCTCTCAATATTTGGATATCCTTGTACACTTGAAATTATTTTGAGATATAAATGATATGTATCAATGATGATGATTGATCTATGTGTCTATATGTGTTGACTATGATGAATGGCTATGATGGATGCATTTTATTTTTGCTTTATGATGCTTATCTGATGATAGTGTGATGATGGTATGAATGAAAATGATGAAACATGGGTTATGATTCTATGATGCTTTATGAATGATGCCTATATGATGGATTTTATGTTTTTATACTTTTCTAAATGCAAATAGATGATGAAATGAATGAATGATTGTATGATATTGTGATGGTGCATAGTTCTATGTGTTTATGTGATTATGATAATTATGATTATGTGATGATGATTATGGGATGTATGCAATGATGATATGATAATGCCTGATTGATGATTTTATATGCTTAATGGATGATGTTTTATGCTATGTGAGATGGATTTTATTATGCAAATGATGTATGATGTGTATGTAGTGATTCGGTGATGGATTTTGTCAGTCTTGGATTTGAGTAATAACAAATTAATCTTTACTACTGGTTTTAGGTGTTCATAATAATGGCGTTATGTTTTTACTAGTCATGTTCTTCAACAACTTTTTCTTCTTGGAAATCTTACTCTACTGGACATTTCTTTCAATCATCTTATGTGAATCCAAGATCCATTTTATTAAAGGAATAAATGATTTCAGTGATGCATCAAGTTCAATTATGCCCCTATTAAAATAGATATGTTTTTGTTCTTACTCTGTTGGATATGTCTTTCAATATTCTTAATGGACCAATTTCTTAATCCATTAATAATTGATGAAATGATTTGGATCATGCAAGTGAGATGCAATGCACTTCTTTTTGTGTTTTCCGATGCAAATATTATGATGTGATGCATGGATGGATGAATGATGTGAGAATTCTTTCTAATATATGAAAATGATGTTACCATTGATGTGCAATTATATAAGAATGATGTGTTTTTGGTTAATGTCAAATGTACTCAATCCATGGATAAGAGAGATAACATCATTGTGAAATTTGTTGTAGCTTTGGAAATCCCATAGGTCCAAATGAAAACTAACATGGATGCCATCTAAATTAACTATGTAGATCTAATATGCAAATGTAGTCATTGTAACAACCAATTTTTTGTGCTTTTTATCATCATTGAGCCTTTAAAATGTTGACAGTGAGTACAAGCATCGATGGAATATTTTAGACCATGATGACCTGAGTACTACCCCCATGATTTTTAATATTTCAAGTTAACACAAGCATCTAGGTATAATTAAACTAAGATGACCTGAGCATTAGCCGCATAAACATACAAGAGTTAACCATGTTCCTATGCAAACTAAAAATGTCATTGGTGATACTTTGTAGAGCACGTCCCACGACAATTTGCACAATAGTAATGATCAACTCATAGACAACAGACAAAGAAAAATCATACTCCTTCCTAGCTCCTCTAGTTCAATACATCATCAAGGTGCTCCAAAGATATGATGACAAAATTCAAAGTTCAACAGTTGAACAGTCATGCCATAGTGATAGAGCCATGATTTAGAAGGAACATCATCCATTTGAGGTTTGTCTTGATTGGATTGATTTAGTTGTTTGATGTTTGATATGGATGGTTGATTTATTCTTGGTTATTGTTGATGTTCAATGTTGTGTTGGACCATGATCTTTGTGTTTTTTGTGTTTGTCCTACTGTTGTTTGTCTGTTGGTTCAAGCTCAAAGTTTATTTTCCCCCAGTGAGTTCAAAATTTTTCCCCTAGTCTAGGGTGAGACACTTCCGCGATGCCAAGATATGTACATGAAGCTTTCTGATGGTAGGAATATGGATGGTGAAAGCGAATGGTCAACATGCTCAAATAGATGGAAAATATAGCCTATCACAAATAGCGCCTGTTGTCAAGCTTTCACTACTTGCTTTTATTGCACTTTTTTAGATTTTTAGATTTTTTAATTTTTCACTTTTTTTTTGTATTTTTTTCTTTTTTTTGTATTTTTTTCTCTTTTTCTCTTTTTTTTGTTGTTACCAAGATGCCTATTTTCCAGGTTTTCATCAAGGCAACCATTTTTTTAGGACATTTTCTTATGTTTTTGTATTTTTTCAGGACTTTTTCTGATGCACTAGATGATTCAGGTGTAGAATTTGCTAAGATGCAAGTTGTTGATGGGTTCATCAAACAAATCCCCTTTTGGTGTAGACAATTGATATGCTCCTGATTTGAAGGCTGATATGATGCTTTTATCTTGTGTGAATGACTGTGTTGGATGAAAGGACCCAATTGGAATAAATAGTATGAGTGGCAAGTATGGAGGGTGATAGATATGATAGATAAAAGAGGCTATGATAGGATCCCTAGTGTGGACACTATGTGGGCCATCAGGATTAAGATGAAAAGGAGCTTGAGAAATTGATGAGTTATAGTACGTGAAGGGGTCGTGATCAAAGGCACATTGAAAGACATCACCAATGAAAGTGCAATTATTTGATGGGTAGGTGAATATGGATGAGTGGAATGGGATATGTGATATGAGTGACATGGAGGGAGAATGTAGATCAACAAGTTATTTCTTTGATTTTCTTCTTTGATAAATGCCCCAGTGATTTATGAGGAAGAGGCATGTTTGGAGATTGACTTTCACATGCTTTTATTTTTTACTTTTATTTTTTATTTGTATGATAGATTTTTATGTTGGCTAGGAGACTTTTCTAGATATTTTTTCCTTTTTTTTTTCTCCAATAAATTTTTTTTGGCTAAAGGACTTTTCTTGATCCTCTTTTGTTTTTGATTTTTCCAATAGCTTTTTTTTTGGCTAAAGGACTTTACTTGATCTTTCTTTCTTTGCATACTTTCTTTTGATCCTGGATCCCCATTTGATAAAGGCATTTTTACCTTTGATTCTTGACTTGCCTGAACTTTATATTTTATTTAAGTGATACTTGTTGATCCATGTCTACGAGGTGGATGGATGTGGATGAGACGGATGAAGTGAGAATGGTAGCAATGATGCCATCAATAGAGTCTTTGATACTATCCTTTTTAGTATTGGTAACATCAATGGAGGCTTGCACGTCCTTAGTGACTTGGAAAGATGACTTGATAGAGGGAACATTAGGAGATTCATACCCTAGCCCAATGCAAGTGTGATGGAAGGATGGTTGGAAATTCTTAATAGGATCATGGTCAAAAAGTGGATTATCGTAGATATCATGGCCAAATAGGGGGTTATCATAGGTATCAAAAGCTTGGGTAGAGTCAGATATGGAAAGGGTGGGTGTATCATCAGGATCCCAAAAGGTTTCAATCCCAACACGACCATCTTTCTGCATTTCTTATGTAGTTTTCTTGACATCATTGTTGGAATTCTAATCCTCCTCGATGGCGATAGCAGTATATTTTATTAGAAAATTATCCAAACGATATTCTCCACATCCTAGATCATGGATTTGGACCTTGGGGTTTGATAGTGCAGTAATTGTGGTAGATGCTTTTACAGGTTCAGGATCAACATTTATTTGAGGAGGTGATGCTACACAATTACTAGGGATGGTGATTTCAGCTTTAGGAGTTTGATTATGGCCAGACATGAAAGAATTAGGATCTCCTTGTATTGTGATTTCAACTCCATCGTGCAAAAATTTCAAGCATTGATGGTATGTAGAGGACACTGCTTGCATTTCATGTATCCACGATCTTCCAAGGAGGATATTATAGGTCAAGGGAAGATCAAGGACTTGGAAAACCACATCTTTCACCATAAGGCCAACTTTGATTGGTAGAGTAACTGATCCTTTAGATAAGCGCTCTTTTGCATCATATCCCTTCATGGTAATCTTTTTACTGGAGTCTAATACACTTTCTGAATATCCCAAGGCATGTATAAACTTTAAAGAGTAGATATTTAAACCAACTCCTCCATCTATTAGAACATGTTTGACCAAACATTTATGGATCAAAACCTTAATATGAAGTGGAGAATTATGCGGATGGGTGAGTGATGCATCATCATTCTTAGTAAATGATAGGCAATGAGGTGCGGTCGTGTGTCCCACCATAGCTCAGGATTGATAAAATTTCAAATCAGCTGGTACAATGTCTTGTTTATCATGAATTTGATTGTGAACTGTAGAAATGTTAAGAATGGTAGTGTCATATACATATTTTACATGTTTCCTTTCTTGTTTGATGAAGAAGATTCCCCTTTTTCATAGTTTGGTAGAGGGTTATTGAATGCTCCATGATCATTGTTCTTTTGGGGTCCTTCTACAAATATGATCTTGTTATCAATCAAGTCTTGTATCAAATGTTTTAGCTATATATATTCATTTGTCTTGTGTCCTTTGTTTCGATGAAAATAACAATAATGTGCATCATTCCACCAAGATGGTTTAACTTGTGGATTATAATCTCATGCATCTGGTAATGTTATGACTTTAGCTTCAAGAAGCTCTTTCAATGTCGATTTGAATGATTGTCCTAAAGGTGTGAACCTCCTTCGATTGGATGGCATTCAATATGATGGTGTTCTATATTCGACATGACCTTGATTGTTGTTTTGATCAACATTTTGGTTGTTGGGTGGATTATTATTCTAATTGGTTTTGATGGAAATTTTTGTAAAGTTGAATACTAATTTTGTGTTTTGTGTTTCAATTGCATCGTCATTGTTACTCACATTCTTTTTTCATTGCCAAAACTTTGGTTTGTCGCTATTGTTGTAATTGTTGGAGAAGTTTGATGAGTTATTTTCATTGTAAAGTTTTATGACTCCTCTTTTGACCAAAGCCTCTTTTATTTTTATTCTGTTTTCAATTAGTTTTCTGAACATAGGTGGACATTGCAATTCCAATCTGTAGCTCATCTCGTCTTTTAGGTTATCAATAAATTTTTCCATTGTTTCTTTCTCAGGTATGGGATGAGAATACCTCACAAATAACCTTCTCCATATTTGTAGAAAAGTGAGGAAAGCTTCACCCTTTTTCTATTTCAAGTTGCAAAGGTCTTTCATTGTTATATCATGTTGGATGTTATAAGAATACTGGGTGATGAACTTGCTAACCAATTCTTCAAAGGTTTTGATTGGTGATGCAAGTTTGGAAAACCATTCAAGGAATTGTCCACCTAAGCTGTGTGGAAATAGTCTCATCAAATAAGTTTCCTCATGAGAAAATTCAAGACTCATGGTTCTAAATTCCCTCACATGATCTATTGGATTGGTTTTACCATTGTATTTGTCATACTTTGGGAAGTCTTAATGTTTGGGAAAAGGAATTATGTGGATATCTTGATCAAAAGGATATGGAAAAATGTCTTGGATCAAGTATCATTTTGATGTTCCCTTTTGCATGTCAAGAATTTGTTGTTGAAGGTTCTTCATTTGGTGGGTCAAGGAAACCACTTGTTCTATTTATTTTTTAGAATTTTTGGGAGGTTCTTTTAATTGGTTAACATCAAAGTCATCGGGAAATTTGACACCTTGTTTAGCTAGCATTAGTAAGTATTTTTCCCCATTTCTTTCAAAAATATTTTCTAAGCATTTGTGGAAATTGGGATCTTGTTCAACATTTTGGATGTCTTCTTTGATTATTTCTTCACTTTCAATGTTGGTTCCATGGAAAGGATTTTCTTCAGGTTTAACCATGGTGTTTTGAGTTTCAATGTTTTGGGTTTCACTGTTTTGACTTTTGATGTTTTGGGTTTCAAGTTCTTCCTTGAGTTTTTGCTTTTGTAACTTTGTTTGGATGGACATACAAGTGTTATACTTTGACTAAACTTTGATCTCTATTTGGAATAGTGCCAAGGATTAAAACTAAGTCAAATAGAATGAAAAATTCTATTGATGAGACTAAGTTTGATTTGATTATATAGCTTTGTTTCATGATGAGAGGATGATAAATACTGATGATGAAACTAGGCTTAACAATCAAGGATATGATAGGTTTGATGATTTAGGCACTTTAAGATGTTTAGATCTAGGTTTAGATTGAAGAATTCCACTTGTAGAGGTCAGTTTTAACAAGTTTAGATTCTGTTGTACTTGAGGAATGATTCTGGATTGGAAAAATATTTTGACTTTTGGTTGAAATTGTGAAACAGGGGATAAACTTAACTCGCGGGTTTTTCATTTAATGGATGTGCTAAAATATTTGACTGATGCATTGGAAGATAGCCTGGATGCGCTATAACAAAGGGTCAATGTGTTAAAAGATTTCACGGATGCACTAAAACAGAGGGTTGATGCACTAAAATATGCAATGTATGCACTATAACAGAGGGTCTATGCACTAAAATATGCAGTGTATGCAATGGAAAACACAGCAGATGCACTAGAACAGTGTATGGATGCACTAGAACAAATGTTAGATGCACTAAAATATGGCAGTAATGAACTATAATAGAGGGTCTATGCGTTAAAATATGAAGTGTATGTGCTGGAAAAAGTGGTGGATGCACTAGAACAGTGTATGGATGTGCTAAAATATGGCTGCAATGGACTATAACAAAGGGTCTAAGTGCTAATATGGAAAGATTTGGCATTTCAATTTGGTTTTCAGCTCGCTAATGAAGGAAATTGAGTACTCAAATGGATGATTTTTGAATCAAGGTTTTCACTTTCTAGTGTGTGATGTTTTGTTTGAAATTTGTTTGAAAACACATTGGTAAAACACATCAAACATGTACAACTTAAGGCTGTGTAGGACAATACTCACTGGATTCCCACTTGGATTTTACTCCAGTTGCACCTAATTTTAGTGGATGATTATATTCTTGACCCCACTAGCTCCCCTCCATGACACTCACTTCTCGAGGCACCCAAGCATCAATACCCATGAAATTCCCATGACATACTTTTCATTTCTACTAAAAGCTACAAAAATGTGGGATGACTTCAAAATGACCGTTCCTGCGCTAGTAAATGGATTAAGGATTTTGGCCTTGCTATAAAAAAGGGTTCTAGTATAGGAATTCATTCATGGGGGATCATCCATATGGCAAGAGACCATTGTTTCCCTTCTTGTCGGAACAATCCTCGTGATACTTGAACTTTCCTCAAGTACCCACATTTATATCCCGGTTGGAAGTCACTTGGCTTTAGCATGTTACTGGTTGGGTCGTTCCCTGGGGTGATTACTTTTTCCCACAAGGTAGGCCCTCTATGGATAAAACAAAATAAAAGCGAATGGGTCTAGCTTTTTGGTCACCTAGTTAAGGGGAGAGCATATGCCTACCATTCATCAAGCACATAAAACATGGTGTTCTTTAACCCCTTAATTAAACTAGATTCCTAATTTAATCAAAAGAAAGCATTAAACAACTCCAATCCATGCATAAATCATTAGGAGTTTGATAAGATTATCTTTGACCAATGTATAAAAGTACCCACAAGCAGAAAACACCAATTAGTTCTTGGATTTTTAAAATTTTGCAAAATTACATAGATGCGCTAAAACAGTCATCCAATGTGCTAAAAGAAATTTCTAATGCGCTAAAACAACTATTCTATGCTCTAAAAGAACTCATGTATGTGCTAAAAGAATTGATCAATGCACTAAAAGAAGTGATGAATGCGCTAAAGTATTGAATGAAAGTGCTAAAAGACTCCCTGTATGCGCTAAAACATTTGCTAGATGCATTGAAAGAAATTTCGTATGCACTGTAATAGGCCCTAGATGCACCGAAAGATTTGTCAAATGCGCCAAAAGAACTCATGATTGCACTAAAATGTCACGTCCAACCTGTTTACAAGAACTTTTCCAAAAAAAATGTTAGAAATGGGGTTGTGCCCCATGGTGGGCGCCATTTTATGTGTGTGTGAAATGTGGGAAAGTTATTAAATCAACACAAACACTAATGAGACGTATTATATTAGAGATTTAATCAATAAAACTAAATCAAATTGAAATAGGATTAAATTCCTAAAAATGTTCCATTGTTCTCTATTCTCAAGGATTTATTAAATCATTTGGCTCTTATATTTTAGGTGTGCACTATGATTGTTAAAATGACAACTTGAGAAATGAGATGCTATTCAAAATGCAAGAAATATAAATTCCTACATGAAACTATGTGATAAATGTCATGAAGTTATGATTATGATGTTGCTATGATAAAATGAAAGATATACAATGATAATGATGCTAAAATGATATGATAAGAAGCTAATATGGTTCTACATATGCTCAAATGACCATTCATATGATGATCTAAAATGCAACTATAAAGCAAGACATGATTTAAAATGCAACTATAAAGAAAAACATGATTCTAAGTTAACATGAAGCTACAATTCTATAAGACTCCAAAAGCTCCAATGCTCCAAAGCTATTCCTGCATGATAACTCTACTCAAATGTGGGATGCCAAATACTATAGCAAAGGGGTGTATTTATAGGATTTTCCAAGCATCTTGTGATGTGGCAGTGATTGACGATCCAAATTCAAGCATGAGGGATGAACAGTGGAGATGGAAGAATCTTGGAGGATGTTCCCTTGACCAAAGGCAACATGCCAAATGTGTGGAAGAACAAAATGTGTGAAAAGGCCAAGTGTGTGGGAGAATAAAATGTGTCAAAAGGCCAAGTGTTTGGGATAATAAAATGTGTGAAAAGGCCAAGCGTGTGGAAGAATAAAATGTGTGAAAAGGCCAAGTGTGTGAGAAATAAGCCATGTGCTTGAAAGTTTGTTGAAGATAATTCTAATTTAAAAATTAGAGTTATTTAATTTCATGTGACCTTGGTGAGGTGGCATGAAAATTTGTAGACATGTGCTTGAATTCCAAATTTGGGATTAGTGAAAATTAATTAAATAAAACAAACTATAGAAATTTATTTATTTAATTAAATTAGAGGAATGTGATTTTAGATTTGAAGAATTTAGAAGATATGAACTATATAAATAAATTGAGAATTTATTGATAAGTAGATGAAATATTATTTAAATAACTTGTATTTAATTAATTAAATGTCTGGACCGATTTTAGGTGTCTATAGGTGTATATGTATTATGGGATCTTGTGTATCACTTTGTGCCTTATTGTACTCATACTATGATATAAAATGCCATGGGGGTTGATGTTTTCATTTGTTTTGCATTCATACCTTTCTCATGTGTGTGTGCCTTGTTCTTCACACCCTTTATATCTACTTGTACTTTCATGTTTATACATTCAAATGTTCTTAGTTCTTTATCATGCACTACATTCAGGCTAGTGAAAACTTTAGTGGCGAATCTTCACCAATTGGCGAATTCTAGGAATTAGCCAAGTCGAAATTGGTGAATTATTCACACCCAACAGGGTGTCCAAATCACCTAGATTTTATGAACTATCGGTTCAATGCATGTCAATTCGCCAACAATTATTTTATGAGGCATATTTAAGAAACAAATTTTCCATAAAAAACTACGCGTTTCAAATGGACTGACTAATATTTTCACTTGGAATCCCAGAAGCATTTAATAATACACCTACATATTCACCAATACTATTAAAACAACATTGTATTAGGATCCATTTCACCAATTAAAATTTTCAAATAGTTGCTTGTGAAGACCCATTTCGCCGGTTAAAATTTATAAATAGTTGCTTATGAGGACCTATTTCGCCAATAACATTAAAAAATAATTACATTAGAGGACACATTTCACCTTGAAAATTACAACGTATCGTTGTATAAGCATGCAAGATTCGCCAAATTTTTAATATACCATGTAAAAATCCCATGAAATTCGCCAAATATGGATTAATAGAAATACAATCAAAATTGTCATTTATTCTTACATATTTTATTCAATTATGAGGTTCTATTTCTTGATTTGGAAGTCAATGAAAGCCAAAAACGTAGACTTAAAGGTGAGTGATCATTTCTTCATAGTGTTATAAGTTACAATAATAAGTTTTCTTTATCTCTTTTCCATTCTTGCTTCAGTCTTAAAGATGATATTGAGTAGGGAATGGGATCTATATTCTTTGTCCTTCTTAAACAAGAAGACATTTTTTCTAGTTTTTATTTGAAGTGAGAGATCAATATGTCAAGCAACTTGAGCAACAAGGGTAAGGCTCTTGCTGCTCCTCAGGGTGGTAAGGCTCTTGCCGCTCCTTGGGGTGGTGAAGAGACTCCTGTCGCTCCTCAAGGTGGTGAGGAGACTCCTGCCGCTCCTTAGGGTGGTGAAGAGACTGGGAGGCCATCAAAATGCCCAAAACTTAGACATACCATACAATCTTACTTTGAAATTTCCAAAGCTTCTTATCCATTAGGTCAAGATGGAGCTACATCATCAACTCTTCCACCAAATATTGGTAGCATTCGCAATACCTCACCACCACTGGAAGGTCAAGTTGAGATTTTCATTGAGTTAAATCAAAATGTATCAAATGAGGATGGCAATACTGTAGCAGATGTTCCAAGGGATACCTTGGTCCTAGTTAGCCAGAATGAGATAATTGACTTGGATGAGGATGATGATATTGGTAGCAAGAAAATAAGCAAATAAAAAATGGGGTGCAAGTGGGAAATGACAAGGAATTTTCAACTTGGTTAGTTGTCAAAGTACCCATTCATTGTACCAATGGGGATTGATAATGCAAATAATATTGAAAAGGCAACATTGGCCAAATGTACGATTTGTAGTTGGAAATGTGGAAGAGCCAAGATGTTGTAGCTAAATATTGACACTATAGAAAAGAATATCGGTAAAGTTTATGAAAAACAAATCATAGATGGAAAGGAACAATCAGTCGTATGATGCAAATAAAAGGAAGAATGTCTTCATGTTAGGTATGTTACAGATTATGAAGAGCATGAATTTTTTTTTTGAGTGTTATTGCATGTAAAGGTACACTTGAGGCTCAATTTGGAAAAGCAATGGAAGTAGTAAATATGTCAAAAAAAATTTAGATGAGTGTTGTTTTTCATATTTTGTCTAGAGGGCATCCTATGACAGACTACCCAAAATATTCTGGTTTATTATCTTTTTTGAATGTTCCTCACTATCCCTTCTCACATTGGTCAGTAAACGCTGGATGGGAATGGGAAAATTGTCTTGCTACAGTTGAAAAGGAAGATTTAAAGGAGAAAGTAAAAGAGTCAAATTTCCTTCCATTATCTTTAGATGAAGTTACTACAGTAGACAATACTTCTTGGGTATGTATGCATTTGTATACTGTAGAATGAAATGTTCACCAAGCTCATATTCTTTGTATTCATAAAATGAGGGACAGTTCAACATCACAAAATATATTTGAACTAGTCAAGAAATCTTTGAATGAAATTGCTGGTATGGATGAGTTGACAATTGCCAAAAAATGGTGTGTGTAGGAGCTGATGGAACTGTAGTGACGCAAGGTCAAAGGACCAATATTTGCACAAAGTTACAAACTACTTGTGCACCATACATGCTTGGCATTCACTGAATGGCCCATAGAATGAATTTAGCATTCAAAATTGTAAGCAAATTTCCTACAATATCAAAAGTTGAAAATCTAGTCCATGAGATCCATGCATACTTTTTCCAAAGTTCCAAACGTTTCATAGAATTTCAAAATTTTGCTGAGGGAATAACACCAGGAAATAAGCTTCTCAAGGATGTTGATACCAAATGGATCTCCCTACATGGACCAACACAATGAGTTCTTTTAGAATATCAATCCTTGATTGGAGTGATGTACAAGCATCACATCACAATAGACAAAGCTCTTGACCTCTTACATAGGTTAAGAGTTATAGAGACACTATTGAATTTAGCTAGTATTCTCCCTATGTTGAATGTGATGAAAAATATTGTGAAGAAATCCAAAGACATAACTATGTATATTAATGAATATGCCAATCTACGTAAACTTACATGCTTGGCCCTCGATCATCTATATTTGGATCTAACAAAAGATGGCCCAAATTGTTTCATGTGGCAGCAAATTATTGATTTGAATAATCTTGATAATTATTTATAATTTAATGAAAGTAGACACTTATGTATCTATGTACGTGGATATGGGATACCAATGTACCATTTTAAGACAACCAGGTGCTGTAGCAGAGAAGTAGATATTAAGGAGGAATATTTTAAAGGAATTGTTAAATCTGTTGGTGATAATTTGAAGGAAATTGCAAAATCTCTTTCCTCATAGATTCGTGAAAGATTCCCTCAACAAGAAATACTTGAAGCCATGGGTATTGTGTATCCTCAATTTTGGGAAAAATGAGAGAACCCAAAATATTTTCATGATCAAGTAAAAATATTGATCGAACAATTTTTGAAAAGTGTAACATATGATGAGCAGAAAATAGAAGGAATTTTAAATGAAGCTAAGCTTAGAAAACTATCTAGGAGTTTTGTAACAGCTATGAGGGACTAGTATAAATCCATGGGCATGGAGAAGGCCTTTGAACTAGGATCAATAAAAAAGGTTTGGACAAACTTAGGTCAGAGTGAAATATTGTGTGGTTCGATATCAAAATATTTCAAACTTGTTGATTTATGTCAAACAATGATATTGGGGTCGGTGGAGGATGAGAGATTTTTCAATACATTGGGGTTTTTGAAATCAAAGTTAAGAAACAAACTAGAGAACAATTCAGAAAATTGCTTGAGGTTGAAAGGAGCTGCGTATAATGTCTTTAATTTTCCTTTTGAAAGGGCACTCGCAATCTAGAGGTCCACATGTGAAAGAAGAAGGACCAAATTGTGCAACACTCCAATTCCAAACACTAGTACTGGTGGCAGTGGCAGTGGTAGTGGGACTAGGACAAATGGCATTGACAAAAATCACACAATGAATGTTGAATTTGAGACACATGCCGAAGAAAATGAAGAGCAGACTCGTAATCATATTCAAGACGACTCTTTTAATTTATCTAATGACGAACGTTAGTTGAGGACCTTGACTTCATTTGGGAAATGGAAGAGAATTAGCATCTTTTAGGTATTTATACTGCACTTCATGGATTAGTTTCCATTGTTCCATATTGTAGTTGATGATATTTTATATTGTATTCAATGAAATTTTGAATAATTGCACTTCATGATATTTTATTTTATATTGCACTTCATGAATCATATTCCAAACTGTAGTTGATGATATTTTATGTTGTATTCCATGAAATTGTGATATTTTATATTTTATATTGTATTCCATGACATTGAATTTGATATGTGATTCTGCATCATATTTAAGGAACACTTATCACACTACTTACAAATTCCCATTTCATTTCCATTCACACAATCTTTGATAAATAACTGAAAGGAATATTATTAATCTATTCCTTGAACATAAGCTATTAATTCAACATCCATAACTTATAAGTTATAAGCTAATAGAAGCTAACAGTTCAACATAAATAACTTATAAAGGCATCCACACAACTTAAACAATAAAAGCTTAAACTACCAAATCACCTAAATTTCATACCGATTCTTTGCTTATTTTACAAGGTCACAACTACCTTTTATGATATGCAATGAATAGAAATTCAAGCTAATTTTAACCATAAAGCAAAGAAAGGTGTAGATTTTAACTAGAAAGATTTGAAAGGCATGCTAATATCAAACTATAAAATAAAGCACAAAGACTTGAATCACTTCAGAACTAATAAATTTCTTCAAATGAACTCAACCATTGCCATAAGCATTCATTCAAAGATAAACATTTGATATCAATGCAATCTATTAAACATCCAAAACACCAATATAGATAACCATTAGCAAGATATTCAGAATAAACAAAATAAATCCATACACCACAACACAAAGATTATGTCTGCATGAGATTCACCATATGAGTTTCTATATTGCAAGATAACTGTAAAACAAGCTTGATAGCATAAAAGAGTTTTTTCTCTAATGAGGAAATTCAAAGTTTTTCCCAAAAGATCCTAATTGCACTGGCCAAACCCATATTTAAAGTATACACCAATTGTCTATGGTAATGGTTTCTTGAAGACAACCGCACCTACAAATTAAAATAGTCTTCAACTTAAAAGAACAAAAATTAAAGAAAGTATCATGAAATGCTAAAAATAACTATGCATCACTTTTTTGCCTCATCTTTAGATTCATCTTCCAGAAATTCAACCTCTTCATGTCCCAACGCCTTTTCCTGTGCCCTCATCTTGGACTTGTAATCTTGATATTTGGTGTCAATTGTAAATATGTCCTTGCTCCCTGGCATTGTAGTAATATGTAACCTAGTTCTCCATTTTCCCAAAGAAAATTTTAGACTCAACCAACATCTCAGATCTTTTCTCTTCTCTAGATTTATAAGACTTCAGGTGGATCTGCATTGCACTAAGTTTCGAGAAGGACTCCCATGTCACTGTAACAGGATCAACTATTTCTTTATTGAATATCTCTCTAAACTTCAAAGAGATCTCTTTTATATCTAGAATCCTTTCATCAAACTCATCAGTAATTTCCACTCCCACAATACGACAATCTTCTTTAATTTCCCCCAACATTTCAAAACATTGATCAAGTGTTTTATTAATTTCCTTCACCAGATTATCATATATATTCAATTTCCATTCCAATGAATCAGACCAGGAATGGTCTAGCTCCTTTGGATTATTCACAATTTTCTCACCAATTAATATCTTATGATCCATAGACATCAATTCTTTCATTTCTTGAGAGAGCACATAAAGAATAGTTTGATCTTTTCTGACTTACTGAAGTTCTATTACTAACTCCTTCCTCTTGTTAATAACTCAAGTGTAAAAGAGCACAAATTTATTCAGAAAGAAGATAGCCTCTTGAGATATTTTATTGATCCCACAAGTAGCTCTAGAATAGCTCAAATTCTTCTTAATTTTTTATATGGTGAGTACATCAATGCCCTCTAGCTCTACCTGAGAACTTGAGGCTTCATCAAATGTAGGAGGAGTGGCCATGGAATAAATAAAGTTACCCAACGCAAGGACTTGAGATTGCAGTTTTATATTTTCTTTCCTTTGTTCTTTCACTCTTTTAATCAAGACATTGACTAAATACTTAGCATGGTACACATCACCTTCCAGTGTTGGAGGCCCCATATCCACATTTGTGACTTTTTAGTAGACCTCCATTATTTCATCTTCATTTAAATCCTTCATAAGCTCAACAATTTCTAACATTTTATTTCCAGAAGTAACATCAGTCACCGTCCTTGACATCCTCCTAGCTTTCTTAGGTTTTGAAGAGCTTTGAAGTAACTTTGCAACTGTATCCACTCCAACTATCATTGTAGGAATATGCTTTCTCTTCTTCTCCACTGCTTTTTTCAGCCATCTTGGGGAGGCTACTACAAGACCAAAATATTCATTTCCACTTATAGTTTCTTTAGGAGCGTTAGGAGTGATAGGTGGATTATCAACTAGAGGCAGAGAAGAGGGCAATTTAGAAAGAGGAGGAAATATATTATCTTCAACGATCTATTTAAAGATAGCTTTAGAATCTATAGGCACAATTTTTTCTTGATTGGTCTTCTTCTTAGGGGTAGGAGAGAGCACACTATCTTGTTCACAAATGGTCTTCAACTTGACTGTTTCTTCTGGCGTATAACCATCACCTCCTAACTGAGAATTTGCACTAGAGGACCTAATAGAGGGTTTCCCCGATGATACACTTGCACCAGATGCTTGTGTAGAACCTGTTCATTATTTTGTGATGAATTAGGCTCTTGAAAAGGACTAGCAACTTGACAAAATTTCCCATCCAACCAGTCCCAGGTTCTTTTAAGCACTAGGGCAGTGCACACCCTCATATCTAAAATTTCACTTTTGCTCCAATCAATCCTCAGGTGGGATTTATCAAGAAATTTTTCATATCCAAGATCTATGATTGTTGAATCCTCAGCTACATTTTCAGGAATCTAAAATGGTAGACTGAAATCCTGTATTTGGTTTAGTGTTAGCCTCATATAATTTCTTCTCAAAACTCTGTTCTCATTGACACAATCTTCCTAGAAATATTTGATAGATGGGTGATGCCGATAGAAGCTCCCTCCACAAAGATTTTGCTTCACAAAACCCTTACTATAAAAATTAGCTCTCATAGACATATATTGGAGGTTATATTCCTTGAGAACTCCTTTAGCTCCCCTGGCCACCTAGTTTTTTTTGTACATAAAAGAAGGGGTCATCAATGGGAAGAAATACCCTTGTTTCCCCATGCTCATATACTTAATATTGACCATGGCCATTTGTCGAAAAACTTCCAGAAATATCAATAAATATTCAATATACCAAGGTAATTTCAATGGGGCTTTCTCAAAACCCCCTATTCTCAGATAGGAAAACTTATCAAATTGGATATAAAAAACTCCCAAAATTTGATACAATAGAAATCGATCCAGGGGAAAGGCGCATTTATGGATTTCCATCTAGATTCCTCACGACATCCATTAAAAATGCATCATTAACATGACAAAAATCACCCATTCCAAATTATTTAGTGAACTGAGGAAAGCATTTATACATAGGCATATCAGAAGTCGGGGTTCCTTGTGGCTCCAACCCAGGCCAAAAGGACCTCTGACTAGCTACAATGTACGTTAGGAAATAACACATACATAAAGAAGCAGTCTTATAGAAATTAATTAATTGCTTATTCAAATGGAAGCAAATAACTTGAGCCCAGTCAATGAAAATGTTCTCATCACATATTATCAAGATAAATTGGCACATCCAATCCTTAAATAAGTCAAATAATGCATTCCCAACAATGTGGTGCAATAAAGCAATAGCATCTGTAATTTCTTCCTTAAAATGCACTCTTTTGAGTTTAGTCGGCAGTTGCAACTTACCTTTCCTTTTAGTCTTCAACCAGGTTTTGGCCATGGAGTTCTTACACCAGTCTTTATTCTCTTTGAAAAATTCACTTGCCACTGCAACATACATGTCTTCTACAGGTTTCCTTTCTGGAATCCTCAATGCGTGGGAAACAACTTTAGGAGAAATTTCTGCAATTACAGTCTCTTCCGTGACTTTAATTTCACATGTCTCTGGAATGTACCTTCTCACACATGCACTTATCAGGTACACACTCAAAAAAGCTTCTCAAAAACTTCTAGCGTGAGCTAGCCTACTTGCTAAGAATTTTATATCCAGCTCAAACTTCTCGTCACTCTCCAAGCATGCCCAAAACTCTTCTAACTTAAAAGGTTCGAGCTTCGTATCCCTTATGCCGAGCCAACGATTTCCAATTTTGGATTGCATGAACTCCCAACACATAAAGAAACACACAAACACCTGGAAGAGTAGATTGCAGAAGAAGGAAATGCAGCTGAAAAACTTAGCAAAAGTTTCACCACCTCAACTTATGTCATCAACAAGACGTGTGTTTAATGCCAAACTAGTCATTTTCAATTCCACTCTGCATGAACGCAAATTTTTGGAGATAGAATGTTTGCACTTGAGAAGTATTGGCCTTGGAAAAGAATGAGAATGTAGGCTAAATGTCCGAGTAAAACTTCGCCACCCACTTATGCTATCATTTTTTATAGGACATGCATTAAATGTGACATTTAATTTCATTCCTCAAAAAGACAGCCTTTAAACCTGCATGCTTTTCAAAATTCTTGAAAAGGCAACTCAAGGTTAGTCTATACATAGCATTCAATGAGATGTCAGATGACGACACCTTTGAAATGCAAGATAAGTCCATAATGTCACGTGATCGTTGAAACTTGGAACCTTAGAACCAAAGTCTGAAGTTTCAAAGTTTTCAAAATCTCCGACCCATCGACTAGAAAGATGATCAAGAAAGACTTGCAACTCAACAAAGTGAACCATCAACCAAGTTAGGGAATCGAGAAGTTATGAAAATTTAGAACTCTACGACAATGTTATATAACTTTGAGGACTAGCGACTAAGGTTAGGAAAAGCACCAAAACCATGAATTTGAGTGATAGTAACCACAACAATGAAACTAACCAAAAATCCATCATTCCAATTCCAATAAAAGATAATCCACTAACAAACTACTCAAAAAAAGTGGAATAAATCCACACACCATAACTCAGCTTCTCAACAAAGTGAACCAAGTTGGGGAATTGGGAAGTTACTAAAATTTAGAACTCATCGACAAGGTTATAAAAATTTGAGGACTAGCGACTAAGCTTGTTTTTCTCCCTTATTTTGAGTCTATCATCTCTCCACCTGTAACATTTTACATGAATTATTAATGAAATTTGATCAATGATCTTTTATTAATCTTCTTTGTCATTATGCATTGATGTATGTTTTAATTTTGGCTTTGGTTTAATGAACCATTTAAAGTACCTTGATTAAAGCATGAATTCATATAAATGTTTAGTGGATCTGCTAAGTAGTCATGGAGATTGAGTATTGATGTGTGAATTGTAATGGAATTTCACTAAGATTGTGGATTCCTGGAATTAAAATCACCTTATAGTTCATATTTTAATTGTGTTAAAAGTAAAACTTGAACTTGTACTCAACGATTCATCACTCAACTCAATGCTTATTAGATTTAATAACATATTAACAATAGTATTAGTAGCATATACAACAATGAATGTCAACAATCATTTAAAGTGTATCTAGTAGTTGAAACCACTACCAGAATTTTTTTCAAATGATATAATAAATAATATAGATAATTGAACATCAACACATTACTGAAGTTTGAATTTGAGCTTTGAAATTCATTATCACATGAAGGAATACATAGAGGCATTGAAAATGAAAAATATTTCTCAAATTGGAAACTCATATTATCAAAAATCAAATCACTGCATCACCTTTTCTAGCTGATGTTGTTTGACTTGAAGATTTGTTAACAATTCATGATTCAAATTGGAACATGTATTGGATTCTTCAGTCAATTTTGCATTCAGGGTTAGCAATGGTTTGATGGAATCCAAATAGTTCGCCACATCTGGGTTCTGAGGAAACTAGTCCAAATCAATCTTCCTTACATCCTCCATCTTCTTTCTGAAATCATTCTTCCCAACAAATCACTCATTTATGTCAAAAGCCTCTAGAAAACCAAGCTCTGTGAAGTTCCTTACCTTTTCATCCACCTTCTTTATCTTTTCTGCAGACAAATGCAAATATTCCTTTGTTTCATGCATTCTCAAACACTTTTCAATGAAAGATGACAATGTCATTGATGTAGCAAGCCGATTAGTAATCCCTTTTGATTTCAAAACATTGTCAATGGCTTTGTAGACTGTTTGTTGAATTTTATTTTCTGATTTCTCTAATGCTAGCACATTTTTTTTGTCCATTAAATATTTGTTGAGCTTCTTATGATGTTGTCTGATAGCATCAATAAATTGAAACATGTCACACAAATGATCAATTCTCTGCATTATTTCATCCTAGATCTTTTGTTTCATATGCCTCATTGTTTCTCTACAAAATGCAAATAACTTATTTTGATAAGAATTAATTTCATTTTTTGCTTCCATCAGCTCTGCCTCCAATCTTTCATTTCTTTTTCTCTCCTTCTCCAATTTTTG
The DNA here is from genome assembly GCA_007258455.2 of Sequoia sempervirens. Classification (NCBI taxonomy): domain Eukaryota; kingdom Viridiplantae; phylum Streptophyta; class Pinopsida; order Cupressales; family Cupressaceae; genus Sequoia; species Sequoia sempervirens. Next base: position 8,655,242 of record VDFB02026320.1, read on the forward strand.
TTCCCACTGTGCATTTCCATTCGCAATGCTTAGTCTTAGTTTTTTTGAAGTGGATTTTTCCTCATCATATTTCTTGTTGCTCTCATCTAGCATTTGCTTCAGTTCATTCACTGCAATCTTATTCTACTTATCCTCTTTGCTTGTTGATGTAGAGGCAGATTTTTTAATTCTTTTTTCTAATTCATTACTCTTGTTATTTGTTGCTTTCCTCGTTGCTTTCTCATTTTCTAGGTCTGCTTGTAACTTTTCAATTTGAGACTGCAACCTTTTTTTCTCTCTATCTTTCTTTAGCAATGATGTGTACACCAATTCATTGTTCTTCTTTGATACATTAATTTTTTCAGTATTTCTGAGTCCAAAAAAATCCAATTGAATATTGTTCAGCTGGAATTCAGATGGAGCCATCTGATTTGCTAGTTTGTTTTGAACTATGGGAACAAGAATTGTGTACTCCATGATTTCTTTATTTGTGTCAAATGTGGGTAATACCATGGTTGTTGCAGGCTCTGAAGTTACAGTAGATGCACTCTCCATCAATTGCTTCTTTTATTTTTTATTCAATTCTGATTTCTTTTTAAACTCTTCAATGTAATCAAAACCTAGGAACACATGAACAATGGAATGATTGGATGGCGAAGGAATAGGAGTACTTGTAGTTCCTAATGATGTCATAGCCAAACTAACTAGTAGTGGGGGAGTTCCTGGAAATAACTCCTTTGTGGTGGATCCACTAGTAGTGTGACTTGGACCTGTCAAAATCCTTTGCCTCTTTTGTATGCCTTGATCACCTGGTGTTTCTGTGGTATATTGTGTTGTTGTCCTCTTCTGTGTAATTTTTTGTTGTAGCAAATGTTGAGCACTACTAGTACTACTATCCATACCATCACCACAAGAGGAAGTGCTATTTGTACTAAGCTCTCCACCATGGGCATGTCCTAGTTGTAATTGTGTTTGACCAAGAGGATGAGGATTTGAAGCTCTAACAAATTGACTTGTATGCCCTAGGTCTACTTTTTCACCTCCAACCCCAAGGCCATATTTATGAGCTGGTTTTCTATGCTCTACATCTATTACCATCCAAGGGCCTTTTCTTTGGGACCCTAAAGGACCACCTTCATAACCCATTTTTCTAGCTATGGCTACTCCTATAGTAAATGCTTCTTTTGTGGCCTCACTTAAACCAAGTTTGAAAGTGACATGGCTTTCTACTTCCCTATCATCATTAGATTCATCATCACCTTCTTTATCTTCTTGTTCATCTGGATGCTTTATATTCCACAATTTTCTAAACTCATGATCTTCTTCATTATCTCCATACTCTGCAAGAGCTCTTGGATCACCAAGCTCCTTCCTCATAGAACAAAAGGCAATCATTTTTTATCATGACCAATTTTTTTTTCTGTAACTTCCTTCTCTAGAGAATCTGACATTTTTACTCTACTAGATGGTTTATGACTTTTTTCATAAATTTTTTTTGTACCTCCTAATTGTCTTTCGATGCAATGCCATAATTTTTGCTAACAATTGTTCAAAAGAAATACCATTCTCAGCAACACTTTTCTCCATTGCTATTTTGACCTCATCCCAAGAATCCTTGTTTCTCAAGTTTTCAAGCAAGGGTTTACTTTGATGTTGAATTTTACTTCCAACATTCTTATTGAGCACAATCATTGATTTAATGGTGTCAAATGGATCATACTACCAGTGATAGATAGCATCAAAATAAAAAAAATTCAAAAGATCATGTGCCACACTAAATGCTTTTCTTTCGAATGTGATCCCTCCACATGAAAAACGTAAAGAAGGAAATAAGGTCTTCTTCCCCTGACTATTAAAGTGTAGTTCACCAGTACTTTGCATTTACCTTACATATTCCAAATCAAAAGCCCTTTCTGTCACATGTATTGGAAGTTTGTATGGTTGTACCTCCAATCCATAAAATCTTAGCACAATATATTCTTCCATTAAGTACCAATTAGCCAATTGTATTTCTTTTCCTAGTTGAATGTAGTTTCTACATGACATAGGCAATCTAGGCATTGGAGTATTTGTAATTGCTTGATGCAATGGAGCCAAAACGTAGTCCACAAAATGATTGTAGTTCCTTTGAGAATCGTGCATCCTTATTACAATGGTCCATTCATATACTGGAGCCATTTTCTTTTCCTCATCATTACTATAGGGTTGAATCTGAAGCTTGTAGGTCTGAAACATTCCTCTAAATTTGAATAGAAAAAGATAGCACAAGTAGGTTGTGAACCTAAATGTCTTGGTGGAACCTCCTTTAATCATTTAAAATTGTTTATGCATGGATTCTACAATGTACCCAATAAAATTATATTTGACATGTGGAACATGATAATGGATATTATATACCATTTCAAGGAGGCTTGCACCCACTTCCAAATTGCTATCTAGTCCGAGGCAAAATGCTAGTATGGAAATAGTATCTTGAGCCCATGGTTTAAAAATATCCAAATCATAAGGAGGATTATGATCACCTTTCAATTTGTTTCTATCTTGAACTATTCTATTTAAGAAATAATTTTTCTCTATTTCATCCACTGCTTCATAATCACTAGCAAGCTTTTCTAGGTCAATGTGGACATTTCCAAATTCTTTGGTTGTAAACCCCAAGGCCGACACTTTTCCAAGATCTTTCGCATTAATGTATAACAATTCTTCTTTGCTATCTTTATTAATAATTTCTCTTTTGTTAGGGTACAAACCATGATAAATTCTGGGCAAGGGAAAATCTCATGTAACATCATGTGCCCTAATCTAGTTACCCATGGTGCACTGATACTACTAACTTGCATTTTCTTTGTAGCCTCATTCTAAGATGAAAATATAAGTTTTGAGGTACGCCTACCATAGGTTTTAGGATCATAAATATCATGGTATTCATCAGTGAAACCTGGGGTTTTAAGCAATTTTGCATAATGTATTTTTGTATCCGACATTTCTCTAGTGGTACTGGTGGTAGACATTTTGATACAATAAACAATGTGAAATTTGTGAATTCCCTATTGGTCCTTACTTTTTCTTAATTCTTAAGCCTCTTAACCCTAAACCTAAACTTTAAAGTTTGAAAAAATAAGATTTTAAGAAACGTCAAACGATGAAACGTAGCCGCAAGAATTCTTTAACTTACTTGGATTTTGATTCTTGAAGTTGAAACTGGGTTACTGGAATGGCTTTGTTGGAAGTGGAACTGTGGAACCCAAAATAGGGTGGTGCACTACAATGAGCAAATTGAAGACTGAAATCTCCCCGTGTGCTGACCCTCTAACTTCAAAATAAAATCACTTAGCAATAGAAAGTGTTTAATGCTATGAGATTTCCACAATCCATAATGCTGAAGTTTTTGTAATTTCTGGATTTTTGATTGTGTTTGAGTTTTTTTTTTCATCAACGTTTCGGATCACACTCAGTGATCCATCTCCTTTGCTCTCTATCATCCTGATGATGGATCACTAAGTGTGATCCGAAACGTTGATGAAAAAAAACTCAAACACAATCAAAAATCCAGAAATTACAAAATCTTCAATAGAAAGTGTTGTTTTTTCGAATAATAAATTGAATGAAACTGAAACATCTATGTGTTACTTATGGACTACATAGTACACAATTAGTACATGGCTAACAACATTTAAAACAAGCCATTTATGATTTACTCCTACATTGACAACAAATTCTAAACCATTGATCTTTGTTAATCTAATAGTTATAGGGTGATTCCAGAGGTTTAAGTTCACAAGCCTAGTGCTCTATGCATTTCATTCTGGAATGCAACTACAACCATACATCAAATGTTCATCAAATGGTTGAGTAATTTATGATATAAATAATAAACATATGTTTTAAAGTTGCTTTAAACTTTAATGCGCTAGGATTGATAATTTGACATGAAGGCCAAGGGGCTGGTAACTTAACATTGCAAAGGCCTTAATAAAATGAATTACATTGTCACATTAATAGCACTTAACTTGCAAATGACTTAATAACATGAATTAGAATATCACATTAATAGCACAACCATTTATTTTATTACAACTAAATTACAATGTCACATTATTACATAGTACAAATACAAATGTAAGCGCAAGCGCCAAGCTTTTGTTGGACTATTGGTGAAAATGTAAATGTAGTACATGTTTGTCTGAAAATAAATGCATGGGGAAAGGGGGGCCAATCAAACTAGGGAAATGGGAGTTGTGAAGATACAAAATGTACTTAGCCACTTTCAGAACCAGACTCATGCAGAAGATGAGGGTTGTAAAATTGTTCCCATGCAGAAGATGAGCACTAAAAATAAATGCATGGGGCTTGCCTGGTAGGCCATGGTGTCTGAAAATAAATGCATGGGACTTGCCTCGCCAACCATGCTGGGGGAACAGGAGTTGTGAAGATACAAAATGTACTTATCCCCTTTGAGAATTAGAATCATGTAGATGATGAGGGGTAGTAAAACTTCTCCCATCTTCTACTTGCAGCTTCCATGCACTGGGATAACACTTATCTCCATTAGAGCTCCTCATCCTGGTTCAAAACCCGTCTGAGAAGTCAAGTGAACGAAATCAACTTCTTTCCAATTCCACCCATTCTGAACTTGAAGGAAATTGGTCTTTTACTCTGTAACTACATAACTGGAGGCAGGAGAATTTAGAGTATCCCCAATAATACCACATCATCTTCTTCCTAAATCCTTATTAAGTTATTAACCCTACAAAATGAAAACCCTTATGACAATTCAATGAATGATTTCAATTGTGCTCACTATCCTTATTTATGGTCCAAAAGTGCCGCCAATAGTGCCACTACCAGCTTGGTCCCTGTGTACACCTCACGCATGTCACGTGTGAGGTTGGGTATAGTCATAATTGTGATTCGCGCAAACCAAAAATCCAACTTAATCGATTTGTGTAACTTAAGCCTAACATTTACAATTTAAATGTTTAATTTGATTGACTTTTGGAATTTGATAGCCTAGCTACATGCAACTGTACCTCAAGTTGACAAGTTGTCAATTGTCAAAATCGCCAGTGCCACTCAAACGATATGAAATCATTACAAATCTTGTTTCACTAAATCACTGGATTATTGACATAATCATCTACGTTTCTAAAGTACATTATGTATTTTTCAATATAAAGCTATCTAATCAATCACTTTGGCTATTCATATGGCATTAATCCGGACCGCCACCTGCAGTACCGCAACCAAATTTTCTTTAAAAAGACTGAGAATTTCAATAGAATAAATGAAAGGTAGTAATTCGATACATTGAAAAGAGAGAATTAAATGTCTCGTTTTACCTTACTCATTATCAATGTCCACTAATAAGTCACAATAAATTTCGCTCACTTATGATCAAAACTATATGTTGATAATTAGTAATTACTATTAGTTTTAAAAGCCACATTTTTATATTGACCAAAGCAAAAAGGATTTACAAGAATGGAGCCATGAAAAATATTTTAATTTAAGTAGCTATTGCTAAAGACTGAAGTACATAGTACATAACCAACATGGCCAAAAGGAAAAAAGCCACTAACTGTGACAAAAAACTAGTCACAAAGTACATATTACAAGAACTATTACGCTGTACAACAAAATATATACACATGACAAATGACACAATTCATTACTAATTTTTTTGTAACATTGGCTGAGACCATCAACTAGGTGTTTGAGTAGAACATGAATCAAATTTAACAAACTAATATCAAAAAAGAAAAGTGAATCACCCAAAGCCTTCCTCCAAAACTCCACTCTTTAATGATTCAATTTTCGTATCACATAGCAGACCCCATCACATATTAATCAGGGCAAGAGCCTACGCTATAGAAGTATGCAATTCCACTTTCCTAGAGATTCCACCAATAGGCGCTAATCCACTTTTAAAATTGTAATGCTCCAGTGCCAACTCCAATGAAGAAATAGAGTAAATGAAAGGTTGCAAATAAAAATTGCTAGCATCTTCACCAAATCTTTATCGAGCAAAATTTCCATGCAATTGGACAAGAAAGCTGAAGCTACCTCAAAATATAGAGCATGAGGGTTGTTTTGAAGCCATTCCCTACCTACAATTATTCTTATAACATCCTCAACCTGCACACAAGGAATTGTAAAAAGCATTCCCAACTTTCATCTGTCGTATGCATCATCCCTTCTTTTCTCCCAAAAATATTTGGGTAGCATGACACACCATAAAGAATCCATAATATCTCAGTTAAATTGAGAATGGAGAAGAAATAAATCAAAGCCAAATATATTATAAATGATATGAAGAATGTCAAGCTGGTGAAGTATAGATAGAAGTTAGCATGAACACAATGAGTATGACATCACACTTATCATTTTTAAATTCACCACTATCATTGATGTGACAATTAACATTTATTTCAACACTTGAATCCTTAAAAACAAGTGCTTAAAAGGTATGCCCACGACAGATGATAAGATGGCTGCATAGTGCACATGTAAATAAAGTTTTTTTAAAATGGGGAGATCGCTAGGTTGATGAGACTCGACCCTCAGGATTAAAGACTTAAGATTTAGGCTTTGTCATAAAATATTTTGGTCTGACTTAGGCAATATTATGCGGTAAACAAGAGCACAATGACCGACAAACCTAAATAATTAATAAAATCTCAACCATTGATGTCTGAAAATCTAACGGTTCTAGTGTTATTCTAGAGGTTTCAATTCACACGTCTAGTGCTTCAGGGATTTACTTATGGAATGCAACTATAGCTGTCCATCAAAAATTCATCGAATGGTCCCTCTTTTAAAACAAACTTTATGCACGTGCATAATTTAAAATGGCGGCATTGCTAGGTTGATGAGACTCGACCCTCAGGATTAAAGACTTAAGATTTAAGGCTTTGTCATAAAATATTTTGGCCTGACTTAGGCAATATTAAACGATAAACAAGAGCATGATGACCGACAAACCTAAATAATTAATAAAATCTCAACCATTGATTTATGAAAATCTAACGATTCTAGTGTTATTCCAGAGGTTTCAATTCACAAGTCTAGTGCTTCAAGGATTTACTTCCAAAATGCAACTATAGTCGTCCATCAAAAATTCATCGAACAGTCCCTCTTTTAAAATAAACTTTATGCACATGCATAATTCTGCCACTTAAGTTCTTCTATCGCTCATGAGTCATCGCCAAAATCCTTCAACCCATCAGGTTCATTACTGCGATGAGCGATGAGCCTTGATCTCACCACGTGTCCGCATCTAATGGTTCTAGTGTTATTCTGAAGGTTTCAATTCAAAAATTTAGTGCTTCAAAGATTTACTTCTGAAATGCAACTACAGTCGTCCATCAAAAATTCATCGAATGGTCGTGGTTATATTGATTTGCCAATGTTTTTTCTTATGCATTTGAAAATAGGTTTAATTTGCCAATGGATATATTTTTTTGGTATGAAAAAAGGTTTTAATTGCCAACAAAATTGTTTTTTCTATTTTTAAAACAGGTTTAATTCGCCAATGGAAAAATTTTCTAGGTTTGAAAATAGATTTTAATTGCTAATGAAAATATTTTATCAGTTTAAAAAAAATTGCAATTAGCTAGGATTTTCCACAGACTTCTTCTGATTAGAAAAGATTGGCCAATTGAGATTGTTTTTTTTTCCCGAAAAATGAATAAATTTGACACTAAAATTAATATTTTCATCAGGAAGTATACAAGATTCGCTAGGATTTTACACCTTTGCCGAGTGGGGGGTTTCTTAAAGTTTTCCTTGATTCAGGCATTCAGTTTCAGTGTACCTATCATACCCCTCCCTTGTCAACATTATGGGGGGGTTTCTACTGTTGGTGCTACTGATTCCTTGGTTTCGCGTTGGAGTGAGCTATGTATACAATATTTGTTCCTATGTACTAGGCGGATGGTTACCCATGCATTTCAGTGAGATGGAGCACTTACCATATGGACACTCTTGTATTCCTATTTCTAGGGTGACCTTCCATTTTTTACTTGATCAATTCTTCAGACTATTGGTACTTGTGCCATTTGTATCTTTGAGTTCTTGATGTTTTCCTTGGTTTTCCATCAGATTCGAGTAGTGTCATTAAGGGAACTCATACAGATTCTTGTCTTCTTGATCCTAATCATTAGATGTTCAGCAGAGGTTCTTCTTTCAACATTTCAGCAGTCATTCTTCGATAATGTTTGTAGCTTCTTCATGCTTCAGTGGTGTTCTTGTTTTTTTCATCATTTGTTCCTATCTTTTGGGACAACCTTGTCTTGTTTGGAGGCTTCTTCAATCCTTAACTTGGCTTTCATCTCTTTCTGGAGTAGATTTTTTCCCATGAGGTTTTCTCTATTTCTCCACACTATAGAGATCTTTTGTTTGTACATGAGTACCTTCATGGCCTTGTTTGTTGGGACCCATTATGCATTCTTTTTAGGGTTTTTAGCTACTCCCTAAGTTCATCTTAAGGGGGGGTGTTAGAGTAATCATGCATTAGCTAATAATTAATTAATCTTTAATTGATTATTATTAATTGATTATTAGTCTAATTTATTCTCGTGGACTTAAGCTAAACTTAGGAGAGTTTTATAATTTATTAGTTGAGCTAATATTAGATCATTATGTCTCATCTCATGTGATGTTGACACTTGTTATGATCTGATCCCTTTCTCATTTAGGGCTTTTCTCTTATAAGCACTCAGCCCTTATTGTAAATATCTCTCGGAGAATATTTGTAGCTTTCAATCTTCTTGAAAGTCTCTTCTGTAGCTTTTTCTTGTTGAAGAATATTGCATATATTGTTTCCAGATCTCTTGCATGGAAGGTGTCTTTGTTTGTTGTTTGATCATGTGGCTCATGGTTTTATGCTTGTTTCACAATTCTAACACCTAATAGGTGAGTCAACCAACCCTTAACCAAATCTGTAAATGTCTTAAGAATAAAATGCAATGATCTAACTCTAGCATAGTAGTGCAATTTATTGTTCTGATGCAAATATAGAATACACAGAATTAGTCACAAGCAAATTTGGATAATTGAGTAGGGTAGAGCAGAACACTGTGCACATGTGGTTCAAATTTGAGCCAGATTTTGGAGGAAACTCACACCTGAGGCATGAGTTTCCTTGTAGAGATTTTTTGAATCTATTTTTGTAGTCCTCCAATGTCAGATCTGAACTTTAGATTGCTTCCTGCAAATCTATTAAATCATTGTCAGTTGTTTCTGTAATTGAGTTTCCATGGGTTGACAAGATGTAGGGCTTCAAATGCAACAATGAATAATTTATCTTCAAACTCCTTTCAATCCTCTTCAAACTTGAGATCTACATATTCACAAAGAGAAGAAATGTTGGGCCATTTAGGGGATTTCTTTAGTCAAACCCTATGTAAGTGTTTCCACTTCCACAATGGCAATGTTAATGATAAAATGATAATGGACAGGAAGGAATGATAAAATCACAAAGTGCTACAACTCACCCTTTAATGGCTTCCTTGAAGGACTGGAGTCATGCACATCACTTTCAAGGTCTTGGTTCTTGCTTGCTTGATTGATTGAATTGCTTTGGAGACCTACAAAAGGGGTTAGCCTTCACAAAACAATGATAATAAAACAACATGAACTCACATACACTTTGACATGATGCTTGGATCTTGACTTGCTACAATGAATCACATAAATGCTTCTCTTGACTTGATCTTTACAATAATCCTTGCTCATAAATTATCCTTTTGGTTTCAAATGGTGATAAGACTAGGTATTTATAGGCATTTATTCAATTTCCCAAAATTTACCGATGGCTGACTTTAGACACTTGAACTGCAAATGCTAAAGTGCCACAACCAACATATTTAAATTTGGAGCCAAAATAGGGGGATACTCATGCCCAAGGCGTGAGTTTCCTTGCCCTCTTTTTAAGGATTTTAAGTGTCGAGGGAAAGGTCTTAGATAAATGCAACTATTTCCCACTTGCAATTCCTCAAAAATTGTTAATAATAGGCCACAAAATGCATAATTTAGGAAATTAAATACTCAATTAGGTCCAATAATTTAAGGGGGAGCAAAACAGAGGTACACTATTAAAGAAAAATTAGGCTGCGAAAGTGTGGAAATGATGATGAGTGTCATATTGAGAATTGTTAGTTGCAACGAGACCCTTTTGAAGACCCCACCACTTCTATGTGATAGGATTTAAGGTATTCCATCATTCTATGGGGGCCCTTAAGGTAGACTCACAATTGCCTTGCAAAAGCACAAAAGAGAGACACACGACACTTTCTCAAAGGTATTTCATCAAATCCACTCAAAGGGCACCATGTGGTATTATTTCATTGGCTTTCCACCATTTTGTGAGATATTTTTATAAAGGCTTGTATAAGGCCGAGGAAGTACGGAAAGGTGATAGGTGTCGAGTTTTGAAGCCATCAAAGGGGCACGTGTCGATCCTTCATTAATCTTGGCCGATCTTATATGAAAAATAAAGTTTGAAGGCATGAGAATTTGGTGCCACGTGGAAAAATTATATGGCATTCTACCATTCCGTGAGCTCTTTCCAGCGGTTTGATTTTGAGGCCACGAAAGCGCGGAAAGCTGCCACATGGCCAAGAGCAACTGTTGTTCCTAAAGGTGTGTCTTGTGTTGAGTTGTAAAGGTAATCTCACATGGAGTGATCCTAATGGTCCGTGATCTTTTCAATGCACGTCAACGATATTCAAACTAGTTAGATTGTTTATGACTATCTGATTTTGTCTTTTTGCCCAAGGATCAACGGTCCAGATTCAAACTCAACAAACGGGTAGTTGCATACTCTGATTTGTGTGAGCTGAAAATAATGGTGGAAAAGATGGCTTTCAGTCATACCATTAATTATTTTTCTCCCATAAAAGATACAATCTTATCACTAATAACAGTCAAACCCTATACTCCTTATAAAATTCTAATTTATAGAGCCAACCCTATTGAACTTTAACACTGAAATTGTCAAACTATGAGAGGGGATAGTTGTCAATTCAGGTAAGGTTTAAAAAGAAACATCCCTCGTGGTAAAGTTGAAAAACAATCTCAACTGAAGTAATGATAAATGAATAATACATATAAAACATTGAATTGAAAGTTTTAACCGGTGAAGGCTTATTCAATTTTTTCTTAGCTTTAATGGATAAGGAACACAACATGAACAAATCAATCAATCTTATATGTTGTGATGTGAAGAATTATGGACCAAATATACCAGATATGACAAGCTCAATTTGTGCACACCCTGCTGTGTGTGAAAAAGATTCGAGACATTCAGCCATGTGTGGAAATAGGCAATGGAAGTTATTATCATAATAAATCGAGTAGATACCCAACTACTTCTGTTCCCCATGAATAAGATAGAGAATAAACAATAGAGCAAATGGGATCATGTTTTCCAATAAGGGCACTACATTCTCCTTGCCTACTTTTAGAAGGGACCCATTTTCAAAAGTTTTTATGACTTTTAATTCCAATAAGCAAGCTTAGAAAGGGAATTAGAAAAAGGTGATGCCCCTTCCACATGCATTATGTCAGGGGAGACTCCAAAGCCGAATGAAAAAGTCATCTGAAGAAAAACAACACCGCAAGAAGATAGATCACAATCTTTAGACAAACTACATTGGAATGAGTAGATGCTGCCCTTGTATATGTCTGTCTTCTTCATACGGAATTGCAATGATATATATTCTGTGTGTATACTTTGGTATAGACTCTTCATGAGCAGAAAAGAAAAAGGGTAATGCTTTGGTATATAAAAGCAGTGATGAAGATTCACATGATGGTGGATGTATCTGTCTATCATGAATTAGACTCCATATCTCTCAGGTTGTGGCTAGCCATGTTTCTATGATATTAATGTTAAAACATAGTATTCATTACTTTTTTCATCTTTTTTCAACTTTAATCTTTAGAAGAGACCCATTTGATTATATCATTAAACATCTTATCAGATTGGATGTATAACATAACTGTGAGAAATTTAGTTAAGTGGTCAATTAGTTTAAATAGTTTAAATATTTCTGGATTAGATTATGTGAGCATTTTCCTTCATCAATGTTTTGCATCACACTCTATGATCCATCGTAAAGATGAGAAAGCAAGAAAAAAGAAATGCTCATAATCTAATCTTAAAATATTCAAACTAACATTATAGACTCTGGAAATTTCATGTCTTTAAAATAACAAATTATAAAAGGTCATTAAATGAATCGAAATATCTGTCCATCAAGAATAAGGCTCCATATCTCTCAGGTTGTGGTTTTCCATGCTTCTACACTACCACTAAGACTAATGTTAAAACATAGTATTCCTTCCTTTCCTAATCTCTTCAACTTTAGTCATCAGAAGGGACCCATTTGATTATATCACTAAACATCTTATCAAGTAAGATGTACAACATTACTGTGAAAAATTTAGTAAAATGGTAAATTAGTTTAAATATTTCTGGATTAGATTATGCGAGCATTTTCCTTCATCAATGTTTCACAACACACTCTATGACCCATCATAAAGATGAGAAAGCAAGAGAAAAGAAATGCTCATATAATCTTATCTTAAAATATTCAAACTAACATTATAGACCATGGAAATTTCATGTCTTTAAAATAACAAATTATAAAAGATCATTAAATGAATCTAAGTATCTGCCCATCAAGAATAAGGCTCCATATCTCTCAGGTTGTGGTTTTCCATGCTTCTACACTACCACTACGGCCTAATGTCAAAACATCGTATTCCTTCATTTCCTGATCTCTTCAACTTTAGTCATTAGAAGGGACCCATTTGATTATATCAGTAAACATCTGATCAAGTAAGATGTACAGCATAACTATGAGAAATTTAGTAAAATGGTAAATTAGTTTGAATATTTTTAGATTAGATTATGTGAACATTTTTCTTCATCAACATTTTAGATCACACTCTATGACCCATCATTAGGATGAGCAAACAAGAAAAGAGAAATACTCACATAATCTAATCCAGAAATATTCAAACAAATATTATAGATTCTGTAAATTTCATGTCTTTACAATGATAAATCGTCAGCAAGAATGAAAAAATATTCACATAATCTAATCCAGAAATATTCAAACTAACATTATAGACTGAAAATTTCAAATCTTTAAAATAACAAATTGTCAAAAATTATTAAATGCACGAAAATTTCATATCTTTAAAATGACAAAATTAAAACAAAACATTTGTATGAAACAGATTTTGAACTTTTGAGATAAAGAAAAATCACTACCGTCTATCCTTTCATGTTACGAGCAGCAGTGGTAGTAATCAATATGAAATAGACTGCAGGTTCTTAAGATCTCTGGTACAACCTAATCCTGTGCAATAGCCACTTAATTATAGTTTAATTGATAAATTAAGCCATCCAGGTTAAGTGTTGACTGGAGACCAGGTTATAAAAGTACCAAGGCACCAACTCTTGATGCTTTCAACATATTTGAATTTATATTCAATAGATAATTATATCATACATTATTATCAATTGACTGTAAATGTATATAATACTTAAACCCAACAAAGGAAACTAAACTCATTAAGAAAAAAAATACCACCCACGAACATATATAATGTTTTTCTTTTTTTTTTATAGAGCACGAAATGCAGCCCTATACCCATTGCTCTTGGGAAGAGGAAACTAAAAGAAAAGGTAATGCCCTCAAATACCCAATTGCAGGGTAGAACTAAAGGGAGCATGTAAGTTGTGAAAGGGACAAGAAAAGGAAATCATAGTGGTCCAAAGATGGGCACATCTGTGACCAGCTGAAAAGAATACATAATCGAATCCTGAAATGATTGTAATACTTTACTGTCCTAAACCTGTGAGACCCATTTGTTACAGCATATACATTCCAATGCCTGATGCTAGAGTTTGAGAGAACATCACTCATTAGAATAAGGTGTCTGACTTTTAGAACGGTTACATGATGTTTTTGTCTTGTATTTTGTGCCCATTCCCATTATTTATCATATTCCTCCATTCTTCCTGACTTTTTCTTCCTGTATTTTTGGAGATTTTATTATTTTATCTCAGATTTCATTCTCCAATGTGTTGTTCAATTTTTTTAAATATTTAAAACAGATTTCTCTTCCCAAGTGGGATATATATAATTTAATACATTTAGCTAGCACCAAGAAGGAAATGGCCAGGAAGACAAAATGAAAGAGTCATAATTAGAGCAACATCATTGCCAGAGCAGCAAGACTGAAATACAAAAACATCATGGCAAAGAAGTAGTTTTCAATGATAAGCATGTCATTGTAAACATTCATTTGGATGGCCATGTTGGTGCCTTTGTTATAGACGTTGTGGGTATTGCAGATTGCTTGGCGATTAACTTTCACTTGCTCAGAGAAGACACCCACTGAGTTTATTTGTGCCCTAGGGTTTTTCTAATTGCACTCCATGTGAACAAAAATATGATAGTCATATAATCACACATCCCTATTCATGTTCCCTCTTTGTATATATATAACTTGCAAGATATGCTCAATCAATCTTCACCAACAAGTCAAACTTACAAAACCAACGTCAATAAGTAGGTACTCATGGATTGCTTTTATAGAAACAATCTATACTCAATCAATCTTTGCCAACAAGGCAAACTTACAAAACCAATGTCAATAACTACTCGTGTGATTGCTTTTATAGAAACAATCTTACACAAAAACACCAAATGGTATGGCATAAACTATGTGCCTCTAAAACAATGAACTTACAAAACCATGTCCCTCTCATTTACTTTTTAGTACTAAATTTTCTCAATATTAAATATTTTATTAATTTGTAACCACATTAAATACTTATCTTTATATTTCATACAATAAATAATGAAATCTCAAGAATTTCTAATCTATGTGATTTATGCATCTCTAGATTCTCTAGGTGCACCACAAATAAATATTAAGTTTTTCATTATAAACATTATGCAAGGTGCACAAAACACCAATACTAACAAGTAGAAATGATGTTTATTCATGTAAAGTGCATTGAGCTAAGTCAAGAAGATTTAGTTATATGGATGGTTTCATTTGAACCTTGTATGTATGTATGTATGCATGCATGTATGTATATGTGTGTATGTATGTATGTATGTATGTATATATGTGTGTGCATATATGTATATATATGTATGTATGTTTGAATGTATGTATGTATGTATGTATGTATGGAATAAGATAAAACATAGATGGTTAGTAGTGAGTTTAAATTTGAAAGACTTTTTTAGTTTTTTAATTGTGGAAAATAAGAGAAGTTTCGAGTAGGAAATATGATTTTGTAAAATGAGTATAGAATGATAAGGATATTTTTGAAGTAATCAAACTTGTTTTAAGGATTTTCTTAGACACAAATCTCTCATGTCCTTGTGGCTTATTTTCTTAGTGTGTTAATAAACCTAAAATTACTAGCCTCATTTTAGAAATATGAAAAATATTGCTGAAAATTTATAAAGTTTTATGGATACGAAAAATACTTTTATGTTTAATGATCTTTGGGATTTTATTAGAATCAACCGACAACCCTAACTGGTGTTGCTAAATTGTCTAAACCTCAAAAATAAGAGGAAACATTTAACACTACTAAAATGATCTCTTCTTCACAAGCTAGCCACCTAGAGGCTATTAAATCTAAATCTTGGAAATTTCAAAATATACTTAAAGATTTATATGACAAAAATGCATTCATACAAGAAAACTAATCTATTAATGTAGTTGTTAAACAATAAACTTAATGGTGATGAAATTGTTATTAAATTCATCTCTAGCATGAAAATGTAAACCTAGAATATAGTACTATAGGTGGTCAAATTGATGATGATGTGAATGTACTTATTTACAACTTCATAAACTTCTTGTAAATGTTACAACTCAATGAAAAACTTATAATGGACACATTTGATTCAATTTGTATATTTTTACTTCAACATGAACATTAAATCAAAAAGAAGAAAAATATTTTCACATATGAAGGATTAAATTACTACTTTCAAATAGAAAAAATGTCCTAATTTATCAAAACATTAGACATTTTCTCACCATAATTATTGAAATGATCCTATATTATTCTTCTTCTAATACTAATTGTTATGAGTTTTTCAAAATTTTGTTGATTTAATCCTTGTGGTTTTAGAATTTTCTTTCTATTAGGGTTTATTCTAATATTACACCTAAAACCCTTATATCTTTTTATACTTCATGGATTTTTTGTGCCAAATTTCTTTTTTTTAAATGAATTATTCAATCAATGAATATTTAAATTGTTCCTAGAGTCTCATCAATTTATCAACCCCTCCTCATGAATCACCTATCATAGCCCATTTTATTATTTAATATTTTCCTTGGGATTTTATCTATCTAACTAAGAGGGTTCCACATATTTGAATATCATTTGGTTGTGTCAAGTTGAGGTCATCATGTTTTATTTCTCATGACTTTTGTTAAATATCTAAGCATGTAGTTTCTTGACATGTATCAAGGATTATTGAATTTTCTAGATGAATTAATTGTAAAACAATCTAGTTGCCTATGTTGTTGGCATGCTTTGATTGGTTGAAACTAACTCTTCCAATGTGTCACAAGATGAGGATGATAATTTTTTTTTTAATTTTCTAGCTAGCATTTTTTATTGCATTATTTTTTATATGGAAAAGTAGGTTTTGAAGGGACCTCGAAATCCTTTACAAAGGAAAAAAGTTGCAAGAAAGACTAAACCAATAGAGCCCATAGCCCAAAAAGACCAAAATATTGACAACAAAAATTAACTAGGAAACCCATTAGCAACCCTAAAGCAAAACATCAACAACAATGTCGACTGAGCAAAAGAAACAACAAAGCTACAACATTTTTTCCAAAACATTAACCAAGGCCAATTTTTTCTCAATGACCCCCTCATGCATCTCCATCACATCCTTGAGCTCCTCAAATGAGATATCAACCCGTTTCTTAGTTTTACTCCTCATTCTCAAGCACGGGCTAGTATCCACATCCTTCTCTGTAGCAGGAGAAAAATCTTCATTCTTCTCCAGCTGGTTCTTGGGATTAACATCCTCCATAGTCATCTCACTATCACCCAACTCCAGGGGTTTACCAATGCATTTCAAGGCTTTCTCATTCAAAATAGAGAGGCCCTTAGCAGTCAATTTCAGGGAATTATTGCTAATATTAGCCACAGTCTTCAGATCATCAAACAACTTACTAATTTCATCCTCAATATTAACAAATCTCTCCTCAAAGGTCTTTTGGACCACCAATTCCAAGGAAGTAATCCTCTCTTCATGAGTATTACCAAGACAATCAACATCCACAAGTTTATCAAGCATAACATTCATGGATTTAACCTTACCTTTAATCGCCCATTCCTTCTGATTGTTATGCACCAAAGCCACACACACATCTTGCCAATTCTTAAGCTAAACATTGAGCTCCCTAACTTTCAAGAATAGCCACTTAACCAAAGAAAGAAAGTTACGAGTATCATCCTCAGCCATCCTACAAAACATGCCCATGTTGACCTCATCCCAATTGACTAGTGGGAAAGCATGAGAACCAACATTCTCAACCAGGACCTCCTGATCCTCCTCATTATCCTTCATTTCTTCCTCAACATGGGAATCCTCCACTTCAATCACTTCAATTTTAACCTGACACTTATTTGGCAAGTTTTCCAAATCTGCATGTATCTTTAACTTTAAACATGGGCCCATGACGAGCTTTACTTTGACATAGGACCTTCTTCTTTTACTTGTTGGAGTGCACATGGAAAATTGTGATTGCATCACATTGAGGATAGTACATTGTAGTTTGGTGTTCAAGATTTATTTTAAAGTAGCAAAGTAGTGGAATACTAACATATATAAGAGGAAAAATCAATGGCTAGAAATGATTGATGATGGATGGCTAAGATTAAAAGAGGATTATGTTTTGGATCAAAGATGCAATCATATGACAAGTGTCAAATGATAGATAGGATCTAGGTTTAGGGTAGGAATATGACAAGTATCTTTAACCCTTTTTTATATTGCATTGTTGTTATCATTTGTATGCAACTTTAAAGGTGGTCCCATGATGAGCTTTACTTTGTCATAGGACCTTCTTCTTTTACTTGTTGGAGTGCATATGGAAAATTGTGACTGCATCACATTGAGGATAGTACATTGTAGTTTGGTGTTCAAGATTTATTTTAAAGTAGCAAAGTAGTGGAATACTAACATATATAAGAGGAAAAATCAATGGCTAGAAATGATTGATGATGGATGGCTAAGATTAAAGGAGGATTATGTTTTGGATCAAGGATGCAATCATATGACAAGTGTTAAATGATAGATAGGATCTAGGTTTAGGGTAGGTATATGACAAGTATCTTTAACCTTTTTTTTATTGCATTGTTGTTATTGTCTGTATGTAACTTTAAAGGTGGGCCCATGATGAGCTTTACTTTGTCATAGGACCTTCTTCTTTTACTTGTTGGAGTGCACATTGGAAAATTGTGATTGCATCACATTGAGGATAGTACATTGTAGTTTGGTGTTCAAGATTTATTTTAAAGTAGAAAAGTAGTGAAATGCTAACATATATAAGAGGAAAAACCAATGGCTAGAAACGATTGATGATGGATGGCTAAGATTAAAGGAGGATTATGTTTTGGATCAAGGATGCAATCATATGACAAGTGTCAAATGATAGATAGGATCTAGGTTTAGGGTAGGGAAAAGGACAAAAATCCTTATGGCAATGGCTAGGATTAAGAGATTAAATGAGACGAGTGGATAATATTAAAAGTTAGTTTGACTTTGGGGTAGGTTCCTAGTTTCAATGAATCTAGGCAAATAGTTAGTTAGACATGTGAAGGAGACATTTGTCACATGAGGAAAAATTTAGATTATGATCCATGTGAAGAATATGGAGGGATAGGATTAAATAGAAAAGGATAATGAATAAAATGCAAAAAATAAATAAATAATTTATTTATTTAATGGGATCATGATGGATTAATAATTAAATAAATATTAAATATTTATTTAATTAAAGGATTATGCCAATGCATATTAATTAAATAAATGATAAATATTTATTTAATTAATGGATTAGGATAAGGGATATTAATTAAATAAATAATAAATATTTATTTAATTAAGGGATTAGGATAAAGGTGAAAAGGATGGGAATAATTAAATAAATAATAGATATTTATTTAATTAATGGCTTAGAATAGGCTAAAAAAGGTGTGGTTGGGTAAATTCATATTTTAGGTGTCTACATTTTGCCCCTCTTTAATATGACATTACAAAGTGACATTGTATCAAAGAAGTTTAAAATATAGTGGATGAGAGATGATAAGGATCAAAGATGATGCCCTAGTCAATGGGAGGGTGGAAAAGGATGAAGAAGGAAATATTAATGATTAGGTGATGGGATGTCCCGTTGAGAGGACATGCGGGTTAGGAGAACATGAGTGTGCTCTCAAAATGGAAGGGAACAATGAGGGATTAGGATCAAGAAGTACATAAATTGGAAGATAAAAGAGGATGAAGGAGAGGAAAATGAAGGAGAATTTTATGGAAAGAGGATGAAAATGAAGGGGAATTTTATGATGATGGATAGATTATGCCAATATGTATTGAGCAATCCTAAAATTTGATATAGAAAAGATAAATTTTCACCAAGGTATGAAGAACTAGGGTGACAAGGTAACCTTTGTATGGAATTGGCACTCAAACAATGATAAGCATAACATACAAGATAAAAATGATGTCCCATTATATACAGGTTGTGACACACCAAGATATAAATAGATCAAAGTGGTCGTAAGTAGGTGTAGGCATGGGTTAAAAGGTAAATGATCAAAAGATAAATCAAAACAAAAGAATAATTACAAACATTTCATGTATCCAACATATCTCCTGCCAAAGATCAAATGATGATGATGATTGGTTGCTTGTGAGTAGGGTTGGATAATCACCTAAGAAAGGCTTTGATAAGGATGATTTGCTTGTGATTAGGCTTGGATAATAACCTAAGCAAGGCTTTGATTTTATTACTCAAGCTTGGATAATCACTTGAGAAAAGCTTTGATTTTACTACTCAAGCTTGGATAGTCACTTGAACAAGGCTTTGATTTGCTTACTCAAGCTTGGATAATCACTTGAACAAGGCCTTGATAAGATGATGGATGATTTATTGATCAATCAAAAAAAGGACAAAATAACTAATTAATGTTGAATAACAAGGCTTGTGATATGATTTTGATTAAGGGTTGATGTCTTGGATTCCATGATTGAACTAACCAAGAATATCAAGTATGAGGCATTCAAGATGTTGATTTTTTGATTTTTTGATGGGATGAAAGGATGATGATTTCTTTATTATGTTTGAGACGGGATGGATACAATTGGAGGTTGGATGGATTGATGGGTGATTTAATATGGATGAAGGTGGGTGATGAACTCCAAATACATGAGTCTTGAAAGCCAAAGCGAGAGGAAACTAAGGATATACAAGATCAAATCCTTGACATAATGTAGACATGTAACTTCCTCATCTAACACATAGGAAAGCATGGGGACAGGTGGGTGAAAATAGATGGATGAGGGATGACACAAGATCAAGGATCATGAACAAGCCACGATAGGTTTATTATAGATGGATAGATGAATATGGTAGTTTATTATGATATGGATAGAAATGATAATAGATGGGATGACATGCTAGGAGATGGTGGATAAAGGAATGAAACATAGAAAAATGTAACTAGGGTGATCAATGTGGAATGATTAAAAGGGTGTGCGATGGACTTACACTTTCCTAATTTCATTAGAAAAATAGATCTCCCAAAGATAGGATTGACTTTCAACCTTGAGGTGAGTCAACCTTGTTGGGCAGGATCTATTGTTTCCTTTATGACGAAGAATGAAAAATATGATTGAAATGCAGTTTGGGGAGATAAAATAAAATACTTAATGCACTCAATTATGTATTACAAAACTTGAAATATTGAAATAAAGGATAGCACATGCATAAACTATAACTTTGAGGAAGATCTGAGAAGGGTAAATTGATGTGTACCTATCACCGAAAATGGTTGTTGAGTGTCCTACTAGGACATATTTTCTCTAGGGAAAATGGGTCTCTATACAAAGATCCAAAATTTTATTTCATAGTCCTATGATCTCATATCTGTACTCCCAATTCCACTAAATTCCACTCAAAAATTTGGAAATTAAATTCTACAAATGAGTTTTTGTGGCTTAAAAACTTTGATAACTTTTCAAAATGGCACTTTTGATCAATCTTCAATCCTTCTTCACCTACAAATCTACACACACAAAGAGAGGGAAAAATTGTTCGTTTTTGGTGAATAGGGGTTTTCCTTGGTCAAACCCCATTTTGGTAATTAAAACTTGATAATGGAAGATAATGACAAAATGTAAGGAATGATGAATGAACAATGATATGTCACAACTCACCAAGGAATGACACACAGAGAAATTTTGGTGAATAGGGGTTTTCCTTGGTCAAACCCCATTTTGGTAATTAAAACTTGATAATGGAAGATAATGACAAAATGTAAGGAATGATGAATGAACAATGATATGTCACAACTCACCAAACCCTCAATGTCCACCCTTAGAGGACTGAAGTCCAACACATCTCTCTAAGGATTCGATCTTTTCTTGAATTGGCTTGAATGATTTCTTGATTTGATGCTTGAATGCTTGCTTGAATACTTGAAACCTACATCACAATGTTACTCCAAAATATAATATGAACACACATAACTTTGACATGATATGATCTTTATTTGTTGTTGTAGATGCTTGAATATAATCTTTAATGCTCTTGACAATAATATTTTCTCTTGTAAACTCTTGATTATGCATGTTAAGTTTGAATTGATAAAATAACTATGTATTTATAGGTGTTTATCTAATTTCAAAAATAAGCCATATTTGAAACTTGAATTTGAATCCAAAATCACACTTAAGGAGGACCCATTCACCCTTGGGCGAATGGTTCCTAGGACCTAAATCTAGGACACAATTTCCAAGGTGTTTAAAATAATGTTAGCATTTGTTTAATGTCATTTTCCCTTTTGAAAAATGGGAATAACAAGGATTAGGAATGCATAATTTAGGTAACCAGAAGCTTAATTAAGTCCAATTAATTAAGGGACCAAAACATAGTGTGAAAATGTAAAAGAGTACATATTTCTACACTACATTTAGCCCCTGCTTTAGTGAGAGTATGAGCTTAAAATAAAACTCACACTAAAGTAGACAAAAATATGTCAAGAGGGGTCCAAGTGTGCAAATGTTGATGGGATAGGATGACAAGGATCAAGGGGGTTGTGCAAGCCCCCAAGATCCAATGGAAAATCAACATAAGCACAAAGGGACACACATGAATGTATGATATGAAGCAGAGAAACAAGATACACAATCATACAATGTCAAAATTGATGCAAAAAGAAAAATATGGACTAGAAAGTTGTATTATGCGACATCCATCAAGCACACTCATAAGGATGTAAAATAACTTATGAAACACATGGATCTAAAGGCAAGAAAGTTGTGTTATGCTAGGTGGACATGAAAAATACGCTCACATAGTGTAGTCCGATATAAACTAGGTGAACCCTCAAGACAAATATGAGAAACACACACTAGGTCTACAAGGTGTGATCCCACAAAATAAGTGGCGATGGGAAATTCATGCCAGGTCTACAACCTCCCATACGTCAACCATACCAAAAGTTATACTCCCTAATAAATTTGATAAGGTGCCACACTAAATGGTCAAAGGTTTTCACAAGGCTAGCAAGTTGCGTTATGCTAGACACTCATGACATAAAGGCATTGTTATGCCTTGCATAACCACCCCATTTTGTTTTGGGTCAAAATGGGTCCCCCTTTGTTGCTTTTGTTTTTGGTGTTCTTGTTTGGGTTTTAGGAGTTGTTTATTTTTCTCCTAAGTCCTTGTTTTCCTTTGTTTTTCAGGTTCAAGTTTCAGACTGACACTCACACATGGTACTTTCCAAAGTTCAAGTTCCTATTTGTGTTCTGATCCTGATCCCCACGCTTTGCCTTGTGTTTTCTTCATTTTTTCGGATTCGGGTATCGAATTAGAACCGTCACCTTACACCCTTAAAAGTGTAAGTTCTTATTTTCATTTTGATCCCAACTTCTGCTTTTGTTCCTTGTGTTTTTTTTCCGTTGTCAGAATCAGACATCAGATCGGAACCAAAATTAAGAACTTTTCCAAAGTTCTTGTTCATGTTTCCATCCCGATTCCAATTTCTGACTCCCTTTTTCTTTTCCAGAATTAGACATGGACTAGAATTGGAACTAGGAACTTTTCCAAAGTTCTTGTTCCATGTTTCGTCCTTATCCTGATTCCTGCATCTATCTCTGTTTGTCAGGATTCAGATTTCAGACTTGTTTTGGATCTTTGCACCCATTGAAAGTTCAGTGTTGCGTCCTTTCCTGATCTCGACTCCCCCTTACCTTCATTCTTGCAATGGTGAATTTATGACCTCTACCCTAATCCTGAGGCTCGACCTACCTGCATTAACTAACACCTATTCACACACGTGAACTGGTTTTTATTCCCACTGCTCCTCAATTTTCATTCATTTTGGCATGTGGACTTCGACGAAGTGAACCAAAGTGGCACTAAGGGTTCTAGGGTTTGTGTTTGTGATTTTATTTCTCACCATCAAGTTGGATTTTCCATCACATTTGTGAGGTAGGTTCCATTTCCTATGCTTTCCTCTCATTTCAGTTTCCCTGCGTTGG
Organism: Sequoia sempervirens; assembly: GCA_007258455.2. Classification (NCBI taxonomy): domain Eukaryota; kingdom Viridiplantae; phylum Streptophyta; class Pinopsida; order Cupressales; family Cupressaceae; genus Sequoia; species Sequoia sempervirens. The sequence continues at coordinate 8,679,061 of VDFB02026320.1, forward strand.
TTTTTATTTGTGTTTCCTATTTCTTCTTTTGTGTTTTTGTTTCTTCTTTCCGTTTTTTTTTCTCTCATTTTCTTAGCACCCTTTGTGGTGCCTTTTTGTTTTCCTTCGAACCCTTTGGTTCATTTTTCATTTCTTGGTTTTGGGTTTCTTCCATTTTTCTGTTTGTGTATGTTTTGTTCTCGTTTGTGCATAGGGTTTTTTTCTTTTGTTGCTGTCATGCCCTAGTTTTCCTAGGGTTTCTGTACTACCTCATTAGGTGTGTCTTAAATTTGATAAACTTTAAGTTCTAGCCATTACAAATCATAATCTGATCCCGAACACATGTTTAAAGACTCTGTTATATTTATTTAGATGCCTTTGTATTTGTTGAATGCCTTGATCTCGATTCTTGACACTTTGTTAGAATTGGAATTCAAAACTGCACTATATGCTTAAACCATTATTTGGGTCTAGGTCTTGGTTTTGTACCAATTATGACTTCTAATGATTCATCGAGGTCAAAGTTCGGGTTGTTACTTCAAAAAATTTAGAGGTTTTGGCAGTGTATCAACTTGTGTCCCGATTTTGATTCTCACATTACCATTAGGATCGGATTTCGGACGAGCACCAAATCCTTGACATATCTTTAAATTCCATGATTTAGTGCCATGATTCTAACTTTCAACATAGTTTTGGTATCGAAAATCAGAGCTGACCTATCCTCGCTTAAACACCAAAAGTAAGGTCTCAAATATTTTCCCAATTCTAACTTTTGATGCTCCATCGGGATTGGAACTTAGGACGTTACTCAAACTTGTTCACTCCTTTAGGTCCAATTCCAAATCATTTCCTAATTCTAACTTATGATGCATCATCGAGATCAGAATTTAGGGAGAACCCTTTACCAATTCTATTTGTTAAGTGTCAATTCTTAGTGTTAATCTAATCCCAATTTCCGAACACATTGTGTGATTAGACCACAAAATGAAACTAAACCTTGTTCATCACTATAGGTGTAGGTGTTGAACCAAAACCCGATCCTGATGTCCCATGGAATTGAAGGGGTGTTAAATTAAGTTCAGGTTCAAGGTATTCCCTGATTCTAACTTTCGATATAGTTCAGTATTGTGCTTCAAATTGTTAGGTGCTTGGTTCTATCCTAAAATCGAAACCCAAAAATGTTGAATTAACTTGTAAAATGGGAATTTTTCTTGAATCAATGGGGATTTAATATGAATGCTTGTGCTAATATGTTCTTCACATGTCTTATTTTTTCTTGATAATGGTTAGTATTGCAAGTTTTAACAAATGTATGATTTAGAAGAAGTGCCTGGTGAAGGAACATCAAAGGGAGAAAAGGCTAAAAGGTTGAAACCAGAATAGGTTCATGTTACTATGAAGTACAAATTTCAAGGGACCCTAGTACCATCCAAGTTTGGATCTGATTTCATGAAGATTATTGACACGCTTGTAGGACATATTGATTTGAACCAATTTTGTAAGGACAATTTTTCAAAACATGCTTCCCCAAGGGCAAAGAGGATTGCTAGTTCATGGTTGGCACATGTGGCTACTTTCCCTATTGTTGTGCAATGTCCTGAATTCATTTTAACTATTGCACAAACTTATAATCCAACTTAAAGGCAGTGTATTGATTCACAAGGCAATGTGATCATTGATTTAACCCCAACAATGATTAGACAAGTTTTTGATCCTCCTCCTCATGCTATCCCCAAGATTGTGTCTGAAGTTGATGCACTTAAACACTGGACAATAGATGAGGAAGGGAACAAAAGGGTCATTAACTAAAGGTGGTTGACAATAGAGAATAAATCAGTAAAGAAGTTACCACATAAACCCAAGATTTATGACTTCTCTGAGGATATTGGTGATATGATCACATTGCTAGCTAGAGTTTTTGGAAAGGAAGACTCTCGTACCTTTGAGAACTAGATGTTTCCATTTATTGAACTAATTTTGGAAGGATCACAACACTTGGATTGGGGGCAGATAATTTTAGACAACATCCATGATCAATTACTAAAAGTAATGAAAACCAAGACATTCTACATGTCTTCATATGTAATATATTATGTTGCAAGAATGGGATGGTTTCTTGGGTTAACTATTGTGGGATCAATGGATGATGGTATGGATTAGAAGAAAGTATGGGAGAACTATGACCAATTGGAGCCAAAGACAACATAAAGACACTTCAAAAGAGTTAATGATTCATTTTTATATGTTATTATTAATTAGCTCACGGGTGATGTTGGTTTCAATTTGTCTCGGGAGGAAATGGAGTTTATTGAAGAGTGGGGATATTGGTTTATCCAATACCCCAAATCCACCTATTTTAGACTATTTGGGTTTGACAAGCACCCTTTCAAGTTACCAAGGTGTTGTGATGATAGATGGGTCTTGATGGAGTTTGCTCGTCAAACAACCAAGGTAAATTCCAAATTCTCTGCACAGAACAAGGTTGGTTGCCACTCGTTCCCAATGCAATTGGGGTTTTATTCTTGTTCCTCTTTGATAGAAGCTAAGACAACAATAGAGAAGTTTTAGTCCATGAATTTCAAATATCATACATCTAGAAAATATTTTGATCACAAGAAGAAAATGTATGGTATATATGCTTCATAGTTTCCCCATCACCAACCACTTCTCAAAGACTTTTGGGCTAACTTGCAAGATCAGTTTGAAGTGAGGAAAAGGGGATATGAAAGATAAACTATTCCCCAAATGAAGGACTTTAAGGTTAAAGGAGATATACCAGAAGGCACTACTAATGATGGGATCACTCTTGATCTCTGTTATGAAATGGATAAAGTGGCCACCAAGGATTTGGAGCCAATCAATTGGATGGAGAAGGAGGAAATCAATATTTGTAAGGTTTCACAGGTAGTTGTTGATAGAATCCTGAAATGGCTTAGTCTCTATTTAAAGCAACCAAGAGTTAAGGTTTTGAGGAAGAAGGATTCTAGCAGTGAACCCACTTCCTCCACTAAAACAAGGTAGTAGAAGAGATTGAAGAAAACTGTTGCAGCCACAAAAAAAACTTGCTTCGATAGAGGAATAAATTTCAATGAAGCATGTCACTAAAGCTTTGGAAAAATATAAGGTTACTTATCAAGTTGTTGTTTAGGGGTCATTTCAGGTCTTGGTACTACACCCATAGCAATTGTGTACCCTAGAGAAGAAATTATTGAAGAAGGTCCTTCTACGATGCCTATGCAAACTGAGGATACCCCTCTCACTACACAATTGACTACAAAAACAATAGTTTCTCAAGAGGAGAGCACCTCGGTGATTGATGTGATAGATTTACCTATACCCTCAGACTCTGAGAAAACTCTTCCTTAAGAAGAGGAAAGAGCAAAATGGGAAGAATATCTTGAGAGGGCTAAAGAAGAACCTATAAAATAAGACACTGTGTTTGAGCCAGGAAGTCTTTGGGATGAGGTTGCAATGAATGATGTTTTGATCGAGGATGAACAAAAGGAGATATTGGAAGCTACTAAAAAGAAAGCTTCCAAAGAGCTAGCTGATGAAGCAAAAGAACAAAGAAGGAAATATGAAGAGCTAGCTCAGGAAAGGGAAGCTACTGAAGCCCAAAAGAGAGTTGAGCAAGATAAGGCATCAGAGGAGGAACTCTGTACAATGGAAATAGAACAAAAAAGATTAAGAGATGAAGAGGACGTTGCACAAAAGGAAGAAGAGATGAAAAAGATAGAAGAAATTAGAGCTCAAAATGAGAAAATGGAATAGGAGAGGTTGCAAAAAGAACAAGAGGAGCAGCAAAAGACTTCTTTTGAGCAGACCATAGAGGTAGTTTCTTCTACACCTCCTTCATCAACACCTCCCAGTACTCAGCAGGTAACAACTCGGCCAGCTACTCTCACTTGTCTTAAGTTAGATTTGGAAAAGAGACAACAAGTTCAAGCTCAACCAATGACATGTGATGAAATGGTAAAGGAAATAGACAAGGTAAAGCCTAAGAAGAAGCATCTTGCTATTTACTCTACAAGGTTCATTGATGATGGAGACTTGGTAGTAGAAATTGCTACCCCAGTAGCTGATAAAGATGATAGGGAGCTGTAAGCTTCAGATTATCAAGTAAGCACTATCAATCTGGTTAGACAAACTAGAAATCAACAAATAAATCTCATTGACATTGTGGCCACCACTACCAAGTCACGACTAATCAAAGACAAGCAGGCTAAGGATGAGCGTAAGGCTCAGGTAGGGTAGATAATTTTTTTTCTAAAAGAACTAATTTCATCCACTCTCGAACAACCAACAGTGCCATCAAAAGTTCTTTTTTTAGTGAGTTATCAAAATGGTGGATGAGTTGATTGAAATAAAGAGGAAATCACAGATGGTGGAGAAGTGGATTGACCTTGTTAAGGACACAGAGGACCTTTTCACTACTAGTTCAAAGAATTATGCAGAGGTAGGTGAGCTGATCAAATCTTTGGAAGGGTATATTAAGTTGCTAGGAAGAGAAGAGGATACATATGCAGGGCATATGAAGAAATTGAGAATATTGAAAAGGATGCCTAAGGCAAATGTGATTGAATATTCCATTTTGGAATATCAAGATTTTGGTTACCTTGATAAGTGTATGCATATATTGATCTTCAAAACAAAAGTCCTCATGGAACATAGAAGAATATTGCAGTAGGCTCAACAAGATTTGTTTGAGGAAAGAAAGGTCGTAAAGGGGATTATTGTTGAACTGATTGGTAAAGAGGCTTCACCAAGTGTTGGTTTAATTTCTTTACAAGAAATGAAAGATCAGTGGAATAATAGATTGGAGGAGATGATTAAGAAAGGAGATGATGATGAGGAGATTTTTTTGGATAAGTTTATGGACATCAGGTTGTATGTCTGAGACGCTGCCTAGAATGTTGCCCAGCTGTAGGATATATACATAGCCACTACTAAAGAATATGAAAGAGTGATGTTTGGGGTAGAATGGGTAGATGCGCTTGAAGAGGAAATAGTACAACATATATTTTAGCAATATGGATGATTATCTCAAAGATAAGGCATCCAAAACCGCTAAAAGTAGCTAAGTGGCAAGGGAATATTCTATTTTTTGAAAGAGGATGAAGTCAGAAATGTCAACTAGCTCTAGTCACCCTGTGGACAACACCTCTAGATAAGTTTTGGGACAAATCGACAACAATAGATCAATTTTGATGGGCTAGAGATTGGGTGCAGTGATTAGCAGTGGACAAACCAAGAACTCCCAGTTAGATTTTTGACCAAACTAACATAAGGCATACATTTCAGCTCCAACTATTTCAACAAAGACATGACTCAAACTTAACTGGGGGCAACCCTATAATTGTGGATTTGGGCCCCAAGTTCATGGATCATGATTTTTGATAGGAGAAATTAATGATTAATTATTTCTATAAGAGAAATTTTTATCCTCATTGTAAAGGTTGACTGATTGAAGTTAGATTGGCTACCTAAAACTAAATACAATTAATTTTTATAGTTTTATGCAAGATAGTTGAACAATTTTACAGCTTTTAATGCAAGTATTTTATTTTCAGAAGTTTGTTAGTTTAACAATAATGTTGATAGACAATGGTTTTCCATATGCCAGTGGATTTTGTTGTGCATAAATGTCTCTTAATTGATGAAAATCAATAGGAGATTCTAAGTTTAAAACCATCTATTGTGTTATCTATGGATAATGTTTCTTATTGTTTATTGATTTGTTAATTTTGGTGACGAGCTTGTGGCAATTTATTATTGAAAATTGATTCTAAAAAAAGTGATGACAAATGGTTACATGTTTTAAATCTGAACTATGAATGGATGCGATGGTATGAATCGTTTCATGAATTGTGTCATTCTATAGTTTTAGTTAATTGGAAAATGTTCATTATAAGAATTGCATGTCTGAATTGAAAGGAATCTGTGTTCACGTTTTGTTATTCTAATCCTTGATCAATCTTTTTTCTATTTATTTAAAACCTCCATGTTAAGTTACTTTGTACTACCCATTTTGTACTCGTTTACCAACAAAAGCCCCTTGAATATTATAGTTGCATTCACCAATAAATGGTGACAACACAATTGAGAACCAACTATAGAGAACTTGGAAGATAGGTGGTTTTAGATCAATTATCTTTTTCAAGAGAAATAGAGTAGAAATATTTTGTTTAACATTTTTGTATTACTTTTGACCATCAACAGGCACCACAAAGCAATTTGTATTATGCTTAGTGGCCATGAATTGGTTTTTGGTTAGGATAATCAAAGGGGTTTTTCTTGATACATGAAATTTCTCACCTTAAGGAACATCACAATTGATGTCACCAAGAGAGGACTAGTCGAGCGATAAAAAGATTCATGCCTTAGGGAATGAAAGCCATAGAATTACCACTAAGAGGGATGTCATATGCAAAGAGAGGTCACATTCTTGAAGGACATCAAACCCAATGTCACCACCAAGAAGACACATCACATGAAATAAGAAGACCACACTTTGAATAAAAAGTTCACACTTCCTAGGAGATGAATGCTATAATCACTAAGAAGGGAACATGCAAAAAATGTGTGGGGGACAATATGCCCCCACTTAAAATGTCAACATACTTGCTATGTTGGTATTTTAAGTAGGAAGAGAGGAGAAGGGGATCCTTGAAGAGAAGACACACCTCCAAAAACTAGTTATCCTTTCCCCTCAATCATAGAGACAAAGACAACCATCAAGGACTATCATATTGCTGCCAAGATAAATATGGTTGCACTTAAGATTGTACCACCATGAATGGAAATGTGCAAGACACATAATTCTACCAATGCCATATAGTGATGAGCAACATGATAGGATGCATATCATTATCAATTAGAGGAAATAGGTCATCAACACAAGGAAAATCATCGCAATCCTTAAGATGTTGAATTTTATTACTCAAAGCCTTACATTCATTAGTAGAATTACCATGAACTCAAAGATATGCATAAAATAAACATTTGTTATAAAATTTATTTTATTTTCTTGGAGGGAGAGATATCAAGTGGGCTTGGAGAAGCCTCGACAAGGTACCCTCTTGATTAATGGTAGAAGATGTTGCTTTCTTTTGTGACAAAAGTCTATCTTGCTTTCTACAAGGTGTCATACATACACAAGACTCTCTAGATTGTGAGATTTTGTACTCTCCTTTAAAGGAGGGTGTAAAATCTAATGCACCCCAATCATCACTAAGACATGTGCTTGAAGATGAAGCAATATTTGTCCTAGGAGTGTTTTGTGTGATGACATTGATATTGAGCAAAGGTTTCTTTGATGCTTTTGTTTCTTTTGAAGGACAATAACCAAGACCTCTTGTTTGTTCTTGTGGGGTAGGCTGTATAGGAACATGAATACCTTGTTCTCTTATCCCACATCCTTTTCCATTATAGCTAAGTTGTTTCAAAATATCATAACCTCTTCCATAAATTTTTTCCATTTCTTTTGGATTTGGTGGTTTCTCATGACCAAACTCATCATATGTGGATGCATAATTTGTGTTTTCCTCTTTTTTTCTAAAAGACTTTGTGGATTCATATGCTTTTGATGACTCAACTTGTGTTGATATTATGTCAGCTTCTTTATCTTTTCCTAATTTATATGTAATATTGTATTCTCCCATGAATGTAGGTATAAAATCCAAGGAACCCCAATCATCATCTAATAGTTTCATGATTTATGAAAAACAATTCTCTTCTTCTTCTTGTATCAGTTCCACTTTTGTAGTTGGTGTCAATATTGTAAGAGGATTTTTCATTCCTGTTTCAGTTTGCAAATAATTGTGATAGGATTTTGGGTTGGATTTGATTGTGTAGACTTTGTTTTGATAAGTGTACTTTACTCAATGATGTAATGTTGTAGGAACCACATTCATTGCTGAAATTCATGGTCTACCTAAGAGAAGATTAGATGAGATTTCTTGAGGCATAACATGAATAGGAGTTTGCAATGTTATTTTTCCCGCTTTAACAAGTAATGTTATCACACCAAGAAGTTGTTTCCCCACATTATCAAATCCATGGACAGATAAAGAATTAGGTTGAATTTGAATCTTATGTACTCCAACCTTGTCTAAAAGGCTTACACTGCAAACATTGAGTGATGAACCATTATCAATGAGAGTATGTCTTATGTCGAACCTATTAATATTAATGATGAGGGGCACAGCACGGAGACCTAGAAAACAACCCACAAACAAGAGAATAATTTTATTATTCAGAAAATGGAGCTTCTTACATCTGGAGGATCTCAAATCTAATTTCTACAACACATACAAATTCTGAAGCTCTGGGAATAACCTTTGCTTAATGTCTTGAGCTTGTCCCCAAAAGCTGCAAAATTAGAAACCATGCCAAATAGAGCTCCTCCTTAGTTTGGAGCCAAAGCAAAATTCCAAATTTGAGTTTAGGCAGTTTGGCGCCGAAAATTTACAACATGAAGTTCAAATTTCAAAGAGCATTTGCAATTGTATCTTCTAGAAAGTGCGCCAACTTCTCGAGGCCATAACTTTTGATCTGGGACTCCGATTCGCGAACTGTTTGAACTGTCGGAAAGGTCTCGAAGTCAATAACGCGCTCAAAATCGCTCGATGATTTGAAAAGTTTAGGGCCGTTAAGTCCTAAGTGCCTCAAATCTAGCTTTCGGGAAGGTTTTCAGGTGCAAATCTGGGAAACTAAAACTGCAAAATCTTTCAACCTAGGAACCAAAATGAAAAACCGTAAATTGGGAATTTCATTATGACGAAAAGGGTATCCAAAAATATAAAAACATCTAAAAACTGAGAAACTTGAAATTTAACTATTTTGGGTGATGCAAGATTGCCTTTACACCACTGGATGCTCCTGCATGGACAACCACTATCATCAAAGCCTCATTTTGTTTTGCACTTCTAATGGGGTTAACTCATCTTGATGAAAGACAATGTCTAAGTTGATTGATTCATACCTTGAATTAGGGCTACTACATCATTTTCCTGTGCACTAGGAGGGATAACAGCTTGTTTTAAAGCATTTTGAACAATACCATGGTAAAGAGGTGATGCTTGAATCAAATCCCACAAGGAAATCTTAGCAGAAGTGTTACAAAGTTTTTCAACAAGGTCATACTCCTTTCCATAGATGTGAAGGTAAACAAGGAGCAGTAGGAAAAGGGGTTAAGGGAGTGGTATTGATGTTGGAATGGTTTGTGCCATGGTTTCCTATTATTCCCTTTGTGTTAGAATAGAAATTTCTGTGGTGGGAGAGATAGATGTTGGTGGTGTCATTAGAATAGAAATTAGGTGGGAGGAGATTACTATTTGGTGGTGTCATTAGAATGAAAAGAAATCTTTGTAGGAGTGTTTCCTGGCTATTCCACAAGAGATCATCACTCCTTTCCATTATCAAAATGAAAATGAGGGCACTAGGCAAAGATGGAGGTTGGTAATGGTAATAAATTAGGTATGGTTTGTGGTTTCCTATTATTCCTTGTGTTAGAATAGAAAGTTCTTGGGTGGGAGGAGATAGATATTTGGTGGTGTCATTGAAGGCTAATGTGTGAGAAATGGTACTATTTAACTCAGTTGTTGTGAAACATTGTTACTACAATGTTGCCTTGCAAAATTCAAGATAGCTCCTAGAGGTAATGGTTTGTGTTGAGGTGTTCTTATGATAAGAAACTTGGCTCAATAGATGAATTGGGAGGTCCATTAATTAAAGGACTTTTGGGAGGTCCAAGAGGAGGTTTTGGATATCTAATGGCCAATTGTGTATCCATAACCTTAATGGATGTGACTTCTTGTTTATGATTTTCCAATAAGGGGGAATTAAAGGTTGACTTAGCCTCTTCATCTATACCATATTATGAAAGAACTGTATCTTTGATATCATCTTTATTTGGCACAATATCTTCCTAAATGAGAGAAGAATTGGGATAGGGACAAGAAAGATTCTCATGATTCTCAATGATTGCATCTCCTTTCACCAAGATACCTTCATCACTAGAGGTATCAAGAAGAAAAACTATGATTATCATGATTATCCTTGATTGCAGTCTCTTGCACTAAAGTATTCTCACAAGTGGGAGAGATGTTGGGAGATAAATGGAGACTAGGCAAGGTGCTATTAAGGAATGTGTCAATGATATCATCTTCTTGTTCCGTAATATCCTCCCAAGTGGGTGGGGTAGGGGAAGAGGGACAAACAAGATTCTCATGATGCTCAATGATTGTATCTTCTAACACTAAGATACCTTCATCACAAGTAGGAGAGGTATCAAGAAAAGAACAACTATTAGTGTCATAATTGTCCATGGTTGCATCCTCTTATGTTATTACATTCTTACAAATCCGATGGATATTAGGAGGGAAACTAACATGATTGCCAAAGGTTTTTTTTTTTCCTAGATTATACCCATGAGTAGGGAAAATAGAATCATACAAACCATTTGATACTCTATGAAAACCAAATGTTTGAAAAGGAAACATGCTCTATTTATGAAAAAATGAGAAGTAATCTATCCAAAATATGTAATGCTTCAGAAATGTAATTTTTTTTCCTATAGATCTGATGATTTTCAATACTAAAATACAACAAAAAATTTATGAGTTTGCAATAAATCAAGCAAAATGACACTTTTTCTTGCACATACAATAACTATTTTTCAGAATTTCAAAGTACAGTTTGAATAGTAGGAAGAAGAAGTAAAAAAAAAGGAAGTATGCATGAAAAAGTTTGTTAGGACACCTGTGTAGGGACATATTCACCCAAGGGCGAATGGGTCCTTGCACAAAGATTTTAAAAATTGAAATATGAGTTTTTAGTTCAATGTTTGTGTTCTTAGTTTCAGGTTACAAACTGTGATTACTGTGACAAATTTTTCCAGATTTTGATGTCTAAATGAAAATGCAACTAATGAAAAAAGTTAACAAAATGACAACTTTTTGAATGCAAATTTAACTAAAATTTTGATCTAAATGACTGAAAAATACTCTTAATACAACTAACATGCAAGATGTATGTAATATTTATGCAACATGTTTGGATTTCTATGAATTTAAATGATGTAAAATGCAATTTTAAATGATGCAAAATGCAATTTTGAAACCCTAAATGAGATGCAAAACAAACTAATGCAATGCAAAATCGAGATCTAGGGTTTGAAAAGACTACCAAAACATAAAGTATATAGTGTAAGAATGTCGGGTTCACCAAAATGAAACATAGAAAAATGTAAGTGGGGTGATCAATGTGGAATGATTAAAAGGGTGTGTGATGCACTTACAGTTTCCTAATTTTAGTAGGAAAAGAGATTTCCCAAAGATAGGATTGACTTTCAACCTTGAGGTGAGTCAACCCTATTGGGAAGGATCTATTGTTTCTTTTATGAAATAAAATGACAAATATGACTGAAATGCAATTTGGGGAGATAAAAATAAAATGCTTAATACACTCAATTATGCAATGAAAAACTTGAAATGCTGAAAAACTTGAGATGGGTAAACTGATGTGTACCTATCACCAAAAATGATTGTTGAGTATCCTGCTGGGACAAATTCACCCTAGGGCGAATGGATTTCTGTACAAGGATCCAAAATATGATTTCACAGTCCTCTGAGCCAAGAACTGCACTCCCAATTCCACTAGATCCTACTGTTAGAAAGTCAGAAATAAATTAGATGCAAATGAGTTTTCATGGCTTGACAACTTTAATGAAAACTTTGGAAGCTTTGTAAAATTGCACTTTTGATCAATCTTCAATCCTTCTTCACCTACAAATTTGCACACACAAAGAGAGGGAAAAATTGTTTGTTTTTGGTTAATAGGGGTTTTCCTTGGTCAAACCCCATTTTGGTAATTAAACCTTGATAATGAAAGATAATGAAAAAATGTAGGGAATGATGAATGAAAAATGCTATGTCACAACTCACCAAACCCTCAATGGTTTCCCTTAGAGGAATGAAGTCCAACACATCTTTCTAAGGATTGGATCTTACTTGAATTGGATTGAATGACTACTTAATTTGATGCTTGAATGCTTGAAACCTATATCACAATGTTAGCTCCAAAACATAATATGAACACACATAACTTTGACATGATGATATGATATGATTTGCTATTGTAGATGCTTGATAAATCTTCTCTTTAATGCTCTTGACAATAATATTTTTGCTTCTGAACTCTTGATTATGCATTCTAAGTTTGAATTGATAAAATACCTATGTATTTATAGGTGTTTATCTAGAATTTCCCAAAAAAATGATTTCATAAGCTGACATTTGAAACTTGAATTTGAATCATTAAAATACAAGAAAAAACATATTACAAATTAGGTCTTGGAATTTAAGGAGAACCCATTCACCCTTGGGCGAATGGGTCTTGGGACCTAAATCCAGGAAACACAATTTCGAATGTGTTTAAAATAATGTTAGCATTTGTTTAATGTCGGTTTCCCTTTCAGAAAACGGGAATAATAAGGCTTAGGAATGCATAATTTAGGAAATTAGAAGCTTAATTAAGTATAATTAATTAAGGGACCCAAACATAGTGTGAAAATGTAAAGGATTATATTTTTCTACACTAGAAGGACTAGTACACATGGTGTCAATTTCTAGGTTTTCACCATGGTACTTATCCAAGGAACCACTAAAATGGTTTTCACTTGTGGATGGATTATTTCTCTTTATCATTTTTTATTTATCTTTATACTTTTATTTTTGATTTTATTTTTTTGTATATAAAATGAGACTTGATAATGTTGTAATCATGGTGGAAACTCTTTAAGAGATGGCTGAAATTTTTTGTATGGATGGGTAGGAATATTATGATATGGATGATGGCGGATTCTTTATGTGGTGAATGGAGGGAGCCTAGATATGATACTAATGTGCACACTACATGGGTTGTCATGCTACACATGGAAAGGAGTTTGGGTAACTATTGGATTAAATCATGTGAAGGGGTTTCCATCAAAGGTCCATTGAAATACATCACCAAGGTGGATAAAATTATATGATGAATGTATGGATATGGATGGGTTTGGTAGAGTTTATGGCGTTTGTGTGATAATGAAGAGGATGAAGGCTAAGGATCAACAAGCTCATTTCTTGATATTTTTCTTTGATAGATGCCCCCAATTATTTTAGATGAAGGGACATGACTGGAGATCATTTTTTGCTTTCCTTTGTTTTTTACTTGGATTTTTGAATTGTCCCATAGCTTCTAATTTTGATTTTTACTAAAGGAATTTTCTTTTTTGTTCTTTCTTTCTTTTGATTTTAGATCTCCTCTTGATAAAGGCTTCTTGATTTTTGACTTTTGATTGATAGCCTTATTCTTTTTGGATGACACTTGTGATCCAAGTCTAGGAGAGGGATGTAAGTGGATGTGCTAGATGTGTTGTAGGAAATGATAAATATGTGAATAAATTATGTAAGAGATTGGTGATTCCTTCAATGAATTCCTTGTGACCATCCTTTTTAGCACTATTAATGTCAAAGGAATCTTGCATGTCCTTAAAAATCTAGAAAGAAGGTAAGTAGTAGCAATATTAGGAGAGACATACCCTAACCTGGGATGTTTGAGGTGGAAGGATTGTTTCTCATGAGGTGGAGTGGAAGGGATATGATCTTGGATGTCCTCAATATGATCATGATCAAATAGTGGATTATCAAAGATATCATGATCAAACATAGGATTGTTATGGACATCAAAATTTTGGGATGATATGGATAGTGGTGTGCAATGCTTGATGTAGAAGGATTGTAGCTTATATTCTTCAATACCAAGGTCCTTGATCTTATCCTTGATCTATGAGGGAGTGTGAGAGGTGGGTAGTGATGAAGGATCAATATATGAAGATGAAGATTGCGATGTGATGTTGGTAGGGAAATTTTGGGAAAGGTCATAACTGCTTTATAATATTTTTCAATGGAATGGATTTGGATTAGCATGATTAATCACTCCAGTTCCATTATGGGGGAACTTCATGCATTGATTTAATGGATCCATGGGTGTCCAAGGAGGATTTTATATGGGAGGTCAAGGTCTAAGATTTGACAAGTGGTTTCAACTATTGCGAGTCTAACTTGGATGGGTAGCTTTATAGAACCTTTAGATTCATGCTCAAATTCATCATATGATTTTACGATAATCTTCTTTTGGGTATTGACAATATCAAAAAAATATCCTAATTTCTTTAATAGATTAAGGCTACAAATATTAAATATTGATCTGCCATCGACTAGGACATGTTTGATAATGGTTTTATGGATGTGGGTTTGAATGTGAAGTGGATGATTATGAGATAGATTGATGGAAGGAATGTATTTAGTGGAGAAGGTGAGGGATTGAGGGGATGATAATTGTTCTATCATGGCTTGAAATTAAACAAAATCAATATCATTAGAGACACATGTTTGATGGAGGGATTTCTCAAGAAGGTCCTTGTGGATGGGAGATGTTTTAAGTAGCTCCAAGATAGATATTTGTACTATAATTTTTTTCAAGTGGTCAAGGATACTATATTTATTTGTAGGTGGACAGAAGGATGACGCTCCTTAAATAATGATTTGACTACATTGGGTAGTGATGATACAATTAGGTGCTTTGATAGTTATGGTGGATACTTCAAAAGGACTTTTTTTGATGTGGCCAATAAAAAAATCAGATGAGATATTATTGTTATATGTATAATGCATTGTGTTATATGATGCATAATTTTTACCATCATTATGTTGAGGAAAAGGGTGCTTGTATATACCCATTTTTTCATTATGGGATGTATGGCCTTCAATAGATATATCTCCTCAAACAATAAGATCTTGGATAGAGTTCTTAAGTTTCATGCATGAGGAGGTTTTATGTCCATGAACCCTATGGTAGTCACAAAATTCATATCACTTGTACCAACAGGGTTTAGGAACATCAGGTTCAAGGGGTTTAATTTGTGGTAATTGGATCATGTTGGATTGGATGATCTTTCGGAGGACTATTTCAATTGGTTCTCCCAAAGGGGTATATTCTCGTCTAGTGTTACATTTAGGTTGACCTTTAGGGATAAACACATGTTGCTGGGGGGATAGATTATTGTGATATGATGATGGTGAAGGTATTTGGATATTTTGAACATTTTTTGAATCAATCACACCATCATTGACCATA
>VDFB02026320.1:8694319-8987814 GCA_007258455.2 Sequoia sempervirens
GTTGAAACTAACTCTTCCAATGTGTCACAAGATGAGGATGCAATTTTTTTAAAAAAAATTCTAGCTAGCATTTTTTATTGCATTATTTTTTATACGGAAAAGTAGGTTTTGAAGGGACCTCGAAATCCTTTACAAAGGAAAAAAGCTACAAGAAAGACTAAACCAATAGAGCCCACAACCCAAAAGTACCAAAATATTGACAACAAAAATTAACCAAGAAACCCATTAGCAACCCTAAAGCAAAACATCAACAACAATGTTGACTGAGCAAAAGAAACAGCAAAGCTACAACATTTTTTCCAAAACATTAACCGAGGCCAAATTTTTCTCAATGACCCCCTCATGCATCTCCATCACATCCTTGAGCTCCTCAAACGAGATATCAACCCGTTTCTTAGTTTTACTCCTCATTCTCAAGCACAGGCTAGTATCCACATCCTTCTCTATAGCAGGAGAAAAATATTCATTCTTCTCCAGCTGGTTCTTGGGATTAACATCCTCCATAGCTGTCTCACTATCACCCAACTCCAAGGGTTTACCAATCCATTTCAAGGCTTTCTCATTCAAAATAGAGAGGCCCTTAGCAATCGATTTTAGGGAATTATTGCTAATATTAGCCACAGTCTTCAGATCATCAAACAACTTACTAATTTCATCCTCAATATTAACAAATCTCTCCTCAAAGGTCTTTTGGACCACCAATTCCAGGGAAGTAATCCTCTCTTCATGAGTATTACCAAGACAATCAACATCCACAAGTTTATCAAGCATAACATTCATGGATTTAACCTTACCTTTAATCATCCATTCCTTCTGATTTCTATGCACCAAAGCCACACACACATCTTGCCAATTCTTAAGCTAAACATTGAGCTCCCTAACTTTTGAGAATAGCCACTTAACCAAAGAAATAAAGTTACGAGTACCATCCTCAACCATCCTACAAAACATGCCCATGTTGACCTCGTCCCAATTGACTGGTGGGAAAGCATGAGAACCAACATTCTCAACCGGGACCTCTTGATCCTCCTCATTATCCTTCATTTCTTCCTCAACATGGGAATCCTCCACTTCAATCACTTCAATTTTAACCTGACACTTATTTGGAAATTTTTCCAAATCTACATGTATCTTTAACTTTAAACATGGGCCCATGATGAGCTTTACTTTGACATAGGACCGTCTTCTTTTACTTGTTGGAGTGTACATGGAAAATTGTGATTGCATCACATTGAGGATAGTACATTGTAGTTTGGTGTTCAAGATTTATTTTAAAGTAGCAAAGTAGTGGAATACTAACAATATAAGAGGAAAAATCAATGGCTAGAAATGATTGATGATGGATGGCTAAGATTAAAAGAGGATTATGTTTTGGATCAAAGATGCAATCATATGACAAGTGTCAAATGATAGATATGATCTAGGTTTAGGGTAGGAATATGACAAGTATCTTTAACCTTTTTATTATTGCATTGTTGTTATCATTTGTATGCAACTTTAAAGGTGGTCCCATGATGAGCTTTACTTTGTCATAGGACCTTCTTCTTTTACTTGTTGGAGTGCACATGGAAAATTTTGACCGCATCACATTGAGGATAGTACATTGTAGTTTGGTGTTCAAGATTTATTTTAAAGTAGCAAAGTAGTGGAATACTAACATATATAAGAGGAAAAATCAATGGCTAGAAATGATTGATGATGGATGGCTAAGATTAAAGGAGGATTATGTTTTGGATCAAGGATGCAATCATATGACAAGTGTCAAATGATAGATATGATCTAGGTTTAGGGTAGGGATATGACAAGTATCTTTAACCTTTTTTTTATTGCATTGTTGTTATTGTTTGTATGTAACTTTAAAGGTGGGCCCATGATGAGCTTTACTTTGTCATAGGACCTTCTTCTTTTACTTGTTGGAGTGCACATTGGAAAATTGTGATTGCATCACATTGAGGATAGTACATTGTAGTTTGGTGTTCAATATTTATTTTACAGTAGCAAAGTAGTGGAATGCTAACATATATAAGAGGAAAAACCAATGACTAGAAATGATTGATGATGGATGGCTAAGATTAAAGGAGGATTATGATTTGGATCAAGGATGCAATCATATGACAAGTGTCAAATGATAGATAGGATCTAGGTTTAGGGTAGGGATAAGGACAAAAATCCTTATGGCAATGGCTAGGATTAAGAGATTAAATGAGACAAGTGGATAATATTAAAAGTTAGTTTGACTTTGGGGTAGGTTCCTAGTTTCAATGAATCTAGGCAAATAGTTAGTTAGACATGTGAAGGAGACATTTGTCACATGAGGAAAAATTTAGATTATGATCCATGTGAAGAATATGGAGGGATAGGATTAAATAGAAAAGGATAATGGATAAAATGCAAAAAATAAATAAATAATTTATTTATTTAATGGGATCATGATGGGTTAATAATTAAATAATTATTAAATATTTATTTAATTAAAGGTTTTTGCCAATGCATATTAATTAAATAAATGATAAACATTTATTTAATTAATGGATTAGGATAAGGGATATTAATTAAATAAATAATAAATATTTATTTAATTAAGGGATTAGGATAAAGGTGAAAAGGATGGGAATAATTAAATAAATAATAGATATATATTTAATTAATGGCTTAGAATAGGCTAAAAAAGGTGTGGTTGGGTAAATTCATATTTTAGGTGTCTACATTTTGCCCCTCTTTAATATGACATTACGAAATGACATTGTATCAAAGAAGTTTAAAATATAGTGGATGAGAGATGATAAGGATCAAAGATGATGCCCTAGTCAATGGGAGGGTGGAAAAGGATGAAGAAGGAAATATTAATGATTAGGTGATGGGATGTCCCGTTGAGAGGACATGCGGGTTAGGAGAACATGAGTGTGCTCTCAAAATGGAAGGGAACAATGAGGGATTAGGATCAAGAAGTACATAAATTGGAAGATAAAAGAGGATGAAGGAGAGGAAAATGAAGGAGAATTTTATGGAAAAAGGATTAAAATGAAGGGGAATTTTATGATGATGGATAGATTATGCCAATATGAATTGAGCAATCCTAAAATTTGATATAGAAAAGATAATTTTTCACCAAGGTATGAAGAACTAGGGTGAAAAGGTAACCTTTGTATGGAATTGACACTCAAACAATGATAAGCATAACATACAAGATAAAAATGATGTCCCATTATATATAGGTTGTGACACACCAAGATATAAATAGATCAAAGTGGTCGTAAGTAGGTGTAGGCATGGGTTAAAAGGTAAATGATCAAAAGATAAATCAAAACAAAAGAATAATTACAAACATTTCATGTATCCAACATATCTCCTGCCAAAGATCAAATGATGATGATGATTGGTTGCTTGTGAGTAGGGTTGGATAATCACCTAAGAAAGGCTTTGATAAGGATGATTTTCTTGTGATTAGGCTTGGATAATAACCTAAGCAAGGCTTTGATTTTATTACTCAAGCTTGGATAATCACTTGAGAAAAGCTTTGATTTTACTACTCAAACTTGGATAGTCACTTGAACAAGGCTTTGATTTGCTTACTCAAGCTTGGATAATCACTTGAACAAGGCTTTGATAAGATGATGGATGATTTATTGATCAATCAAAACAAGGACAAAATAACTAATTAATGTTGAATAACAAGGCTTGTGATATGATTTTGATTAAGGATTGATGTCTTGGATGCCATGATTGAACTAACCAAGAATATCAATTATGAGGCATTCAGGATGTTGATTTTTTGAATTTTTGATGGGATGAAAGGATGATGATTTCTTTATTATGTTTGAGATGAGATGGATACAATTGGAGGTTGGATGGATTGATAGGTGATTTAATATGGATGAAGGTGGGTGATGAACTCCAAATACATGAGTCTTGAAAGCCAAAGTGAGAGGAAACTAAGGATATACAAGATCAAATCCTTGACATAATGTAGACATGTAACTTCCTCATCTAACACATAGGAAAGCATGGGGACAGGTGGGTGAAAATAGATGGATGAGGGATGACACAAGATCAAGGATCATGAACAAGCCATGATAGGTTTATTATAGATGGATAGATGAATATGGTAGTTTATTATGATATGGATAGAAATGATAATAGATGGGATGACATGCTAGGAGATGGTGGATAAAGGAATGAAACATAGAAAAATGTAACTAGGGTGATCAATGTGGAATGATTAAAAGGGTGTGCGATGCACTTACACTTTCCTAATTTTATTAGAAAAAGAGATCTCCCAAAGATAGGATTGACTTTCAACCTTGAGGTGAGTAAACCTTATTGGGCAGGATCTATTGTTTCCTTTATGACGAAGAATGGAAAATATGATTGAAATGCACTTTGGGGAGATAAAATAAAATACTTAATGCACTCAATTATGTATTACAAAACTTGAAATATTGAAATAAAGGATAGCACAGGCATAAACTATAACTTTGAGGAAGATCTGAGAAGGGTAAATTGATGTGTACCTATCACCAAAAATGGTTGTTGAGTGTCCTACTAGGACATATTTTCTCTAGGGAAAATGGGTCTCTGTACAAAGATCCAAAATTTTATTTCACAGTCCTATGATCTCAGATTTGTACTCCCAATTCCACTAAATTCCACTATCAAAAATTTGGAAATAAATTCTGCAAATGAGTTTTTGTGGCTTAAAAACTTTGATAACTTTTCAAAATTGCACTTTTGATCAATCTTCAATCCTTCTTCACCTACAAATCTACACACACAAAGAGAGGGAAAAATTGTTTGTTTTTGGTGAATAGGGGTTTTCCTTGGTCAAATCCCATTTTGGTAATTAAAACTTGATAATGGAAGATAATGACAAAATGTAAGGAATGATGAATGAACAATGATATGTCACAACTCACCAAACCCTTTTGATCAATCTTCAATCCTTCTTCACCTACAAATCTACACACACAAAGAGAGGGAAAAATTGTTTGTTTTTGGTGAATAGGGGTTTTCCTTGGTCAAACCCCATTTTGGTAATTAAAACTTGATAATGGAAGATAATGACAAAATGTAAGGAATGATGAATGAACAATGATATGTCACAACTCACCAAACCCTCAATGTCCACCCTTAGAGGACTGAAGTCCAACACATCTCTCTAAGGATTCGATCTTTCTTGAATTGGCTTGAATGATTTCTTGATTTGATGCTTGAATGCTTGCTTGAATACTTGAAACCTACATCACAATGTTAGCTCCAAAATATAATATGAACACACATAACTTTGACATGATATGATCTTTATTTGTTGTTGTAGATGCTTGACAAATATAATCTTTAATGCTCTTGACAATAATATTTTCTCTTGTAAACTCTTGATTATGCATGTTAAGTTTGAATTGATAAAATAACTATGTATTTATAGGTGTTTATCTAATTTCCCAAAAATTAGATTCCATAAGCCAATATTTGAAACTTGAATTTGAATCATCAAAATACCACCAAAAAAATATTTAAAATTGGGCATTGGCACTTAAGGAGGACCCATTCACCCTTGGGCGAATGGTTCCTAGGACCTAAATCTAGGACACAATTTCCAAGGTGTTTAAAATAATGTTAGCATTTGTTTAATGTCATTTTCCCTTTTGAAAAATGGGAATAACAAGGATTAGGAATGCATAATTTAGGTAACCAGAAGCTTAATTAAGTCCAATTAATTAAGGGACCAAAACATAGTGTGAAAATGTAAAAGAGTACATATTTCTACACTACATTTAGCCCCTGCTTTAGTGAGAGTATGAGCTTAAAATAAAACTCACACTAAAGTAGACAAAAATATGTCAAGAGGGGTCCAAGTGTGCAAATGTTGATGGGATAGGATGACAAGGATCAAGGGGGTTGTGCAAGCCCCCAAGATCCAATGGAAAATCAACATAAGCACAAAGGGACACACATGAATGTATGATATGAAGCAAAGAAACAAGATACACAATCATACAATGTCAAAATTGATGCAAAAAGAAAAATATGGACTAGAAAGTTGTATTATGCGACATCCATCAAGCACACTCATAAGGATGTAAAATAACTTATGAAACACATTCCTCTAAAGGCAAGAAAGTTGTGTTATGCTAGGTGGACATGAAAAATACGCTCACACAGTGTAGTCCGATATACACTATGTGAACCCTCAAGACAAATATGAGAAACACACACTAGGTCTACAAGGTGTGATCCCACAAAATAAGTGGCAATGGGAAATTCATGCCAGGTCTACAGCCTCCCATACGTCAACCATACCAAAAGTTATACTCCCTAATAACTTTGATAAGGTGCCACACTAAATGGTCAAAGGTTTTCTCAAGGCTAGCAAGTTGCGTTATGCTATACACTCATGACATAAAGGCATTGTTATGCCTTGCATAACCACCCCATTTTGTTTTGGGTCAAAATGGGTCCCCCTTTGTTGCTTTTGTTTTTGGTGTTCTTGTTTAGGTTTTAGGAGTTGTTTCTTTTTCTCCTAAGTCCTTGTTTTCCTTTGTTTTTCGGGTTCAAGTTTTGGACTGACACTCACACTTGGTACTTTCCAAAGTTCAAGTTCATGTTTGTGTTTTGATCTTGATCCCCATGCTTTGCCTTGTGTTTTCTTCATTTTGTCGAATTCAGGTATCGGATTAGAACCGTCACCTTACACCCTTAAAAGTGTAAGTTCTTATTTTTGTTCTGATCCCAACTTCTGCTTTTGTTCCTTGTGTGTTTTTTCTAGTGTTAGAATTAGACATCGGATAGGAATTGGAACTAAGAACTTTTCCAAAGTTCTTGTTCACGTTTCCATCCCGATTCCAATTTTTGACTCTCTTTGTCTTTTTTAGAATTAGACATGGAACAAAATTGGAACCAAGAACTTTTCCAAAGTTCTTGTTCCATGTTCCATCTTGATCCTGATTCCTGCATCTATCCTTGTTTGTTAGGATTCAGATTTTAGACATTTTTTAGAACTTTGCACCCATTGAAAGTTCAGTGTTGTGTCCTTTCCTGATCTCGACTCCCCCTTACCTTCATTCTTGCAATGGTGAATTTATGACCTCTACCCTAATCCTGAGGCTCGACCTACCTGCATTAACTAACACCTATTCGCACACGTGAACTAGTTTTTATTCCCACTGCTCCTCGGTTTTCATTCATTTTGGCTTGTGGACTTCAACAAAGTGAACCAAAGTGGTGCTAAGGGTTAGGCTTTGTGTTTGCGATTCAATTTCTCACCATCAAGTTGGATTTTCCATCACGTGTGTGAGGTAGGTTCCATTTCCTATGTTTTCCTCTCATTTCAGTTTTCCTGCGTTGGTTTTTATTTGTGTTTCCTATTTCTTCTTTCGTGTTTTTGTTTCTTCTTTCTATTTTTTTTCTCTCATTTTCTTAGCACCCTTTGTGGTGCCTTTTTGTTTTCCTTCAAACCCTTTGGTTCGTTTTTCATTTCTTGGTTTTGGGTTTCTTCCATTTTTTCAGTTTGTGTATGTTTTGTTCTCGTTTGTGCACGAGGTTTTTTTCTGTTGTTCCCATCATGCCCTAGTTTTCCTAGGGTTTATGTACTACCTCACCGGGTGTGTTTTAAATTTGATAAAATTTAAGTTCTAGCCATTACAAATCATAATCTGATCCCGAAGGCACGTTTAAAGACTTTGTTTTATTTATTTAGATGCCTTTGTATTTGTTGAATGCCTTCATCTCGATTCCTGACACTCTGTCAGAATCGAGATTCAAAACTGCACTATATGCTTAAACCATCATTTGGGTCTAGGTCTTGGTTTTGTCCCAATTATGACTTTTAATGATTCATCGAGATCAAAGTTCGGGTTGTGAATTGAAAATTTTAGAGGTTTTGGCAGTGTATCAACTTGTGTCCCGATTTTGATTCCCACATTACCATCAGGATCGGATTTCAGACGGGCACCAAATCCTTGACATATCTTTAAATTCTATGATTTAGTGCCATGATTCTAAATTTCGACATAGTGCTAGTATCAGAACTTAGAGCTGACCTATCCTCACTTAAACACCAAAAGTAAGGTCTCAAATATTTTCCCAATTCTGACTTTTGATGCTCCATCGGGATTGGAACTCGGGACATTACTCAAACTTGTTCACTCCTTTAGGTCCAGTTCCAAATCATTTCCCAATTATGATTTATGATGCATCATCGAGATCAGAATTTAGGGAGAACCCTTTACCAACTATATTTGTTAAGTGTCAATTCTTGGTGTTAATCCGATCCCAATTTCCGAACACATTGTGGGATTAGACCACAGAATGAAACTAAACCTTGTTCATCACTATAGGTGTAGGTGTTGAACCAAAACTTGATCCTGATGTCCCATGGAATTGAAGGGGTGTTAAATTAAGTTTAGGTTCAAATTATTCCCCGATTCTGAATTTTGATATAGTTCAATATTGTGCTTCAAATTGTCAGGTGCTTGGTTCTATCCTGAACTCGAAACCCAAAAATGTTGAATTAACTTGTAAAATGGGAATTTTTCTTGAATCAATGGGGATTTAATATGAATGCTTGTGCTAATATGTTCTTCACATGTCTTATTTTTTCCTGATAATGGTTATTATTGCAATTTTTAACAAATTTATGATTTAGAAGAAGTGGCTGGTGAAGGAACACCAAAGGGAGAAAAGGCTAAAAGGTTGAAACTAGAATAGGTTCCTGTTACTATGAAGTACAAATTTCAAGGGACCCTAGTACCATCCAAGTTTGGATCTGATTTCATGAAGATTATTGACACGCTTGTAGGACATATTGATTTGAACCAATTTTGTAAGGATACTTTTTCAGAACATGCTTCCCCAAGTGCAAAGAGGATTGCTAATTCAGGGTTGGCACATGTGGCTACTTTCCCTATTGTTGTGCAATGTCCTGAATTCAGTTTAATTGCTGCACAAACTTATAATCCAACTTAAAGGCAATGTATTGATTCACAAGGCAATGTGATCATTGATTTAACCCCAACAATGATTAGACAAGTTTTTGATCCTCCTCCTCATGTTATCCCCAAGATTATGTCTAAAGTTGATGTACTTAAACACTGGACAATAGATGAGGAAGGGAAAAAAAGGGTCATTAACAAAAGGTGGTTGAAAATAGAGAATAAATCAGTAAAGAAGTTACCATCTAAACCCAAGATTTATGACTTCTCTAAGGATATTGGTGATATGATCACATTGCTAGCTAGAGTTTTTGGAAAGGAAGACTCTTGTACCTTTGAGAACTAGATGTTTCCATTTATTGAACTGATTTTGGAAGGATCACAACACTTGGATTGGGGGCAGATAATTTTAGACAACATCCATGATCAATTATTGAAAGTAACAGAAACCAAGACATTCTACATGTCTTCATATGTAATCTATTGTGTTTCAAGAATGGGATGGTTTCCAGGGTTAAATACTATGGGATCAATGGATGATGGTATGGATTAGAAGAAAGTATGGGAGAACTATGACCAGCTGGAGCTAAAGACAACATAAAGACACTTCAAAAGAGTTAATGATGCATTTTTTATATGTTATTATTAATCAGCTCACAGGTGATGTTGGTTCCAAGTTGTCTCGGGAGGCAATGGAGTTTATTGAAGAGTGGGGATATTGGTTTATCCAATACCCCAAATCCACCTATTTCAAATTGGTTGGGTTTGACAAGCACCCTTTCAAGTTACCAAGGTGTTGTGGTGATAGATGGGTCTTGATGGAGTTTTCTCATCAAGCAACCGAGGTAAATTCCAAATTCTCTGCATAGAACAAGGTTGGTTGCCACTCATTCCCAATGCAATTGGGGTTTTATTCTTGTTTCTCTTTGATAGCAGCTAAGACAACAACGGAGGAGTTTCAGTCCATGAATTTCAAATATCATACATCTAGAAAAGATTTTGATTGTAAGAAGAAAATGTACAGTATATATGCTTCATAGTTTCCCCATCACCGACCACTTCTCAAAGACTTTTGGGCTAACTTGCAAGATCAGTTTGAAGTGAGGAAAAGGGGAAATGAAAGATAAACTATTCCCCAAATGAATAACTTTGAGGTTAAAGGATATATACCAAAAGGCACTATTGATGATGGGATCACTCTTGATCTCTGTTATGAAATGGATAAAGTGGCCACCAAGGATTTGGAGTCAATCAATTGGATGGAGGAGGAAATCAATATTTGTAAGGTTTCACAGGTAGTTGTTGATAGAATCCTGAAATGGCTTAGTCTCTGTTTAAAGCAACCAAGAGTTAAGGTTTCGAGGAAGAAGGATTCTAGCAGTGAACCCACTTCCTCCACTGAAACAAGTAGAAGAGATTAAAAAAAACTGTTGCAGCCACAAAAGAACCTGCTTCGATAGAGGAATAAATTTCAATGAAGCATGTCACTAAAGCTTTGGAAAAATATAAGGTTACTTATCAAGTTGTTGCTATAGGGGTCATTTCAGGTCTTGGTACTACACCCATAGCAATTGTGTACCCTAGAGAAGAAATTATTGAAGAAGGTCCTTCTACGATGCCTATGCAAACTGAGGATACCCATCTCACTACACCATTGACTACAAAAACAATAGTTTCTCAAGAGGAGAGGGCCCCGGTGATTGATGTGAAAGATTTACCTATACCCTCAGAATTTGAGAAAACTCTGCCTCAAGAAGAAGAAAAAGCAAAATGGGAAGAATATATTGAGAGGGATAAAGAAGAGCCTAGAGAATAAGACATTGTGTTTGAGCCAGGAAGTCTTTGGGATGAGGTTGCAATGAATGATGTTTTGATTGAGGATGAACAAAAGGAGATATTGGAAGCTACTAAAAAGAAAGCTTCCAAAGAGCTAGCTGATGAAGCAAAAGAACAAAGAAGGAAAGATGAAGAGCTAGCTCAGGAAAGGGAAGCTACTGAAGCCAAAAAGAGAGTTGAGCAAGATAAGGCATCAGAGGAGGAAATCTGTGCAATGGAAATAGAACAACAAAGATTAAGAGATGAAGAGGAGGTTGCACAAAAGGAAGAAGAGATGAAAAAGATAGAAGAAATTAGAGCTCAAAATGAGAAAATGGAATAGGAGAGGTTGCAAAAAGAACAAGAGGAGCAACAAAAGACTTCTTTTGAGTAGACCGTAGAGGTAGTTTCTTCTACACCTCCTTCATAAACACCTCCCAGTACTCAACAGGTAACAACTCAGCCAACTACTCTCACTTGGCTTAAGTTAGATTTGGAAAAGAGACAACAAGTTCAAGCTCAACCAGTGACATGTGATGAAATGGTAAAGGAAATAGACAAGGTAAAGCCTAAGAAGAAGCTTCTTGCTATTCACTCTACAAGGTTCACTGATGATGGAGACTTGGTAGCAGACATTGCTACCCCAATAGCTAATAAAGATGATAGGGAGTTGCAAGCTTCAGATTATCAAGTAAGCACTATCAATCTGGTTAGACAAACTAGAAATCAACAAATAAATCTCATTGACATTGTGGCCACCACTACCAAGTCATGACTAATCAAAGACAAGTAGGCTAAGGATGAGCTTAAGGCTCGGGTAGGGTAGATAAAAGGTTTTCTAAAAGAATTGATTGCATCCACTCCCAAACAACCAATAGTGCCATCAAAAGTTCTTTTTTTAGTGAGTTATCAAAATGGTGGATGAGTTGACTGAAATAAAGAGGAAATCACAGATGGTGGAGAAGTGGATTGACCTTCTTAAGAAGGACACATAGGACCTTTTCACTATTGGTTCAAAGAATTATGCAGAGGTAGGTGAGCTGATCAAATCTTTGGAAGGGTATATTAAGTTGCTAGGAAGAGAAGAGGATACATATGCAAGGCATATGAAGAAATTAAGAATATTGAAAAGGATGCCTAAGGTAGATGTGATTGAATATACCATTCTGGAATATCAAGATTTTGGTTACCTTGATAAGTGTATGAATATACTGATCTTCAAAACAAAAGTCCTCATGGAACATAGAAGAATATTGCAGCTGGCTCAACAAGATTTGTTTGAGGAAAGAAAGGTCATAAAGGGGATTATTGTTGAACTAATTGGTAAAGAGGCTTCACCAAGTGTTGGTTTAATTTATTTACAAGAAATGAAAGATCAATGAAATAATAGATTGGAGGAGATGATTAAGAAAGGAGATGATGATGAGGAGATTTTTTTGGATAAGTTTATGGACATCAGGTTGTATGTCTGAGACGCTGCCCATAATGTTGCCCAGCTGTAGGATATATACACAGCCACTACTAAAGAATATGAAAGAGTGATGTTCAGGGTAGGATGGGTAGATGCACTTGAAGAGGAAATAGTACAACATATTTTTAACAATATGGATGATTATCTCAAAGATAAGGCATCCAAAACGGCTAAAAGTAGCTAAGTGGCAAGGGAATATTCTATTTTTTGAAAGAGGATGAAGTCAGAGATGTCAACTAGCTATAGTCACCCTGTGGACAACAACACCTCTAGATAAGTTTTGGGACAAATAGACAGCTCCAGATCAATTTTGATGGGCTAGAGATTGGGTGCAGTAATTAGCAGTGGACAAACCAAGAACTCCTAGTCAGATTTTTGACCAAACTAACATAAGGTATGCCTTTCAGCTCCAACTGTTTCAACAAAGACAAGACTCAAACTTAACTAGGGGCACCCCTATAATTGTGGATCTGGGCCCCAAGTTCATGGATCATGATTTTTGATAGGAGAAATTAGTGATTAATTATTTCTATAAGAGAAATTTTTATCCTCATTGTAAAGGTTGACTGATTGAAGTTAGATTGGCTACCTAAAACTAAATACAATTACTTTTTACAGTTTTATGCAAGATAGTTGAACAATTTTATAGCTTTTAATGCAAGTAGTTTATTTTCAGAAGTTTGTTAGTTTAACAATAATGTTGATAGACAATGGTTTTCCATATGCAAGTGGATTTTGTTGCGCATAAATGTCTCTTAATTGATGAAAATCAATAGAAGATTCTAAGTTTAAAACCATCTATTGTGTTATCTATGGATAATGTTTCTTGTTGTTTATTGATTTGTTAATTTTGGTGATGAGCTTGTGGCAATTTATTATTGAAAATTGATTCTAAAAAAAGTGATGACAAATGGTTACATGTTTTAAATCTGCACTATGAATGGATGCAATGGTATGAATCATTTCATGAATTGTGTCGTTCTACAGTTTTAGTTAATTGGAAAATTCTCATTATAAGAATTGCATGTCTGAATTGAAAGGAATATGTGTTCACGTTTTTCTATTCTAAGCCTTGATCGATCTTTTTTCTGTTTATTTAAAACCCCCATGTTAAGTTACTTTGTACTACCCATTTTGTACTCTTTTACCAAAAAAATCCCCTTGAATATTATAGTTGCATGGACCACTAAATGGTGACAACACAATTGAGAACCAACTACAACGAACTTGGAAGATAGGTGGTTTTAGATCAGTTATCTTTTTCAAGAGAAATAGAGTAGAAATATTTTGTTTAACATTGTTGTATTAATTTTGACCATCAGCAGGCACCACAAAGCAATTTGTATTATGCTTAGTGGCCATGAATTGGTTTTTGGTTAGGCTAATCAAAGGGGTTTTTCTTGATACATGAAATTTCTCACCTTAAGGAACATCACAATTGATGTCACCAAGAGAGGACTAGTTGAGGGATAAAAAGATTCATGCCTTAGGGAATGCAAGCCATAGAATTACCACTAAGAGGGATGTCATATGCAAAGAGAGGTCACATTCTTGAAGGACATCAAACCCAATGTCACCACCAAGAAGACACATCACATGAAATAAGAAGACCACACTTTGAATAAAGGGTTCACACTTCCTAGGAGATGTATGCTATCATCACTAAGAAGAGAACATGCAAAAAATGTGTGGGGGACAATATGCTCCCCAATTAAAATGTAAACATACTTTCTATGTTGGTATTTTAAGTAGGAAGAGAGAAGGAGGGGATCCTTGAAGAGAAGGAACACCTCCAAAAACTAGTTATCCTTTCCCCTCAATCATAGAGACAAAGACAACCATCAAGGACTATCATATTGCTTCCAAGATAAATATGGTTGCACTTAAGATTGTACCACCATAAATGGAAATGTGCAAGACACATAATTCTACCAATTCCATATAGTGATGAGCAACATGATAGGATGAATATCATTATCAATTAGAGGAAATAGGTCATCAACACAAGGAAGATCACCATAATCCTTAAGATGTTGAATTTTATTACTCAAAGCCTTACATTCATTAGTAGAATGACCATGAACTCAAAGATATGCATAAAATAAACATTTGTTATAAAATTTATTTCGTGTTCTTGGAGGGAGAGATATCAAGCGGGATTGGAGAAGCCTTGACAAGGTACCCTCTTGATTAATTGTAGAAGATGTTGCTTTCTTTTGTGACAAAAGTCTGTCTTGCTTACTACAAGGTGTCATACATACACAAGACTCTCTAGATTGTGAGATTTTGTACTCTCCTTTAAAGGAGGGTGTAAAATATAATGCACCCCAATCATCACTAATACATGTGCTTGAAGATGAAGCAATATTTTTCCTAGGAGTGTTTTGTGTGATGACATTGATATTGAGCAAAGGTTTCTTTGATGCTTATGTTTCTTTTGAAGGACAATAACCAAGACCTCTTGTTTGTTCTTGTGGGGTAGGCTCTATAGGAACATGAATACCTTGTTCTCTTATCCCACATCCTTTTCCATTATAGCTAAGTTGTTTCAAAATATCATAACCTCTTCCATAAATTTTTTCCATTTCTTTTGGATTTAGTGGTGTCTCATGACCAAACTCATCATATGTGGATGCATAATTTGTGTTTTCCTCTTTTTTTCTAAAAGACTTTGTGGATTCATATGCTTTTGATGACTCAACTTGTGTTGATATTATGTCAGCTTCTTTCTCTTTTCCTAATTTATATGCAATATTGTATTCTCCCATGAATGTAGGTATAAAATCCAAGGAACCCCAATCATCATCTAATAGTTTCATGATTGATGAAAAACACTTTATTCTTCTTCTTGTATCAGTTCCACTTTTGTAGTTGGTGTCAATATTGTAAGAGGATTTTTCATTCCTGTTTCAGTTTGCAAATAATTGTGATAGGATTTTGGGTTGGATTTGATTGTGTAGACTTTGTTTTGATAACTGTACTTTACTCAATGATGTAATGTTGCAGGAACCACATTCACTACTGAAATTCATGGTCTACCTAAGAGAAGATTAGATGAGATTTCTTGAGGCATGACATGAATAGGAGTTTACAATGTTATTTTTCCCGCTTTAACAAGTAATGTTATCACACCAAGAAGTTGTTTCCCCACATTATCAAATCCATGGATAGATAAAGAATTAGGTTGAATTTGAATCTTATCTACTCCAAACTTGTCTAAAAGGCTTACACTACAAACATTGAGTGATGAACCATTATCAATGAGAGTATGTCTTATGCCGAACCTATTAATGACAACCACTATCATCAAAGCCTCATTTTGTTTTTTCACTTCTAATGGAGGTAACTCATCTTTATGAAAGGAAATGTCTAAGTTGATCGAGTTCATACCTTGAATTAGGGCTACTACATCATTTAGTTGCGCACTAGGAGGGATAACAACTTGTTGTAAAGAATTTTGAAGCATGTTATGATAACTAGGTGAAGTTTGAATAAGATCCCATAAAGAAATCTTAGCAGGAGTGTTTCTAAGCTATTCCACAAGATCATACTCCTTTCCATTATGCAAAGGAAAATGAGGAGCACTAGGTGAGATAGGTTGAGGTAATGGTAATAAATTAGGTATGGTTTGTGGTTGCCTATTATTCCCTGTGTTAGAATAGAAAGTTCTCTGGTGGGAGGAGATAGATATCTGGTGGTGTCATTGAAGGCCGACGTGTGAGAAACGGTACTATTTAACTTAGTTACATTATGAAACATTGTTACTACAATGTTGCCTTGCAAAATTCAAGATAGCTCCTAGAGGTAATGGTTTGTGTTGAGGTTTTCTTATGATAAGAAAGTTGGCTCAATAGATGAATTGGGAGGTCCAGTAATTAAAGGACTTTGGGGAGGTCCAAGGGGAGGTTTTGGATATATAATGGCCAATTGTATGTCCATAACCTCAATGGATGTGACTTCTTGTTTATGATTTTCTAATAAGGGGGAATTAAAGGTTGACTTAGCCTCTTCATCTATACCATATTATGAAAGAACTGTATCTATGATATCATCTTTATTTTGCACAATATCTTCCTAAATGAGAGAAGAATTGGGATAGGGACAAGCAAGATTCTCATGATTCTCAATGATTGCATCTCCTTTCACCAAGACACCTTCGTCACTAGAGGTATTGAGAGAAGAAAAACAATGATTATCATGATTATCCTTGATTGTAGTCTCTTGCACTAAAGTATTCTCACAAGTGGGGGAGATGTCAGGAGATAAATGGAGACTAGGCAAGGTGCTATTAAGGAATGTGTCAATGATCTCATCTTCTTGTTCCATAATATCCTCCCAAATGGGTGGGGTAGGGGAAGAGGGACAAACTTGCAAAATTTTGAGTCAATCCTAATTTGACCATGATTGTGAGCCTCTGTGTCCAAGGGTGGGTTAGGGTTTTGGTGTAGAAACCCTCATATTGCAAGTTCTCATCATAAACCCTTTGGCATTTTAATTATGTGATGACTTGCTAGAGTTGGTCGCCAGTCACTTAAGTCATCACTTAAGCCATTCATAGAATATTATCACTAGCCCCTTTGTCTAGGCTTGTTGGTCACCCCGTGCCTTTTTATTGATTTAAGTTTTACCTAAGTTCGACTGAAATATTTTATGTTAAAAGACTTAAGTCCTAAGTTTATAATCCTGAGGGTCGAGTTTTGTCAACCTAGTGGTGTCCCATTTTTAAGACTTATGTTATTTGCATGTGCAGAGTTGATGGTCATCCAATCACAAGATCTGATCCTAGTTGTTATCCACCAGCCCCGCACGAATAAAATAATGGCTTAATAAAATCTGTGAGGTCAGCGGATTATTGACGCGTGTCCCTCCATAGATGTGGGACCCTATTGTTGATGGTGAGCCTAGCACATCAAGGTTTTGATCCAACAGATGAGATGCAATGGTAAGACTAAATCTTAGTCCTCCCCTACTCACCCCGTGCGATTTAAATAATGCTTTATTTAAACCCACGAGGTCAGTGGGCTTGTGACACGTGGAGTTCCTCTCCCACTTGAAGATGAATTGTGGAGCCAACGGATGGGTGTGTTGGCACCTAGCTGGGTAAGTTTCATTGGATAGGAGTTGGCAAGCAATAGTGAATGGGTTTTCAAACATAATTGACTTAATCTGAGTCACACAATACACCATTTCATCAAGAAATCAATGGCCAACATTTAAAACTAGAAATGTGAGGATAATAGCCATTTTGATCCATGTGAGCTGGCATTAATGGTAGGGGGCACTTACAAGATTAATCAAGTTCGATCCTAATGTGTGTGAATGATTACTCCCCTGTAATCATTGAATTTGGTACACAGATTTTCATGCACCTCACTTGGGAGATTAACGGTTGATCGTCTGCTCGCTCATTTGGCTTTCATTGAGCATTGAGGATCAACATGATCAGATTGCTCAATAAATGTGAATTGATGGCTTTCATTCCTTCCATTTCAATCAAGAGCTAGTATTCTCTAAGTATGTGTGAAGAGTGTTCTGCATTTGTGAAGTCTTGTCCTCAGCAAGAATGAGCAGTCTAATAAAAAAAAGTTGTTTCCACTTCCCCAGTGTGGAAGTCTCCAAGGCTCAACTTGCAAGAATCGAACTATAATGTTCCAGAGGATGAACAGAACATGCCCATAGTTGCTTCAACTCCTAAGCAAGAGGGTAAGAAAGATGCCCATGGAAAGAAGACTACACAGGTTGTTGTGAGGAGCAACTACCAATTAAGGAACTGAGTTGTGACTAGAGAAATGACGGAGGTTAAGGAGAGGGAACCTACAAAGTTTGTAAGGGAAGTAAGGAGAAAGATTAGGTATGGTCGAGGTTCTCTTGGATGGAATAATTCTCCTATCGAGATTTAAGAGAACCCCTCAGATAGTGAAACTGACATAGATTTTGGTTATCACCAGTATCTTATGGCTATGACTGAAGTGCCAAATTTGGATGACGAGGTGGTAGTGGTTATTTCAGTGAAGACACCAAGTGGGCATATTCATTTTGTTGCTAGCAAGGACACTAACAAAGAATAATTGGTGGCTCCCCCAGGCTCTACAAGGACATGAAGTGGGCATGTGTACTTTGGCTCTCATTATGGTTGACTGTGATCGCATCTGGTGTCTAGTTTCTGGTTTTGTTGTTTGGTGATAACAATGCTCTGGTGGAGTTTTGTGGTGGTTGTGCTAACTCGAGTGGTTTTCTAAGGATATCATGAAGAAATTTTTGGTTCGACATGGGTGTGGAATGTAATGGCTTGTTAACAAATAATGGTGATTTTGGCAGCATCGAATGGTTCTTTTCGAGAAAATGGTGTAAATTTTGTTTCCCTTGTTTGGTAAATGATTACAGGCAACCATTCAGGGAATTTCTGAAATACAATTGAATTTTTTTTTTAAATGAAATGCATGTGAAATGTAACTACAATGGAGTTGGATTCTCATTGCTCCCTTGATCTATAAAGGGGATTTCATGGCTCATTGCAAAGGGTTCAATTTTTGAGTCTTGTAATGGTCTAGGTAGAAGCTAAGTTCAGAAGCATACTACAAAAAACATCAATGAATAAAATAGTAAATTGTCTTGGTTATGGGTCATGTATGTAATAATCTTAAATTAGTTTTATAGAAGCCACAAATATAGCATAAAATCTTAATTCTCGAGCATGTACTATCCTATGCAATTCTCTTGCAGATTATAAATGAAAATGATCAATGATCTTTTTGTTCATCTCTAGTTGTTTGAATTGGATGTGTGGTTTTGTTTTTGATTCACTTCAAAGATTTGGTTAAATGCTTAAATAAAGTCATAGGTTTGTGGGTGAAGAGTGTAGTATTTGGTAAGAAGTAGTGTTCTAGATGTAGTGAATTGAATACTATAAGGTAGTATGACAATAGCCCATCCATGTCTGAATTAAATGGCTAATATATTACTAGTTGTATATTTGACTCCATTTTCCCAATCAATGAAGCACTGGTCTATTTGGTAGGAAATATTGCAAGTAAATGAACTAGTGATACACCTAGCTATGGATTTAAAATAAGAACAAAATTCATTAAAAATTTGTCAATCATGAAGTATGAGTTTGAAGTATTCCTTTATTCCTAGCAAGTAGATGATAATTTACTCAAAGGTCTTCCAAATCTTCAGTGAATTGCATTTATTTGCAATTAGAAAGAATCAATCTTTGTATAAATGTGTTCTCAATTGGAAAAACATCACTTGAGCACAATAAGGAACACCCTCCTAGGTCCCACAAAGCCTAAAGAGTAGGATTGAAGGTCTCAAAATCCTTTACTCATTTGTTTGCCACTAGCTTTGATGATTCTTGAGCATAAGGGTTGGCTACCCTTTAGAGAACTTCAAGGTTCTACCGAAAAAAACACCAACAGAATTGGCGACTCTACTTGGGATAGAATTTTCATTCTCCAGTTGTAGATTGTTGTATCACAGAGTTAATTGTTCGGTGAGTCTAAATGTCTTGTTTAGATATTAAAATTTACTAGACCTAGAAATGTTATGGTTGCAACTAAGTTCAAAGAATTTGAGTGTGATTCTGCTGATGGAGAAGACCCAGAATGAGATTTACCTTTGAAGGAACTTCATGTTGTTTGAAGTTTAATCCTCTATAAAAGAGGTGGTGACTCTGTCTAAAGAACCTGATAAAGAATACAAAATGTTCTAGATCCTTCAAATTTGCAATCAAGGAAGAAAGATTGTCACTGCTATGGACTTCCGGGTATTCTCATAAATCTAAAGAAATATTATTGAATTTGCGAGAAAATTATGAAAAATATTTAGGACTTAAGATGTAAATGATTCCCAATTAGGTGAAGTAGCACTAAGAGGGGGAATAGTAATGATAACTTTACATGCTTTTGAATTGTAATTTTAAATTCATGTATGATGATGGAAAAGCATGTTAAATTTTAAGATCTTAAGCAAAGAAGAGATAGGAGGTTTGCAATGTAAGGGCTTAAGATCATAATTGCAAAGGGAGTTTGGATTGCCTTTTGTGATTATAAGGTAGATCTAATAAGACTTGTAACAGTGTGAGAAAATGCAATATCCATTTTTGCATCATGGTAGGGAACCAAATATAACAATGTATAATGGGAAACCTCTATCATATCAAATAAATTTCAGTAACATATGTGGTTATCCTAATGCTATACCATCTAAGATCAGAGAAAAGGTACCAAATTTGAAAGGTGGAAATTCTGAATCAGCAAGCAAACATTTGCAAGAGTTTGTTGATGTGATGGGAGATTATGAATTGGACTTTGAGGATGTTGTCATGAAATTGTTTGCTCAGTCTCTAAAAGGAGATGCAAGAGATTGGTTCGCATATCTTCCAGCATCCTCTATACATTCATGGGATGACTTTAAAGTAGTGCTCATGGAGCATTTTGGTGAAAGGATTGATCCAATCTTAATAAGACAAAACTTCATGAGCATGGAGAAAGAAGAGGATGAGTTAGTCCCCTCTTTTAATCTTAGATTTTCAAAGATAATAAGAGAGATCCCTGAAAGCATAAGACCAAATGATGCAGAATTTTTGGTCGTGTACTTAGGTGCATTTGATAAAAAGATAAGCTACTTATTAAGAGACAAAGAGCCTATAACATTGCATCAAGCATATCAAATTGCTATAGATATTGAGAACAACTTGAAATATTCAATGATGAAAGGATGTTCAGCCACCAGTATGGGTCATCTTAGCACATTTCATGCAAATAGAAATAGTGGATCAATCAGTAGAGATCTATGTCAGGATGATAAATTTCTTACTATTCCAATTTCCCCATCACCACAATATGAGGATCAGAGTAAGCTTCAAATGGAATATCCACAAGATCAAAGCAAAGTTGATCGAGTGTCTTTTGTTAAAAGATTGTATGAAATGAAAAGGAACAAGGAAGAATTTTTTATGGGTGTTTTGTACACTTTCTCAACACAAGTAATGCATAGATGCACTACCTCTCTTGAAAGGAAATATCCAATAGCAATTTGTTGAGAATCACCCCAAGGTCTCTCGGGTGTCAAGTCATGACTTGCATGGAATTTCTCAGTTGATGTTTGATGTGATTTTGCTAGAATCACAAGGCGGACTTACATAGCTAGATCTGGAATGGATCTTAGATTTTGAATTTTCTGAGATGGGAGCTATGGTGCAATTTGATGTAGGTTCAAACAGTGATCTAAAACTTCAATGTTGTCTTCGAGTTGTGGCTTTACAATGTGCAATGAACCTTAGCATAGGATGTTTCTAAAAAAAGAAAAAAAAAGCGGGGAAGAGAGAAGGTTACTGGATCTACAACTAACTATGAACAGTAATCATGGAGTTCCTATTGTGGATAGCTTCCTTCAAACAGAATTTCACTTAACCAGAAATCTCACAGTCTCATGAAATTTGTGCTATCTTCTAAGGCCTGTAGATATTTTATCATTCATTCACCATAGGCATGCATGAACAAAGATTAAAATGTGGAGCAGCTTTAATTTCAAGCCCAAACTAACTTTACACAACCATCTACCAACAACAAACAACAAAAAGTATGGACTAGGAAGGCATCTACATAGCAGCAATTTTCATAACTACGAAACAACATTACTAAAATCTATCTAAGCATTTCAAATATAACTTAAAACAGCTATGTAAATCTAAACAAAGCATCTAACAATGGAGATTGAACCATGAAACATGTGAAGAAATAAAAAAATACACCAAGTCAATATATTTTCATTATAAATTTCAGCAGCATGTCTTTACAACAACTCAACTCTCTTTGGAAATGAGAGGAGACCCCCCCATTTATAGTGCCCCAAAAGTAGAACGAATGGCCAAGATTCAATCTCATTGTGTGGCCAAGATTCACTACAAACTAGGGTTCTACCTACCATCCCAATATATTACAATTTAAAATACAATTTTGTCCACATCCCTATTTCATCCTCTAGTGACAGCACTGTAGCATTTTGTCTTTAGCTGATTGCTCTTTTACTATAGCTATTCCTTTAGGAGCTCTTCATTGACAATAGGGTCTCCCTCCAGCTTCTTCAAAGCTGCATATTCCATAAATTTCAAAATCATCAGCTAGAGTTTGTCAACTTCTATGATCTCGAATTGTAGCATTTGATAACTCCATTCTTTTGAGTTGTCCTCAAGCTTCCTCCAATCTTCATCATACTTTGCAATGTGATCTCTGAACAACTCCAATTGGGCGAAGGCACGGGCAGAAAAACTCATGAAATCCACTATTATCTCATCTGACATCCCATCCTCCATCTTCTTTTGGAAATAAGGCTTTATTTTCTCTAGATCGATTTGTACCGCGGGCATGTCATACTCTGTCATTAGCTTCAGATATCGGGCGCAATCCGCCCTAATTTCCTTGACCCATTCTATATCCAGATCCACTTTACCAATTATCTGCTCTAATCTTTCTCTTCTATTATCAAAGTCTTGCTTCCACATATCCACCAACCAATGGTCATCTCTTTTGAATGCGAGCTCCTTTTCCCATGTGGCCTTTGGTAGCTGGAGGATGGCCTCAATCTTTGGATAGGTGGAATCATATGTTGTAGGGAAGTCAGTGCAGAGCCTTCTTGTGTTCTCGAGGGACTGTTGTAAATCCAATAACTTGTTGGTTATCCGAATAGCCTGACTGATACCCATGTTCCCGACTTATAGAACCTATCGGAACTAGCTCTTCGTAGTTTTATCCAAATTCTTTCTCTTTTCTAGTTTTTCAATATGTTCCTTGGACAACAGTTGGGGTGGAGCTGCAGATGTGGTATGCATGTCATCCAATGAAGACCATTGTTATATGTAATCTGTCAAGGCAACCACCTATTCTTTAAGCTCGTCCTTCGAGACCTTGTCCTGTTGTATCAAGTGCACCACCATAGCCACTGACTCTTCAAGATGTTCCACCTTCTTCTCTCTGGTAGCAGTCCCCAAGTTAATGGTGGAAATGTTATAGCTTACACCCTCCTGAATGTTATAGCTTACACCCTCCTGGCCCACCACCGGTGTTGCTATCTGTACCGTTTGGGACCCGAAAGCATCCATCGTTATCTTGGATCTAACTTTAGGCTTCTTCTCCTTCCTAGTTGAGATTTGTGCTCTAGCTAGGATAGCCTCTAGCCTTGCTCTTGGATCCTTTGAGGTAGGAGTCTCTTCTCAAGTTGCTTCTCTAGCCATTCAGGCATGGTATACTTTCCTTTTGGTGCCTCTCGATCACCTTCACCTGGTTGGACCTCCGTTTTTTCACCTGTGGCAGTCTTTTCTTTCATTTTGGTGTTTTCTCCCTCTTCTTCATCAGAATCTTGGATGAATGTGAGGCATTTGACGGGAGGCTTAGTAACCAATTACCCTCGGGGACTTTACTCTATCTCGATTTCCTCCTTTCTTTCTTCAATCTATTTGTCCTTGTGCATGTACTCCTCGGGCTTGTCTTCCTCAATATTTCCTTCCTCTCTATAAGGAGGTGGCACAACCTCCAGTTTTTTTTCCCTTGTAGGGAGTTCTATGTCCTCTACTACTTTTCCACCTTCTTGTTCTTCTCTGGGAGGTGACCTATCTATCTCTTCTTCATCATGCTTCAGTTGTCTGGCCATTTCCTCTTCGAGATCATCGTCGAAGGTTTGCACAATAGTTCTTCAACCTTATCCCTCCTCTTCTTCTCCACTCTCAAAAGATCTTGTTCCTTCTTCTTCGTAGGCCACCCTGTCAATTTGCCGGTTTTCATACTCTAGGTGTTCATGGTACTCATCAACTTCTTCCTCCATTGCCTTCGAGGCTTCTTTCTCCCACCTCTCCCATTCTTCAGAGATTAACATTGTGGCTTCCATTGCTAGCGGTCTCGTTGGAGGTTGCAAAGACATAGCACTGGTGAGGACCCGTGCTACGGTAGCTTGAATGGTGGGATCCAAAAAGATCTAAGAAATTTTAGAGGGGAAATTCTGCATGTGTTACGAGAAAGCCTCCGGTAATGCTAGTGCGGGCATTGGCATTGTCACTACTGCCAATGGGAGTGATGTAGTAGGTGACATAGCGGCAGAGGAAGGTGAAGTAGTCATTATGGAAGAAGATTCAATCATTATTATGGGCCCCGCCGGGGGCGAGGAGGCAAGATGGACTGAGATGTCCACTACAGGTGAGGATGTAGTGACCATGGCCTGGGAAATAGGCATAAGGGTGGTGGAGGCCGGGAGAGCTGGAGGAAGTCTTCGCTAATCTATCTTCCCTTCCTTACCCTCTTGAAGGGGATCTTCCTGAACTGGTGGCTGCTCCGCGACGCTTCCCGTCTGTCTAGGAATTTTAGAAGGTGAGTCTCCTAAGACTTTCCTTGAATAAACTTTGGGTCTGGAGACTGCTCCACTTTGGTCCCTTTCCTTTTCTTCAATCTTGTGATCGGAAGAGATTTGGATGTCCCACCTATTGAAATTGTTGCGGTGACATCTTCTATGGCACTAGGCTCACTCTTGAGCCCTTCATATGTTAGGACCACCCCTTTCCAAGTTAATTGGGCTGATTTTCTTTTAACCCATTCTTCATTCTGGGCCACAATTGGGCTGGTCACAATGTCGAGGTCATAGCCCTCCTCTTCAACCCAATCAATTATGGGCAGTGGTAAGTTGGAGACTGCATTATATCAGGGATCCATGGCAATGCTTTCATCCTCCTCAACTTGGTTTGGTATAGGAAACAGCTGCACTCTTCTTACGAAGTATGTAGCCACTCTCATGTAGTGCCTCGCACGTACCTCTTTGTCATCCTGACAATTTGCCCAGAAATCTTCAACATGATGCAGGTGGGCATATTTTGGTCCTAGCGACTTTCTTACATGTCCATAGGGGTCCACCCGTGGACGAGCAGTGTGTAGGAAGAAATGGTACTCCGCCAATTCAACACACTAAGAAGTTTGCAATTTATACATGCCCTGACCGAAGGTTAAGGGATAAGGGATCCCTACCAATTGTTTTCTACTGAGGACAGTGTGCACATGTTGTAGCTACCGGGAGAGTTCCAATAGTATAATCCAGTCATTGGGGTACCGGGATAGCTTTTTTGGCCTTTCAGTGAAACCTTGGGCATGAATATAGGTGAATTTGGGAAATTGTAAAAATAGGAAGGCGTACTACTTCAGGAACGCCCACATGTGACAGACTCTTCTCTCAAAATCCCCTCCTAGCAATCAGATGATGTGGCCAGTGAATGTGTCATTCACCCTGTAGTACTCCTTCTTAAAGTTTCTGAATTGGAGCTGGGGATATCTGTCATCGGCTTTTAGTCTTTGTCCCGGCTCCTCATTAGGTGCCACAAACAATCCGTTGTACTACCTTTGCTCTACCAGTGAATAGACTAGATAAGAGGTCATGTAGAATTTGGAACTCTTTTTCACGTTCATAAACTACTTGTGGAAGCAACTGCTAATGATTCCCCCCAGTAGAACGTGGATTTTGCGGTGACATATTCATCCCCACAGAGGATTTTTTCAACGAAGTATACCATCCATTCTTGAAAAAATGAAAAATAAGGGAGGCCCATTACCCGGCTCAACATTGTGACTCGGTCATGGTAATCTTCATGGAAATCACTGCGAAAAGAGTTCTTGAAGAACCTTTGCAGCGCTGCCTCTTTTCTCCTTGAGCTAGAATTGGTTTATCAACTTTTTGCAGCCCATTGGGTTTTCATCCCAAGTTGTCTTTCCTTCCTCTATGGTGGGCACCTCCATTTCTTCAAAAGTGGGGATGTGAAAAAGTCTTGTGATTCCCTCTACTGAAATGTCAGGGAGGATATTCCCATCTCTATCAATGATGGTCCTTGTCTCAGGCTGGTAGGCCTACTAGCAGGCCATGACCAATTTAGGGGCAATGAGGGATGGGGAGAAACCCGCAGCTTTTGCAATCCCATTATGCCTGATTAATCTGGCATTGTTAGTCTTTGGGTGGATTCTGACCCTTTGTTTGAATTCATCATTATCGACATGGCTGATATTGGTGTTTGTGATTTCCTTCTAGTTCGTGATGATTTTCAAACATAGAGGTTCGCCCTAGAACTGGAACTTCATCTGGTCTTTATCCTCCTTTCCATGAGGAGTCTTGCCTAATTTCTTTCCTTTGTCTTTCTCTATAGTTCCCCCTGAGGGTCCTGCACCCAATTCCATATATCCTACAGGCATAGACATAATGAGTATAATTATTTGCAAAAGCATTAACATTGTCCAAAATCTGAGATTTTGGACAATTCAGGCCCAAAGGGCCAGAATTCCCTGGTAGGAAATTTGTTTTGAAAGGGCGAGCAGGTTGGGGCGATCTAAGCGGTTTCTCCCATCTTCGCATTTTGATGGTTTGAAAGGCTCGCGTCAAAGAGGACCAAACTTGAGCACATGGGTAGACATTGGTTTTCAATTTTGAAGTCGTTTGGGTCAATTTTGGGACTCCCAAAAGTTTAGGCCCAGAAAGTTGTCTAAAGTTTGTTGTTTGAAATGACCTGGGAGAAACAAAGTTCTGGGGATGGAACTCCAGGGACTGGGGCCCGAGAGGTCAAAACCTGGCCAATAGTTCAGGTCCGAAGGGGCAGAAGGTCGTCGTTGTCTCGTTGTTTGGGAACGGAAATCCAGGCATGGAAACCCGGAGGGAGTGGCCCGACGGACCAGACCCGGCGGAGTATTTGGCCGGTAGTTTTCTCCATGAAGTTTCTTGAGGCAATCGATTGGCTGGAACCTGAGGCTCGGAAAGACGTGACCGTTTAGCCCTTATGCATTGAATAAAAGTGAAGGGAATCCTGACGGGTGGAGTCCGGTAGGCAAATATGGTGAATGAAAGGCGGGGACCCAGGAGGCGGGGAGACGTCATCCTGCAGCCGTTTCAAATGGTGAAGTCTCCACGATTGCCCACAAACGGAAGTCCATAGACAAGGGCCCGGCGGGATAGTGGTAGTCCGCTAAAGTTTGAAACTTCGGATAATGAAAGGGCCAATGGAATCCGAAGGCAGAAAGGAGCACCCTCCAAGCCGTCCAGGAACGGTGAGGACAAGGCAAAGTCCCGAGGATGGAAGTCCGACGAGACGGGCCCGGGTGAGACAACAGTAGTCTTAAAATGTGCAGTTTGAATGACCGAAAATTAGGGAACCGAGGCCTAGGGTTTGGGAAGGCGAGAGCCTTCCATCGTTTGGAAATGGTGAATGCCCGATGGAGACCCGGTTAAGGAATCTCAAAGGGTCGGGCCCAGGAGGCAAAGATGGAAGTGGACTTTGAGAATTCGTTAAGTTTTGAAGACAATAAGCAGAGGGATATCCGGGGTGGCAGGCCCAAGAGGGCCCTTCACCGTTAAGAAAAAGTTTCATTTTATAAGTTTTAAGCAGTGGTCAGAGAGGTCAGGCCTGGAAGGCACAAACGCCTTGTGGGAAGAATGGCGGCGGCTGTGTTTAGTTTTGGCTTGAGCATAGGAGGTCATTTTGGAGGTTTATCAAGATTCAAAAACGTGGGTTTTGCAGGTCTTCGTGTGTTCTAGCAATTGGATTCATTTTTTGCCCATGTTCGTTATCTTAAACGTAAAATCATAGAAAAGTTCTTGATGCAACAAATAGTGAACCTACCTCAAAATCCAGATAGGAGAAGGTGTGGAATCAATGACGGGAGGTCCAACGATGATCTCGGACGTGCGGGCGGTGGGTGATGGATGCACTAATCTCCTTTGGAAAGTGCTATGATCTCTTATGCAAACTTGACAAATGAAAATGACAGGTTGGGGCCAAATATTTATACCCTCATCCACATTTAATGACCTCATTTAATGCCTGTACGACCGACCAAGAGTTGGTGAATTTGAAATCAACGGACAATGGCAGGAGGTCTGGGGTCTGGAAGGACGTGGCGAAACGGTCGTTGGAGACTTGCTTTTCACATCAATGGAAAGAAGGGACCCAGAGTTTGGAGGGTGGAGCGTCGATGAGGTTTTTTTTGCTGGAAACGATGAAGATTGAAGGGAATTTTGGGAACAGTAGTCCAGTGGACCGAACCCGATGGGGGTGAAGGCAGTCCGTAAACTTTGCAAATTTTAATCGGGAGGAAACTGATGATCCAGGACCTGTGGTTCGGGAAGGTGGGATCCCTTTGCCGTTTGGGAACGGTGAACACCTGACAGAAACCCGACAATGAAACCCAGAGATCTGGGCCCTACGGCCGCTGGCAAAAGAAAATTGCCAAGGAAAGCCTAGAAGGCCCCAGGACCTAACCAAGATGGAGTGGACAAGACATGGTAAATTTAAGATGAGAATTTGGAGGTATGCTGACCATCAAGGGCACCAAAACAAGGGCATGCAAAATGAGGTGACGAAAGAACGACCCAGCAAGGAGAAAGAAAAGAGGGTCCCCGTTCCGAACGAGGCATGTGTGTTGAGGGCACAACAAGAATCACCCTATGATTTGTTCTCCAGGTTTGTGGATGCTTTGTTGGAAGTTCCAAAAAGTGTCAAACCAGAAGATTCAATATGTATTTATTTGTTCTACGAAATGTACCAATCAGGATTGAATACCTTGTCAAAGGAATTGAAACCTCACAGTTTGGGCCAAGTAATAGATTGGATAAAGCTTGTAGAGGGAGCTAAGAATGATTATGCACAACATGTGATGCCCCTAGATGTTAGTGGGTGTTGTTCTATTGAGAAAGATTAAGAAACAATACAAAGAAATGAAGAAAGTGCATCAAAATCTAAATATCCATTATGCTATATGGGAGAATGTAATGATTGTAATCACTTCACAAATAACATACCTATAGATCAATATAGCAGTGATGGAGATGGAGATACATAGTATGATAACAGAAGGGATGTACCTGACTTGTGTCCTTAGGATGTCTTGAATAGTGAAGAATTGGAAGAGGTACAAGAAGTTATCTCAAGTCGTGATTTGATCAATAGAAATGGTGCTAATATTGATGATGCCTTGTCACAGACTAATGATCAAGGTATTGCAAATGAAAATTTATATACCCAGTCTAAGGAACCTGAATGCAGTCTTAGTATTGGTGATTTTTCATTTTGTGGTAGTTGTGATGGCATTGATTCATATCACTCCTCTATGGATTATGGTTATTCTCATGGAGTGGATATTGAATCTTTTACTTCAAGAAGATATGTTGATAACAATGAGAATGTTTGTTTGCTTGAGAATGAACAATTTTCTTTGCATGAAGAGTCCTTAGAATGTGAATCAATGATGCCGACTCATAATGATGTGGGAGAAGTTGAAGATGATTCTATATGCTCTTCAAGTGATTATTTTGATTTTGATTGTGATGATGATTTGCAAGATTTAGATATTCATGTTGAGGAGGCAGAAGCTTCCATGACAATAATGAAGATAATGGATAATCCTTTATTTGATGAGCCTTTGTCCCCACCAGCTAATACAAGTGATGATCCTTATTGGTGTAGAAATAATCCACTTTTTGAGAATTTTGATGATGTATTTGATGCATGGTTAGGATA
Source organism: Sequoia sempervirens (assembly GCA_007258455.2). Lineage (NCBI taxonomy): Eukaryota > Viridiplantae > Streptophyta > Pinopsida > Cupressales > Cupressaceae > Sequoia > Sequoia sempervirens. Next base: position 8,724,066 of record VDFB02026320.1, read on the forward strand.
TGACTATGAGAAAAAGAAGCAGTACACTATCAAGTTTTTTGAAAGCAATGCTTATGAATCTTTCACATTCGGTACTGATGTTGTAAGTGAGATCAAAAATCATGAGGAGATTGAAGTCTCTAAATTTTTTTCTCAAGAATGTGATTTCCCTTATGAGGGTGATCCAGAAGTGCTTCAATCACATGAAGGATGTAAGGGTTCAAATATCCATAATATCAATTATTCACAAGTGAATGAACAAATTGCATTGGAGGGATACTTGAAAGGTGATTTGGTGTTGTTATCAGCTGAGTATGTTATTGGATTGAATGATGAAGAATGTGAGAACAATATTTTCACTGTCCAAGGTGTTGATCTTGAATACAGTGCTAAAAATAATGAAGATGTTGAGGAACATGTTGATACCCCAACTACCCATGAATGTTTGTGTGAGGCAGAGTTGGAAAATTTAGTTATACTGGATAATGATGGTGTATCTATTGATGAAAGAGGAGGTTCAATATTGAATGACCAAGTTATGCATCATGATACACATGTGGATCATGGATTAATATTATTTCCCATTAATAATGAAAGACAATTTGATCTATGTATAGAGCAGCCAAGTGATCCAAATGACATGGGGTATGATGTTGATCAATATGAATGTGTAGTTGAATTCTTTTCTGATGCTCCTCATCTTCTTAGCATGATTATGGATATGTTTTCATCCAATAAGGATAGCATTTATGTGGAAGAGAACAAATATCTTTGTCCAACTATAGGTGAACAACATTTAAATCATGAAGCCTTGGATATGTACCCATGTTACAGTGACCAATACAAAGATGCCCCTGAATATGCATCTTTTTTCTTTGATATCTTTGGGGATGATTGTTGTCCTAGCATACAAAAAAGTATCTTTGAAGGATTCCAGTTTGATGAACAAATTGAATGTGAGGTCAAAGTTCATGATTAAATGGAATATGAATTTTTCACCTTTCCATTTCAATCAGATAAGCATATATTGGAACAGGCTAATGAATAGGGCAGTTTTGTAGTATGTGGCTGATTGTGCTAATCATAAGGGAGTTGATTGTGTAATATTGCTTGATAGAAGTGTTGATCCATTATAGATATTTGAGGATAAGGTCTTTGACAGAGGAAAAAATTGCTTTTAATTTTTGGAGGCATGGGGCCTCCAATTTGGGAATTAAAGCCTATTGAACTGAAGAGGCTTCTAGAATTTGAATGAAAACATGTTATATGGCCCTGTAAATACTATAAATAGGTTTGGTGTGTTTGCTTTTGGTTGTGTTTTCTTGCTCTGTTTGGGTAAGTTCTTGGATTTTGGTGCTTCTTTGTTGGTCTGCTTCAACCTGAGATTTGGATTCTTACCATTCCCACCAGGGGTATGCATCCCAGAGCATGAGCCACTAATGGAGCTTCTAAATTTTTTGAAAAATTCTGAGCCAATCCTATTTTGACCATGATTGTGAGCCTTTGTGTCCAAGGGTGGGTTAGGTTTTTGGTGTAGAAACCCTAATTTTACAAGTTTTCATCATAAACCCTTTGGTGGTTTAATTCTACAATGACTTTCTAGAGTTGGTCATCGGTCACTTAAGTCACCACTTAAGCCATTCATAGCATATTATCATAGGCCCCTTTGTCTAGGCTCGTCAGTCACCCTGTGCCTTTTCTCGATTTAATTTTTACCTAAGTCAAACCGAAATATTTTATGTTAAAAGACTTAAGTTCTAAGTCTATAATCCTAAGGGTCGAGTTTCGTCAACCTAGCAGTGTCCCCTTTTTAAGACTAATGTATTTGCATGTGCAGAGTTGATGGTCATCCGATTGCAAGATCTGATCCTAGTTGTCCCCTACCAACCCCACATGATTAAAATAATGGCTAAATAAAAGCCACGGGGTTAGCGGATTATTGACGCATGTCCTGCCGTAGATGTGGGGCCATGTCATTGATGGTGAACCTATCACTTCAAGGTTTTGATCCAATGGATGAGATGCAACGGTAAGATTAAATCTCAACCATCCCCTGCTCACCCCACATGATTTAAATAATGCTTTATTTAAACCCATAGGGTCAACAAGCTTGTGACATGTGGAGTTCCTCTCCTACTTAGAGATGAATTGTGGAGCCAACGGGTGGGTGTGTTGGCACCTAGCTGGGAAAGTACCATTGGCTAGGAGTTGGTGAGTAGTAGTGAACATGTTTTCAAACATAATTGACTTAATCTGAGTCACACGATACACCACTTCATCAAGAAATCAATGGCCAACATTTAAAACTAGAAATGTGAGGATAATAACCATTTTTCTCTGTGCGAGCTAGCATTAATGGCAGGAGCCACTTGCAGGATTAATCAAGTTCAATCTTGATGCTTGTGAATGATTACTACCCTGTAATCATTGAAGTTGGTACACAGATTTTTATGAACCTCGCCTAGGACATTAACAATTGATCATATGCTCGCTCATGTGGCTTTCATTGAGCATTGATGATCAACATGATCAGATTGCTCGATAAATGTCAATTGATGGCTTTCATTTCTTCCATTGCAATCAAGAGCTAAAATTCTCTAAGTCTGTGAGAAGAGTGTTTTGCATATGTGAAGTCTTGTCCTCAACAAGAATGAGTAGTCTAATAAAAAAAGTTTCTTTTGCTTCCCCAGTGTGGAAGTCTCCAAGGCTCAACTTGCAAGAATCACACTGTAATGTTCCAGAGGATGAATAGAGCACGCCCAAAGTTGCTTCAACTCCTAAGCAAGAGGGTAAGAAAGAGGCCCATGGCAAGAAGACTACGCAGGTTGTTGTGAGGAGCAACTACCAATTAAGGAACCAAGTTGTGACTAGAGAAACGACGAAGGTTAAGGAGAAGGAACCTATAAAGTTCGTAAGGGAAGCAAGGAGAAAGATCAAGTATGGTCGAGGTTCTCTTGGATGGCATAATTCTCCTATCGAGATTTTAGAGAGCCCCTCAGATAGTGAAACTAAGACAGATTTTGGTTATCACCAATATCTTATGGCTATGACTGAAGTGCCAAATTTGGATGACGAGGTGGTAGTCGTTGCCCTAATTTCAGTGAAGACACCAAGTGGGCATATTCATTCTATTGCTAGCAAGGAAACTAACGAAGAAGAAGTGGTGGCTCCCCCAGCCTCTGGAAGGACACGAAGCGGGCGTGTGTACTTTGGCTCTCATTTTGGTTGATTGTGATCGCATATGGTGTCTAGTTTCTAGTTTTGTTGTTTGGTTATAATGGTACTCTAGTGGAGTTGTGTGGTGGTTGTACTGACTCAAGTGGTTTTATGAGGATATCATGAAGAAATTTTTGGCTCAACATGGGTATGGAATGTAATGGCTTATTAACAGCTAATGGTGATTTTGGTGGCATCGAATGGTTCTTTTTGGGCAAATGGTTTAAATTTTGTTTCCCCTATTTTGTAAATGAGTACAGGCAATAGTTCGGGGAATTTCTGAAATGTAGTTGAATTTTTTTTAAATGAAATGCATGTGAAATTTAACTGCAATGGAGTTGAATGATTGTTGCTTCCTTGATCTATAAAAGGGATTTCATGGCTCATTGCAAAGGGTTCAATTTTTTAGTCTCATAATGGTCTAGGTAGAAGCTAAGTTCAAAAGCATACTGTAGAAAATATCAGTGAATAGAACAGTAAATTGTCTTGGTTATGGGTCATGTATGTAATAATCTTAAATTAGTTTTATAGAAGCCATGGATATAGCATAAAATCTCAATTCTCAAGCATGTACTCTCCTATGCAATTCTCTTGCAGATTATAAATGAAAATGATCAATGATCTTTTTGTTCATCTCCAGTTGTCTTAATTGGATGTGTGGTTTTGTTTTTGCTTCACTTCAAAGATTTGGTTAAATGCCTAAATAAAGTCACAGGTTTGTGGGTGAAGAGTGCAAGATTTGGTAAGTAGTAGTGTTCTAGATGCAGTGAATTGAATACTATAAGGTAGTTTGAAAATATCCCATCAATGTCTGAATTAGATCGCTAATATATTACTGGTTGTTGTATATTTGACTCCATTTTCCCAATCGATGAAGCACTGATCTATTTGCTAGGAAATCTTGCAAGTAAATGAACTAGTGATACACCTAGCTATGGATTTAAAATAAGAACAAAATTCATTAAAAATTTGTCAATCATTAAGTATGAGTTTGAAGTATTCCTTTATTCCTATCAAGTAGATGATAATTTACTCAAAAGTCTTCCAAATCTTCAGTGAATTGTGTTTATTTGCAATTAGTAGCAATCAATTTGTGTATAAATGTGTTCTCAATTGGACAAACATCACTTGAGCACAATAAGGAACACCCTCCTAGGTCCCATAGAGCCTAAAGAGTAGTAGTGAAGGTCTCAAAATCCTTCACTCATTTGTTGGCCACTAGCTTTGATGATTCTTGAGCATAAGGGTTGGCTACCCTTTAGAGAACTTCAAGGTTATGCTGAAAAAAACACCAACATACCATACTTGCATCATACACACACACTAATTTGCACTTATCTCTATTCCTTTTTGCACTCTTGTCTCTATTTCCTTTGCTCTCTTTTGTCTCTATTTCCTTTGCTCTCTTACCTCTTCTTACCTAACTTATTTTGCATTTATACCATCTTCAACTTTGAAATATATCCAAAGTCAGCCATCTAAATTTAAATTCAAATTAGGTCGGTGCCAAAACATCCTAGGGTGGAATTAGAATGAGAGCGACCCAAACACACGCTTCACAAGGACCCAAGTAGATCCAACACGCTTCACTAACTCTGAAAGTAGTATTCCACACAAGGTCGATCAAACCAATGTAAAACACATAGAACAATTAGGCACAAACTTTCTAGATACCAAAATTATCTTCAATACGATCAAAATAACTCAACTCTAGAACCGTAAGTCAAAATACTTTATCAAAGAGAAATATGGACCAACAATATTTCTCTCGAACCTCAACTAGAAACACAGAAAACCATAGTTCACAACTAGTGAACACAACTCACACTATACAATGAATCAACAGCTAAAAATCTAGATATAGCAGCTTCCAATAACCATGATCAGCATATCTGAACCACACAAATATAGGAGAAAATCTAGAGCAAAACCCGGAGCAACCACTAAACACAAGTGCAACATATCTTCATTACAATTTTCTCAATATTCTCGACATATACAATCAATAACCTTCATCCATGACACTAATGAAAAAAATCAATCAGTTGATAACCAATTGACCAGTTGACATCAATGACAACACCTTCAATCTTTCCATTCTGGCAACATAAACTACCTCACGTTCAGTGATCTTCTTACACACTCAAGAAAACTCGCTCTGATACCACTTGATGAGGGTAAATCGCTCGAAACCTACACAAAACACAACAATAGATACCAATATAGAAGATGCGAGACAAAAAAATAACCCACTTTCAATTATTTTCAGAAAATTAAATTATAGATTTAGAACTTACAATGTTATAGCCTCATGGGCTTGATTCGTTACAACAAAATCAACTTTGAAAGAAAATCTATTATTCAAAGCCACAATCTGCACTAAGGGAGCCACCTCCTACAACCTCCACTTAACCCTTTTCATTTTACCCAGTAACCACCATAGAATGTTTTAGAAAATGTAACTTTCCCTCTTTTTTTGGCGCTAAAAGTCTCGCCGATTGATTTCTTGCCTTGGAAGATATTTTAATGAAAATCACTTTTTAGTGGGGCAGCTTCATGGGGCCATAACTTTTGATTTGGGTGTCCGATTTGCTATTATAATATATCGTTGGAAAGCTCTCAAAAAGATCTACAATGTCTAAAACCATCAGAAATCTTTTTTTCCACTTTTCGAGCTATTTTGGGGCCTCTAAGATTTTCAAATTTGAATTTGAAGCTACATTGAAAAAATTTCTCAGGATGGAAACTTTAATATCTGCCAAATCGTATAGGGTATCGAGACGATTCTTTTGTGACCAAAATATTTTTCAATCTTGCTCCTTGGGGTAAATTTTTAGGTCCATACAAGCCCATTTAGGCCAACTTACTAAAAATAGTAAGTGACCATTTTTCACCTTTTTTTGACTTCTGACTGTCTTACACCCCTTAAGTGCCATCATGGGACTCAAAACAACTAAAGAAAATAAGAAAATATATATTTTTTAGGTGATGCAAGATTGCCCATTCCCCACTAGATGCTCCTACATCATAAAAATATCAAACAACATGACAATGAAGAAAACATTTGCATGCAATCAAGAACAAATGACACAATTTATGGCGGTATGATTACATTAGAAACCATGGTATATAAAGAAAGAACGATGAGAAAAAAAGGTTACCAACAATACATCTTTAGATACACATTTTTTATATCCCATGTCATAGCAATAGAACATCTAATGACTCATCTCAAAAGCAAGTACATGAATAGAAAACAATAAGAATAGCACCATTTTTTTTATCTATAATCCAATCTCGAATTCTTAATTTCAAACTTTTATCATAACATAACATCAAATAAACATCATTCCAAGATACAAAACCTAATCCCTCCTATTTCAATTTAAACACAATCATTTATTATTTCAATTAATTACATCATTCTATATATATATATATAACTAACTTGGTGTCTTCCAATAACCTAGCAAAACGTATTAAACATTATAAATTTGGTGAAATAAGATTCAATTGATTTTAGTCATGCCTTATGGAGGACCGCGTAAATAATGTAAGGCTTGTACGAGAAAAAATTCATTGTTTATAAGAAGCGTGTGAAATTAAAATTAATAAGCATATAATGAGCAATATGATTATTACTTTATATTGCCGATTTGTCTTTTATTGCAAATGGATTATGTGCTGTATACACTCAATTCAATTCAATTACCTATGTGATATAATTTGGGAGGAGATCATAAATAAAGCACACTTTTTTTTATTTCATGTATAGAGAAAATTCAAATAAATATTTAAACATATGGGATTTTATTAATTCTTCACCCCTTTTTTATTGTATATAAGGCAAGAAGGTGAAAAGTGTATTGTTGCTTTCAAAGAATTTTTTTAAAGGTTTTAAAATGTTTTTGTATATTTGTTTAGGATTTTGAGTGTTTTTGAATTAGCGATAATATTGATTATGATATTTTAAAAATCTATTGTTGGTAAAGTGTATAACAGTGGGCGACACAAAAAGTACTATTAGGATTTAGTAGGGTTGTTGACTTTTCCTAACTCTCTGTAGTTTATACATAGAAGAGTTTCAGTAAATCAATTCAATTTGTTTGAGTGCAAATGATTGCTTATTCTACAAAGTTTGTGTTGTTATTCTTTTATTTGTCATTTTTTGATGAATAAGTCATGTTTAACTTTTTAACTAACTGAAAAGATAATAGTACAACATTCACAAAAAAGACGAGTGGTAGAAAGACACATAATATGATGTCATTTTATATGAATAAGTCATATTTATCTGTTTAACTAGCTAAGAAGATAATATGACAACATTTACAAAAAAAGACAGGTGGTAGAAAGGCACATTTACAAATAGAAGAATAATAACACAAACTTTGTACAATCAGCAATCATTTGTATGCCAGCAACTTGAATTGATTTATTGAAGCTCATCTATGTATAAACCAAAAGAGTAGGGGAAAGTGAATAACCCTATTGAACCCTAATGGTGCTTCAAACCTTGTTTTTCTCACCCACTTTTGTGCACTTTACCAACAATATATTTTTTAAATATCATATTGATGTCTCACTCAAAGGAAGGTCTCCAAAGATAGCTATATATCTTAGAATCATTTTGCCACACACATGGTCTTTAGGTAAATATTGAGAAAACAAAAGGTATAGTTTTCAACACTTCAAAGTGTACTTCCAAATAAGTTTTCCTCACATTAGTCTCATCATATATAAATCTAGGAGTCCTTTTTTCAAGGTCACACTCCAATTTGTTGTCAATTGTTCAATCAAGAGTAAGCAAAGGGTATGTTTCCTTGACCACTCTTGAGAAACAAAGATTTTCGATTTAGTTTGAGGATAGCCAAACTAAGATTCATTTTTCAGTAACTTTCACAACAACTCTTCTATATGGGGCCAGAAGTTGGGGGCCTTGTCTTAAGAATGCTAACTAAAATTAAATTGAAAGAGTGCTCATTTCCATGTTATGCAAGCATATTCATGCTAAAATATGTGTTCCTCAATATATTACTATTACTAAATTCAATAATAGCCCACTCATTACCATTGTGAGCTTTCAATGGTAACTATAATACATAGGATTTTAAGGATGGCCAATGCTTTGATTGATTTCTTCAAACTCCTATACCAAGCATTCAAATCCTTTATGCAACTAGTATAATGAGTGATCTGCTATGGTTGGTAAACAAAATCTCCTACTCTAACATTCCTTTTAGGCATTGACATGGACAAACTTCCTTCACATAATTTTTCAATTGATGCATTGAATATTTTTGCAATATAGATAAATAAGGGTATCAAATATTAGATATATAGAACATACCTATAGTTGAAATGGTTAGTGTTGGTATGTGGCGACTGATCATGCTATACTGTATAGCCCATGGTATACTGTACACCCCGGCCCCTTGTCCTTGAGAAAAATTTTCTTCCTACTTTTTCACGTGATCACCGAAAAAGGGAAAAATCAATGAAAAAGGAAAAATCCGATTTTGTAGAACCCTAAAATCTAGAAGCTTCTAAGCTTGTTAAAAAGGGGTTCAGATGGGTATTACAGGATGATGAAAAATGCGATTATTCGCAAGATTGTAATAAGTTTTTACTGGATAATAAAAGTATTGGATGGCTGCGGTTTGGTGGATGTATCCCAGATTGGGTGAACCACGTTAAATTCTCTGTGTTATTATTTATTCTGTGTGTGTTTTAGTTTCTCTATTTTGTTTATTAAATCTACATTTAATTGTTAGATATCTGCCATCTCTAACCCTAACAGTTAGATCCTTTGGAAGATCTTTCCTTGAAACTTTATATCTACTACAATACATATCTTCACTAAGGATGGGATAATTCAACCTCAAGTTACACTAAGTTTCCTTAGTTTGAAGGTTCCTTTGGTACACTTTTGAGAGTTCACACACCTTTAAAATAAACATGGATCACCATATTCCATTGGTGCATCATATTTTTTAGACTTGTTGGATGGAGCCTAAAACTAATGATCATTTTCATTTTAAATTGCCTCATTACTGTGATATTAGGGGTGCTTATTCTACCTCTTAAAAGGCTCATATAACTCTCTCCATAGATTTATGCCTTTTTACTCTCTTTTGGGTTTGGTCAAGTTGTTCTCGCATTCCTTGAATCTTATTCTCATTATATTTTTACTATTACATGAGCCAATTTTAGTGTGTTGTGGATATTAATATCATAATCTTGTTTTCTTATTGACTCTTGATGTTTCCATCCAAAAACTTGTCCCCTCTTTAACCTTATTTTTTAAATATTTTTTGATAAATATATTTCATTAATTTAATTACAAAAGATTCACCCTTAGGGATCAATCTTGCTAACAACAAAGATGCTAGTAATAGGTACCATAAAACACAAGACAAGGGGAACTTAGATATCTTATTCTCCCTCATCATCAAGGTTTACAAATACTAGAATAATATCATTGTGACCTTGATTATTCTTCAGGCACATCAAATGATGAACATGTCTTTCAAGGATTCTAAATTCATCAACAAGAATACACATCTCTATTGAATAATCTCCAAATACCCTATGTTAGTGTATGCAATAAAAAATTGAAACCATAAAATAAGAATAAAAGATAAAATTAAAATCTTATTTTTAAATGTAACCTCAAACCTTAAATTGATGTGGATGCTCAATTCAATAGCATAACATTAATTATATTTTAATAATGAAAAAGATAATTTATTTTTTTTAGCTCGATTTATGATTATGAATGATGAATTTATAGATTTTCAAAATATTGGATGAATGGTGTAGATTTGATCAAGGAACAAGAAATAACTTGACTAGTTGTAGAATTAACTACAATTGATAAGGGAAATTTCTATTTTAAACTCATGAGAAGATAAATAAAATTTATTAATTTATTAAATCAAAAAATCAATGAGGAAGCTATTGATTTGAAGAGTGAGTTAACTTGTGAGAAGATAATAATGAAGTATTTAATTTATTTAATGAATGCTTCAATAAGGAAGTTGCTAAATTGTTTAATGAGTTAACTTGTGAGAAGATAATTATGGATTCATTAATTTATTAAAAATGGATAATTAGCTCATGCTAATTAAATAATAAATATTATTCAACTAAATATTAAATAATGAATAATTAGCTCATCTTAATTAAATAATAAAATACTATCTAATTAGATGGTTAATAATAGATCTAATTATCTTATATCAATTCCATAATACAATATTATTGAATTAAATTATTAATAATAGATAATGATAATAATAATAATGTGAATAATTAATGTTAATAGGATGTTATGGCATAAAATTGCACCCTAGTGCAATTTCCCATAACACCACCCTTACTTTAGCCTTATAAATTGATAATGCTAAATCTTGTAGCCCTAAGCTTTCATTCTCGTCTGTACCTTGTCATTTTTTGTCGATGGGGGGATTTTGACTAGGGCACTTCCACACCATGCAGATGTCTATGTGCCACATGAACCTCCTTGAAAAATTCTTGGGTTAGTGGACATTGGGATGTTACATTTCCTGTCACCTACAAGTGTAACGCCCCCTACGACTGCAAACCCATCTAAAAATGACTCTTTTTCCTCCAAACCTCCATTTTTGAACCTACACTCTCATTCCATTCAACTCTAATCATATTCTATTCACTTCACTCTCATTCTTCCACTTCATTCTTGCTCACTCTTCTCTTCTTAGCACTTCCATTCTCTCTACACCATTATTCTTGCAGGTTCAAGCTCTACATCACTCTTGCACAACCGTCTTGCATCCTTGGATCTCTCACTCTTCCTCTCAGCTTCTCGAAGCTTGTAGTAGGGAGGGTAATCTTTATCTCACAGCATTATCAACTTTATAGTTAGCATATTGTTGTCTCTGAATTTCTATATGTATCTTGTTTATTACTTTCTTTATCATCATTTGTACATTATGGTCTATCTAGTTATTTGTGGAGATGGAAACACCAAAGCAAGGGTTTGACTAAGAAAATCCCCAAAAAGCAACCCCAATATTTTTTTGTTTCTATGTGTGTAGGTTTTTATTCATGATGAGCTTGTGAGAGGCTAGACTTACCATAAGTTGGTTATCTCTTCCTTTTTCTCGTCATTTCTATTGGAAACATGAGTATGATGATGTTTGGATGTGTATGGTATTTTCATTAATGTCAACCCATTATAGAAATGTAGAAGTGTTGGTACAAAGAAGACCAAATGGTGTGGATAATTGGCTAAGTCCCAAAGTGCAATTTCAGTGCAAAAGTGAACCAATTTTGTGTTCCATATTTCTCTGCTATGCAATATCTTGTCATGTGGTTTTAAGGTGTTGATGATGTGTATTGAAGGTGTTCAAATCCAAAGTTTTAAGGTTTTATGTCTTCTGTAGTTGAAGATAATTTTGATAGAGTATCGGTCTTTATAATGACAATGTTATTGGTATCAGAGTGCATATTGGAATGCTCCGCATTCCACCATGGATGAATATTATGATATGTGGTTTTGAGGAAGTGTTTATAGATTTCAAAAGTATATTTTCTCTAAGTGACAAGTGTTTTGGTGGTCTGTGTGTCGATTTGTGAATGAATAGTTGGTTCATTCAGTTATTGCTTCACCAGTCTTGCTATGTGGTGTCGACCTAAGGATTTTGGGATTGTACAAAGTTGAAGTATGTAAGGAGAAAATTTATAGGAATAATTATAGGTCATGTTGACCTATTTTGGATCTCTTTCCAAGGTGTGTGTTAAATTTCTAAGCTGATAGGTTATGTGGTACACAGTTCATGCAATTAGGTTGACCTAATTGATGTTTTGATTGGTTGCAATATATAGGATAGGTTGACTCATTGTACAATGTGATGAGAGGAGTATGTGTGTGTGTGTAGAATTTTTATCTGATGTAGTGTGAAGTGCAAAAGATATAGTGGTGAAGTATTAAGTGTGTTAAGTTAGTTTTTAGATATTAATTAGAACCGTATCCTTGGTATGTTGTAGATGCATTGTTAGCAATTCATTTTGGAAATGAGCCACCCTTTCCTCTATCTTTTTCTATTATGGGTAGTGAGCCCTTTTCAGTGATCTATTCTTTATTTTTAAATAGCTAGTCCAACATTTTGTAATCTCCATTCTAACTAGTTATAATATTGTAAGCTAATCCTCATTGTGGTTTTTCCCTTTCAAGGGTTTTCCACGTAAATCTAGTGTTCTTGTGTTCCTTGATGTGATGCATGCTTTATATGTTTCTTCCTATTACTACAAGTTTAATGTGATGCATTGAATTGATGTTTAAATTGATAAGGTTAATGAATTTTAGTGAATACTAATTCACCCCCCTTTCAGTATTCTAGGTATTCAACAATTGGTATTAGAGCTTGGTTCCTTCTATTGGTTTGATTGCTAAGGTAGATCTTGGAGGTTGAACACATGGCTACAAGGAAGTGTCCTATCCCTCTAGAAGAGATTATCCATGAAGGTTTTACTGAAGAAGACTGTGAAGTTGATATGGAAGGAGAACTCAAATTAGCTCTTGATGATCTAGATAAAGCAAAATATGAAAACATAGAATTGAAAGAAAATATTAAGGATGCAGATAAATGTATCAAAAAGTTGAGGGAACAACTTAATAAAGCTAAAGAAATATTCAAGGAAACAAATGAGAAAATAAAGGAATCAAATGAGACAATCACCAGTCTAAAAGTGCAAGTTGAAGAAGGAAACAAAGTTGAAGACTACTTGAATTCCAAATTGAAAGATAAATTTGAAGAATGTTCAAAACTTGAACAAGACATTGTGACTTTTAGATTACATCTGGAGAAAGCAAAGATTCAAGAAGACAAATTCAAGAATGTTGGAAACACAAGGGAAGACAACTGAGAGGGGGGGGGAATCAATTGTCATAGAAATTATACTTATTAAACTTATTCTTAGATCTGATAAATAAACATGAAAGAATAAACCATCATCACATCAAAAACGCACATAACACCAATATTTTTTACGTGAAAACTGTTAGGGGTAAAACCATGGTGGAGGTCAATCCACAATATTATACTCTGTTAAAAGTATAAAAGAATTGTAAATGGGGAATGCACATGCATTTAGACACACTTCCTAGAGCTCACTACTCAAATACAAAAGGCTTACTGCCCAAAGGAAGACTCATTGTCTTATAGAAACATTCAAATTACATCTGGAAGATTTTGAACTGATAAAATAGCATTTGCTAATGCATGATTACAGTTCTGGTTAAGCACATAAACATCTGCCACTCTTCTTCGCACTTTACTTCGCTTTGAAAGATCGAATATTATTCGCACATAGCACTTGCACACTTCGCACACCACTGCACCATTGCATTCAAATGGTATAAACAATCGATCATATATATATATATATATATATATATATATATATATATATATATATATATATCTGCAACTAGAGATTAAAACAACTACATGTTGGCTTTAACAAAATATAAAATGAGTACTAACTATCGGCCCAAATCATAAACAATTATCAATGTTCACCAACCAATGTTGGCCAAAACATAGTGAGGACCCAAAACAACATCCTTGAACACAAAACACCTTAAACAATTATGCCTTGAAGATCCACAACACGCTAAAATCACCCTGTTGACCATGATCATGAAAACATGAACACACAAAAGAAAATCACCAACCACGAGCACAATAATCAATGTGGATCAACAAAATAGATAGAGAACGATCTAGAAACATCCACAAGCATCATGAATCACCACATAAGCATCAGCAACAAATCAAATTACTAGAATCACATTATCTTCTTTTAGGAGCACCAATTGAAGCAACAAAACAAATGTCAAAACATAGATACTCATAACTCAATCAAATATTCATGTGAACCTCTAAATCTTCACGTGGATAAACTAGATGTACTCGAAACAAACCCTTTAATCCACAACCTCTTATCATCAATATACTGAGATAACCATCAACATGGTGACAATACTGAACTTCACTACATCACTAACAACCTGCAACTTATTTTATTACAATTTTCTCAATATCCTCGACATATACAACCTTAATGCCAATAGTTCTGACATCAATGACAACCACATATCAGCAATATCCAACAAAGAAGATCTCCACCTTGCTTGATGAAATGATTACAAATCAAATGGATTCTAAGGACAAAGAAGAATTAGGGTTTGAAAAAGGAGAAAGTTCAAAGGAGAATCAGACTTCAAACAATGATGAAAAGAAGAATGATAAAAGAGCAATGTCAAACATGTTTGGAACCAGAAGAAGGATGTCAAAAGACCTCCTATGAGACAGCCGACAACACAAAGGTATTCATCTTTTAATGGTTACTGTTATTCTTGCAATAAGTTTGGACATACAGCAGTAGAATGTAGAAGCAGAATGAGTCAAAATGTTCAATACTTTCCCAATCAGTGTTTTACATGCATTACATTTGGCAATAAAGCTAGTGAATACAAAAGTCAGATGATGAATGGTTACAATAATGGTATGATGTTTCAATCATTCAATGGTTAATTTTACACATGCAATGGATTTTGGCATAAGGCTTTTGAATGCAAATCTAAAATGGTAAGAAGTAAGTCTACTCATAAAAAATGTGTCATAGGTCACAAATGCAATAAGTCAAGATACATAGCTAAGTTTTGCAAAAGAAAGAATGTGAAAACCTCTATTTCACAAAAGAAGACTAATCTGGTAAAGAAGGTTGATCTGGTTGAGATGAAGGAAATGAAAAAGACATGGAATAAAAAGGAAGAGAGTGAAGTGAAGAGAAAGTTTGTGCTAGCCTCTAGTGCAGATGTTTCCTCTAGAAACTAGATAAAGAGCATTGGCTCAAGGGGAGTTTTAACAAGAAATATTCAATGCTCCCACCAAATATTTGGTATTGATACCTTCAACATATTGATACATGTGTAGATTGACATGGTTGATCTATTGGTAGTATCTCTAGTATGAAATATCTTATTGCAAAGATTTGTGGAGTGATTGAAGGTGCCTGCGATTGCATAGTGAAAGTATGCCAACTTTTTGACATGACTTCATTAGCTACAATCAATAATTTTTAGGTCACTGGAAAATAACTTTATATAATTTTTCATATATTAAATTCAATTGCAACTAAGCAATTAAAGTGGAGAGAAGATCAAAGGCAAATTGAAGCAATTATGAAGTGGTGTTTGAAACCCTGTCAATGAACTCCAAAGGTGTTTATCAGTTTTTCTTGCAAATACTAGCTCTGTGAAGACTCGAGATGTTTACTCCTTAATTTATTCATATTTTAGAGTGACCAAGACCTAAATTTAAGAAGCACCCTTTCAAATCTATGGAATCAGATCCTCAAGGTAGATTTTTTAGGGTTCCATACAGTGTAATGCACACAAAGGATGTGTGTATCTATATTTATACTAAAATGGAAGAGTATGATCATATGAAGATGGAGGAATACATGGTGAATGAGTTGATTGGAGATGATTTTAAACTAAAACTCAAATATGAGAGCTTAATGGAGAAGAAATTAGATATATGGAATAACTTTCCCAATTTATGTTATGAGAATGAGTGGGTTAAATATGTGTTGAGTTGAATTCATGATAAATCCATGTGGTTGGACATGCCACACATGATAAACAAGGAATATATTAGGTTTGTTACAGGGTTGTTCTCAAATGGACCAATTTCAGTAATGAAGGCTGTGAAAAATGATGTGGTAATGAAGCTCACTAGAACAGAGTTTGATAAACAAGCCCTAATGGGATGATAAACAAGGAATATATTAGGTTTTTTATAGGGTTGTGCTCAAATGGACCAATTTTAGTAATGAAGGTATGAAAAATGAAGTGGTAATGAAGCTCACTAGAGTGGAGTTTGATAAACAAGCCATAACGGTGAATGATATAGATGAGCTAGTAGTGAAGTATGCGTCTATGATGATTCGATACAAAATTTACTATACAAACATAGAGAACTTTGTGTCGGTCATCGCAATCCACACAACTCACCAGATGGTGAAGAAAGGTGAAGAAATGATTTGTGTGAACTCCTGAAATAATAGTTGATGGAGAACCTACAAAAGACCAAGGAATCATAGTACCCCTTCCGATATGATACCCTAGTTATCTATTTTCTATTTTACTTTCTTAGAGAAGCTCTTGGAGTAAAGAACATTGTATGGCTAGATAACATTCCAGTTGCTACTTAAATAAGAGATCATTTGAGAAGGTTAGGAAACCTAGAAACCTAGAATTATATGTTGTGGGTTTTCTTTAAGAAATTTCAAGGTAGGATGCAAGAAAGGTGCAAAATTCTAGCAAGTGTAGTTGAAAAGTATAAAAATGATATAACCTTCATGGTTAGCAAAGATCACTGCATTATGGAAGCAGTTGAACCTAAGATAGTTTGGGTTTTGGAGCTTGGATATGAGGTAAATCAAGCAGAGCTTGCCAGTTTTGTAGAAGTTGTGTTGAGAAAACCAAGAGATCCATCTCTAGATAGATTTGGTGCATATGCAAAGAAATCCATTTAGGTGAATTTGGAAAAGAACAAGAAATATATTGAGAAGATGAAAGCTCAATTGGAGGAGATAGTAAACACTCCTAAGGGTTATGCAGAGAAATCAAAAGTTGCTAATCTTGCTATGTGGTACACCAAGTACAATAGGGTTAGTTAATACCTTTTCCCCCTGTCCTAATGTTCCTAAGTCATTTGGAACAAAGCCTGTAGGAAGTTCAAAGAATAAAGAAACATATGGCCCCTCTATGCAACAAATGCCTCCTAAGAGGAGAAGAAAAGAAAATGCCACCATAGAGAGATAAATTAGTTGTGAGGATGAGGAAGATATAGAAGAAGGACCACATTTGATCCAGAAGAACTCTCAAGCCACTATGGAAGAGACAAGTGCAAAGAGAACAAAAGTGGATATAGTTGACACTAAAAGTGAAGAAGAAGTAGAGAAAGAAAAGAAAGGTTTTGTTTTTTAGAGAAGAGAAAAGAGTTCAGCAGAAGGAGAAAAATCCCCTAAAGGAAAGGGAAAGAAGAGAGAAAAGGCCCCTCTGGCAAGGGAACATAGTCCCTTAAAATTTGAAGCACCGTTTAGTAGTATCTCAGAATTTGGTCTTTTAGAAGAGATAACTAAAATGTATCTTGATGCTAATGATGAGGACAAGGCAAGAATTGAAGAAGCTATAGTCAAGTACATGGTAACATTTGGCACTAGCATAGATAGGATTGAATATCAATTGCCTAATGATCTAAAAAATGTGTTAATTGCAAGAAGACAAGAAGCTATCAATGAAGATGAAAAGTTGAGGACTTTTTCCTTGGAGAAGATTGGTTCTTCTCTAACACATGATGATAGACGCAAGTTGTCTAAATTATACAACAAAAGATTCAAAACAAAGCAAAGATTCAATACTCTAATAAGCAAAGACAAGGAAGGTATTGAAAGACTAAAGAATGAGACTCTTCAATGTTGTGGAACTTGCTAAAGAGTTGGGAATGTCTTCAGATAGTGAAAATAAAATTCAACATAACACATCTATCCTGGAAAGCAATGAACTTGATATTGAATAACATGAGCATGTACCTAAGCATGAGGATGGTCAAGAAGACATGGTAATAGATGATACCCCTCTGGATGCAAAGAATGTTGTTGAAGAAGAAAATAAAGATGATAAACATAGTGCCCCGGAGAAATATGGAGCTCAATATGATTAGAATTTCCCCCCTCTAGATATGAAGAAATATGTTGAGAAGAGAGAAGACAAACAAGAAGTCCCAGAGAAGATAGATGCATAAAAAGAAGAAAACTTGCCTCCTCCAGATAGTGAGAAGTCTGTAAAAGAAGAAAATAATGTTGAAGAATGTGGAGATAAGGAGAAGAACGAGAAGAAGGAAGGAGAAAGTGTTAAAGCTATTGGTGAATCATCTGGAGCTTCTAGAGATTCTTTGAAATATTTGTTGGATATGTAGCTACAATTTTAACTAGAGGCTTCGACACAACTCCTATAGATTCCAATGCAACAACAATAGGTGGATATGGATAAGATTTCTCTCCTGCATAAGTTACAGCTTGGTGATGCTTTCCATGCCTTCATAAGAAAGGAAATACTTCAAACACACCAAAAGAGCACAAAAATGGTAGAAGCAGTAAAGGTGTTGTAGGACAACATTCCTGGAGCAACTATTGATAATTCCCTATCTGGTGTACAAAATTTGAAGTTGTTAGATTCCTTTAAGGAATATTCTACTGGTTTAGAAGAAATTTTGGAGAAGGAAATGAAAAATAAGGTCAATGACAAGAGATTGACAAATATTTTTGATAAATGCAATGTAGCACATAGCATATTACAAGGTAACTTGAAGGAAGTGCAAAAATTCTTCGAAGAAGCTAAAGTAATGTTTCAGTTTTTCTTGAAATGGCCTACTTCCATAAGGAGCATAAAAGATCAAATGGAATCAATTGAGTCACAAATTGCTCAAGTCTTTGGTGCATATGATCTGGAAAATGATGCAGATAGTGCAACAAGAGCAACAATTGAAAATCTACATGGTCAGCTCTTCCTACTGCCTGAACAAAAAGAGATCATAATGCAATACAATTAGATTAAAGATTTGGTAAGTGAAAGACTTACATCTGTAGTTGGAGTTTTAGCTAGTGTAGAGAAGGTGACACAAAAGGATCTAGTGCCTAGTTCTTTAAAAGAAGGAGAAGACCTACATGTGCAATATGAAATTCAAAATTCCTTGCTTTCCTTCGCTAAGAATTGGGAGGTAGCTAAGAGAGACTGGGAGGCACTCCTTTCCAAACTAAAGAGGATATTCAAATACTTGAAGGGAACTCTAGAACATCAATGAAAAAACCAATTGCACATACTTTCAACACATGTGAGGTAAGTGTCGATGATCTTGGAAAGATCAAGGACAATGTCAAAATATCCATGAAGGATTAAAAAAAGTTCTCCTCATAAGTAGAGGTTGTTGAATCTATCAAAATGTGTTACAAGAGAACTAGATCACCGCTAATCACTTGAACATGAACAAAGATAGGAACATAAGAAGATGGTTCTTCTTCTATGAGGAGAATAGATGCATAATGGTATGGAAGTGGCGCAAAAGGTGGCTTTAATTTTTTCTTTCGATAAGGTGGAGTTGGGAAGCGCTCAAATTTTATTTTAGGAGGTAGGTAGGGGATGCTAATTTTGATAGTAGTGGGATGGAGGAAATCTAGAAAAAAATGGTGGTAGGTATGTTAGAATGGTACAAGAGAGGCTAATGTTCCATTGAAAATTAGATATTTTTGGCATATCTAGCAACACAAAGAAAGGATAGATGTTTGGGAGGTATGAAATGAGAGGAGGGTCCATCAAAGGAGCCAAGATGATCTACAACCTGTTGGAGTGAGACTCATCAAGATTGTGATGAGGGACATAAGGTGCTATAGGAGAAACATGTAGATGTAGAGAAGGAGAAGAAGAAATGGCTAAATTTGGAGGCGGTTGTGTTGGAGGAGGATGCTCAATGGTGAGCATCTCCATAGTAGTGTGTTCACAAGACAATGTATGTCAAAAACACTTGTGTTCACATGCAATCTAGTTTCATTGATGGTGTGGCCTAGGTGTAGTTGTAGGATGGGGAATAAGATCACTTTTCTCCAATTATGGAGTTATCCTCATTATCGGAAAAGGAGGAGCAATCTTGTCAGGCAAAGTTCAAGAGGCTTTGGGTGAATGCAAGGGAACCTATTGCATTAATTTCTTTCCTTGTGTAGACATCTAAAAATTATCATTAGGCTTGTGAGTTAATTAAATCCCCTTCATCATCCTTGATAATTAAATAATCTTAATTATTTAATTATTATCTAATAATTATTATCTAATGTTGCAAAGTCCTCTATTAATTAAGTAATCTCAATTATTTAATTAATTTATTTTATCCTTCTATCTTTTCTTTTGATTAATTAAATAAATTATTATTTATTTAATCACACCACTAATATCTTTGACCTCTATAATTAAATAATTTTGTATTTATTTTATTATCTATCATTTTTTACTATAATCAAATAATTATGACAATTATTTAATTATTCATTTTAGCCTCTTCTGACACAAATTAATTAAATGACTTGCCTTTTCACTCACTTTTTCAAATTAAATTTCTATTTAATCAAAAAGTGAACTCGCTTTTTTCTCTTGAAATGAGATAATGTTTCCATTATTTCAAAATGCAATTTCCCTCTTCAAACTACTTGATTTTGCCAGAAAATCATTGAGTTTCCTCTTCTCTTTCACTTTCGATCTTATCTGATCTCATCTCAATTAATTATAGCCATTGATTGAAATAAAAATATTCTAATCACGACCATCTACTTTCCATCCGTCTCTCTATAAATACCGTTGTCATTTATCATTTTGATCATCTAGAATTTGCATACTGTGGTGCAAGTGAGATTGAAACTTTGATATTTGTCTTTGTCATAGTCTAGCTAAGTGCATAAATAATTATAATTATGAGGGAATTGATTATTTGGTAGAAAAATGGAGAAGTACAATGGACGTAAATCAATGGTGGTGTGAAGAATTTTGGTAATATTGTTCCATGCTTTTTGTCTTTATGCTTATTTGTGCTTCATTGTTTATTGGGGTTTTGATTTATATGATTTATTGCTTAACCTTGGTGATTTTAGCCCTGATACACCTTATTTTTTCATAGAGGAAGTTTTATCAACACAAGGTACCATTAGAAGGTGGGGTGTTGGCAGTGCATGTAATAATTCATGTATTGTGAGCTTCTTTCCCTTTCCTACCAAAGGGGTAGGTCTAGGAATGGTAGAAGCTATAAGAGGGAAAAAACTTGTGGAGAAGATCTCAACAACATGGGTGTCTTTCCTTGGTTCGTTGTACTTGTTGCAAGTATGAGTAGTTGGTGTTATCATTGATTTCAACAAGCTTATGTTTGTGTTATCATTAATGTCAATTGGTGATGCTTTGATTAGTTGCATTATGTTGTCATTAGTGTCAACCTTTAGTGTTTCTTTGATAAACTTCTATGGATGTATAATTGAGTTACATAGTCAGTTTAGAAGTGATGAGGAAGTGTTGAAGATGATGAATATTTGTCTATGGTACTTGGTTTCCAAGTGCTTTTGAGAAAATTTGAATAAAACATGAAACAGTGTGTTGTAGAGGTGTTTTGGTAAACAAAATGGTGTTCTGGTTTTGCTCTGCATTTCTTCCATGTTGAATAGCTGCTTGTATGGTTTGGATATGTTGATCAAAGGTGTTTAGAGGTGTTGCATCTAGAATTTGGTGTGTTGGATCGTTGTACAGAGGGAGTTGTGCTCACTTGTGTGTGAACTGTACATTACAGATGTGTATGGGAGAAATGATTTTTCTCCGCATTACTCCCCAGAGTGGTTTCGGGTCTTGTGGATCTGGAAGAGTGTTGATAGTGTTTGTATCTTTCTGTAGTTGATTTTTTTTGAGGTCTTATTCTTTGGAAGTTGATTTATTGAGTTACAATGTATGGAAAAATTATCTGAGTGTACTGGGTGTGTACATTCTTCAGGTGAAACTTGTTATGAAGGAATTCGTTGGATTTTAGGGTGTTTGTGGAATATTTTAGATTATGTTCAAGTGAAATTTGTTGTCTATGAGTTATTTTTGGATAAAAGGAAGCGTGTACATAATTTTTTAATGGTTTTAACATGGGTTCAACTGACCTTGGGTGTTTACACTAATTACATAGTTGTTTTGGTGTTTGTGGAAGCGTGGTGTGGCATGTATGAGTGGATTTAGGTCTGAGTTAAGGTGTGTTATGGTCCACCTTCATTCCTTTCTACTGAGGGAATTTTTTGGTGCTAACCTAATTTGAATTTACATGATTGAGGTGCATAGCCAATCTTGGAGAATGTTTTCAAGGTTGAAGATGGTATAAATATGTGTTGAGTTGTTAAGGGATGATAAGATAGATGTGTGTGATGTGAATGGTGTGAATTATAGAGCTGTGAGGTGAAAATTTGTGTAGTGTAGTGTGAGATTTCATGTGTTAGATTACTTCTATGTTGAATATTTTCTTGAAGATATGCTTGAAGATCTAGATCAAAGGAAGCATGTACTTAAATGTTAATGGTGTTTACATAGGTTTGGTCAACCTTCAGTGTTTACACTAATTGTGGATTTTCTTTGGTGATTATGGAAGTGTGGCATGATGTGTATGAATGTATTTAGGTCTAAGTTAAGGTGTGGTGTTGTCTGCCTCCATTCCTTTCCACCACGGGAATGTTTTGGTGTCGACCTAGTTTTAATTTGCACAGTTGAGGTGCATAGCTAACCTTGGAGAATGTTTTCAAGGTTGAATAAGGTATAAATAAGTGGTGTGTTGATGGAGGTTGTGTGTGGAATGTGTGTGATGCAAATTGTAGAGTTGTGAAGTGCGAATTTGTGGAATGCAATGATAACTTTAATGAGTTAGACTACTAGAAGCAGTGAGCAGAAGGTGTCTACAATCTTCAGAAGGACTATGAATGTGTTATTGATGTTGTGGTGGGATTTTTTGTTGTATTGAGATGGATTTCTCACTATAACATCCTTATTTCTTCTTTTCCATAATCTAGCAGTGAGCCCTTCTTTCTTCTGGGTAGTGAACCTATTATATTCATTGTTGCAATTACTTGATATTGTGAGCTAATCCTCACTATGGTTTTTACCTTCTTGGGTTTTCCACATAAATCTAGTGTTCTATTGTGCATAGTGTTGATGTGTTTCAATTTTTGTTATTTGCTTTCATGCTTAATTAGTTTAGTTGATTAAGGGTTAATTAAGTTGTTGTGAATCTAAATTTTTATGAGGGTTTTGAGGTTTTAATGTACAAATGATTCATCTCCCTCTCAGTTGTCTTGTGCATTCAACAATTGGGATCAAATTGAGGTTCCTTGGAAGAAAGCTTAACCGCTTGAGATGACACACAAGAGGGATGCTCCTTTGTTTGATGGATTAGACTATGGTTTTTGGAAGATAAGGATGGAAGGTTTCTTGGTATCTCTTATATTTGGAGTTTGGAAGTCTATTGAGATTGGATATACTATGTCGACTAGAGGTCTAAAAATTGATGATGAGATCAAGGTCTATGAGAATAATGGTAAAGCAAGGTTTTCCCTTTTAACTGGTTTTTCTAACACTGAACTTGTGAAAGTTATGAGTATGAGACCTACTAGAGATATCTGGACAAAGTTGGAAAATACTTATGAAGGATATGATAAGGTCAAGAAAGCTAAGATGCAGAATCTAAAGATCACATTTGAGAACCTGTAGATGTCTGAAGATGAAAACATTACAAGCTATATGCAGAAGGTGGACAAAGTTGTCAATTCTATAAGAGGTCTTGGTGGAAATCTTGACGAAGGAGAAGTGGCAAAGAATGTATTGAGAAATATTCCTAAATCTTATAGTCATAAAGTTTATGCTATTGAGGAAGTTCAAGATTTAAGAAAATATTCTAGAGATCAGTTGTATGGTGCTATATCAACTTTTGAATTGAGAGAATTTGGTCCAAGTAATGCAAAATTTGAGACTGCTTTTAAGGCTGGGAAATCAAAGAAGATTGAGAAATTAGATCAAGAGGATCTTAATGATGTTGAAGCAAAATTTGTGAGGAGAATGAAAATGGTTACTGGTAAATACAAAGGTAAGCTACCTTTCAAATGTTTCAGTTGTGGAAAGATGCGCCATTATGCTTCAAGATGCCAAAATAGAGCTTTGAATGAAAAGAATAAAGAAAACAAAGGCAAAACAATTAAGAAAAGTTATTATGTTAGATAAGTTGATAGTATATTTGATGATGAATCTGATTATGTAGATGATAAGGATAGTGAATGCTTATTCATAGCTATTAAATACAGAACTAATTCTACTAACTCTGAGAGATGTGTGAAGGAAAGTGATTTGGAAGGAGGTAATAACATTGAAGGAACTATGGTGACTGCTTTTCCTGCTAGAGAGGAGAACTACTAGATTATTGATAGTGGGTGCTCAAATCATATGATCAGTGACAAAATTAAGTTTATTAAACTTGAGAAATATGAAGGAGGTCTAGTTAAGTTTGGTGATGATACATCTACTAAGATATGTGGAAAAGGTTTAATTAGTTTTGATGGCAAGTATAATACAAATGATGTTCTTTATGTTAAGGGTTTGAGACATAACCTTTTGAGTGTTGGAAAAATATGTAGCAACAAGTATTATTGATGGGGTGTCAATGAATTTATCATCCACACAAGATGTGTCCACACAATATGGTTCAACATTTGTCTCAATATCATCCACAAGAGCCTGGCTATCCAAGGAAACATCACTTTTAGATGAAGATTCGATGCCTCTATACAACTATCAAATGATGTTCCAAGTAATGAAAGGGAACTCAGTGTGCTCTATGTGATGTAGAGTATCCTCAGAAATTGTAAGACATATTAGTCCATATGCAATGTCATTATTGTTAAACCATGCATTCTTCTAATCATAGTCACTTGGCTTGGGAATGAGTCCAAGGAGATAGGGCAATAGATCATTCTCAAAGAAATGATTTTTTATCCCTTGTTTCCAAGATAAATAGTTTTGTGAAGTTAAGTTGATAATAGAATGATGGAAATAATTTTTAAGAGACATGATTAAACCCCCCATAAATGAAACTTTAAATCCTAGTTTATGATTACAAAATTCCTATATAATCCCCCCAAGATTGATACAAACAAGTTACTTTAAGTGAGTGCAAAAAAGAGACACCAATACACTCCCACCCTTTTCACTAGTATCACCCTTGCTAAATATTACAAGGTTGGTACTTTATAATTTTGATACTTTATAATAATCCCACAATGGTCAAAATTAAAAATTTTGATACAAACTAAAATTGAGAAAAAATATAGAAAAATTAGCCCTATAGTTGTGTATTTCTCTTCAATACCTTTCCAATGCTGATTTGTTTCTAAAAAATGGAGCTCTTGGGTGAAAGTTATGGAATGTTGAAGAAATTTGCAACAAACAACTTCAACCTACAATCTATGAAAAAAAATGGAAATTTTTCTTTTCAATACCTATGTGGATGGAAAGTTCTCATCTCTAGTTTTTCAATGATATCTCATTTCCAAAAATGGAAACTGTGGTGAAAAGTTATGAATTTCTTAAAAATGGTTGAATTTAGCCTATAGTGACGACCTTCCTAGCAAAATAAAAAATTACCAAAAATCAAGTTCATCTTTAAAAATAGATAAAATTTATATGAAAATAGGGGTTTTTGGCCATCTGAGTGTAATGACAACATCCATTTGGCTATAAGTACTCCAATAAAAAGATATTCACCAAATTTGAGCTTCAAACCCTAGTATACAACTATATCATGTAGTGACCAAATTGAGTGAAACAAAAGCTAAATTTGACTTTCTTAGACATTCTAAACTCAATAGTGAGCTTAGATTTGCACTAGTATGCTCCAAAATGAACCTGCAATATAAAGCCATATAGAGAAAACCCCAAATTTGGCATTTCTATCAAGTTTGTTTATTCTCTAGGCCATCATATGATGCAAGAGAAGAGCATACTCAAATTTTATAGATCTCACATAAAAAGCTCAAACTCTCAATTAGGAATCTATGAACTTAGAATTCTAAAAAAAAAAGTATTGATACCATGTTAGAAATCTAAAATAGATTGATAACCCAAAGAACTTTATAAGAGAAATTCAAAGCTACATAAACTGGAAAAACATAAACAATGCAAACTAGCAACTTTGAGAGATATGTAATGTCATAATGGTAGAATTACACTAAGAGCTTCCAAGATGAAAAATACAACCTAGGTAGTGAGTTTATATAGAACTAAGGAGATGATAGAGGTGGAAAATCAACCAATAGTAATTGACCACAAATAACCACCAATAAATAAAATGATGAAAAAGGTAAATGCTCCACCTTTTAAGGGCAGGGACACCTCATCACCTTATCTCCTATTTATTAAATAGCAAACTCACTTGATTATCCTAAGCAAGCTTAATAAGTGTAGGAAAAACCTCGGACTAAGGGAAAATAAATAAATTAACCCACTAGGAAAATAAAAACCTACACCAACAATATGAAGCAATAATCAATTAAGTAGATGTTTGAATAATTATGAATAGTTCGCTTTGTAGTTGGCCAATATTCTGCATGAGTTTGCTAAGGACAAGGTCAGTGATATGCATGTAAGTAGTGGAGGTTTGTAGGCTTGTAGATGTGAAAGTAGCAAAGCCTAGAGGCTAGGAGGTGTCAAAGGTTCTTCCAAAAGACTTGGAAGAAAATCCAATAGGAGGAGGAGCTACCGTGACCATTGTTGTTGTCATCATCATGTGCATGGTAAGGA
This sequence comes from Sequoia sempervirens, assembly GCA_007258455.2. Lineage (NCBI taxonomy): Eukaryota > Viridiplantae > Streptophyta > Pinopsida > Cupressales > Cupressaceae > Sequoia > Sequoia sempervirens. Next base: position 8,750,716 of record VDFB02026320.1, read on the forward strand.
TTGACATCAACATTAAAAGTTATGTTCCAGTAATTTTGATTGAGAATCTATTATGTTTGTAAAAATAGAAGTGTAGGATGGGACATTATTTTGCACAATGTGTGTCAATACTTTAAAAATTCTAGAGATTGAGGTTTTGATATCAACATGCTACAAATGGCATCTAGGATAGACATTGCTTCAATGAAAGTGTCGTTGGCTAGAGATTATTAGAAATGGTGTAAATTCTTTGTAGAGGAGAGGGACCAAACGCTTAGGACCCCGGGTCATGGAGGGTCTAGAACGATTAGTTGCCCTAATCTACCTCATACTAAGGATTGTTTAAGGAAAGTTTAATGTTGTGAAAGGATAAAAAGGAAGGGTGATTGATCTAACACTATCCTTTTTCAAACCCAAGAGATTTAGCGAACCATATGAGCTAATTCCTAAGTCAAAACTAGAATCTTGACAACTCTTTACCAAAAAACCCTAGCGTGGAAGGCAGACGACAGCGTACCGTGCTAGTGTGTCGATTGGGCATCGGCGTCCGTACAGACAAAGAGAATGGATCACTGCTAAAAATTAACAGGAACTAACTATAATCTAGTAAATAGAGTTTTATACGATGGAAAAAAACACAAAGGAGTTGAACTATTGAGAAAACAAGAAGAATAATTTAACTTAGAAAGAGAAGTTGACAAGAGTGAAAAGGTGATAGAAATACAAATTACAAATGGTCCAACCTCCCACAAGCTCCACACGAACACAAAACCTACACACAACATCACAGGGAAAAATGTTGGGGTTATTTTGAGACTTTACATAGTCAAACCTCCATTTCAGTGTTCCCACCTCCACAAACAACCACAATAACGACAAGATAGAAAATGCAATAAATAAAGTAATGGAAGAGAATGTCAAGCAATTAAAATAACACTATGCTACAAAAATAAATGAAAATGCTATGTAAACTAGATATTGCATCCCTAACAAGGTGCCCTCAAGCATGTGAAGGGAGATGTGAGCTTGCAAACTTGAAGGTGCAATTGTTGCAGCAACAACGAGAGTGAAATCCAGCAGAGTGTCACTTTAGAGCTTCAACAATAGTGGAGCGAGCTATGGAAAAGCTCAAGTAGTGTGTAGAGACATGAAGTGAGTGTGAAGAACCTTGAAGAAGTGTGTAGAGTTGTGTAGAAGATCAAATTGAATGAAGAATGAGATGTTTTGAAGTGAATAGTAGCCTAAAAGACTCATTTGAGATTGGTCAAGGCCATAGGGGTGTTACTCTTCATCACCAATGGAGAAGTGAAATGCCTCTATAGATTCCAGAGGTGGGAATCCTGTTAGGATGGAAGTGTGTCATGCTAGCATCCCTGACAAAAATTCCCCCACCAACACTACAAAAAATCGCCAAGTGGGTGAGAATCGGATGGATAAAGTTGAAAGGAATCATTGGGTTTAATTTTTCTAAGGTGAGGGGATGCAAACGAGGAATTTTTGAGGGGTGAAAATTCACTCCATTATGTTTTTCCCCCACTTTAGCAAGCATATGTTCTATCAGATGGGAGGTAAAGTAGATAAAAAGAGTTTAAAAATGTATACTTGAATCATTAAGGAAGTAGACCACAATCTAACCCACCTGAAAGCAAAGGGAAAGAAGCTAACTCCACAAGTCCTCAGACCCAAGGAGAGTTGAACAAATGTGTCACAGACTCGCAAACCTACAAAAGGTGAACAAAAGGATTTGTAGGTCCTCAAAGCTATAGAGTTGAACAAAGAGATCCTGCACAATGTAAGCACTTCACAGGTCCTCAAACTTGCAAAGGAGGCACCCCTAGGTGCTCGGTCCTGAAGGAAGCCAAATGTGTGAGAGGATCCATAGGGTCTAATGGGGCCTTATAGGTACTTGGTTCTGTAAGGTCGATTGAAAAAAACTTCACAGGCGCACCTGCAAAGCAACATGTTAATTCGTAGACAAAACATGTTAGATGTAAAAAATAAGCCATGCAAGCAAGCAAGTAGACAGTCAACAATTGAAGGGAGAGATTTCAAAGGGGTTCCTCAGGAAACCTTCAAAAGAAAAGGGGTCCACTCAAGGGATGCTCAGTTTGAAAGCAATAACATTTTTGAAAGGAGATAATTTTTTTTCCAATGATTCTAGCATCAAGGATTCCTTCTAAAAGATTCATTTCATCAAGGAATTCAAAAGAAAGAATTCTCCCTCACAAGGGAAAGTATAGATTCCATCTTACGAATTTGAGATAGAAAAATTCACATAAGAGTCCATGTTGAAGAATGCCATTTTTGAAAATTAGAGATTTTCACAAAGGGATTCCTTGGACACCAAATGCATCTTTTGAAAATCAAAGCAGTATGATAGCCCCCCTTAGGATGGTGTGTGCTAAGCACAAAGGAATGTGACATCCTACGAGAGAAAAGCAAGAATGAAGGTGATGTTGTGTCCCGTGGAACATGGCGAGATGTAACTATGGTAATGTTGTCGCACACGCGAGGGACAACACATAAGTACCTCAACATCACAAAGCAAGCAAAGAAGAGAGAGATAAAAATAAAGTTAGACAAAAACACAATGAGTGAGAGATAGGGGGGTCTGATATTTCAGGGTCAAAGTTGCTCATAAATATAGAGAAAAGGATATAATAATATAAATGAACTATCATCAACCCCCTACTATATGAGACCATGTGAAGAAAGGCACATGAAAACAAAATGAAAATAAAAAATTGGGTCAACATGGAAGGGAGGCCTAAATTCCCCCACCACTTTGCATCATCCCTAATTGTTGAAAATCAATACATGACAAAGAGAAGAATGATGTGACAAAAAGAAGAAGTTTTACAACACAAAAACACTCTTGTATCCAAGAACCTACAAGGGTGACAAGGGTCATCCAAGAACATATAAATCAAACACAAGGGAACACAACACACGTACACATAATCTAATCTATAGATAAAGAAGAGGTTCCCCCTAGTCCTCATCAACCAAGAGGTCGTCATTCTCCCAATCTAGATCATTGTAAGGGGAGGGTAGACGAGCATGCGAGGGTAGAATATCAAAGGGGTACCCTCTGACCTTCCTGCAACAAGAGCCAAGGAAGAAGGCCCTTCAAGGTCTTCTCCACTTAGTTCCTATAAGGTGAATGATAGTGATCTTACAAAGATTGTTGATAGGGTTGGGACATCATCTATAGAGTTGAACATGCACTTCACATGAGTGACATGCATCAACTCAGTGGGTGATGGATGCGACACTCGAGATCCATTGCTAGGCTCACTGAAAGGCTTAGGAGCAATGATGAACTCTCAGGACATTGGGGATGCCTTTGTCACTAGGATGATGCAAGCCAATACAAAACCAACCTCTAAAGGAGGCGAACCCTTCTTTCAATCCCTATTGCTACAGGGTCATCCTCCATTTTTCGCTTCAGTGGGGGATGAAAAATCCCCATAAATGAAGTAGAGGCAAGGAGGAAGAGAAGAAAACTACAACGAACATAACCAAGGTATTCAACATGTTCACAAGTTCTAAAAAGGGTAGAATGTCCAGAAAGGACATCAAAAAGGGAGGCCAATCGAAGGAGCAATGAATACCTGCACCCTCTTCGGGTGAGGATCGTTCACGCTTGTATGGGGAGCCAAAAGAAAAAATAAGGCGAAGGGAACTGAAGTAGAAAGAGTGAAAGAGGAGGAAGCAACAAAAGATATCAAAGCAGGAGCTGTTGGCTCCTCTTCCTTCTTTCGCAAGGCAACATGCCTAGTAGCCAGAGTCTTCCTTCGATGCTTGCACTCACACGCAAGGCAGTTTCTACAACTCTGAGAGCTAGATACTACAGCCTAAGAAGGGGTAGAAGAATCTTGTTCAACCATCAGAGTATCCATCACATCCATTTTCGACAGAGGGAGTGGCTCCTAGGTGAGAACAAGAGGAAGAGGTGGAGAGGAAGATGCAACAACAATGGGGAGAGTAGGCTCGAGTGCCTCAGTGGTGGGCCTCTTCCCATTCACTATCTTAGAGATAGAAGCAGTAGAAGGCCATGGAGGCCAAGACATAGAAGATGCTCTACAGGGACCCTTCCCCTTACCATAAAAAATGGACCGAGGCACCGTGGGTAAGATAGGAAGTTCAAATACTTGATGCTTGGCATTTCGCTAAGCAAGCACCATCAGACTCCCTAGCAAATGGATAGGATTGGAAGTTAATGGTGTTGTAACATATCAAGAGGAAGTAGTAGGTGGAACAACAAAGGAAGAAGAACAAGAGCCCTAAGAAAACTTCTCCTCCTCCCTTTTCTGAGTGGCAGAGGCAACCTTACATCCCCCCATCATGCAAGCTCTATATGAAATGGCATAGGGAGGAGGGTATCTCACCTTCAGCGTTATGCCCCCACTCTTGTACTTCATGTAAGTTCGATACAACAAGTTCATCTTGGGAGGGAGAGGACCCACAGGGGCAGATTAGAAGTGATCAAATGAGTAGCCCCCATGCACAATTGTTGGTTTGTAATTGACGTCGTGGACTACATGCACTGAACCCTCATGGGAAAACTTCAAGCACTTATGAATTACCGAGGGAACTGCATTCATGGAAACTAGCCAGGGAATGCCTAGTTTTGAACTCTAAATAGTTCGAACCTCAAGATGATATCAACGAGTGCATTCACAATCCTAGGCCCAACCAGGACTAACAAGGTGATAAAACTGATGGGAGGGATGGAAATCCCATTGTGTGTGCGTATAGTACTTCTAGACTCATCATATCCATCCTTATGTAAAAAATTTATCAACATGATCTCCTTTGTGATGACATTCATCTGACATGCAGGGTCAATTAGAATGCCAGTTACGGTGTTCCCGTTGATACATGTAGGAATGTATAAAGGAGATGGTTCTCTGTTAGTGTTCATTGGCAAATCCTACAACATAAATGTTATAGTAGGAGATTCGCCTATAGGTTGTGCAGATGGGATGGGAAGATGTAAGAAGGAAGCCATCTTTACAAACATTAAATAGAACTTTCATAGGAGCCCCCAAGGGTTTCACAATCAGATAGTGAACCACTCAAGGTTTCATTTTGTAACACCTAGGAATCCTTCCAGCTACACCACTAGGGGTCATAGGTTGGGTTGCAAGGCTAGGTGCCCTACAATAATCACACCCACAACACTCCTAGAATACAAGGGAAGGGTCTTTCAACACTACCAAACGAAACCAAAATGGTTCACGTCGGGCTCACCAAAATGTAGAGGGGGACCAAATGCTCAGGACCCCAGTTCATGGAGGGTCTAGAATGATCAATTGCCTCAATATACCTCACATTAATGATTTTTTAAGGAAATTTTAATGTTGTGAAAGGATAAAAAGGAAGGGTGATTGATCTACCACTATCCTTCTGCAAAATCAAGAGGTTTAGGGAACCAGATGAGCTAATTCCTGAGTCAAAACTAGAATCTTGGTAGCTCTCTGTCGGAAGACCCTAGCATAGAAGATGAATGATAGAGCAGTGTGTTGGTACCCTAATCGAGAGTTCGCATCCATACAAATAGAGTACAATCATAGTTAAAACTTAGTGAGGAACTAACTACAATATAGTGAAAAGAGTTTTATATGATGATAGAAAACATAAAGGAGCTAAACTATTCAGAAAACAAGAAGAATACTTTAACTTTGAAAGAGAAGTTGACAAGAGTGAAAATGTGATAGAAATACAACTTACAAATGGTCCAGCCTCTTGCAAGCTCCACACAAATACAAAACCTACACACAACATCACGGGGAAAAATGTTGGGGCTGTTTCGGGGCTTGCCGTAGTCGAACCCCTATTTCGGTGTTCCCACCTCCATAAATAGCCATAATAGCCATGAGATAGAAAATGTGATAAAGAAAGTAATGGAAGAGAATGCCAAGCAATGGAAAAAACACTACGCTATGAAAAATCAAATTATAATGCTATGTAAAGTGGATATCACCTCCTTAACAAGGTGCCCTCGAGCATGTGAAGGGAGATGTGAGATCGCAAGCTTGAAGGTGCAATTGTTGCTACAAAAATGAGAGTGAAATCTAGCAAAGTATCACCTTAGAGCTTCAATAATGGTGGAGAGTTGTGGAAAAGCTCGAGTAGTGTGTAGAGACATGAAGTGAGTGTGAAGAAGCTTGAAGAAGTGTGTAGAGTTGTGTAGAAGATTGAATTGAATCAAGAATGAGATGTTTTGAAGTGAATAACAACCCAAAAGAGTCATTTGAGGTCGGTCAAGGGCACAGGGGTGTTACTCTTCATCGCTAATGGAGAAGTGTAATGCCTCTACAGATTCCAGAGGCAAGAATCCTATTAGGATGGCAACACGTTGCACAGATGTCCACATGCCATGCTAGCGTCCTCAACAAAAATTCCCCCACCGACACTATAGACAACCACCAAGTGGGTGGGAATCAAATGGATGTTTAATGGAAAGGCATCGTCAGGTTTAATTTTTATAAGGTAAGGGGATGCAAACAAAGAATTTACGAGGGGTGCAAATTCACTCCATTACATTTTTATCTAAGTGTTGTATATGAGAAAGAGGAACTTGAAGAGTTGGACCTCATGATCGAAGCCCCCATCTAGAGGAGAAGTGTGAGATGGTAAAGAAAGATGTAGAGTGATTACAAAAGGGGATTGAGGGATACCAATAGTGAATTGTTCGCTAGAAAAGTTAGGACTAGTACAAATTGGTATAGTGAAGGGTCATGATTGTGATATGTTATATGTACAAAGGTTTCTCCTCACTGTATTACTCAAATGGATAGGTCGAGTTGTAAAACTTATAAAAGAGTTTACAACATGCAATCTAGACTATTATTTAGGTAGTGAGAGAAAAAGACCTTTCAATTTTTATTTATTTTTTTAATTATTGATATTCAAAAGGTTTTTGTGTAGGAACATTAGGTTCACCAAAATGTAAAATATAAAATTTTATTCTTACAAAGGAATACTAATGTTCCTTGAGAATAAATCTTACACATTACACTAGGATGAATCGACAACTGTTAAACTACAAAAAATGTCGAATTATCCTTTTTTACATAAATGAAATTTACAACTAAATAGTAAATTACAAATTTATGATATCAAATTCTTTGTTGTAATAAGTTGGGGAAAATATCTCTCTACTGGAAATGAATTACAATTTAATTAATTGAATAAAAAAGTACTAATTTTAGAGAATTTGTGGTGAATTTTTGGAGACCTTTGCCTTGGATACCAACATGTTGCTTAGACCTCCTTGTATTGTGTTGTCATTCAACCTAGACACAAAATAGAAAGCATAATACACCCAATAAAGTATCAAATTACGTTATTTCTTCTAAAGTGAAACCTATACACAAAATAAGAAAGAAAAATATTTTTGGGTGGTTGTTTGAGGGGCTTGCCTTAGTTAAACCATCGTTTTGGTCTTTCCACCTCCATGAAAACCAATTTTTTTTAATAGTATTGAAAAACAAAGATATGATTTCTCTAAAATAAAAATGCAATTGATCGTGATATAGAAAAAAAAATTATACTATGCTAACACTTGAAATCTTCAATGAAAGCATAAAATGATAGAGTAATGAGAAAGGGAACAACAAATTTAGAACAAGATCACCTAAAATTTGTGAAAAACCCCCAAGAGAGATGCCATTGCTTCAAACTAATTGTTATTTGCAAAGGTGATGATTAGAGATCCACAAGAAAAGGACATGCATAGTATGATAAAGCTTGTTGGTTTATGAAAATGACATAATTTCTTTAATAGTTGCAGAGTTTGAACCCTAGAGAGCAAAAATCAACTTCCTTTTTTAAAAATGGCAAGTCAGAAGAGTTGTTGAATGTGATTCCATGTAAGAGAATTACTTTTTAATTATCTGTAGGAAGGGAGTGCTCCAACGACCACTAAAATCACAAATTTTCATGAGATGCTAGCATGTTGTGTAAAAATTCAATTGTAGTGCAACTGTCCATTTTTTTTTAGATTTATAAAGTTGGGAACATCATGAAATTATCAAAAATGTCATATTTAAGTGTTAAAATTTTATAATTAAAGTGTTCTATATCAAGGGGCTAAATTGAGAAAACAATGCTATGTGAAATTGCAAGGGAATGCAATTTTCAACACTTTACTTGCTAGTATCAAGATATTTAAGAATATAGTGAGAATTCTTGGATTCCTTCACCACCTCCCACATTTGATCTTCTAACAAATCTTCTAACTAGTAAAAAATAAAATCTAGGAGACCATAAGTACCTAGGGCTTTTTCCCCATTCATATAAAATGGCCACTCTAACTTCCATATATCATTATGGCCTCATTTTGAGCTTGATTGATGTAGGATCATCGAAGGTGCACAAGTAATATTGCATCAACCAAAAATATTCTTTTTAACATTTATTATCGTGTAGGTGTTTTCTAGTTTTCTAAATGTTTTGTGGTGTGTATCAAGTTTGTGGCACCACAACTCATTGCATTTATGCTTGTTAGTTTCAAACCTTCATACCTATCATCATAGGCCTATTCATCTTTTAAAAAGTTGCACAACACCATGTTTTGAATATTTTTTATCATAATTGGGAACATAAGTTTAACAAAGTGTCCTACATTTCTTAGTCCATTTTCATGTGATTATGATAATTACATTTAAGTTTTCTATCTCAATGAGCTTAACTAGACCAATATTTTATTATTGTGCTAAGTATTTAACACTTGTAACAATTCCTAATGCTACTTACTTTGTCACGGGTCCTAAGGTTAGTTAGTTCAACTTCCATAACAAAATTCTTCATCATGATGATGTAATACATAAATGTATCTCTATAACATAATAGATTAGATAAATATTGTAGACATTAGACATTATATATGAATAAACACATAGCCACACATCTCTACAGGAACATGCCATATAAATGCATAGCCTCACATCTCTACATGAACATTCCATATAAATACATAGGCACACATTTCTACGAGAGTGTTTCATATACAAAACATGTACATTAATAAAATAGCTTGTTCTAGTTCCCATATTCTTCTATGTCTAATTCTTTGTCTCCATATTGCTTTTGCACACTAACAACACATCTAGGCCCTCACCTAAAGCATTGTCCCCCAAATCACCTAGGATCCTAATAACTTTAGGTGGCAAGGGCTTCAAGGTGGAGTTGAGGGAGTTGGGTCCAATTTAATGCTAATGTTAGACCCCTCGTGTGGTGTTTGGTAAGGAAGTTTGGGAAGAGAAGGAGTTATAGAGTTTGGAATGAGATTCTACAATTTACTGATTTTCATGATTTGATGAATAGTAAATAGAAGCTCCTTCTTAAATAGCAATGTGAAATTATATCCCATGCACATGGATTTTTATTTTGGTAATCTAGTTTAAAAAGGATTGAGATGTAATCCTTGGGGATAACATCTAGCCATGGGGATAGAAAGTTCTCCTTATGAAGTAATGATATTAACTTTCAACCCAATAACAAAGACCTTCAAGGTGTTTATTATTTAGGTTAGGATGCCATATTTCACTTTATAGTTCTAGATTAATTCTTGTGTGGAGGCCATTAGGAACTCTACTAAATTAGTTTTATGTCTATTGCTCTAGAGAACTCATTTCTTACTCTTACCACATTTGCATATATCCAAGTAGAACTAGATACTTATATAGTTTAGATTCAATAGTTGGATCATGAGTGCTTGGAATTTCATTGTTGCAATTATTTTGAGACTAGCTATTTATCAATAAATTGTTTTAATCCAAAGCATAAGATAGTTGGTCTATCTTCTTGGTGGAGGATCTAAAACCCCACCATTTTTTAGTGCCAAGTTCTATAAGTGGGTCTTCTCTTCACTATGGAGTTGAATCTTGTAAGGGTTATTGCACATCTTAAGGCGGTTGAATGCTTAATTCTCATTTCTTTAGGTGTTGCTACTTTGTTCCATACTTTAATAAAGGCTATAATTTTATCCCCTTTAGCTATGATATTGCAACTACTATCCCAACTTTTAATGCAGCTTCTTCTAGTGCACCTTCCCCTTTTACAGTAAAAAGTGATCTTGCTTTGTTATCTTCTATGAGTGTTTCTCATATACTAGCTTGTTTACCCTCCATGCTCGCTTCTTTACTTATTCTAGCTACCAATTCTTTGGTTATGGATGCTTAGAGCACTAAGCTTCCTTATTCAAATGGTGTGTTGGCTACTTTTATATTGGGATCTTCCATTCTTGATAGGGTTTTTCTTTTGATTGAGGTATTTTGTCAAATGGGGTTGTCTTATACAAAGATGTTTGCATTATGGTTTATCATATGAGGCCTTTGGGGCATAAGAAGCCATCTTTGAAGATAGTTCTCATATCTCACGAGAAATCTAGTAGGGGCACTAACTTATGTGCAAGTTATTTTTTGTGTTTTGTTTCCTCTCCTTCTTATAGAAATTGGCTCTATTTGGAGTAGTTTCTTCTCTTGAATAGTATTAGGCTTTGATGTCTATTTGTTCTAGTTCTTTTTTATGGGTGTGGGCCCTTATAGAACCAACAACTATTTTATCTAAACAACCTACTATCAACAAATTTACTAATGATAAAAGAAAAAATGCACTTTTAATAACTAAGCCCTAATTAAACTAACATTTATTAATCCTTATATCAATCATTTACACTTCAAATCTTCATTACATAAGCAATAATAATACCCTATATATACCTAAAATTATCAAAAGAAATTAGTCTTAAAATACCTAATATAACTAATGTCATTATCTAAAATACCTAATATAACTAATGTCATTATCTAATATAAAGTATCTTTTAGATAAATATATTTATAATAGCTATACAATTTTTATGGTTTTGTTAAAACACATTACTCTCTTAATCTTTCTCAACATAAAATTTCACATTCTGCAAAAATAGATTTGTATATGTAACTGGATCTTGCAACTCACACGTGGGAGGAGAGATTATTACTTTGCCGATCTATCTCAACGTAAAATTTAATATTCCTCGAAAGTAAATTAGTATATGTAGACAGACCTTACAGTTCACCATGGGAAGAGAGATTATTAAAATTTTCAATGAATACTAAATTTATTTATAAACCCATTAATTTAGTGCAAAGGCTCACAATCTGAAATTCTGAAATATTCATAATAGTTTTTTCTATATCCAAAATACTACTATTAGCGATTACACCTAATTTGCCAGTTTAGTGGAAAAATCCATACGTTAAGTGCAGTGAATGGCTTGCGTTAAATTTAGCGGGCAAGGTTTAGTTACCCGCCAAAATTGAAACCTCAAAACCGAGCGGGGAAAAGCGATTTTTCCGCGAAAATAAAGAGAGAAAAAATATCCCCGCTATAAATCACGTTGGGATGAGACGACGGCAATAACGACAAAATAAAATTCCGTCGACTGACGACCAGCGTTCTGCTTGTCGAGTCCCCTGCTAGAGTAAGATATGCTCACGAAGTATACGCAGAAGCCTTCAGAAACATCTCGATGCCATTGAAGGCAACAATGAACAGCACATTTTCTGTAAATAATTGTTTCTGAGGGGTTTCGTTTGGATTTGGCCAGATTTTTGACTTGCCGGGTTCAATCTGTGAAAATCTCTTTTGATTGTGGGTTTTTTCCATCTATTTCCTTTAAAGGTTTCTGCGGTGAAAAACTGCAATTTTTGAAATATGGTTTCTGCAAATATGTATAATATTATGTAAGTATAGTGCAAATTTGTAGGTTTTAAAGGGGTCGGCCAAGGATCTATGCCAAGGCTGGGGGATTTTTGGTAATCTGTTATGCAGATGGTGAAATCCGATGTTTGATGCATTTTGTAAAAGATAATGCAAATTTGGAGGGCAAAATCGTGATGTTTGATTCTTCGGAATCAAAACAGTGAGGAAGAACTGTATTCGATAGGAGAGAGATGACAGCTGCAGGCTTTGTTGTATTGCAATTGGAGCGGATTGTATTGTGAAAATGGCCCTTAGCTTTGACTGCTTGTCGAGCCTCTTGTGCGGGGAAGATGCAGGATGGGGTGATGAGGTCGCGAGTTCGAGCTTTCCCGAGCACAAGGTCGAGACTTTAAAGTGCATCAAGCTCGTTGGATTGCCAGACTTTCCTGTGGAAAACGATGAGATGGTCTCTTTGTTAGTGCAGAAGGAGAAAGAGCATCTTCCACGGGAAGACTACGTTGAGCGTTATCGAAACCGCGCTTTGGATGTCACGGCTCGTCGAGAAGCAATCGGCTGGATGCACAAGGTACATTGGAGCTCACTCTCGAGAAAACTAACATTTTGAATTTTTTTTTATAGATTCTTAAATTTAATCACTTGATGTTTAGATTACGCGGCGGTAACCGGATCCACGAAATAGGATTGCATTGATTGCAAGAGAATCTTTGCTTTAAATCCAATTTGCCTTTCTGTATCGAGTTAAGGAGTGCATTTTATTTGCAGGTTCATGCATATCATAATTTCAGACCGCTTACAGCATACTTATCTGTAAATTACCTGGATCGGTTCCTGTCAAGCTATAAATTGCCGGTAACGCATCCTTGAAGCCTTACTGCTACATTCTGCATTGAATTTTAACTATTGTGGTATTAAAGTTTTCTTTGCGTTGTCCTATAATACTTTTGTTAAACAGCAAGGTATAGGCTGGCCGTTACAGTTATTATCGGTTGCGTGCCTGTCACTGGCAGCTAAAATGGAGGAGACAAAGGTTCCATCACTTACTGATTTGCAGGTAAAATAGTGTCTCAACTTCTTCTCAAGGTTTAACGATTTTCAATATGGTAAAAGCTGAGCAGTTACATAAGTTTGGTTATGGTAAAAGCTCAAAACTTTCTATTTTCAACTGATCTGCAGGTCGGCGACGCAAAATTTGTTTTTGAAGCTCGGACAATATACAGAATGGAAGTCCTAATCCTGACAACATTAAAATGGAGATTATGCTCCATTACACCTTTTAACTTCATTGATTACCTCTTGTACAGACTCAAAGGCACCAGCGCGGTGCCTCAAGACTTGATATCCCGAACAATCGCCTTCATCATCAATACTAATAGAGGTAGAAATGAATAGTATCCAATTACTGTACAAAACGTCTGGAATGAAATTTCTGCAATCTTTATCAATAAATACATCTTTCGGTTTCGACAAGCGCTTATTCAAAGCATTCGATCTTGCAGTGATTGATTTCTTGGTTCACGAGCCATCATCGATTGCTGCGGCAGCCGTTATGTGTGCTTGTGAGGAGGTTTTACAGACAGAATCATCAGATTACAAAGAAGCCATACTGTCTTCCAAAGCAATCAACAAAGTATATTTTCAGCTTTAAATGGATCGATATTTTGCTTCGATAATGGCATATTTTATCTTTAAACTTTAATTGCTTTGCTAGCAAATAGATTTGCCCGCAATTTCTAAAACTTTTTTCTGGAAATGGATTCTCCTTCAAAAAATGTTCAAATCGTTTAACGCGCAGGTTGCATTTGAATTGCGTTGGTTAGGTTCGCAGGGTAGATTTCTGGAAAACTGATCTTGATTTTTTTCTATTTTGTTTTGTTTTCTGCAGGAGAAAATCCTAAGCTGCTACAATTTAATGCAGCAGCTTGTGATGGACTTTTGCTCTAGTCCAAATAAGGTTTCAAGTGGCATGCCTTACAGTCCAATCGGAGTACTCGACGCTGCGGCCTGTATCAGCTGCGAAAGCTCTGAAAACACCAATTCTTCTAAAAGGAGAAAAATCAGCCATGGAACATTGTACAGGGCAGTGGATCAACGGTGGTAAAAATGAAAACCCCCAAATATATATTATTAAGATTGTTATTTATTATGACTGTTTGTGACAAAGGATTTTTAATCCGGATCGACAGTGCTCGGGAGTGAGATTGTGATGTAAGTGAATGCGTTGATTTGAGTCAGTCAGTCCGTCATTGATTTGTTGACGACGAGAGTGTTTTGGCGTGTTTGAGAGATTATTATAGGGGAGATTGATTATACATATATATAGATATAGGTATATTTTTGTGTAGAAATATACACAGGGAAAGCAGGAGGGTTTTGGATTTGGTGTATTGTGAAGATAAAACCTCCCACCAGGTTTCTTCTGTATTTCAGAGATTGAGATTGAGTTTTTCCATTGCAATTTGTTGACTACCCCATCGTTTTATTTCTCTGTAAACCCCAGTTACTAATTATAAAAACAATAAAAATTCGTTGATTATGTAATCCTGATTCCACATTTTTCATGTCATTCTAATGCCAAAATCGATGCAATTGTTTAAAGAATGTATAAAGGCGAAAAAAGAATATCTTTATTGGTGCTGGATTATATGGTGTTGTGGATAAGAATCTTTTCTATGACAGATTATATTATTATGTTTACCATAATTCGTGCTCTAAACGGAGGTAGAGGTGATATAATTTCAATTGCATTTCTCTCTTTTCATAGCCCAAGGGTGAAAACCCCAAGTTATTCTCTGTTAAAAGAGATTGAGTGGATAGCCCAAGGCTGAAAGTCCCAAGTTATTCTCTGTTAAAAGAGATTGAGTGGAGAAGCTCATAAAAGTCGTAGACTCTAACTTTATTTTTCCTTTCTAACAAATGTCAGTTTTTTTATTTACTTACTTATTTCGCATTCCCATGGCGAACTTTTCTATTTCCTTAGGATGCTAAATATCTGCCTGCCACCACTTTGACCAATTTGTACTGAAAAAGAAAAACTAATTTTCCGTTCTTGGGGTTGGTAAAACTTTTTTGATTTACTTGACAAGTAAAAGATTTTCAACAACTACCTAGTTATCATTGAGCATCTCTAGTCCGCTGGTAATAGGAATTAAAGCGCGGTTACACATATACCAAGCCCAAAGCGCCAAAAGGGTCAGGTGCTTTTGGCCGGAGTAAAGCTTATGACTTTTAATCATTTATTAAGTTAAAATGCTGACATTGCCATTATCAGTTTCCCAAGGATAGATTGAGTTGATTGGGTAGGCTACAAGGCCTGCTCAACGCTTGAGTTTTAGTTTATACACATGTTGCTCTTAATTATGAATTCATGGACGACATTGCTTTATTAAAATAGTTAAAAATACTAAAACAAAGCCCTCGATGTAATAGGGAACTCTTCACGATGTGATGATTTTTCTATAAATACAAATTAAATATTAAAAATCATGCCACCATAGAGCTTTTTTATTCACTGATCGAACCACTTCTTAATAGGTTAGATAGTTAAGTAGTTTTAATTTTCTTTTATTGTTAAAATGGTCTTATATTAATAATAAAATGTTGGTGAAAGCGATCACCTTTGGAAATATAGATTTAAAGAAAACAAAAAAAATATTTAATCAAAATCTTCCAAGTAGAAGATTTAAAACTTACTCCACTATAGGATTATTAATTTACACTTGCTTTCGATCATAATATTTATTTTTAATTATAATCATACAAATCGGAAAGAAACACAATGAAAAGAAAGCAAAATCAAATATATAATATAAAATTATTCCCGTGGATAGAATTAAATTAAATAGATAAAACTGGAACTGTTGTAATTACTAAATACTAACAAAGTCCTAACAGTGAAAAAAATCTCAAGCTTACGCAATTTTATCAACCCAAAATTTTGGTTTTGGATCGCACCTCACAAACTGAAATCCGATAATTAAAAATCCTGCAATTTTTTTTTTCCCAAAAACTGTTTTTCAAAACCTGAGCAATAACAACGGTAAGAGCTGCAGGTGACTTAATCGAAAAAATAAACTGCAAGCTATTATCTGGAGAAGATTCTGCACTAAGGAGAAAGCGGGCAAAAATATCACGCGCGTGCTCCTTTTTATCCGAATGGCAGAAAGCATTTGGTAGAGGCAGAGGTGGAAACTACAGCACAGAGGTATCACTAAGAATGGAAGCAGAGGCCGTAGCAATCGGAAACAGAGTCTCCACTTGAGCTGGCAGATCTTGGTCGCTGTCGCCGTTCAATTCCACCTTCCTTTTTCGCATGACCATCATTTCTGCCCAACTGTCCAAAGAAAAAACCGAACGCGTTCATTTGGACAAATGTGCACTGTAGTTCGTTTTCTATTTTAGTTCTATTTAAAAAAATTCAGACGACTCCTCTCCTACTAGCCTAATTATCCCACCGAATACGGGGAAACAACAACGTTTCATAACTGACGGGATGGGCTAAAAGGCAACACCCGTACAATTAGGAGTGACCCGAAACCCGACTAATTAGAGTTTTTCATGGAGAGGGGCACAAGTTACAAGCATGCTATTCAGTTCCGTCGTCCTTGTGATGATTGTAAGTTGTGGCAGTAACAGGCTACAGGCACTGGCAAGCTCATATTATGAAGCAATTATTCTACAGTTCCCTCCATTTGCTGCTGTTTGTCTTGTAGGGTCTATGCCCTGCAGGCTACACCACTGCATGCAAGCGTTGCAAAGCAATCCAAGGCTGGCCATTTGTAATCATGTGTTTCTTGACAGCTTTGCAATTTCTGTTTTTTTGTGAGTGCGTGTAAAGTTTTTAGCAAGCAAACAGTGGCTGCTCTACAAACGTTCTGTTTATCCGCTGTTGATGAAGTGGACACCAGGAAACACACCCAGTCTACATACTTGTATTAGGATACCAAGCGAGGCATAAAGTAGAATCTGTGCAGACATCTTCACAGTCTCCAAGGAATATTGCGATTTAACTACTGACATGAGGTTTAATCTTAATTAATAGAAATGTGCTCGAGGAAGCAAAGTGAAGTACGTACTTAAATGACACTTCGCACAGGAGTTAATAGGTTTATGGGACTTTACAATCAGTTCAGACTTGGGGAAAGAAATCGAGAATCGCTAGTTAAAAAGATTATCACACACAATGTAAGTACAGTTGTCTTATTATTCGTTTAAGAATAATTTAAGATAAAGCTTTCTGATGTTATTTGGATTGGCTCAATCATTATCTCTAATGTGGGGCTTAATAATGTGTATTTATTTTAGAATTGTTTTAAGTGTTAGGTTGAATGGACAGTCACGTATTAAGAGGAAATCAGTGCTTTACTGGCATTTGAAGTTGACAAACACTCAAGGTAAAAAATAAATGGGTAATGTACTCTCACCTTTAATAAAAAGTTCTTGATGACTAGACAAATTACTTCTCCCTTTAGCTATATAAGTGTAAAGAAATAAAATACTTTTCTTTATAAGAGTACATCACATCATGGGTTGGGTTGAGATGGTAATAATATTGAACATGTTTTCCAAAATGATAAATAAGGGATCAAAGACTTAACTTCAAGAGTAATAATGGGATCAAAGACTTAACTTCAAGAGTAATAATGAAGTATTTTGTTAAAGTTTGTTTTTGTGATTTAAATTAATTTATATATATGATCAGATTTATGATTAATATGTTTAAACAAATTGTTAATTATATTGTTATTTGTTTTAGATTAGTTTTGAGTTGTAGAAATGGTTTTCATGTCCAAAGTTCAAACTTAAACCTAAACTTGATTACAAATATTTCTTATGTGCCTTTGATTTTTAAAATTTGTATGACTCAATCTTTGGACTTGTGTCTAAAAATTGGTGGTGTTGATGAACACATTGAAGAGCTTGATATGTTAGGATCTTCTCCTAATTCAAGCATCTACATTTTAATTAGTGGTTTGAGTAATAATTGAAGATGCACCAATACACCATGTCGTATGCCTAGTATGTTGCTATGATGTTGATGTGAGCTAATAATGCTCTATGATACTCTCTAAATGATGATGTGATATTCATAGTTAGAGAGATGGATCTTGGAAGCCTAAAGTGAATTAGGGTTTGTCCTTTTATACAACACCATAGCATGCAAATCACACATTTTGTGCTCAATTAGGCAAAGTAATGCTTAGTAGGAAGTTATTTTGATCCATTTTTAGTTTGGTGGAAATTTAAAGAAAACTTTGTGTTTAGGCAAAGTTATAGTTAAGCCAATTGTTAGGGTTAGAAATGGCAGATATCTAACAATTAAATGCAGATTTAAGTAATAAACAGAGAAACTAAAACACACACAGAATAAATCATAACACAGAGAATTTAACGTGGTTCACCCAATCTGGGCTACATCCACCAAATCGCAGCCATCCAATACTTTTATTATCTAGTGTAAAACCTATTACAATCTTGCGAATAATTGTGTTTTTCGTCATACAGTAATACCCATCCGAACCCCTTTTTAACAAGCTTAGAAGCTTCCAAATTTTTGGTTCTACAAAATTGGATTTTTCCCTTTTTCGGTCATGACGCGAAAAAGTAGGAAGAAAATTTTTCTCGGGGACTGCCACCCCCAAACCCCCTCCCAGGGCTCGGCCCAGCCTTGGACCCGGCAAGGATAGGGGCCGAGGTTACCGCGATGCTCATGGGCTATATGGTATAACACGATCGATTAAAATACATACCGACGATGAGGAAACAAGGTATGGCATGATCGGCGGTGAATAACGGTTGCCGGGATAACTGGAGACGGTGGAGGAACTCGGCTTTCCGCTGTATGCGGTTGGGCATCGTATGTATCTTGTCCCAACTTAACTGTCCATCCTCCAACGGCCAGAATGAAATGATATCTCAAGCTGGATGTGTTTTGTTTTAGAATCTGAGGCAATTATTTACAGATGTATACTTTCTGGTGAATACGTAAACAAGTAATTTTCAACTTTGTTGTTTGCCAACTCATCCATGAAAGTTGACCATATCATCTCCTTTGCCGCCTCTGTTGCAGCAACATACTCTGCCTCTGTGGTGGATAAAGCAACCACCTTCTGCAATCGAGAAATCCAACTCATTGTTGTCCCACCAACTGTAAATACATAACCTGTGGTACTCCGCCTGGTATCTATATCCCCTGCTAAATCTAAGTCAACATAGTCTTTTAAATTAGTATTAGAGCCCCCAAAACATAAACAATTATTGGATGTACCTCTCAAATACTTGAGAATCCATTTTACCGCATTCCAATGCTCAACTCGGGGATGACTCAAATACCTGCTAACAACTCCTACAGCATGTGCAATATCCAGTCTCGTGCATACCATGGCATACATTAGACTGCCTACAGCTGAAGCATATGGTACCTTGGACATTTTTTCTTCCTCCTCTTGTGTCTTTGGACACATATCCTTAGTCAATTTAACATGACTAGGCAAAGGTGTACTAACAGCTTTTGCATTCTCTATATGAAATCTCTGCAACACCTTTTCAACATAATTAGCCTGAGATAAAAACAATTTTCTATTTTTCCTATCTCTACAAATTTTCATACCAAGGATTTGTTTTGCTGCCCCCAAATCCTTCATAGCAAAAGATTTGCTAACTATTATTTTAACTCACTTATATGATCCATGTTAGACCCAGCTACAAGCATGTCATCAACATATAAACATAAAATAATGTAGTTGTCATTATCCAACCTCTTAAAATAAACACAATGGTCAGAATTACACCGACTATAGCCTTGCTCAGCCATAAAACTATCAAATTTTAAGTACCATTGCCGAGGTACTTGCTTCAAGTCATATAAGCTTTCTTCAATCTGCAC
The DNA here is from genome assembly GCA_007258455.2 of Sequoia sempervirens. NCBI lineage: Eukaryota > Viridiplantae > Streptophyta > Pinopsida > Cupressales > Cupressaceae > Sequoia > Sequoia sempervirens. Next base: position 8,770,298 of record VDFB02026320.1, read on the forward strand.
ACTAGTTTCTCCTTACCTTTGACCTCAAATCCTTGTGGTTGGTCCATATATATTTCTTCTTCCAAATCACCATGGAGAAAGACTGTTTTAACATCAAGCTGTTCTAAATGCAAATCTTCAGAGCCACAATACTTAAAACAATACGAATAGAAGTCATTTTAACAACAGGAGAAAAAATCTCATCAAAATCAATACCCTTTTTCTGTGCAAATCCCTTTACAACTAATTTGGCTTTAAATATTTTCTTACCTCCATCCTCCTCTTTCAGCCTATAAACCCATTTGTTAGGTAAAACCTTTTTACCTGCAGGCAACTTGCATAATTCCCAAGTCTGATTTTTCAGCAAGAAGTCCATTTCTTCTTCCATTCCATGCTCCCACTGAACCTTGGTATCCACCTGCATAGCTTCATCATAATATTTTGGTTCACTAGCATCAGCTAACAAAATAGTATACAAAGAGGGAGAGAATCTTTCTGGAGGTCTACTTATCCTTGAGGATCATCTAATAGGAGTTTGTAGTGTTTGTTGTTGCTATTGTTGCCCAGCATGAGGAACCACTGAAACATCATTGTTTGGAATATCATCCAACACTGCATAATCATTTTCTTTCTTCTCATACTGCAACAACAAATCTTTGTACAATACTTTCTCATTGAATATGACATCCCTGCTTCTCACAATTTTCTGATTTTCAAAATTCCAAAGCCTATAACCAAATTCATCAATGCCATATTCAACAAATACACATTTCTTTGATTTTGCATCAAGCTTGGTTCTATTTTTAGAATCTACATGTGCAAATGCTTCACAACTGAAGGTTTTGAGAAAAGAATAACTCACCTTCTTACATTTCCATGCTTCCTCTGGAATACCACAACCCAAAGGATTAGAGGGACCTCTATTAATTAAATAAACAACAGTGTTTACAGTCTCTGCCCATAATTTTAAAGGCAGCCCAGCATGCAATCTCATAGTCCGTACACGCTCCATTATTGTTCTATTCATGCGTTTAGCCACTCCATTTTCCTGTGGAGTCCTTGGAATCATTTTCTGCCTACGAATACCACTAGAGGAACAATAATTTTCAAACTCTTTACTGCAATACTCACCACCATTATCAGATCTAAGACATTTTAACCTTTTACCCGTCTCATTCTCAACCAAGCTTCTCCATTTTTTAGAAGTTTCAAATATTTTAGATTTCTGCCTAAGGAAATAAATCCATACCTTTCTAGTTGCATCATCAATGAATGTAACATAATACATAGAGCCACTGAGAGAAGATACCTGAGCTGGTCCCCACACATCCGTATGCACAAGCTCCAATTTCTCATCTTTCTTTTGCTTCCCATCCTTGAGAAAACTTACTCTATTTTGTTTTCCATACACACAACTTTCATAGAAATCCATATTAACACATTTTAGACCTCGTAAAACATTATTTGAATGAAGTACTTTCATACCTTTTGCATTCATATGCCCAAGTCTATTGTGCCACAGTGCTGATTCAGAGTCCACAACAACTGTATGATCTTCTACCTGTTGAATTGCAGCAACTGTTCCTGAACATTGACCCTTTTCCATAACAATTAAAGTAGAAGGAACAGTATGACATGTACAAAGATATAAGGTGCCTACTTTCACACCTTTTGCTACCACTAAGGCACCCTTTGTGACCCTCCAGTTTTTATCACTAAATGTAACAACACAACCTTCATCATCTAGTTGCCCTGTTGAAATTAAATTTCTGTTTAACTTTGGAACATGTCTTACCTCATATAGTAGCCAATGATTCTCATTCTGCAACTTAATCTTGATTCTTCCCTTTCCAACAATCTGATAGGGTTCGTTATCTCCTAAATAAACTAGTCCAAAAACCCCTTGGATATAATCAAGAAAATAACTTCTATGGGGGGTAGCATGAAATGAAGCCCCTGAATCTAACACCCAAGAATCATCAGCATTATCAAGGTAAAAAATCAAAGCATCCTCATTAGATTTATTACTTACCACATTTGCCTCTTTACTTCCTTCCTTTCTGTCTCCTTTATTTTTCCGAGACCAACAATCTTTCTTCAAATGACCCAGCTTACCACAGTACTAGCAATCCTTTTTGTTTCTAGATTGGGACCTTCTGTTCTTTGATTTTCCTTGTGACTTCCCACGATTTCCGGAATCATTTCCTCTCTCCTTTGTTCTACCCCTGCTTTTTGCATTCAAAACACTGCCTGATGTGGATGTTCCACCTGAGCTTTTCCTACGGATTTCCTCGCTCAAAATAACACCAACAACATCATCAAATTTCAATGTATTCGAACCAGAAACATAATTGCTAACAGCCATTAGCAAGCTATTCCAGCTTTCAGGCAAAGAACACAGAATCAAAAGAGCCCTAACTTCTTCATCAAAGTTTACTTTTAAAGAAGTTAATTGACTGGTGACTGTATTAAACTCATTTAAATGATCAGTAACTGACCCACCTTCTACCATTTTCATATTAAATAAACGTTTCATAAGAAATACCTTATTCGCGGAAGGCTTTTCATATAACCGCTAGGGTTTCCATCAACTCTTGAGTTGTCTTTGTGTAATATTAAGCCAGCGATTGTGGGCACAAACTAATCACCGCTAAGAGCCTTTCTATCCAAGATCTCCCGGTCCTCATCCGACATTGCTGCGGGTTTCTTGGTTTCCCTTCAATGGCTGCCATAAATCCTTCCGATAGAGATAGTCCTCCATCTACATCTTCCATAGCGATAGTTCTGCCCATTAAACTTCTCAACCTTCTTACCCTCGATGCGCCATTGCTCCCACTTTCGGTACCAAGTGAGACTCCCACTCAACCGTGAGACCTTTCTCTGACGATAATCAAAACACAACCCACTCGATACCACTTGTTAGGGTTAGAAATGGCAGATATCTAACAATTAAATGCAGATTTAAGTAATAAACAAAGAAACTAAAACACACGAGAATAAATCATAACATAGAGAATTTACGTGGTTCACCCAATTTGGGCTACATCCACCAAACCGCAGCCATCCAATACTTTTATTATCCATTATAAAACCTATTACAATCTTGCTAATAATCACATTTTTCAATATCAAGAATACCCATCTCAACCCCTTTTTAACAAGCTTAGAAGCTTCCAAATTTTTTCCTTTTTCATTGATTTTTCCCTTTTTTGGTCATGACGCGAAAAAATAGGAAGAAAATTTTTCTCAGGGGTTGCCGCCCTCGAACCCTCGCCTGGGGCCCGACAAGGATAGGGGCCGTGGTGTACAGTATACCATGGGCTATACAGTATAGCATGATTAGTCGCCACATACCAACACCAATGTAGGTAGGTTTACTTCTAATGGAAAGCTTGAGATGTTGAAGTGATTTATATTTAACCATGGCCAAGGTGAAGTAAAGACGTGACAAAGGCATGATTTTTTTTGTTCTTTATTAATCAATGTCGTAAAATGCATGAGTTGTAGGGATTGTGGTAGGAGAGAAAGCTCTTGTAATTAGATAAAAAGAAGTGTCAATTTGATTTTCCAAATTTTGACATTGGAGGTACAACGTAAAGTTGAATTAATGAGTGACTATTCTTCTAGGTGATTTATACTATGCCTTACATTATATATAATATGCATTATTTATGTAGAGGTTGTTAGCTAGGCCAACAAGTAAAATGTTAACAAATGCCATGTGTGTATTATGTTCTTTACATTTGGATGTGTGGGTGATAGGGGTTTGACCCATATGGTGCCAATTGGATTGCAAGAATATGTTGCACTAGGTGTAGCCATGTGTTTGAAATGTATGGTGTTGAATTGGTTGTGCTAAGTGGACACATGTGTATCTATGTGTAGGTTGTACACATTATAGAGAGGTGTTGTAGGAGTTGGAAAGGTTGTCAAATTTGAAGTACAAAATCCTAAAGTTGTGTGGCATGAATGAATAGTGTGCACACGATTGTCTTGTGCTAAACATGCACTTTAAGCTTGCACAATATGCACAAAGCCATTTTATTAGAATCCATCTATGTATGGTGCATCTTAATGTGAAGTATGCATGTAAGGGAATATCATGGCATAAGATCTTCTAATATTGAGTCGATGTGCAAGAACATGAGTTAGGTGGAACTACACATGGATTATTTACCCTCTCTTGTAGAACAATGGTCTCTATTACATTTCATGTGTGCTGAAAAAAAATAGTTGACATTCATCTAGAAAGATTGGTTATGCCATAACATTACGTAATTGTATTTAGATCACTTTTCCCTTAGGAAAAAAGGTGTAGAGAGGGAAACTTATTCACTTGTCTAACTTTATCATTAATAGAAGCTAGTCTTGCAACTAGTTTGTGGTCTACATAATAATGGGCACATGGTATAGATGAGTATACTCTTAGGCACTATTTATCATGTACTTGGAAAGTGTGTGCTTTGAAATGCTAAATATGTTACTATTTGACCAAGACCTTGAGATTCTTAGAGGTTCCTTCAATACATGGGATGCTATTGATGACTCCAACCGATTTATGTGCAAAGTGTTGCTAGTCATTATTGGAGTTCCTTTAGGTGAGGGCAGGCATTGATCTCACTAGAAATAGTCAAACCTCTCAGGACAAGGGGCCATGGACCAATGTTGGAGTATTATGTTATAAATGAGTCATGTCAAGGAAAGATTGAAACTCAAACCTCTTAACTCTAGAGCATGTGGTAGTTACTAGTGTTGTTAGGGGAGAGGTCAAGTCCCCTCATTCAAGTGACCCTAGTCATCTAGAGAGGTTGATAAAAAGCTAATTTCATCTAGAGAGGCTAGCAAAGAACCATATCTCCCTTTTAACTATTTTTCTCCAAGTTTTGTTCTTCTAAGTAGTGACATGAAGAAAAGAGAAGTTGTAATTTTTATAACCTAGATAGATGCATTTGATGAGAAGCATCATGAGATAAATATTTTCACAATCTAATACCAATGATATAATTTTGGTTTGGTGAGAACTAGAGGACAACTTCGAATTGGGTAAAGCTATAACTAAGCTAGTGGAGATTGGTTTTGTTCCAATGGAAATCTTGAGATGTGGAAGTGATTTATATAATTCCATGGCCAAGGTGAAGAAAATGAATGTGAAAGACATCAATAATCTTGTTCTTTATTAATCAATTCTATAAAATACACATTACAATGAATCTAGTAGGAGAGTAGGCTCTTTTAATTAGAAAAAGGATAACTATCCATTCAATTTGCTAAAGAAACCTTGAAGGTACAACCTTAAGATGACTTAAAGAGTGACTATGCTTCTGTGTGGCTTGTACTCTACCTTACATAATGTATAATATATAGTATTTATAGAAAGTACATCAACTATGGTAACATATATATTTTTAAGATATGTCATGTACTTATGAAATAAATTGCTCATATGATAGCACGAGATGGTGATATTTAGGACACAACACTAGGAGATGTGAATGTGTAACAAATGTGGGATAATGTGAGATGTAGTCACATGTGTAGTTCACTTCCAGCAAACTAGGAAAATATAAGCTGCATGTACAACCTACCCAAGTAGATACCTACCTAAGACAACTTATCCTACTCTAGGTGCATCAAATGTAATAAAGTAATTAACTAAACATATGAAAAATAAAATTCTCTAACAAATACCATCAAGATACTTCTTGTAGATAATGAACATAACATGTGAACCGCCACTTTAAGTAGTACTGTACTAGGGAGGGTATTGATCTTTAGCACACAATTCCATATAGTTCATAATAAAATAGGGTTGTTGAGTGGAAGCATATATCATTGAAGGAAATGGCTAGTTGTATGATTCATTATAGCTCAACTACAATGAAGTATTATGTTGAAGCCATTTATTATACTAACTACATCTAGAACCACATTCCTGATAAAGCCTTGAAAGGAGTCACCCCTTTTAAAGCTTGAAGTGGTTGGAAACCTAAAATTAAGCACTTCATAATTTTTGGCTCCCTTGCACGGGCCAAAAATCCTATATAAATTGTAAGACCTTAGAACCTTAAATATAGCCTTTTTATATTTGTGGGATATCTAGATGGCGTTAAGGATTATCAATTATTGCATCTTGATACCTCATGAGCTAATCATTGAGAGGAGTGTTGATTTTGAGAAAATTGTTCCTTGCTCATCCTTTGTCAATTCTCCCTCTTCCTTCACTTTGGATTCCTTCTTTGTTGGTATTAATTCAAAGGCATATCTTTATCCTTCTTTTTCTCACTTGTTTGATGCAAATTATTCTCATCCATCTCTTAATCATTTTTTTGAGGAAGATGACTCTCCTCCCACTTCACCTACTTTTATGAAATTTTAGAAATGTCAAAATCTACATGAAGCAAGTTCCCTAGTTTAGGATCATTTAAACACTTGGAGGATAGGGCCACAACATCATGATCATCCATATGCCTATATTGCCAAAAAATGATCTATATAATATTTTCATGAAGCATGTATTATTTGTTGAAAGGGAATTAGAAATGGAGGAAGGTTAAACTTCGTCAATCAAGAATCACACATCAAGAATTATGTCCCCTTTCACAAGGGAATATAGTTAGTTTGACAATAGGATGTATTAGAACAAGTATGATGTGGACGGTAACATTAATAAAGCTCAAAGAAAGACTTAGGGTGTGTTAGTACACTAAATATTGCATCCCCCACATTTTGTAGTTTACACTCCATTGTTGCCTTGTCTTTTTTATTGGTCCAGTTGGTCCAAATCTTAACATTTTTCTTTCTATATTTCCTTAGGTTTAAATCTTTCTATTTTCATGTTTATTCCATACACATTATGATTGTGGAGTAATTTATAATAGTCTTTAAGATCAATGGAAATATAGCAAGTGGATTTCATAGCCATGTAATAATGTGATCTCTTATGTGGATATCTTAGCCTATATAATGTGATCTCTTATGTGGATATCTTAGTCTATATTTTAAAATTTGATTTTTTAGTTATTCTTAGGGATAAATTAAAAGGATACATGAAATGCCCCACAAACTTTTTTGTACTTTAGGGTTGAGTTAGCATGGAACCCCTTTATCATTTTTGTTTTTTCTAGCGAGGTGAAGGATTGCCATGGGAACTATTTGTTTGTAGATGGTTTTATGAATATAAAAGGGAATACTATTTATGCATAGGTGGCACCATTAGTTTCTTTGTAGCTATTATTTGGACCCACTACCACTTGCAATAAATAAGAAACTTTTCTTATTATGAAGATCTTCTAGTAGACTAAGGTAGGGTATTTGGTTCATTTTTGGAGGGTGATCTTGAAGTCTTGGTTGTTAGTTTTTATTGTTAATTGAGACTATTGGGTAGTGTAGACACTTAAAATCTAACCTTACCCAACAACACCTAATTTTACTCCATCCTAAGCCATTAATTAATTAAATATTTATTATTTATTTAATCAATTCTATCCTTTCCTCCATTTTATCCTAACCTTTGATTAAATAAATATTTATTATTATTTATTTAATTATTTTACCCTTCACTTGATCCCATTAATTAAATAAATATTTATTATCTATTTAATTAATTTCACATTCACCTTTATCCTTTTCCATTTAATCCTAGCACTTAAACATGTTCACATAGATCACAATCTAAAATCACTATAATTTGACAAGTGTCCCCTTCACATGTTGAACAAACTCCTTATCTAGATTCATTGAACCTAGACACCTTCCCAAAAGTCAAACTAACTTTCCATCTCATTCATTCATTTCATATCCCACTTCTTAATCTTAGCCATTTATGTAAATATGTTACCCTAATCCATTCATCTTATCCCTCATGTGACACTTGTCACATGACTACATCTTTGAGCTTAACCCTAATCCTCATTCAATCTTAGCCATCTATAATCAATCTATCCTAGCCCTTGTTTTTGCCTCTTGAGAACTCTATAACTAGAGGCCCTCATCCTTCATTAAGAAGTCAAGTCTATTATCATAACTTTATGCTACTATTTTTCTATCTCATTATTGCAATCATACCAAGATTATGGTGGTTTATTGAGCAATTAACATCTTATCATGATCTAGAGCAAATCAAATAGAACTAGGCTACAGTCTATTTTCACTCAATCTAGAAGGATGGAGGTTGTTTGAGGTATACATTTGATTACTTACGTTATCTTATGTTGTTTTGTTTCAATCATTTTTCTACATTTTTAGGTAGATTAAGGATGGGTTAACCATGTGGAGTTAGATATTATTTTATTACTAATTTATCCTTAGAAATCCCTTATACTGGGTCTAAAACTAAAATAAAATTGTATTTTGTAGGTAGCTAGGCAATAATTAAATGTTGTACAACCAAATTGTAATTTTATTGCTTAATGGTGTGATTTTCATGGTTGGTTGCTTTATATTCTTCCTTTGCTTTGGTAGAGTTCAAATTAAATAATACATCTTCCTTCACCAACTATGGTCTCTTTTTTCCCTAGCTATAAATTGTGCAAATTTAAAACATTATATTTTAATGGTTGGGAGAAGAGGATTGTGGCATGTGGTAGGATCCTATTACCTCATATACCCCTAAGATGCTCTATATGAGCTCTATTTTGTAGTGTATTAAGAGTTGATTGGCTTATTTAGGGAATTTTCCTATTTTCCTATTCTTTATTCTTTAATGGTAGTTTTAGGGAATTAATTGAAGGTTTAGGCTCAATCTTGCACGTAAATTGGATGCTACAAGTTAAGGAAAGGTGCAAAATGTAATATTTTCTTCATGGAAAAAATGTCTCCATGACTACATAGATTTACTTAGGGGATATTTATTCTTGAGGCCACCCATGCTAGTCCAATATTGTAATATTAGTTGGCCCATCTACAATATTTTAAAGGAACATCAAAATGTGTCTAGTTCTAATATTTATAATATAATAAATGGGTTTACCCTATTTAGTAATAGATTCTTAAGGTATACTTTGTCATGTATGTTCTTGCTTACATAAAGAAATGTGTTTGTTCAATCATAGAGCCTAGCTTATTTTTTTTAATGTACTTTCAATTTCCATATTCGATCTTGCATATGTGTCCATATGCAAGGTTTGTAACTTGAATCAATTTCCCAAGTACAATCAAGGCACTAGATTGCTTCTATTTCTCCACCACCACCACCTTTAGATCATTGAAATTTCTTTTTTATTTTATTATAGCATTAAATATTTCCTTACCTACATGCATACATTGGTTTTATAACTTTCACCGTATATTGATTTGTTGGAATGATGCCTCTTTTCCTAAGGCAAGTGCTTTTTCTAGGCTTGCTATAAACAATTGAATACTCACTAGCTCAAGATTATCCAAGCTAGGTATAATTGCAAATTTTTATTGTCTTTTGTGTGGAGAAATCAATGAAGAAGAAACATATCATTTGTTTCTCAATTGTCCTTTATCTCATAATTTTTGGAAATGGTTGTGCTCATAATTGAATTGGTAAAATCCATTCCCAAAGTTTTTGTTGGATATTTTTCATAGTTGACCCTTACTAGATAAAGGTTCAAATTTCTCTTCTATTTGGTTAGTTTCTCCATCTATATTAATTTTAAACATTTGGTTAGAAAGGAATAAGAGAACTTCATAAAAGAGAAATCCAGATATGAAGAAGTAAATTTCAAGTTGGAAAAATCTATTTCTAAGGTGGCAATGACTTAGATAATTAAAAATGGGTTTTTTAAGTCAAAATTTTATTCTTGGGATTCAAAGTTTATGTCTCAATGACAATAGCTTAATCACCCTCCTTCTAGTACCTTTCAAAATTCAAAGAAAGTGGATAGAAATATAGTGCTATAGATTCCTCCTATTTCATCAATGGTCAAACTAAATTCAAATGGGCCTCTAAAGGAAATCCAAGAATTTGTAGAGTAGGATGTGTGATCAGAGACTTCAAAGGAGATTTTGTTTTAGCATTAACAATAAAAATACCAATCGGTACCAATAATGATGCTGAAGTTCAAGCCCTTCTAGTCAGTTTGCAACTAGCTAAAAAGAAGAAAATTAAAAGAAACGTTATTAAAGCAATTCACAAATATAATAAACGGGGTTAAGAATAAATCCTTGTGTAATTAGAAAGTAATGTATATTTTGAAAGAGGCTTGGGATCCCCTGGATCATTTTGATTACTATGAAATTCAACACTACTTCAGAGAGGAAAATAAATTAGTTGATAGTTTAGCTAATTTAGCTTGTGACTAGGATCAAAGAATTTTAGAATTGAATGTTCAATTCATCAAAAGATTTCCAAATTTCCAAAATAGTTTGGAATTTGATCAAAGTTGTCTCTCTTTAAAGGAGTCTTAGAGAATTGCCTATTTTCTTCATGTGGAATAAGAGTTTTTATTTGGTTTGAATATTGATAATTCTCATTAAAATTGAGAAGGATTTAAATCCTTACCACCTTGGCATGTGTCCTAGTTTGTTAAAGTCTTAGAGCTAAAATTGGAAAATTCTCTCTCTCCCAAATCTATGGGTATGAGTGAATTAGAGTTGGCAATCATTGGAATCCCCTCTCATATAAGGGGATTTTATGCCATCTTTGTTTCTTTGTCTTGTTGAGAGGTTTCCATAATCTGTATCTCATCTTAACACATTTTGAAGCTACCAAAGTATGTGACTTTAATGCTCTACACAAATTCATCTTTCCAAATCTATATCTAATTGCCCCTTTGCTATATTGTAGTTGTCAATTACAATTGAGAGGAAAAGTGTATTATGCCCCTATCGTGATGAGTATGTTATAAGCCTTTTAAGGCCTTATTATTTCACACAACTAAAAAAGGATCAAAGATGTAGAAATGGAGCTATAATTAAACAAGTGAATGTTTACCTGTGCAAAAATGGGAATATCCAAATCAAGGTGGTTTCAATGTGAAGTTGCTAATGAAGGTTTTAAAATTGATTATGTTGAAGGCGAGGAGGTTGTGCAGGAGATCATTGGTCACAAGTTTCTATAGGAGTTTTTGTGCTTAATTTATTTCTCCTAGGTGGCTTCTTTCCTTTCAAATGCTATAGATTTAGTTCAAGACATTGATATTATACGAATTTGCCTTTGCATACATTCAAGATTATCTAATTTCTTAGTAAACATCCATTTATGCATTGGAATTATGACCTTTTTAACAAATGAGCTCTTGTTGGAGAATTTTTTAGCCACAAAGATATTCAAAGGTCCCATGTTGTTAACTATGTATACAATTCCATTAAGCATAGACTTGACAATGTGTGTTTGATAATTGTAAGTAACTCTCTTCGGTCTCATCACTCAAAAACTAGTTATTTGAATAAGAAAAAGGTTGAAGTCAAATTCCAAGCTCTTCTATTCTTAATCAACTATCATCCCCATCCACCATCTTCTAAAATACCACGTGCAAATTTGGTAGAGAATGAGGTCCAACATATGAATCTTAATGCAAATTTATATGTTAATTTTCCAATCCCTTGTGATGCCCACACGTCCAGATTTCTACTATCTTCATGTCAACATTTTACAAAATGATAATACCTCATAATTTTTTTTTGTTTAAAACTTATTATATTTATGAAAGAAAATAAATTGTAAAAATTCTAATATAAATACAAATTAAATTTAAAAATAAAATAAAATATATTACTTAAAACGAGAAAGAAAAGTTACAATAAAATTCATCCACATGCAAAGGACTATTAGTGCTTATACTAAGGTAGTAATGAAACAAGGAAAAAATTCAGTACTTTAAAGGTCTCCTTAAAGTGGTCAAATGCATAAAAGATAAATGTAAAAGTAAGTGTGAGTGAGTTGGCAAAGTTACCTTTACTTTCAAAGTTAAACAATTTATAAGTAAAGTAAAAATGAAAATTTCTTGCCATTTTTGTATAAAATGGCTCTTTTGAAAGAAAGCTAAAAATTTAGACAAAGTAAAATTTATATTAAAAATGGGGTCTAAAGTGTAATCTTTTATATATAAAAAATGGTCCTTTCATCTCTTTAAGGAACTTTTCTTTTTTCTTTATGCAAAATTATCAACAATGATATTCTTCTTGGGCTATTACTTTATGCCAATTTCCGTAGATTTAATAAAATATTTTTAAAAATTAGGTGATCATAGAAAGAAATGCAAGTAAATAGTATTGGATATAAAACTGATATTATTTCTTGATTAAGGTTATAAGATTTTTATACTTTCTTTTTATTTTTAAAATAAAAGAATTTAATATATATAATTTTATTTTGACGTTTTAATTAATATTTTATAATTCATTATTAAGATATAAATAATAAAATTTAATTATTTTTGATATTATTTAAATTTGTAATGATAAAAAAATATATTTTATATCTTTCTTATTGGATTTGAGTTTATTTTGATTTATTATTTTTATGCAATAATAAATATATAAGTGACATGGTTTTTTCTAAGAGTTGGTGTATAATTCAAATTATATCTTTTTCTATCTTTATTCATTTCTAAGGACCTGCCTTCACCCTCAATTTTATCCACTTCTCTCTTTTTGATTAAATATGTGTTTTGAGTAATTGATGTAGGTTGGTTACATTATTTGTAAAAAATAACTCTTGAATCTTTATATTTTAGATTCAACTACCTAACCCTTCCAACTAGCCACTATGTGCCAATTCAAAGCATAAAATTCTTTATTTGTGTCCTTTAGAGTTTTATTTAAAGTCTAACCCTAGTTCATTTTTACACATTAGAGGTCATTTGACAAGAGCATTCGAGACATTCATTTTGCACAATTAGAGAATTTATTATTATATTACCTACTTGCGTCAACATCTAGAAAATCTACTATATATATTTTCTTGTTTCTATTCATTTCCCAAAGTCATTGACTTTGGTACCTCAGGGGTTTCACCAAGGGGAGACATATTCCCTATCATTGGAAAATTCTCAACCTAACAATTTTTTTAACACAAGAATAAATATAAATATTCACACAAGAATAAATATAAATATTCAAGACAAGATAAAGATAAATAATTAAATATTTATAGAGATCATATCCACACATCTATATTAGATCCATACTTGTAGAAGTGACACAAAATGATAGATAACAAGTTCATATATCTTAAGACATTCTTTTGATTACTTCTAATTTTCTTACATACTGATGAATCAACTACTAATATTTGCCATAATATATTTGCATTAGATTCCTAGATAAGTAACTTTTATTTAGATATTTTGTATATTTATTTGATACCTTACTCCAAGTGATTATTAAAACTATTTATTATGTTTATTTAATTAATTACCTTAAGATCTTTTATGTAAAAGGGATTTTATTGTCCTTTTTGTTTTGGTGAAGCCCCCTTACTCTTACAACCCCTTAGGATTTATCTTTTGATTTTTATTAGTATTTTTTTTAGATTGATTATATTTCTAGAGACCCACATTTATAGCTACCATTGATTTATCATTTATTGTCTTTCTAGGGTTTGCTAATTCCAAGAGCTATTTGAAACTAGATTTACCTTCATGAAGAAATGCTCACCCAAATCCCCAAATGGATTCTCAATCTACTAATAAAAATCCCCATTATGATTAATTATAATAAGCATTTTGAGTTTGATAGTAATGCACATGTAGATAAATAATATTTTCTCTCTAAAACATAGAGAAAGTAAAACCTTAGGGATTGCACTCTAGGGTTTGACACCTTTTTCATATGTATTTCATTTAGAATTGAGGTAGTAGGGATTTGATGGATTTGGACAAGATATAGGTTTAACTTACAACTTGAAAGGTGAGTCAACCCACCCTTGACCAAATCTAAAATAAGCTTAAGGATGAAATGCAATGATTCAACTAACCTAATTTGCAAATCATTCTTTTGATGCAAAAATAGCAAATTTGGAAAGTCAAAGATAAATTTAGACTACAAAAATGGGCTGAGAAGAGTACTAAGCACCTATGGTTCAAATTTGAGCCTAATTTTGGAGGATGAAGTTGTCCAAGGTGCCACTGTCCTTGTTGACCAATTTTAGATCTATTTTCACAGTCCTCTAGACCGAAATCAAACCTTTCATCTCCCACTTGTCACACTGTTAGATCTTTTTTGATTGTTGAGATAAGTGAGTTTCTATGTGTTGTCAAATTGTAGGGTTTGATTGCAACAATGAATAATTGACCTTCAAACTTTTTCCAAACTTCCTCAGACCTAAAACCTGCACACTCAAAGAGAGAGGAAGGGTTGTGCCATTTAGGAGCTTACCTTAGTCAAACCCCATGTTAGTGTTTCCACTTCCACAATGGCAATGTCAATGATATAAAACCTATCCTTTTGAGGGATAGGGCTAAATGATAAAAATAATGATGAGTCAAAAATGGAATGCAACTCACCACCCTCCAATGGCTTCCTTGAAGGAATAAAGTCATACAAATCTCTTCAGGGCTTGGATCTTGCTTGCTTGAATTGCTTGGAGACCTACAAGGGTTAGTATTCACAAAGAATATTTAATATAATAAACATGAATGAACTCATACACACTTTGATATGGTGCTTGGATCTTGAATTTCTGCAATAAATCTCTAAAATTCTTTTCTCAACTTGCTTGATAATGCTCTTGATCTCCAAAATTGCCTCTTAATGCTAGATATATTTCAAATTATGCAATAGCTAGGTATTTATATACAATTATTCTAATTTCTTGCAAACCAAATCTTGATAGCCAACAACAAACATTTGAAATTCAAATAATAAAAGGCCACCTCTAACCTATTTGAAATTAGAGCCAAAATAGGGGACATAGGCGCTAGTGTCCCAACCCTATTTTTTGGGAATTAAGGAGTTAAGGAAAAAAAATTGTTTAGCTTAGTAAACTGTCAAACTTTAGTTTCTAAGTTGATAGTATGCCTTATGAGTTTTTGGTGACTTGTTCTACTTCTGGTCTGTATGCGATGCCAATGTGCCATGTTGTTGTCCTTGTTTCATGCTGCCATCCTCTAGTTGAGAGCTAATTTGTCTGTCTCTGAAACCTATGAGGCCTTCTCATTCAACTTCTAAAGTTCTTTCCTCATAAATAGTCATAAAATATAAAACTCTACAGGAAACTTCCTTTTACCCATCTTGGTCACCTGAGATTGTTTCCTTGAGGTAGTTGGGGATAATTCACTCCCTGTAGACTCTTCCCTATCCTAGAGACTCAAGAGTAGTGAATCTCCTCCTCTACAACAACTACACTATCTAATATGATTCATAATAAAACCATAAAACCTCTCTTAACCTAGGCACATGCCCTAAAAATGGCACTGTACCAATTTGAAAATCATAGGCATAGATTCACTCCCTAAAAAATGAGCACCCAAGATATTGACGAAATCAGATGAGTTAATGAGGCAACTAAGATATTTGATATGCAATAATGGTGAGTAGGTGGGAATGAGTCAAATGAAATCATGCAATTACATATGGTACTCCATATTTAAATCATTTAAAAAGTTGTACTTTATTTTCTACAACTATCACACGTTTCACTCATCTTTGAAACATTTGTTCATTTCCACTATATTATGGAATTTGTTTCTTTGATTGGGATCCCCCTTTATATTTTGGTGTTTTGGTGAAGTTAAGAAGTTATAATCCATTTAGACCACTTACAAAACTCAACTTCAAACCTTGTTAGCATGTGAGTGTTATGGGAATTAAATGTTAGCATAAAAAATTAAAAGTTTGACAATAGTCAAAGGTTGTGGGAATTAAATGCTAGCATGCAAGTTATAAGAGTTAAAAATTTGCATAAAAATTTGAAGTTTTTAGAAGTCAAAGTTTGTAGGATTTGGATATCAATATATAATTTATAAGATTTGCAATATTGCATTGAAACCCTAAGTTTTGAGGTAGTCAAATATTATAGGAGCTAGAAATTTGTATTGGAACTCTAAATTTCTATAGAAGTCAAAGGTTGTGGGAAATAGAGGTCAACATGTAATTTGCAAGAGGTGCAAAGTTACATAAAAAATCTAAAGTCTTTCAAAGAGTAAATATTGTAGGAACTGATGATTGTCATGCAATTCACAAGAGTTGTGTTAGGAAAATAATGCATATTGATCAAAATAATTCCTACATAACCACATGAAATAAAAGCATGCATACAAGATTAAAAAATAAGCATATGAAAATATCAAAGACATACTGCAAGATAACACAAGATACAACCTAGGAAAACACTCAAGAGGGAAAAAAAACCCAACCTCAAAAAGCATACATACTCAATGTATTATTTAGCAATACAAAACATTATAATACACTTATAGAGTCGATCCATGAATACTTATAAATAATCAAGCTCCTCCAATGTATCTTCCATGTGTCCAATCACGTATCCACATATCCTATGCCATGATTGACATATGCACTCTTCAAAATAGATCTCAATACAATGGTAGCCAAGTCAAACAAGCCAACTAGCCAACTAGCCAACATTAGCCACTAAACATGTTCTTGCTTTTATAGAATTAGGCTCACATAAAACAACCAATTGGTAAGCTAAAACTGTGTGCCTCAAAACCATGAGTACACAAAACAATTGATCCCAACATTTACTTTTTGGTACTAAGTTTCCCAATATTAAATATTTTCCCATGTGTAACCCACACATAAAAATACCTTACCAATTTCACATTAAAATTTACAAGTGGACCCAAATAAATATTTAATATGGCTAAACACAACTCCTAAATATGTACCATAAATAAATAATTATTTTACATAATTGAAAATTATTTCTTGTGCAAGGTATACAACACCCTATTTCTAACAAGTTGTAAAGTTGCACATGTGTTTGAAGTTCCATAGGGAACAAAGGATAAAAAAAATTCCATAAGAAATTTCAAAATATAAAAATACACACAAGGCCCCTTCCACATGCAAGAAAGGGGAAAATGTATCTAGGTTTCAAAGAAAATTTGTGAGTTGGAAAGCTACATAAAAAATTTGTACCTCTAGAAAAACTTCTTAACTAAGTAAAAGTCTCCCACTTATTTCAACATGCTTAGTGTATGTGGGTTGCATGCTTGAGTGTCATTGTGATGTTCATGATGCTTTGTGCATATAAGCGTACAACGTGGCATGTTGATGTCAATTTTATCACAAAAGATATATTTATTCATCAATGTTTTGGGTAAAATATTGTTGCATTACTGTAATGCTAAAAATTGTATACCCTTGCAATTTCGTTCTATGTTTTGTGTCCACTCATTTAGTGTTTTTTAGGTTCATTCTATCTCTTGCATTAGCCTTTTTTCTATTCAAGGTGCTTAGTTTTTATTTTTGGTGGTCACTTATTCATGCCATCTTTGTGTTACCTTTATTTTTTCTAGCCTCTCATCATTTTCTAGCTTACATTATCTAGACACTTGTGTATCACATAGATGTCCATGCAATGTACTAGCGTCCAATGAAAATTTTTGTTTAGAGGTAATTTTTCAAGTGTTTTCTTAACTTGTCACATTACCAGGTCAATGAAAATGGCTTAGAATGATTCCAAACAACTTGTCAACAACCTTCTCTTACCTCATCTTCTCATTTTTCTCCAAATTTTCATTATTAGCTCTCATTTGATACTCTTGCAGTTAACAAATTGCTACAACACTCTTAATATTTACAACATTCTTTTTATCTCTCTTGTTCTTCTTGGCTTCCTCAAGCCTTTGCAAGTAATATTGTTCTTGTTTCTTATTGTTATTATACCATTCCTTTTATTGTGCCCCTAAGCACCTTAGGATTATCACATCCCTTTCCCTGCATTCTAGTTCCAATATTGTACATTCACAACTTTGATCATTCCCTAACAAATTTGGGATAGGATCATTCACTCACTATTTTTCTATCTATTTATCTTAGCTGTTATGGAGGTAGAAATACTAAAGCAAGGATTTGGTTGAGGAAAATCCCCAAACAAACCCCAATTTTTTCCCTTTTCTTTGTGCTTGCAAGCATTTTGAGAGCACTCAACCACACAAAGGTTTGCAAGTGCTTCCTTGTTTTTTTTTTTAAATTTATTTTATTAAAAACCATTTGAATCTTGTTATTAGATTATTTCTCTATATTTTTACTATCTAGTATTTGTCTGTACATTTTCCTTTTCTAGTTGAGTAGACTAGTTTAACAACAAGATTAGATATTCATGATTTTTAGATATTTTTCGGCATTGTATTCATAAAGATGAAAAATTACAATGTGAAGATGTCCACATGACACACTAAAACCTTGGGCAATGACTTCCTCCTTTGGGTTCTAGGTTCTTCTTTTCGTTCTCTTTTCAACTCTATAATTTATGTCTATAAATTATTATTATATTTTTCTAAAAAGTAATATTTTATCATCTTTCCTCAATCATTCCATTTAAAGAAAACTCTTTTTTATTAAAGAATTTATAGGATTATAGAGTTACTATGTTAAATAGTAGTAAACTAGGACAATCCTAATGTGAAAGTAGGGAAAATCATTTGGCTAATACATCTTCTAAGCTAAATTTTCATTTTTCCTCTTTTACATTTTGGCGAACCTATCACTCACACTTAAACCTTCTCAAACACATTCTTCAATTATACTTCTTATCTCTAAATGAATTTATTATCTTTTGTTACATCAATTTTTATATTTTCTCAAAAAGTGCAAGATATTCCATTCCATGCATGTGATGGTGACCTACCTCTTCCTCTACACTCTTTTCCCTTAATCCCTCTCTTGAAATTCCTCCTATTTTTTTTAGGACAGTTTATTGCAAGAGGATGGAATAATTTAACACTTTCCTCAACATTAATTTACATACTCTTCATACTAATTATGTCCAGTCTAGAGATGAAGCATTAGTTGACAAAGACTCTCATCTCACATTGAATCCTCCATGGATAAATGTTGAGTATAATTCTTCAACTCCTTCCCTTACATCTTATATTCCTCAACAAGATAACCACATGGTTAATTCTATTATTATTAATTGATATATCCCACTCGCTAAGGGGATGTTGGATATCTTAGATCCATTAATGTTTAAAATATTTCTTCTATTCCAAAAATATTTATGCACATAGCTCTTGATTCACCTCCACCCTCTCATCCTATGATCACTATTTAGGGTATTCTTGATAGTCCATGAGCTTCTACATTTTTCACTTATTTTATTCCATATAAAATATAAATTTCCTATAGATATTGATTACCATTTAAAGTAGCTCACACATATAACACTAGGAAAATAAATAGGTACCTCATGTCCTTGTTTCCCTTCCCCCACCAAATCCTATTCTTCTACCATCCTCATCGTTCTATTAAAATTTCCATAGAGTATGACTTGTTAAATTACAACAGACTTCAAAAGCTAAGATATCTCTTTGGTACCTGATATGAACTTCACCTTCTTATCATAGTTCTCGTCAACATGACTTACAAAGGATACCTATACAATATTCTACAAATCCCCTGGATGTGGTAGCTATTCTTGAATGATTTCATTAAATAATTCTACTAATATTACTTTTCACCCATCTAAACTTTCCCCTGTCAAAGTTTAAAATCAATACAATCCCCTTTTAATAATTTTGTTTCTATTAAAAATGTTGGTATCAAATGCACCCTCATTGATTTTGTATACATCTCAATATTTGTGGTGTTGATTGTTACATCACATTAAGTTGATATTTATTCTCTTTCACCTACAACTTTATCTGTTTTTGGCTTTGATAACGTTAGTTGCCAAGATCTTGGTATGGTTACGTTACCTATCAATTTCAATGCCATTATTTTACCCACTTTGGTTTATGTAATGCAAGGTACTTTATCATATAACCTTCTTCTTAGTAGACCATGGATCCATGCCATGGGTGTAGTCCCATCTACCTTACACCAATTTTATAAAAATATTTGCATGGTAATAAAACATACATAATACAAGCTAATCCTAACCCATTTCAATACTATCAATAGGCTAAATTGGATCATGTGAAGCCTTCTCTTTACTCTCTTCATATCTTTGTACCTTCTTCTACACCATTTTCAATCTCTATTGATGATGACATTCCTTCTTTCATTAAAAATACATGACTTGGTGACAACTAGGTCTCCTTAGATTTCATCCACCATAGGCTTGGTGAATATAAGGTTGAGCCTTCAAACTATGAAATTCCTCATTTAACAAGGATCCACATTCTCATGCTAGAATTTATCCTTCTTCTATGAATTTAGTTACTACTCTTCTCCAACATGCAGTTATACTTCTCATTTCCCCAAGGTTAGTGATGTTGATTCTCCTCTCTTCTTTGGATAAATGTTACATGCTTGGATTCAAAATTCTTCCTAAAAATTCTTACAAAGAAAATGGTCTTGGGTGCAAACCAAATCATAGGATCAACATGGCATCAAGATACAAATTGTAGTATCATATACCCCTCACAATTTCACACTAGGTTTGACACCCACTTTGGTGCATGTGCTAAAATCATGCTTGTGATGTACTTGTTTCACTGCCTTTTCGCGAAACTTGATTAAACCCTTATTTCTCAAGCTTTTGTAGAGAAATTAATGCCTAGATAGAGGCACCTAGCCACCTTGTCTTGGCTATTCATGCCCGAAAATTCAAATTCAAATGTTGGCCTCAATGTGATTAAGAATTCAACTTTATTTGTTAGCCTCTTGAAATGGTTAATTCAAAATATGTTTAGACTCATATATATATATATATAAGTTCAATAGCTCCATACAGTAATTAGCTATTATAGAAATTACAATCTAGTTACTAAAGAAGCAACAACAGATTAACAAAAAAATCAAACATCAAGACTCAAATTACCCATTATAATAACTACAAAACTACTCCTAAAATACAACATGCATTCAGAAATACAATATATTTGATATGAGATATAGAAGAAATATTTTTTATTCCAAAACTTCCATAGTGATGAAACAACCTTTGAACATAAACCCTATAGAAACCAAGATGAGATTCCCCATTTATAATCTAGATAACTCTCTAAAAGTTTTGATGAATAAAAAAATTAAAAAATTCTCCCACATGAATTAAATGTTAAAAAAATGACTTCACTTCATTGCAAGGTTGAATTTTTCAATGGACACCACCTATGGCTCTACTTTCCTCCAAAAATGAGTGTTTGCCACGTCCTTTAATTGTAATTTAAAACAAAAAAAAAAAAAAAAACTGTTAAAAAACAAACCTACACATAGGGACATCATAAGTAAGGGGATCGAATCAAGTGAGGTTCATTGTTAAAATTTCTTTCATTGAAAATGGGTTATTGCTTATCTAGGACGTGGGGCCTGAACAAGACCTGGGATAAAAAGCCATGTTTGAATAACACTATATTAATCTCTTGGATTTTGACAAATTTGCTCTTGCAATAGCAAAACATGTGAGGAAAATGACAGCAGCAACTAGCATATTGCATGGCTGTGCTGATCCGGCGGAAGTGAAGAAAGCACTACTCTCTGAATGCCATTGTTTATTGTTTTTAACTTTCATTAACACTTCACAACCCAACCAGAAAGTGCAAAGTAGAAGCTGAAGCACATACCTATTGAGCTGATACAGATAGTTGTGAGAATGCAGAAGCATTGAATACTTGCCCACTTCTTACAAGGCAAATAAATACAAGCCTGGCCATGGAGAATCAATGCTTCTGTTCCATCTTCTCCTAAGATTGAAGTAATTATCTCTGTGTAGATTGACATAAAGTAGATATCCGTAATCTGTATAAAGCTCAATTACTCTCAGCACTAATATAACAGTGACTGTCAAGAAATTGTGTCCCACAATGGAAGACCACCACCATCACGTGAGTGCATAAGTTCCTCCTTTATTAGAGAGTATATTTGTTGGATCTATTGAAATTAATTTAGATGGTTTTTGGTAAGAAATTCTGTTGAAGCAATCTAAATATTAAAATGTAATGGTATTGTATTAATATTTTAATCCGTGTTAGTATAAATATCATGATATTGTTATCAGGATTCAATGTATAGTATTCGGGTCAAATTCATTGATCTGTATGTATGAGTATTAATTCACATAAATCCATCTTTCATGAGAATGAATGGTCACTTAACATTCACTGCATCTATGTGATGCTCACAAGGGTGAAGCATAGGGACTTCCAAAGAGGTCCGCTTAAAACTTGTTGAGGGTTTTGCAAATGAAGTAGCAAGTTAAGTGGGCTTGATCTTTGAGAAGGGTTAAGCACTCTTGAGTTGGAGCAGTACTAGGATGAGTGACCTCCCAAAAAGTCATAATGCTTCAGCCGTGTGAACGTCACCCAAATGCAATGAGTGTTAAGTGGACTATTCATTCTCACAAGATGAATTTGTTTGACTACTAGTCATGAAATATGAGTAAATGAGTTCGACCCAAAATGAAAGACCACCACCATCACAATGGTTTTGAGAGATTGTGTCCCATAGTGAAAGACCACTACCATCATGCGAGTGCATAAGTTTGTTCTTCCCCAATACAATATATTAGAGATATTACATTTCTCCAATCTATTGAAATTAACATAAATGGCTTCTAGTGAAAAATTATTTGAAATTATTTTTAATTACAAAATTAATTTAAATTAATCACAATGAAAATAAAATCTCTTTCTACCTCTATTCACCTTTAAAATATAATTTATTGCAGTACATTAATATTTGAACCTATGTTAGTATAAGTATCATGTTATGACATTGCTATTAGAATTCAACTACATAGTTTTTGAATCAAATTCATTGATTCATATTTCAAGAGTAGTAATCCACATGAACACATCTCTCAAGAGAATGAATTATCCATTCAACACATCTAGGTGATGTTCATAGGGATGAATCATCAATACTTTGAGAGAGGTCTACTTAACACTCAACACACACTTAAGGTTTTACAAATGGAATAGCAATATAAGTGGATTTGATCTTGGGGGGGACTCTAAGGTTAAACACATTTGATTTGCAATAGTACTTGGATGGTTGACCTCCCAAGATGTCCTAATGCTTCACCCTTGTGAGAATCACATCGATACAATGTGTGTGAAGTGGACCATTCATTCTCATGAGAAATAGGTTTATATGAAGATTCATGAAGTATGGATCGATGAGTTTGACCCAAAAACTACATAATTGAATTGTGTTACACTTCGTATGAACTATTACTCATGAAATACAGATCAACAAATTTAATTATAGAATTAAACCCGGATAACAATCCTACTTATCAAACATCAATCAGTATTTATCATGACCCACATATCATGCAACTGAGTATTTATGTATTTTCAATGAATATAAAACTATAACCCACAGAGAAGAACGCTGAATCCACAATAAAAGCTGCCGTGTACTATGGAAAGAGAAAAAGCAATATATAAATCTGAGGATCTTGAGATATAAATAACATTCATATCTTAGTAGACTCCGATTCCCTCTTTTATGGCTTTTTGACCAACGTTACTCGGAACTTACAATTCAACACTGCAATGAACTCATTGCAATACAATTGGCAGCAAAAGCAAAAGCTAAAAGCTAAAAGGACGCCACTGATGGTGGTGGTAGCCATTTAAGATTTTGGCTTGGGTTGGGCATCACCACCAGAGGCAAGCGTGCGAGCACAGGCCTTAAAAATAAGTTCCTTGCCTTTCAGTCCCCACCCAAAAGAAAAAAAGAAACAACTGCCTACTTAGTACGTACGTAGATCTCTACAACCACAAGCTCGTGATCACCATATTAATGTATGTAGGGTAGAGCCTACTTCCCCCATCTCGGGTACCTGCAAGGCACGGCAGTGCAGGGCAGGGCAACTCCCCAGATTTGAAGGGGTGCCATCTTTATCAAAACATCACATCAGATGTAAACTTTGGGGATATGAAGTCTTTGTGATGCTCCGGAGAAAATGAGGAGAGAGAGAGAGACGGGTGGCGTTTGAATGTGTCAAGGAGGACTGTGGATTGTCACCAAGTTTATAATTGTGTAAAGAGTACCGTTGCCAGGTGTCGGGAGACTGGGGGAGGTGTACGTATGATATTACAAGTCAATTGTACTCCAGAGAGGAGAGAGGAGAGAGCAGCCAGGCAGCGTCAATACCTAATCCTTAGGTAGGCCAGGAGTCTATCTCAAATTGCTAGGCACCCGGATTCTTTGGAGATAGACTGAGGGCCCCAGAGTTTGTGTGGTTGTTGCTCTCTATGCCTCAAGAGCCACATTTTCTTTAAGTTATTATCAATTTTTCTCTTTCAAAGATAACGAGTTTTTACAATCTATATTGCTAATTGTTGAATGATTTTGAATTCTATTGTGTTATAATTTTTTGTATCAACGTTTCGGATCACATTCCGTGATCCATCGTCAGGATGAGATCTGAAACGTTGATGATGGATCATGGAGTGTGATCCTTAATGCTAATGCAAAAAATATCACACAATCGAATCTAGAAATCATTCAGTAATTAATCTTTCTCTTTTTTATAGAGGAAAAGGGGATTTTTGAAAGGGTATTAATTTTTATAAAAAATAAAAAATAAAATGGTTTAATTATAGCCAGATTAGAACAACATTACAACATTATAATATTATAGTATTATAGAAGATAATTTAAAACAACCTAAACACAACAAATTGAAATAAAGCTATCACAAGGAAATAACCAAGACCTGAAGGAAATTAGAATTCGTTTAGAGTAATGGAGCATCTCATTCCTCTTATAATGCTTTGAGGTGTTAGTCCACGAGTCATCCTTGTCGACCTCTTTCACCATCTTAGTCTTGCTTCCTCTTGTTCTTGCATAAGGACCAACATGTGTTTGAGTGGAAAAGAGATTTAGTTTGTCTTGAAGCACCTTGGTACTTGTTGACGCTTGTCTATTTTTAAGGTTTTAGTGCATTTCTTAAGAGGGTTTGTTCATTCAACGATACAAATCTAAACCCTTGGTGTGTGGCCTACACTTTATCTTCTAATTCCTTGTTGACTTGCCCAACTTGTCAAAAGCATTTAAGTTGTATTTTCATGTCTTCGTCATCATTTGTGCATTAGCCCCTTTGTCTTGCTAACTAGCTAAGCCAATTAATCGCATGCCTCACTATTTGGGCGGCTTGGTCCTATGTTGGGGTGGTCTCATTCCCATACAAAAAAAGAATGCAAATCCTCTTATCCAGGGTTAGAAAATGGCTTTATAAGGTTAATTCAAATTTTGGATAATTTTTATGTTTGATGGTTTTCCCGTGATGATTGTTTTCATCGATCAAGTCTTCAAAAACCTAGTCAAGTTTTCTCTCTTTCAGGACTTGTTAGTTCATCTAAATTTTGGGACCTCGTATGGGTAAACCATTTAAAAATAAGTTGCTCATCATGTTCCTAGGGGCCTAATTATGGTTGGAATGTGTCCTTAAGTTTCTTTATTAAGGAATTATGAATTCTCTTGTGTCATTTTGCATGCACTCTTTCAAAGTTGTTTGGTTGGAAAACCTAGGGTTAGGGAGATTGTGCACTTAGTCTTGTGAAGTCTTGGCCCAAAGTTTGTAAACCTTCTTTGTTGGTATTGTTAGTGTTCTCAACATTCCTCATAGGTCTTGAGGTGTTATGTTGTATTTTTCTTCTTGTGTGTTTTCATGTTGTGACAAGACATCTTGGAAAGCGTGTAGTGTGTTTGGAAGTGAGCCATCGTCATTCCAGTTAGAGGAAAGTTTGTATCTTTTGGTTTGAAATAATATAGCAAAGGTTTGTCATTTTCTTGGTGGGTTAACTGAGTCTAGATGTGGATTGGAGGTTGATAATTCCCTCATCTTAGTTTAGAGTTGTGTTGCAAGAGAACACGATCGTGGGTTGTAACCTATCATCATGTAGGAGATGTTCTCTTTCTCTCTTTTTTTCTTTGTGGTGAATTTATCCATGAGTGGTTAGTATTCCACTAATTGCACCTTGCTTATGCAATGGTGAGCTCATATTGTTGTTGTTCTTGTGTTGTTATGTTCATGCAACACTTGTGTGCATGTTGTTGTGCAAGTGTGATATGTTGATGACATATCTTATGTGTTGTGGTTGTTATGTTTCAAAAAAGAGTGGTTTGATCAAGTTTTTCCTTGTGCTTCAGGTAGGGAATTACATATCATCCCAAGTAGGAGAGATACTGGGAGAGATAAAAATGAGTTTCATGATTAGGTAAAGTATCAATGATTTCATCCTCTTACACCAAGATATCCTCACAAGTAGGGGAGATATTGGAAGAGGGATAAACATGAGTACCAATGATTGCATCCTCTTGCACCAAGATATCCTCACAAGTAGGAGAGATATTGGGAAAGGGACAAACATGAGTATCAATGATTGTATCCTCTTGCACTAAGATATCCTTACAAGTAGGAGAGATATTGGGAGAGGGACAAACATGAGTATCATGATTACTTGAAGAATGAAGATTAGGTAAAGTGATGTTAATAAATGTATCTCTGACTCTTTTCTTTTACACTACAATTTTCTCATAGGTAGAAAACTATGGGTTAGTCGATGGCCAACGTATATCCCTTTTGACAAGGAATTTTTTTTAGACAAGTCATATTTTGCTATATCAAAACTAGACTTTTGAAAAGAAAACATATTGTTATTGTCCTTTTTTAGGGTAATGCATTGAATTAGGTAAATTAAAGCCAAACTGACAATGCACAACAAAATCTAAAAGTTCCAGGATAAACTCCAAAAACAAGAATTGGATCTAAATAGACATCACAGACAAGGTTTCACATAGGAAAATTGATGCCAAATCGATTGGTTAGGGGCATTAGATTCCCTAGAATACAAATCAAGGTTTTTGAAATGTTAGAACATGCACATGTGTGTAACAGTTTGAATGTTTGTTTATGTGAAAACCCAGGTCTAAGAACTGACAAAGTTCAAAAATTTAGTATGCCCTAATTGAATGAAACATGCAAGCATGAATAAGGGATTTTAAGCATTCAAAGGAGCTGATGGTGTTGAACACACTTGGCGACTTAGAGGGGAGGTTGAATAAGTCTACAAAAAAAATTAACCCCTTCCGAAACTTAACTCTTTAAGGACAATCCAACTTTTTTTATCAAATCAAAACCTTAAAATATAACAATAACAAAGAATGATATAGCACTTTGAATCCTTAGCAAATTTAGCAACCTTTAAGCTTTTCAAGATATAGAAATTCTATTTCCAACCAAACCATTAGCAGTGAGAAAGAAAAATAGGAGACACATGCACAAGGAGAACACCATATTTACGTGGAAAACCCAATGAGGAAAAACTACGGTGAGAGTTAACTCACAATATAAAGGCTCACTGCCAAAAAGACTTGCAAGAAGGCTCATTGCTTTAGAGAAAGATACAAAAGGACTTGCAGGACAAAGAAGGGTCTTAATTCTTATAAAAAATAAAAAATAAAATGGTTTAATTATAGTCAGATTAGAACAACATTACAACATTATAATATTATAGTATTATAGAAGATAATTTAAAACAATCTAAACACAACAAATTGAAATAAAGCTATCACAAGGAAATAACCAAGACCTGAAGGAAATTAGAATTCGTTTAGAGTAATGGAGCATCTCATTCCTCTTATAATGCTTTGAGGTGTTAGTCCACGAGTCATCCTTGTCGACCTCTTTCACCATCTCAGTCTTGCTTCCTCTTGTTCTTACACAAGGACCAACATGTATTTGAGTGGAAAAGAGATTTAGTTTGTCTTGAAGCACCTTGGTACTTGTTGATGCTTGTCTATTTTTAAGGTTTTAGTGCATTTTTTAAGAGGGTTTGTTCATTTAACGATACAAATCTAAACGCTTGGTGTGTGGCCTACACTTTATCTTCTAATTCCTAGTTGACTTGCCCAACTTGTCAATAGCTTTTAATTTGTATTTTCATGTCTTCGTCATCATTTGTGCATTGGCCTCTTTGTCTTGCTAACTAGCTAAGCCAATTAATTGCATGCCTCACTATTTGGGCGACTTGGTCCTATGTTGGGGTGGTCTCGTTCCCATACAAAAAAAGAATGCAAATCCTCTTATCCAGGGTTAGAAAATGGCTTTATAAGCTTAATTCAAATTTTGGATAATTTTTATGTCCGATGGTTTTCCTGTGATGATCATTTTCATCGATTAGGTCTTCAAAAACCTAGTCAAGTTTTCTCTCTTTTAGGACTTGTTAGTTCATCTAAATTTTGGGACCTCGTATGGGTAAACCATGTAAAAATAAGTTGCTCATCATGTTCCTATGGGCCTAATTATGATTGGAATGTGTCCTTAAGTTTCTTTATTGAGCAATTATGAATTCTCTTGTGTCATTTTGCGTGCACTCTTTCAAAGTTGTTTGGTTGGAAAACCTAGGGTTAGGGAGATTGTGCACTTAGTCTTGTGAAGTCTTGGCCCAAAGTTTGTAAACCTTCTTTGTTGGTATTTTTAGTGTTCTCAACATTCCTCATATGTCTTGAGGTATTATGTTGTATTTTTCTTCTTGTGTGTTTTCATGTCGTGACAAGACATCTTGGAAAGCGTGTGGTGTGTTTGGAAGCGAGTCGTTGTCATTCCAGTTAGAGGAAAGTTTGTATCTCTTGGTTTGAAATATTATGGCAAAGGTTTGTCCTTTTCTTGGTGGGTTAAATGAGTCTAGATGTGGATTGGAGGTTGATAATTCCCTCATCCCAGTTTAAAGTTGTGTTGCAAGAGAACACGATCATGGGTTGTAACCTATCATCATGTAGGAGATGTTCTCCTTCTCTCTTTTTTTCTTTGTGGTGAATTTATCCATGAGTGGTTAGTATTCCACTATTTGCACCTTGCTTATGCAATGGTGAGCTCATATTGTTGTTGTTCTTGTGTTGTTATGTTCATGCAACACTTGTGTGCATGTTGTGCAAGTGTGATATGTTGATAACATATCTTATGTGTTGTGGTTGTTATGTTTCAAAAAAGAGTGGTTTGATCAAGTTTTTCCTTGTGCTTCAGGTAGGGAATTACATATCATCCCAAGTAGGAGAGATATTGGGAGAGATAAAAATGAGTTTCATGATTAGGTAAAGTATCAATGATTTCATCCTCTTACACCAAGATATCCTCACAAGTAGGGGAGATATTGGAAGAGGGACAAACATGAGTACCAATGATTACATCCTCTTGCACCAAGATATCCTCACAAGTAGGAGAGATATTGGGAAAGGGACAAACATGAGTATCGATGATTGTATCCTCTTGCGCTAAGATATCCTTACAAGTAGGAGAAATATTGGGAGAGGGACAAACATGAGCATCATGATTACTTGAAGAATGAAGATTAGGTAAAGTGATGTTAATAAATGTATCTCTGATTCTTTTCTTTTACACTACGATTTTCTCATAGGTAGAAAACTATGGGTTAGTCGATGGCCAACATATATCCCTTTTGACAACATTGAACTTTTTTTAGACAAGTCATATTTTGCTATATCAAAACTAGACTTTTGAAAAGAAAACATATTGTTATTGTCCCTTTTTAGGGTAATGCATTGAATTAGGTAAATTAGAGCCAAACTGACAATGCACAACAAAATCTAAAAGTTCCAGGATAAACTTCCAAAAACAAGAATTGGATCTAAATAGACATCACAGATAAGGTTTCACATAGGAAAATTGATGCCAAACCGACTGGTTAGGGGCATTAGATGCCCTAGACTGAAAATCAAGGTTTTTGAAATGTTAGAACATGCACATGTGTGTAACAGTTTGAATGTTTGTTTATGTGAAAACCCAGGTCTAAGAACTGACAGAGTTCAAAGAATTAGTATGCCCTAATTGAATGAAGCATGCAAGCATGAATAAGGGATTTTAAGCATTCAAAGGAGCTGATGGTGTTGAACACACCTGGAGACTGAGAGGGGAGGTTGAATAAGTCTACAAAAAAAGTTAACCCATTTTGAAACTTAACTCTTTTAGGACAGTCCAAATTTCTTTATTAGATCAAAACCTTAAAACATAACAATAACAAAGAATGATATAATAGTTTGAATCCTTAGCAACTTTAGCAACCTTTAAGCTTTGTAAGATATATAAATTCTACTTCCAACCAAACCATTAGTAGGGAGAAATTAAAAAAGGACACACATGCACAAGGAGAACACCATATTTACGTGGAAAACCCAATGAAGAAAAACCATGGTGAGAGTTAACTCACAATATAAAGGCTCACTGCCAAAAAGACTTGCAAGAAGGCTCATTGCTTTAGAGAAAGATACAAAAGGACTTGCAGGACTGAAGCCAACATAACTTAAAGAGAAAGATACAAAGGACTTGATGAGATTCACTATCTCAAAGCAGGATACAATTTTTTAGATAAAGATTATAATTCTTGTCAACATAACACTCTGCTAATTGAGGCATTATAGCATAATTGATTTTCCTTTCACACACTTTAGCACTATCACTATTGGATATTCAATACAATTTTCACACACAATTCTTTGCACTTGTACACTACTCCATTCATGTTGCATCTGAAATGATCTTGCATTCATAACCACTACGATACTTCAAAACCTCAATTAAGTCAGCCAGGAAGAGGATAAAATAATGAATTCAATTGGTCAACCACCAAAACATAATGCGGTCCTATCCAAAAGATATAGAGGACCAAAAAAATCCTAGCACTTCTTCCAATGTGATCCAAAAAAATTTACATGCAAGCACACATCAACCTAAGTCAACATCAAAGAAACATGTGGATGAAACATTGAAGCGCACAACTAGTCAGCCCATAAACATACTTCTTATTGAATTAACTTGATGCGGTCCCAATCAGGATAGGTCATGACCCAAATCTATCATAATACATCTTCCATTGCTGGCACATCCCCCCAAGCATACAATATAAGCAAAGGAACAAGCCCTGTTGGCCAAATATCCACAAATAACCCAAAAAGCTAACTCAAGATACAACGCAACACCAAAGTGGCCAATTAGCAACGTGCAGATCAAATGGGGATGTTCCTTGAACATCCAACACTTCCAAAGACTTATTTCATACTATCATTCCATGAACAACCACCAAAAATTAAACATGTACATAATACTTTATTCAAGAAGCACAAAATACATAGCCAGATGATGTAGCATTAGTAGAACAACTTGCAAACCATTTTAGCACATGATATTGGAACTGAAACACTACATATACATTGAGAGCACATTCACCAAACCACAAGAGAAGAGACACCAATGTGGAGAAATGTGGAGCATTTCCTGGACCAGTCTAGACAACCAACAACACTGCCAACCTTCTGCAATTCACAAAATCTCCTCATATACACCGGTTACTTGAAAAGATAGGAATGCAATGTCCACACGACATTAGCATTGAATACCAAACCATAAGACCAAAGCATCAACAATAGAAAAATGCATAGGATTCTCCCAGAGAGACTTCAATGCAACTACTTGACCTAGAAACACTTAAGCAACTTGCAGAGGCCAAAACTTCTTTTCAACAACACATACTTCATCAAGAACATTAAGAGAGAGAAAAATACATACTATAGACCTTCAACAACATATTTCCACTATCATCCATGCTTCTAATCCTCATCTTAATGCTTGTAATTCTTATCTAAATATATCATTATGAAATCAACTCTACTGATAGCAATAATACATAATGCAACTTTCTTTGACATGAAATTCAACAACTCTTCTTAGATGAACTTCAACAAATATGTTTTGGATAAGGCATGACATCCAACAATGAACTTCAGCAATTATTCTTTGGATAAGGCGTGACATCCAACCATGAACTTCAATAATTATTCTTTAGATAAAGCATGATATCCAACCATGAACTTCAACAATTCCTCTTTGGATAAGGCATGCCATCCAACCATGAACTTCAACAATTCTTCTCTTATAAGGCATGACATCAATGACAACCAACAATCAGTGTTGACATTAATGGAAACAACTACCAACAATCTCCTTAGTGTTGATATCAATGAAAATAACTACCAATAATTTCCCCCTTTGGAATTGATGGCAACACACATTGCTCACTCTCCCACTTTGACATCAAGGACAAAGGGCCATACAATCCCACACAAAGTAGTAGGAAATTCTTTTAGGGACAAAGGGAAAAGCATTTTATATTGAAACAACATCACATACTCCCGCTTTGACCAACAACACATCTTCTTCAACCAAATATACATACACAACAACTGCATAATATCTTTAGGACTCCCCTTTCTACCAACTCCCCCTGAGAGGTAGCACTCATTAATCCAGGAGTAAAGGATATGACATGAATTTCTTCCCATGGATAGATGCACCATTTATGCATCTAGTTAGAACAAGGAGGGGCAATAACCCCTAACTTCTGCCACAAATATTCAAAATAATCCTTTGAAAGTGCCTTAGTAAAAATGTTTACAATTTGGTCCTTGGTAGGTACATACTCCATTCTAACTTAATGTTTTGCAACCTTCTCTCAGAAAGTGATATCAGATTGAGATGTGTTTAGTTCTTGAGTGCATTACTAGATTCTTGGAAATGTTAATTGCACTTGTATTGTCACATAGTATAGGAATAAGTTCATCACAAATCATCTTCACATCCTTCAAAGTCTACTTCATCCAAAGCACCTGAGTACAACAAGATACTACAGTAACATATTTTTATTCTGCTACAGAAAAATACATTGAATCCTACTTTTTACCAAACCATGAGACTAATCTGTCTCCCAAAAAGAATGCACTACCACTTGTACTTCTTTGGTCATCAACACAACCTACCCAATCAACATCAATATAGGCACTCAGAGAGAAATTTTGATCCTTTTTGTACCATAGGCTATGACCTAGAGTACCCTTCAAGTATTTGAAGATTCTTTTCACAACTTTCTCATGAGATTGCTTAGAATTGACTTGAAATTTGGCAACCAAACATACCACATGCATGATATCTAGTCTAGAGGCAATTAAATATAGCAAAACTCCAATCATGGACCTATAGAGAGTCTCATCAACTTCAAAAGATTCATCAGATTTTCTTAAGTGACAACCTGCCACCATAGGAGTACCCATTGGTTTGGAATCTTCCATCCCAAACTTCTTCAACATTTCCTTTACATATTTGGCTTGATAAATAAGGATACCATCATTTTATTGAATAACTTGAAGTCCAAGGAAGAAGGACAGTTCACGAATAATTGATATTTCAAATTCTTTATGCATTTCTTCTGCAAACTTTTTACACATATCATCATCTCCAACTGCAGAATAGGGGGATTCATTACTCACGAGTTTTCTTCACTCAGAGAGCTTCATGGGGTGAACTGCCCTAAACTACCTCAATGGAACAATGCGAAAGTTTCAGAATCTGAAAGAGTAGGCCACAAAGATTCTTTGGACAAACTATTAAGCTTTCAGCCATAGGACAACAATGCAGAATACAGACGATAGCGCAATGCGCTGGCATCTTGTATGGACTAGAGAGTGAGTTTATCACATAAAATGCCTAAATAACTGCTTCTACTCTGATTGCTGAAAATTTACAATATGCGATAAAGCCACTGAATGCAATGGAACTATAATAAAATGAAGTAGAACTAATAAAGATAAGAAGAAAGAAGGAAAGAAATACTTACAACCATATGAGTCATGAAGCTTCCACCAAATGAATGTCTTCAAAACTTGCAAGCGTGATATCTGGAGAGAATGTTGGGGCTGTATTGGGGTTTTCCTTAGTCAAACCCTCATTTTGGTGTTCCCATCTCCACAAACAGCCAAGAAGATATAGAGAAAGAGTAAATGAAATGGACAAAGTGTGTGGTGAAAGAAAAACTCGCTCAGGAGTAGAACCCACACCACCAAGTAAGTGTGTGATAAAAGAAAACCTCGCTCGAGAAGGAGAACCCATATCACAAAGGAGGTGGTAAAAGAAATCCCCGCTCAAGGAGGAGAACCCGTATCATGAAGTATGAGATGCAAAAGAAGGAGATATGAAGTCCCAAGATGTTCACAAGTATGCAATAGGGGAAGTGAAGTTGCAAGAGTGAAGCTAAGAGAGCTTGAAAGTGCTTGAAGCTACTGTGAAAAATAAGGGAGTTGTGCAAGCAAGAGTTGGAGAGCTAGAATGAAGCTAGAAGTTGGAAGGATGAAGCTAGGAGAAGTTAGAAGAAATTCGAACCCACAAATGGAGTGAAAAGAATGCTTTTAAGGAGGGAAAAGAAGCTTGCCGAGTTGTTTCAAAGCATCTCGAGTCGTTACCACCAACCAAAGGAGGTGACAAGTGGCAAGCATGCTTGGAGATAACTGTTTGAGCATTAAAATGTCGCAAGACGCTAGCACGAAATGCAAACGTCTGGGCAATGCGCTAGTGTCTAGACACATTACGCTACAAAATGATGAAAACATAAGAAGTACAAAGTCTGATGCAAAGCTGATGTGCGAAGGGTAGCTGCTGAAAAGGGGTGTTGGAGCATCCTGAGAGGAAAAAATGCTGATGCAAGGGCTAAAATGAACCTACTCAAGATGCTAAGGGAGTGGAAACTAAAGCGGATGCAAGAATGTATGTGAAATTGTGAGGGGTACAATTTTACACTCATACATTTTGCCCCCATTTTAGCAGGGATATGAATCTACATTAATATGCACGCTAAAGGAAATCTACTAAACATAAATAACATCATATGCCAAAAGGATACTATAGAGGAAGCGGGTAATTCTTCAAACCACAGAAGCATGCCCCCAATATGAAGATCTGCAAAACCAATACATTAGACAAGTAAAACCTGCACCAGACGAAAGTGTTAGAACATAAAAAGATAAAGGATTCGAGTCAGCAAAGTGAAAGAGACCTCGATGTAAAAGGTTGTCTCAGTACTATGCGTCGTCCCCAAATTAACACATAGAAGAATTATAAAGCTAAGAGAGGAAGGGCATATACTCAAGATGAAGAAGATGCAGATCTTCGATCTGGTATATACAAGTTGAGAAGAAAGAGAATTTAAGGAAAGTGCCTTACAGGCCCGTAGACCTGCAAGGAAGGTGTCCTCCAAGATCTCTCACATGAAGGATACTCGATGAAAGTTCCTTATAGACCCACAGACCTACAAGGAGCAATCCCCCAAGATCTCTCACATGAGGGAAGATGAGAAAGCGTCTTACAGACCAGCATTCATGCAAGGAAGGTATCCTCCAAGAACTCTCACATGAAGAATACCCAAGAAAGTGCCCTACAGACCCGCAGATCTATAGGGGAGCCACCCCCAAGATCTCTCGCATGGAGGAAGCTCAAAGGAATCACCCTATAGGTTATGAGACCTGCAGGGAGTTATCCCCCAAGATCTCTCACATGGAGGAAACCTAGGAAAGTGGACTCCATAGAGTCAGGAAGCAGCTTCACAGGCACACCAGCAAAGTGAAAACAACCACGTAGGAAAGTAAGCGGACAGTCACGTAGACTGTCAACAAATTAGAAGGATTTCAAAGGGGTCCCTTGGGAACCCTTCAAAAGAAGAGGGGTCCAATCAAGGGATGGGTTGTTTGAAAAGCGAGGTCTAGTCAAGCTGTCCCTAAGCTAGATACAAAGACATGAAATAGGTCTAGTCAAGCTGCCCCCAAGCTAGATGCGAAAGAATTCATTCAAAAGAAAAGCTTTCAAAAAGGTCCCTCGAGAACCCTTCAAAAGGAGAGGGGGGTCCACTCAAGGGACACACAATTCGAAAGACATAGAGAAGAGAGGGGATCCTTAAGAAGGACACACATCTCCAGAACAAGTTACCATTGCCACCAATATATAGGGGAGGAGAACCATGATAAGCACTTAGAACATGCAGGATAGAGGTAAACCTCGATATCACTTGTCATTTGAAGAAGAGACAGGTGCATCAATCAAACACATGAGTGACTGTGCTTGAATCACGAAGTTGTATTTTATCCTTCAAGGCCTTACATTCACTAGTGGAATGGCCAAGCACTCGATGGTATGCACAGAAAGAATGTTTTCCTTTATCATGTTCATGAGATTTCTTGTGTGTAGGAGAAGGAAGAGTGATTAAGTGGGCTTTTAGAAGCCGCAACAAAATACGCTATTGCTTAGAAAAAGAATGAGGAGCAGGAAGCAACCTTTTCTCTTGTGGAGAAAGGTTTAACTGCTCACAAGAAGAAGGTACAAACATAGAAGAAAACGGAGGAGGATCTCCATAGAGAGAATTATTTCGGCAAGGGGGATCACACTCTTCTATGGGATCACAATCATCCTTCTTAACGGGACTACCATAGTTAACCTCTTGAATAGAAGTGTGATCATCTTCCTTAGAAGGAGGATCAACACCAACAACATTACAATTTGAATTCACCTTACCCCATGATACAGAAGAGTAACCACCTTCGATATCAAGGGTAGATGATGTTGTTAGAAGGTCTAAGTGGATCGGTTCGACTTTATATTCCTGAATAAAGGAATCTGTAAAGTATAAAGAACCCCAATCATCACCAAGACATGCATTCCTTTGGAAAGAGGTAGGCTTAGGATTTCTTGCTTCAGAAGGATCTTCTTTAGGGACATTTATTTCGAGAGTGCCTTTTGTAGTAGCCTAGTTTTTGGTCCAATTTTGGGTAGAATCTATAGTTTATTTGCTGGTAGATGTCATGGAATTTAATGTTAAATGTCAGTATTTTCATAATGTTTCCCTCAAACCATTGACATTGGACATAAACCTATCTTTGCAAGCTTTAATGACATTTGGCATAATATGTGGATTATCTATATTGATTTTTCATGTGGTTAATGAATGTTCCTTAAGGTGGTTATAGATGTGCAATTATTATGTGTATTGACTTCTCCATGCAAATTTAATATACTAAGTTAAGGAAGACATCGCCAGTTGGGAATGCACCATAATGTCCAACAAAGGAATCGCTCCAAGTCAAAGGAGGCCGACGGCAGAAGATTCTTCATGCAACTGAACGTAACCACCTTGTAGTGGACTTTAATGATTGAGCATGCACGGGTGTTATTGCTGAGCTGAATCTGCATTTGGACTTGCATGTTTGACTAGATTCCATGCACACGTAACCACCATCGCTCTATTTCCTCTGTTTTCCCTAAATGGCATCCTCCCAATCGTGGAGTTGACTGCCTCGTTTAGCTTTTAGTATAAATAATGATCTTATGCTCCTTCTTCAGAAGGTTGCACGATTTGATATTATACTCGCACTCTCTATTTTTTAGCAATACAGATACATTACTCTTTTGTACTCATGATTCACAGTGAATAAAATAAAGTTTTGAGTTCGAGCATCTAAATTTTCATTAGTTTTAGAGGATACTAATCCAAGGGGGCCCACTTGGTAAGTAATCCGTCTTCTTAGTTTAGCATTAGTTTAGTATTACTTGTTGTTTAGTACTTAGTTAGAAATCTAGCACTGACTGTTCTTGCAGCCAAAGCAGACAGAGCAATGTCGTGTTTCTTGCTCAAATTCTCATTCCTGTTATTTAATAAAGCTTAGCATAGTCATTGATTGATGTTCAACATTTGTTTCATTCCTTTTCAAGCAATTTACTTTCAGTATTGTGTGTTCCTTAGCTGTAGAATGTAATGACTACTTTGAGTTGCTAGTGCACATACTGTGCTAACCCATTTCAAGTTCATGTCCCTGGGTTTGACAAGTTAAATGCACCTTCATGATGATTGAAATGGTTATTCAGGTTAGATGTCCAATCTATGAATCATGATTGTAAAGACTTAGTTATTAAGATCATTATAGGAGGCCAACATTTTTGGCACCGTTGTTGGGGATGGTGTCAAACTAGGGAGTCTTTTGGAGTCATTGGTAGTTTTCCTTGCTGTAGTGTTTCTAGAAGTTGTTCTTAGTATATCCTCATTTAGGAAGTAATGACACCCCCTTATTCTTTACCAATTCTTTATGTGAGTGGACTGATAGTGAGTGATACCACATGCATAGAGGAAGGAGAAGGGATGCTTATGGGAGATTCCTTCCTAACAATCCTAATCCATTCAAGCTAGTTGACTATCAAAATCTACTAGAAGAAGAAGAAGAAGATCCACACCCCTTTGCTGATGCATATCCTGATCTGACTAGTTCTGAAGTCTCCTCTAAAGATCAAAATTAGCTTGAGAACCCCTTTGCTTTGGAACAACATCAAGCAGGCATGGGTGATCTAAATAGGAACATACCTAACCAACTAGCTTTTCCTTTCCCCATTACCCATCATAATGAAGTTGACAACATCAAGAACATCCCTGCCTCAATACTCCCAAAGTTTTATGGAATTGTCATAGAAGATCTAGATACCTTTTTATTTGAGTTTGGCATACTTTGCAGGAGTTATGATTATACTACTGATGGCCATAGGCTTAAGCTATTTCCTACCACTTTGAAAGAGGCTGCATTAAGATGGTTCATGAGCCTAGGAAAAGATACTGTGGAAACTTGGGAAGAAATGAAGACAAAATTCCTTGAGAAATACAAGGAATATTGTAGAGGCAGTGATATGAGAGGAGGTGACATTTTCAGGATGCAACAAAAGGAAGATGAGAGCTTGGAAGATTACATTGCAAGGTTTCTATTTTTCCTACAAAAATATCCACACCATACACTTAATGAAGACTCTCAAAAGTTGATTTTCCTAAGAGGAATCAATGATAGTTGCACTGATGCCTTGGACCTCATGGGAGGAGGAAATATTTCCCAAGTTCCTTGGGAAGATATCAAGAAAATATGCCAGAACTACTCTAGGGCAGCTTCAAATAAAGTGAGAGCTTACCAACCTTCCATGGGTAAGTCAACTACCAGTGGAGTCTCAAGAATGGAGATTACTCATTTCCTGGTAGACTTCAAGCAATACATTATCAATAATCTAGCTACTTAGCTAGATACACTTCAGGCCAAGAAGAAGCAAGAGGAGGCATAGGTAATGTTGATAGAGTATTGCTCCCACTACAAACAAAAGAAGGACTGCAAATGTAAGATGGTAGCTAATATTGAAAGTAAGCAGGTTCCACCTGAGTTCAAGCCAATCCAGATTGAAGAAGACCAAGTCTACTATGTTGCACAAAGGAAGCCTTGGGCTCCAAGACAAGGTATGCCACCGGACCCACTATCTTATGTTGGGCCATATTTCAATTCCTGTTTCTCTGGTAACCAATGGAAACCCCCATATCCACCTAGTTATGGAGGATATCCACTATAGCCTTGGAGTAACCCTCCAAATTCTTGATCCAGTCATCAGAGTTCTCCACCCTAGTGGAAGCAACCTTAGGGGAATTGGCAGCAATTTCAAGGGAATTGGCAACCACCTCCAGGGAATTGTTAGCAAACAAATCAATGGAGAGGAGGGAAGCAATGGCCTACTCAGACAACCAGTTACATGCAACCACCTTCTTAGCCCCAACAGCCTGCTATAATGCCTCCACCTACTAATCCAAGCTCAAATGCACCTAAACCTACTCAACTACCAACTCAGCCCACACCCAATCCAAATAACAAACCACAACAGCAGCTTGCCTACTCTAGTATTCAAATCAATTTCTTGCATATGCTATGAGTGTAAGTGATATCCACTTGCATTTAGGTACTACTCTATTAGCCCCTTCCAAGCCCATTATCATTGAGTTTCCTCTGGAAGAGGAAGAGGAACCTCTAAATGATCCCATTCAGCCTAGTGTACCTAAAAATCCTGAACCGGTCCAAGTCAAGCAAACTGAACAAGAGCGACCATTTCCTCAGAGATTGAAAGTTTCGAAGGAGGAAAAGGAGGATACAACTTTTGATATCATGGATCAGCTGAAGCATATATGTGTCTAGATACCTCTATTTCAGGCCATAAAGGATGTTCCAATCTATGACAAGGCAATCAAGGAAGCATGTCTTAAGAATCCAGGTAGGAAAAAGGACCCAACTACAGTTCATGTGGTGGGACAACTAGCTGATATCATGCTGGAAAAGTCACTATTCCCAAGTATAATGACCCAAAAAGTCCTGTGGTAGCAGTTGTTATAAACAAAATCCAAGTAAAGAATGCTCTGATTGATTTAGGGGCAACAATAAATGTAATGACCAAAGACATCCTGCAACAACTAAATATCACAAGCATGAGGTCCAATCCTACTATCTTGCAGCTTACTGATAGCTCCACTGTTAAGCTTGATGGTGTAGTGGAGGATCTTGTGGTAGTTTTAGACTCCTGGGAGTACCCAACATACTTTATGATTCTTTCTCCTAAAGCTACACTAGGCGGGTATCCCATTATTCTTGGAAGACCATGGTTAGCAACTGCAGATGCATACATTGGATGTTGGTTAGGTGACATGACCATTTCAGATGGGAGGAGCACTAAGAAGTTTGTTCTCTATCCGCTTGCTCAGCCATCTCATGATGAAGATAATCCCATATGGCCACATGTTGGTGAAGAGGCCGAGGAAGTTAACTCTGTAGTGTAGCTTATGATGCTAGGTAGAAGCTCTTTCATGCAGATCCAAGATGAGGATGAAGTATTGGCTAACATCATTCATAGCCATTGTGAAGTGGAGGAAGCATCATCTTCTCATTCTGCTACTCTAGTCAAGACACTTCTGCCTGCTCTTCCTTCAGCCACTGTTCCTGCAGACGTTCTTCCTGCAGATGCCCTTCCTGTAGCCACTGTTCCTACAAACAGACTTCCTACAACAACAGGTATGTCCCATACATTGCTGCCATATGAGCTAAAGGTACTATGTGTTAATGAAGCAACCATGATAGAGTTAACTACACAAGTACAGGTGTCAAAAGGAAAATATTTGAATGTTAATAGTAAATTAAATGAAGAACAACAATTGTTATTGGCGAACCTATTAAGGACCCATCAACATGCATTTGCGTGGGATTACCATGATATGAAGGGATTGGATCCTAAACTTTGTACACATAGAATTTACATTAGAGATGATTGCACCCCAGTAAGACAACCATAGAGAAGAATTAACGTTGCACTAAGAGAGATTGTGAAAGGAGGATTGCAAAAATTACTAGATGCTAGATTTATTTACCCCATTTCAGATAGTCAGTGGGTGTCTCCATTAGTGATTGTGCCCAAGAAGGGAGGGAAATGGCGAGTTTGTGTTGATTATATGGAACTTAATGTTGCCACCTGAAAGGACCACTTTCCTTTACCCTTCGTTGATCAAGTTTTGGACACACTTGTAGGAAAGAAATACTTTTCTTTTCTAGATGGATTTAGTGGCTACAACCAGATCCAAATTGCACCAGAGGACCAGGAGAAGACTACATTTACCTGTCCATGGGGGACATATGCCTATTCGGTGCTGCCATTTGGCTTATGCAACGCACCTGCAACTTTTCAATGGGTAGTCATTAGCATCTTCTTAGACATTTCTCATGATTGCATGAAAATTTATATGGATGACTTTACCACTTATGGTGTTGATTTTAATCAAGCATTGGAAAATCTCAGAAGGGTCCTGCAGAGATGTGAAGACCAAAACTTGTCCTTAAACAGTGAAAAGTGCTTCATGATGATGTAGGAAGGTGTAGTTCTTGGCCACTACATCTCCCATAAGGGAATTCAATTAGATCCTGCAAAGATTGAGGTAATCACAAATCTACCCACACCTGCAAAACAGAAAGATGTTAGGAGTTTTTTGGGTCATGCAAGATATTATAGGCATTTCATCAAGGATTTCAACAAGGTAGCATCACCATTGTACACTCTTCTCACTAAAGATGTTGAATTTTAGTGGACTGAAGCCTATGACAAGACATTTTCTTACTTGAAGGTAGCTTTGACTCATGCTCTTGTACTCAAAGGGCCTAATTGGGAGCTTCCTTTCCACATACATATTGATGCATTAGATTATGCCATAGGAGCAGTCTTAGGACATAAAGAAGGAGCTGTTGAAAATGCCATTTACTTTTTCAGCAAAAACTTACAAGGAGTCGAATTCAATTATACAGTGACAGAAAAAGAAATGCTGGCAGTAATCTATGCAATGAACAAATTCAGACCTTACATAACAGGCTACCAAATATTTGTGCACACTGATCATGCAACCATTAGATATCTCATGAATAAACCTTTGATCACAAGTATATTGGAAAGATGGTTATTATTGATGCAAGAGTTTGATATAACCATTGTGGATAAGCCAGGGAAGGCCAATAATGTTGCAAATTTTCTTTCAAGGCTAACTACATTAGAAGATAATCAACCCATAGATAAATCTTTCCCTGATGAGCATCTATTCTCCCTCAGTGTACAAACACCCTGGTATGCTAACATAGCCAATTACTTGGTCATAGGTAGAATTCCTTCTCACTTTTCTCCAAGAGAGAAAAAGGAACTCATTGAAAAATCTTTTCCTTTCTCTTGGATTGTTGGATGTTTGTTTTATACTAGACCTGACCATGTCATGAGGAGGTGTGTGAGAGAAGATGAGACATGACATTTTGCATGCATGCCACAATGAACCATGTGGAGGACACTTTGCAGCCAAGAGGAAAAAATGGAAGGTTTTGAACACATGATATTACTGGAAAACACTCCACAAGGATGCAAGAAGGTATACCAGAAAATGTGATAGATGTCAAAGAATGGGTAGACCAACTAGGTCTGATGAGATGCCATTGTGCCCTCAGGTAGTAATCACTCCCTTTGACAAGTGGGGATTGGATTTTGTGGGACCCATTGACCCTCCATCAAATGGTAAGTCTTATATATTGGTATGCACTGATTATGTGACAAAATGGGTAGAAGTTAAGGCCATGAAGCATGCAAGAGATAACAAGGTTGCAAAATTTCTTTATGAGGAGATTTTCACAAGACATGGAGTCCCAAGAGAAATAGTGACTAATCAAGGAGCACAATTCACATCAACCCTTGTTGGAACACTAGTTAATGAGTACAACATAAGGCATAATAAGTCTACTCCTTATCATCCATAGGCTAATGGCCAAGTTGAAGTGACCAACAAAGAGATTGAAGCCATTCTGACTAAAACAATAACTATTCATAGAAAGGATTGGGAAAAAAGATTACCAAAAGTTGTTTGGGCCTATAGGACAACCTAGAAAACAACTATAGGCTTCACCCCATTTGAGTTTCCATATGGAAAGAAAACTATGATGCCAATTGAATTTGAATATAAGACTCTGTGGACTGTAGTAGATTTTGGAATGGATATTTCTGAGGCAGAAAGAGAAAGAATCATGCATCTAAACTTTTTGGATGAGATAAGAAGAGCATCCCTATAACATACATAAGCGGTGTAGAATCAGAGAATCAAGTGGCATGAAAAATTTATCAAGGACAAGAAATTCCAACCAGGAGATTGGGCCCTGCTCTATGACTAAAGATACCAGGACAGTGCAGGAAAATTGCAGACAAAGTGGCTAGGACCGTATGAAGTCACTGAGGTCTTCCCTAATAGAGTTGTTCAACTTACTACCATTGACCCTGTTAGGTTCAAAATACTTGTCAATGGTCATCACCTCAGATTATATCACAAGCTAGTTTCCAAAGAAGAGTTCCTACAACAATTCACCCAACATTGAGCACCCAAGCTTCCTGCAGTCGAAGGGAATGGACCTAGCGTCCCTCCTTCTAGCTAATTAAGGTATGCACTCTCTCATAATAAAGACTTTCACTTACGTGGAAG
Source organism: Sequoia sempervirens (assembly GCA_007258455.2). NCBI lineage: Eukaryota > Viridiplantae > Streptophyta > Pinopsida > Cupressales > Cupressaceae > Sequoia > Sequoia sempervirens. Next base: position 8,813,986 of record VDFB02026320.1, read on the forward strand.
TCCATTTCTTCACCCATCCACCCATCCACCCATCCATCACCACCTTTCTCTCTCTTCCATCACTTCATTCCACTTCACCTCACTCCACTTCATTTTCATTAATTGCTCAATTTATTCCCTAAAAGGAGAGCGATACTTTCTCCATGATCTTTGCAGCAAATCTTCCACACATTCAGGTATGTGCGCATTAATTGCTATCTTTAATCATCTTTTAAGTGCGTTCATTTAATCATTGTATGTTAGTATAAAAGTTTACATAAAATGCCATCATTCCTTGTCAAATCACCACTCCCATCTCGCATGTGTGGACACATGTCCAAATTTAGGTTGTCGGGAGGGGAAAGAAAATGATGTAAATATATTTCCCATGTGTCAATTTATGCTAGGCTACGTCTAAAAATTTAAAATGAGCCGATTTGAAATTTGAGTGAGAGGACGGCTTGCATGTGTGAAGCGACATTAACTGCAACTGCCATTTCTTCCCATCATAATTCCCCTTTATTACTCATTTTCCTACCATTATTGCCCATGTCGTAATCTTGAGTTGCAAGCAAAAAGGTGAAACAAAGAAAAGAAAATTCAGTCGACATTGGCACTGGAAATTTAGCAGGTACTATAGGAAAGTGAGCTTGATTTTTAGATGAGAATTGCAGGAAAGTAGTTGCAGAGCATTTGTTTGATTGCAGACAATGGGAGGTGGGTTAATTCAAAATGAACCCATGATGCATGACGTTTTATTGTAGGATGCACAATGCCTAGCCAAATTTAGAAACTACAGATGGTTAGATTACTTCCTGAAGCTAGATGGCTTTGATGAAAGCATTGCCCTTGAATTTGCTCACACATTTTCTAAAGGGAAAGCCACAGTAAAAGGGTTGGAAGTTGTGGCAATTGAGGAAAGAATTGTAGAGCTCACAGGGTTACCAGTTGATGGCAAAAATTACCCTACCTCCAGAGACACCAGATCAGCTAGGGCCGAATTTACAAAGCCAAATGACCCCCCATTAAGCATTGATAAACAGGGTGCAAAGAGAATGTCTCTGCCCGAGCCATGGAAGCAGATAGCTATTTATGTTATCAAATACATCACCTATAGGATGTCCTGTAGCAACAACCAGAACTAGAGCAAGAGTTCTTACAGCCACAACAAGAACAAGGACAAGAGTCCCTATAGCAAAAGGCAAAAACAAGAAATAATACCCCTGTAGCTAGAGATAATTGGACAGCTTGAGTCCATGTAGATAGTGTCATATGAGGAGCCGCCATCGACAAAAAGATTGGTAGGAATTAATAATCCTCCTGATTTTATAGTACATGCAACAATTTTGAATTTATGGAAAGAAATACAAAGAAGGGAGGAAGAATGGAGAAAGGAAAAACATAAATTGAAGAAGAAAATTCAAAAGAAGGATGAGGAGATTGAAGATAAAGATGCAAAAATTTCCACCCTGAAGCAAAGAGTGGATGATATGGCAGGTTTGGCACCACAGATTTTGGAATGTAGGACCCCTCCAAGGGTCTATGCTCTGCTCTTGAAAGAGAAGTCTCTCTCTTTTAAGCTATCAAGGATTGCCTCAGGTTTGAATCCTTCTATTGACACCCCTATGGAATTTTTCAATGCTTATAGGATTGCCTCTCCTGAAATGAAGAATTTGTTCTATGAATTTTATTTGCATAATTTTGCTGTAACTCAAGACCATGGTTGGAACCCGCTATTGTATGTTGGGGATGTCCAATTGAAGGCATTTATGTCTAGGGTACAAAATGAGATTAGTTGGGGACAACAACATGGAGCTTATAAGCAATTGGATTATGATATCCCTCTGTCTGTTAGAGCTGAATCAAACAACCCAAGGGATATTTATAGAGAATGGCACAAAATGATTCTTAGACCTAGTTATGGCAATAGGATTATGCCTTGGATTGAGGCAATTTACAATGAGTATGAGGTAAAGACAACAACAAAGGAGGAAACTATGAGAAGATGTCTATCACAAAGATGGAATAGTCTATTTGATGAGCTGAAGCAGGCTGAGCCTCATTCCATCCACAATTATGCTGCAACACTAAAGAGGATTGATAGGTAGATTCAGATTGGAAGAACTCAGGGGTGGTCTTGGCTTCCCCTCACTTTCCAGCCACCCATGCTCATGTGGCCTGTGCCAAACTTTAGATTCTAACAGTATGACATTGCTTCAGAAAAGCAGAGATGGAACAGATTTGACAGATTGGGAGGATTCTATTGGGATCCTGATTCACGCACTGTAGCCACTGATGTTGGACAACTATCAATTGCAAATTTTAGAGCTTTGACCAAGCAGAAAAACAACCCTTCCCTTGCTAGAGGACCAACAAAACGTTAGGTTGGGGGGAGTGATGAGCCTAGTTTTTGGTCCAATTTTGGGTAGAATCTATAGTTTATTTGCTGGTAGATGTCATGGAATTTAATGTTAAATTTTGGTATTTTCATAATGTTTCCCTCAAACTATTGACATTGGACTTAATCCTATCTCTGCAAGCTTTAATGACATTTGGCATAATATGTGGATTATCTATATTGATTTTGCATGTGGTTAATGAATGTTCCTTAAGGCGGTTATAGATGTGTAGTTATTATGCATAATGACTTCTCCATGCAGATTTAATATACTAAGTTAAGGAAGACACCACCAGTTGGGCATGCACCATAACGTCCAGCAAAGGAATTGCTCCAAGTCAAAGGAGGCCGACGATAGAAGATTCTTCATGCAACTGAACATAACTACCTTGTAGTGGAGTTTAATGATCGAACATGCACAGGAATTACTACTAAACTAAATCTGCGTTTGGACCTGCATGTCTAACCAGATTCCATGCACACGTAATTGCCATCATTCCATTTCCTCTATTTTCCCTGAATGGCATCCTCCCAGTTGTGGAGTTGACTGCCTCGTTTAGCTGTTAGTATAAATAATGATCTGATGCTCCTTCTTCAGAAGGTTTCACAATTTGATATTGTACTTGCACTCTCCAAATTTTAGTGATACAAATACAATACTCTTTTATACTCATGATTCACAATGAATAAAATAAAGTTTTGTGTTCGAGCATCTAAGTTTTCATTAGTTTTAGAGGATACTTATCCAAGGGGGCCCACTTGGTAAGTAATCTATCTTCTTAGTTTAGCATTAGTTTAGTATTACTTGTTGTTTAGTACTTAGTTAGAAATCTGGCACCAACTGTTCCTACAGCCAAAGCAGACAAAGCAATGTCCTGTTTCTTGCTCAGATAATCATTCCTGTTATTTATTTAAGCTTAGCATAGTCATTGATTGATGTTCAACATTTGTTTCATTCCTTTTGAAGCATTTACTTTCCGTATTGTGTGTTCCTTAGCTATAGAATGGAATGGATACTTTGAGTTCCTAGTGCACATACTATGCTGACCCATTTCAATTTCATGTCCTTGGATTGACAAGTTAAATGCACCTTCATGATAATTGAAATGGCTATTTAGGTTAGATGTCCAATCTTTGAATCATGGCTGTAAAGGCTTAGTTATTAAGATCATTGTAGGAGGCCAACAATACTGTTGGAGTAAACATCGACACATTGGAAGATATTGAAGGAATAAGAGTAGGCACAATCGAAGCTTGACCAACAATTGCCATCTCACATAATTGCATAGCCTCAGGGTCAGCCTTGATTGTGACTACTTTATTATTGCAAATGTACTTAATATATTTATGCAAGGTAGACGGGACTGCACCCATAGCATGAATCCACAGTCTACCAAGAAGAATGTTATAAGGTAACTTTTTAGACATAACATATACAAGGGTGGGTATAGTAATAGGTTCAAGCTGCAAAGGTAATACTATTGTACCTAGATCTTGTTGCCCAACATTATCAAACCCATGAATGACAACCAAAGAAGCATTAAGAGAAGATGGGTCAATATTAATCTTAGGCAATAGATCAATACTACACACGTTGAGTGTTGAACTAGTGTCAACGAGAGAACATCTAATTCCAATTTTATTAATATTAACTATAATCATTAGAGGATCTGCCCACTTTTGTACTTCCAGAGGTAGGAGCTCTTGCAGATAGAACGTCATATTCGGAAAATCCATACGAATATATGCCATCAACACATTAGCATCTATTGGCCTAGCAGAAGAAGGAAAGAGGATCTTTTACAAAGCTTCCTGAAGCATACCTTGGTAAACCGAAGTAGACTGAAGCAACACTCATAGTAAGATCTTAGATAGATTAACCTGAGGTTGCTCAAAAAGATTGTAATCACTAGGTGCCTTAGTTGCAGGCTTAGGAGCTAAAGGGAGACTTGGTTGTTTATTTGTTCTATTCTTTTAAGTATGGGCTACCACTCTATAAGAGGGAGCCTTAGAAAGATTAGGAAAACCACCATCGAATGGAACACCATCAATAGAACAAATCCTTTTAGGAGAAGGGATAGATGGAGTCATGTAAATAACCAGTCTCTTAGGCCTTTGAGGGGAAACATAGACATAGATTACATTTACTAAATCATCACAACTAGTGGAATAATTATTTGAATACATATTCTCAACATCAATCCAAATAGGATCAAATGTTGAATAATTATTTGAAGAAACATTCTCAACATCGATCCAGGGAGGGAGAATCAGATGTGGAAGGAGGTTCATCATTCACAAATGCATCATCTCTAGAAGAGAGTTCATTGGAACAAAGATAGGACTCATCATTTACAAATGCAACGTCCCTAGAAGAGAGTGCATTGGAATGAAGGGGGGATTCATCATTCACAAATGCATCATCTCCAAAAGAAAGCGCATTGGAATGAATATGAGGTTCATCATTCACAAATGCATCTTCTCTAGAAGAGAGTGCACTGGAAGGAATAGGAAATTCATCATTTTCAGATGCAACATCTCTAGAAGAGAGTGCATCAGAATGAAGAGAAGGTAAAGTAATGTTAAGAAAAGTATCAATGATTTCATCTTCTTATGCCAAAATATCCTCTGAAGAAAGAGGAATTTCATGAGAAGGATCAAAGATACCGAGTCACATGGGTAGAGCCAAGTCACCATCACATGCATGGAATGGAATATCATTAACATTTTGAACAAAACTAGACACAAAACTAATAAAAGAATATATTAAATCCATTACAATTTTTTCAGTATTTTCTATGTTTTAGTAATTCACATTTTCAGAGGTCTTTGGAGCAGAATTTGAGGTCGAAACTTGCATCAGTCCCTAAAATTTGACAATTGAAGGCACTTGTATTTTAGGCGATTGAACTAGTTCTCTAAGAGACCTTTCCAACAGTGTAAACGGTTCTGAATTCTGAGCACCGAGTCAAAAGTTATGACCACGCCAAGTAGGGGTAAATAAATTCCTAGTTTTTCGAAGAACACTGTTCTTCACATTGGGTTCACCAAAATGTAGAATAGGGGGATTCACTACTCACAATTTCTCTTCACTTAGAGAGCCTCATGGGGTGAACTTCCCTAAACTACCTCAATGGAACAGTGCAAAAGTTTCAAAATCTGAAAGAGCAGGCTACATAGATTCTCTAGACAAACTATCGAGCTCTTGACCATAGGACGACAATGCAGAATATGGACAACAGTGCGGTGCGCTGGTGTCTTGTACAGACCAGAGAGTGAGTTTATCACAAAAAATTCCTAAATAACTGCTTCTACTCCAATTGCTGACAACTTACAATATGCGATAAAGCCACATAACACAATGGAACTATAATAAAATGAAGTAGAACTAATAAAGATAAGAAGATAGGAAAAAAAATACTTACAACCATGTGAGTGATGAAGCCTCCACCAAACGAATGTCTTCAAAACCTACAAGCGTGATATCTGGAGAGAATGTTGGGGCTGTATTGGGGTTTGCCTTAGTAAAACCCCCGTTTTGGTGTTCCCATCTCCACGAACAACCAAGAAGATAGAGAGAAAGAGTAAACGAAATGGACAAAGCATGTGGTGAAAGAAAAACCCACTCAGGAGTAGAACCACACCACCAAGTAAGCATGTGATAAAAGCAAACCCCACTCGAGGAGGAGAACCCGTATCACAAAGGAGGTGATAAAAGTGATCCCCAATCAAGGAGGAGAACCCGTATCATGAAGTATGAGATGCAAAAGAAGGAGATGTGAAGTCCCAAGATGCTCACAAGCATGCAATAGGGGAAGTGAAGCTGCAAGAGTGAAGCTAAGAGAGCTTGAAAGTGCTTGAAGCTGCTGTGACAAATAAGGGAGTTGTGCAAGCAAGATTTGGAGAGCTAGAATGAAGCTAGAAATTGGAAGGATGAAGCTAGGAGAAGTTAGAAGAACTTTGAACCCACAAATGGAGTGAAAAGAATGCTTTTAATGAGGTAAAAGAAGCTTACCGGGCCATTTTAGAGCATCACGAGTTGTTACCACCGACCAAAGGAGGTGACAAGTGGAAAGCATGCTTGGAGATAGCTGTTTGAGTGTTAAAACATCACAGGATGCTAGCGCGGCGCGCTAGTGTCCGAACACGCCACGCTACAAAACGATGAAAATAAAAGAAGCACAAAGTCTGATGCAAAGTTGATGTGTGAAGGGTAGTTGTTGAAAAGGGGTGCTGGAGCATCTTGAGAGGGAAAAAGGCTGATGTAGGGGCTAAAATGAACCTACTCAAGATGCTAAGGGAGTGGACACTAAAGCGGATGCAAGAATGTATGCGAAATTGTGAGGGGTGCAATTTTACGCTCATACACCACCAAAGATGATGTCATCAACATACACAACCACAATCAATAACTTGTCTTCCTAAACTTTAATGTACAGATTACTATCTGCATTACCTTCCTTGAACCCTTGTAGAAGTAGGTATTTATCCAATCTAGCATACCAAGCTCTATGAGCTTGCTTGAGACCATATAGAGCTTTCTTGAGTTTGCAAACGATATCCCAATTTTTTGATAGCTGAAAGCCATCCGGTTGCTCAATATATACCTCTTCATCTATATCACCATTCAAGAAAGTTGAGTTGACATCCATTTGATATACTTTGAAATCCTTGAGTAGCAAGTGCAAGAAACATCCTTATAGCTTCCATTCTAGCTACTGGAGCAAAGGTCCCCTCAAAATCAATACCTTCTACTTGTGAATACCCTTTACAAACCAATCTAGATTTATTCCTCACCACTTCACCATCCTGATTTAGTTTGTTCTAGAACACCCATTTTGGTCCTATGACATTTTTATTAGCAGGTTTGGGAACTAATTCCCAAGTCCGATTCTTTTCTATCTAATCAAGTTTTTCATCCATTGCCTTTATCCATTTGTCATCTTTTCTAGTATCAACAAAATTATTGGGCTCAACTTTTGACAACAAACACAAATTTACTTGCTCACTAGGTCTTGCAAACTTTCTCCTGGTCAACACAACTTCATCCTTATCTCCAATGATCTGATCCATAGATGATTCTTTTGCACATATTTTGTTGGAGTCTTCAGAGTCTTTACTAGTTTTGAATCCTTATCTTCTTTCTCTTCTATTTCTTCGTCTTCTTCTTCTTCAATCCTGTAACATGCCAATTGTTCACACAAGTAAATTTCCTAAGTTTTAACTTCCAAGTAAATAAACTATGTTTCTTAACCATTGCTATAAAAATTTTCTTTTCCAAATGAGAACAAATGAATATATATGACAAAAAAATTGCAAATTTCATTTCAAATATTATGTTCCGCATGCTACAATATTTCCAAAGATTGTATACAAAGTACATACATAGCTCAGTTGAGCTTCAAAGCTGTTAAAAGATGTAGGACAACTGGAGGGGGGGGTTGAATTAGTTGTCACAAAATTTAAAACTTAAAACTTCAACACTTATCAATTCCACAACCATACTATTCTATTATTAAGCATGAGCATGAGATACAAAAAAACAAAAAGTAAATAACACATTGAACAACAAATTTTATGTGGAAAACCCAATAAGGGAAAAACCATGGTGAGGGTTAACTCACAATATAAAGAGACTATAAAACTAAATACAGTGGCTCACTACCAAGGGCTCACTGCCCAGAAGAGGACTCACTGTCCAAGTACAAAGGCTCACTGCCTCCATAAAGGACTCACTGTCCAACAGGGAGGCTCACTGCCTACAAAAGATTCACAGAACAAAATTGGGCTTCATAGCCAAAATGAACTGAGAATAATGCACCTAACAAGTGTTGATGCAGTTTCGGTGATGCTCAATAAACTGACTTAACACACTTCATCACTTTCACTCACTTTCACATTTACTACTATTTCATTGTTTGCATATACACACACTCTTCTATCTCTCTCACTTAAAACTGTCCAACATATACATATATATACCCGATCTTCTTAGCAAGCATCAATTAGGTCAACCTAATTAGATGCACTTCATATTTACCAAAAATACTAAGTGTTGGCTCCAAGAATTAATCCACCATATCACAATTAACCCAAGAAGTTGGCCAAGAATGGACTTGAATGCAAAAAATAACCAACAGAATAATGCCACTACGTCGTACGACCACCATAGCACATAATATTCTGAATATGCATGCCTTCAACAACCATAAGAAATTTCCCAAAACCACAAACAATAACTGCCAATTGTGGAGGAATGCAGACTAGAATACCAGAGAGTGCAACTCAAATACCGGTTCAGATACCAGACCAAAATACCGGTTCAAACACCGACTTAGACTTGTAGCCACAACATGGTGACATCAATGACAACACAAAATTGTAGAGATAGTCATTCTTCTTCATTCCTCCAACAATCTCCCCCTTTGTCATTGATGGCAACATGTGCCAAAAATGTTCTTCCTCCAATCTCTCCCAATTTCCAAAAACTCTACAACTCCAATCTCTCCCCCTTTGAAATCAATGGAAAATGGCAGCCAAAAAGAAGGATGTAAACATGGTGACATCAAAATTTACAAAAGGATTCCAATTCTTCAAAAACTTTAAGCTATCCAAAATTTTCAGACAACAATTCAGTTAACTTCATTTTGTTCAGATTCCTTTTCCTCTTCCTTTTCAAACAAAACAACATAAATTGAATACTCAGGATTCAAGTAAAAATGACACTTTTCACCTCAAACACCTTCTTGTACCTTTCTTTGAGAATTGGACACAACTTCTTCCAGTTGAATGTAGTTGAATCCATTCATGTACAAATGCTTTCCAATAAGCCCAACAGAGTAAAAGAAGATGACCAATATGAACACTGTCTTTCAACATCTTCTACGTCAGTAAGTATTCTGGAAAGATTGTCTAACCAGACTTCAACAATCTCCTTAAGGAGCCAGAAGGTCTTCACCACATCATCTCTTTGTCTTTGTACAACAATCAGTTTAGCTTTCAATTCTCTAACTCTCAGCATTTGTTTCCCTTCGTTGTGTTCAAAGATATCAAAGTTCTTTCCAATGCTGTTCACTTCAGATTCAATTGCTTCAATTCTACTAAAATTATCTACCACAACAGGCCACCAGAGACAATGTTTGTAAATATCTGATATTTCTTTAATGCATTTCTTTGTTTCCATAATAAGTTCAGATAATCTCCGCTTAGCTTTAGTACATCTATTTCAACCAAGGATTCAAACTTACGTCCTTCCAGACCTTCAAGTAACATTCTTTCTTCAACAATTTCAACTAAATTTTCTGGTAGGGAGCCAGAAACACTTGATACATCAATACCTTTTCGAAGTAGATAATCTACTAGAGCGTCATCAATTTTCAGTCTATCAACAAGAGGGGTTGCATTCCATATCTCACGAATCTTCTTCATTTTCCCTTTAATCAACATAGTCTGGATGCCATCTAGATTAGAAAATTCAGATCCAGGTAGAGATTCTTTTTCCTTCTCTTTCGAATAGATGTCTTCAGTTATAAATTTTCTTTTCTTCGATTCTGGAGGGGAATCACAAACAACAACTTCCAATTCTCTTTGACCGAAGGATGAACCCACTTCAAACTGACTTGGTGCTAACATACCAGAGCAAAGATTTGATTTGAGGGATGTGAAATAATATTTGTAGACACTTGCATTATCTACCAATGCTTCCAGGTATCTATAGATTTGTTTTCCAATAGGAATACTTGATTCCACACAAAATTTTCTTTTCCCGGTAGGGAAGTCAAAAAGTAAAACACCAAGCACACAAGCAAAGATCCAAACTAAAAGGGATAACCCTCAACCACCAACATTTGGACATTTTTAGAAAGATTCTCAAGTAATAGGCCACACAAATCAAACTTCCTATTCTCCTTAACCATCATATGTGCAATATAAACAACGATAGCCGATGTTGAACCTTCACGATTTCTAAAATAGATTTTTTAAGAAACATTGTACACAACATACCTTACAACCAAATCCTCGAGAGTGTTTATGAATAGGGCTCTAGGGTCTTTACTAATTCCAATCAGTTCCTCCACATCTTTGTACTTCACAATTTTCTTTTCAAGGAAGATCCCCAATACTGCATAAGCCTGTAATCGCTTCGATCGCTTCCTAAAAGATTAAGGTTTGTCCAATACAATACTGTTGTTCTTGAAATGATTCAACAAGAACAACATAAACTCTTTATCAAAAAACCACATAAATTCTCTCCATAAAACCATAACTAGGGTTTTTATGCTCTGTAATTCATTTCCATTCAGCCCTAGTTCCATTTCTATCATCTTTCTATGATCAAATTTGTCCAATTCAACTCCTTTCAGCTTTAGAGGAATGACACCACTCGATTCTCTATCCATTTCTACACTTTCTTGAATTTTTTAATCAAAACCTCTTTATTTTTCTTCTTCCCCTTTTGCAAACTGAGAAAAGATTCTAGATTACCTATGACAATCTCTTCGAATTCCCTTTAGAATTACTTCAAGCTCGCTTTAGGATTGTTCTAGGGCACCTTTCAAGTTCTTCAAATGCTCAATTTACCAAAAAGAATCACAAATTGCGACTTATACATCACCAAATTTGCCCTAAAATGCATTAAATGCAACAAACATCAAAAAGCTACTAAAAAACATTCTTCCAAACACAAAAAACCCTAAGTTGGTCCACAAATTATCATACCAACATGTTTTTCTCCTGTTCCTTTTCCAAAACCTTTGAATACTCATTCTTCACATTCCATCCTCGTGCTAGCCTCTGACATGCCATACATCAGGGGGTTTTATAATTTTTCTGATAATGCTCCCCCTAAGACTATGCTAGGTTTAATTACCAAATAAATTGTTTGTACCGAATGAGAGCACAAACACATAAGTAGTTTCAAGTTTTTCTTCTTCTTCCGCTTTCTTCTTGCATATCTTATTCATCTCTTGTTTCATCTCTTCTTTGTCAATCTTCTTTACCAGATCATTCTTCTCTACCAGAGCATACAACTTTCCTTTCTTACTTCTACAGACTTTTGAGAAATGTCCAGGTTTATTACAATTACAATAGACAACACTTTTCTGATTAGTCTGATGTCCATTACCTCTAGACCTACATTGATTTTCTCCGTGTCCAAATTTGTTGCAGGTATAGCAATAGCCATTAAAGGATTGATTCATTTTTCCTCCATGAAACCTGTTCATCATCACCTAGCTGATCATTCTCACCTGAGATTTGCATTCAATAGCCTTATGTCCAACCTTCTTGCATGAAAAACATTTTCCAAAGAAAGAGCCAGGAAACTGATTCTGATTCATCCTGCTCCTGCATTTTGTTTCCTTGTGTCCATATTTATTACAGGAAAAAAAATAACCATTGAAAGAGGGATACCTTTGTGCATTAGGTTGTCTCACAGGCTGTCTTCTTGAAAACTTCCTTGAATTTCTCTTTTGCTTCCCTTTGTCTTGATTTATTTGATTTTCCTTAGAAATTTCACCTGCATCATTTCCCAAACCAGCTTTGTCTTTACTTGATTTTTTTCCAATAATAAATTCTTCAAGCTTATCGAAGCTAGATTTGAAATTGTTCTCAAAAAGTTTTTCCTTCTCCAGTTCAATCCTTAGGTTTACTACCTCATGTTCAAGTTTAGAGCATTCATCAGATTTATTCTGCACCATTGTATTCATACATTCTTCAATTCTTTTCTTTTCTTCTACCGATACTTTCAGTCCAATTATCTCTTGTTTCAGTTGCTCACTCACTTCTCTGTGTCTTTCCTTGAATTTCTTCAGTTGTTCTTTCAGCTTCCGAACACATTCATTTGCTTCATCAAGATTCTCTTTCAGATCTTTGTTTTCTCTTTCCACTTTGTCAAGATCCTCAAGAGCAGTTCGAAGCTCTCCTTTATCATCCATCCAATCAACCTTCACGATCCTCCTTAAGTGGTTAAGCTCTTCACCAAGGAACCAATGCTCTAATACCAATTGTTAAAAGATGTAGGACAATTGAGAGGGGGGGTGAATTAGTTGTCACAAAATTCAAAACTTAAAACTTCAACTCTTATCAATTCCACAACCATACTATTCTATTATTAAGCATGAGCATGAGATACAAAAAATAGAAAGTAAAATAACACATTGAACACCAGATTTTACGTGGAAAACCCAATAAGGGAAAAACCACGGTGAGGGTTAACTCACAATATAGTGAGATTATAAAACTGAATACAGAGGCTCACTACCAAGGGATCACTACCTAGAAGAGGACTCACTGTCCAAGTACAAAGGCTTACTACCTACAAAAAAGACTCATTGTCCAATAGGGAGGCTCATTGCCTACAAAATATTTACAGAACAAAATTGGGCTTCACAACCAAAATGAACAGAGAATAATGCACCTAACAAGTGTTGATGCAGTTCCGGTGACGCTCAATAAACTAACTTAACACACTTCATCACTTTCGATCAATTTCACATTTACTACTACTTGATTGTTCACATATATACACACTCTTCTATCTCTCTCACTTAAAACTGTCCAACATATACATATATATAACTGATCTTCTCAGCAAGCATCAATTAGGTCAGCCTAATTAGATGCACTTCATATTTATTGAAAATACTAAGTGTCAGCTCCAAGAATTCACAAAATATTTCCAAGAAGCAATTGAAACATCCATCATGATTATTATGTTGGCATAGACCTAAGATAGGTCACACATACATCCGCATAACAAAATTAATCCACCATATCACAATTAACCTAGGAAGTCAGCTAGGAATGGACTTCAATGCAAAAAGTAAGCAACAAAATAATGCCACTACGTCGTACGAGCACCAGAGCACATAATATTCTGAATATGCATGCCTTTAGTAACCATAAGAAATTTCCCAAAACCACAAATAGTAACTGCCAACTATGGAGGAATGCGCACTAGAATACTAGAGAATGCAACTCGAATACCAGTTTAGATACCAGACCAAAATACCAGATCAAACATTGACTTATACTTGTAGCCACAACATGGTGACATCAATGACAACACAAAACTATAGAGATAGTCATTCTTCTTCATTCTTCCAACAAAAGCAATAGATATAGATGGTCCAGGAATCTCCTTTCAAGTCTTGGTTGCTAGTTAAGGAGGAGAAGCATCACTCAAGTGCTTTTCTGCTAACCATAGACTCATATGCGGTCCCTTGCACATCTATCATTGGATAGATGGCCCTAACCTTCGAAAAAGAGATTGGTGAAGTTACCTCATAACTATAACCATACTGAGCTTAGTGTTGTGTCCTACATAACTAGAACTTGTAGACCTTATAATCCTGATCTGGTATGCATATAAGGAACACAATGAACTAACAGTGGAGCCAAATGTAAACACACTACTTTGGCCAAAGTATTCTCACTCAATACTTCAAGTGACATTCATCCTATTCACATACACTACCCTAGCTTGATTTGACTTTAGACCATTATAAACTATGCACAGGTAAACCTACAATAGGTAATCATTAACCTTAGAATTAACCTATTCCCTTTTCCCAAACATAATGGTACCTCTACCAATAATACATAAGCAAAAGCATAAATTACACCCTTCAAGGATAACCTAACTCTAGGTATAACATATAAGCTTTCTAAGTCTACAAAACACTTTGCATAAACTAACTTAACAAGCAATTCCCAATTTGTCAATCCTAGTATGTAATACTATAGACGATAATCAAACACTCCTTAATATGGAGTAAGTACAGAAACTTATATGGAAATCATATCATTAAGACTTTTCATTTCCTATAAGCAAATAGACTATTACTCTATTTCAAGCAAACTAATGCAATTCCAAATTAAACACACAATGCAATCAATCTTTCAGATAAAAGATAAAACATGAAGGGAATAGAATCTCACACCTACTAATCGCTTATTCCAATCAACTCACTGGGTCTCAAGCTTGACCTCCTCTTAAAAATCAACTTAGCAACAACCCCTCTCTATTTCTCTCACTCAAATTCCCTCACAATAACCCTTAGCAAAAACAAGAATCTCAAAATAAAATTACAGTAGAATGGAACATCGTAATGATGTATAAAAGAAGTATCCCAAATCAGGTGAGAATGCCTCATATTTATACCCAAAAACCAACATCTATAGCCTACAAACAATGCTTATGCTATAACACTTCTCAGTAATATACCATCGAATCAGCTTAATAGTAAAAAGGTGGTGAATTTCTATCTCATTAGTCACTCAAACAAGACAATATATCAATCTAATGCTTACCAACAACAGTTTGAATATTTCATAAAGCACATGCTTTATTCAGGAATTCAACTTTCAGGCTTAAAAGACTTCTAAAAGAAACACATAATTCATATTATGGCGCCAAGTATTCATCACATTTCCTATCTACAAGCTTACTATTTAAAATAGAGGAATCGGTCAATCATTATCTGGTTGCGTATTACTTAGTCAATTTGGTCCAAGGCATGGAAATCGACACATTTCAAAGAATCGACCTCCATCATTATAGCATTGTATAATGTTTGACTTAGCACATTGCATTTAATTAATGCACAATACTCTTAATAAACTTCACACAATAGTTTAATACTTATGCATTTCTATCGCCCATTATCATTAAAGATAAATATGGTTCAATACTTAACACCACGCTCTCAAATGTAGTGCTATGTTCTCTTTATATTGACCATGGAATTCATACCATAAATCGACCATTAGTTTTAAATATAACACACATATATATATAAATATATAAATATATGTACATATATATATAATATCAATGAATAACATTTAACGCTATTTTTATATATATATGTATATATATATATATTTATATATATTCTTTGACAAATAAGTTTGTCTAAATACACACTTGATATTTGAATGAATGAGATCAAGTTAATATTTCACATACAATACCATTTGCATATCTATATACATGTACACGTCCGTATACATATATCAACATATCCATATGGACATTCCCATTTGTCAACACATACATGTATATGACATGTGTATACATATGTATATATATCTCATATATATATATATACATTTGATTATACAAACAAACACATAAACAATTGCTATCTTATTGGTTGAGTAGCATAACACTGTTTTGTAGTGCTTTAAGTTCTCCTTACTTCACTTCTACTTTTATCTCTATCTATCTGGATTTCCATGGAGGTGGGAACACCAAAACAGGGTCTGATTGAGGCAGGCCCCTATATAGCCACCCAACAACTTCTCTCTCCCTCTTGTGTGTAGGTATTGAAGATACTCACGAGCTGGAAGCTTCATTGTTCGCACGATTGTAAGTATTTCCTTCCTTTCTTATCCTCTTGTTTATCAATTACTCCTTACTTTATCTCAGTTCTATCACTTTCTGTTATTTTACTGTATTCTATGGTTTTTAGCATTCAGAGTAGAAGTGGTCATTAGGCACATTCTGAGATAAACTTGCTTTTTGGTCCATATGAGATGCCAGTGCACCTTTGGGATGCCAACGTGCCTCACTGTCATCCGAATTCTATGGTGATGTCCTTTGGCTAAGAGTTTGTTAGTCTATCCAGAAAATATTTGTGGCCTGCTCTTTCGGATTCTGAAACTCTCTCTCTACTGTTCCATTGAGGTAGTATAGGGCAGTTTTCCCCATGAGGCTCTCTGAGTGAAGAGAACTCATGAGTAGAAAATCCCCCTATATTACAGTTAGAATATCAAATTCAATAACCATTCATTCCATTATTTAACATTAAATGAAATAAACATTCATTCATACTTTTTCGATAAACAAAGTGCAACCATATATATTTCCAATCAAAATTCCAAATACATTAACATATGCAATAATTTACCCTAACATAGTAATAGTAAATAGGTAAACAAACAACATGATGTGACATACTCCCCCCCTTGTGAATCATCGTCCCTGATGATTTTATGTTACAAACATAAACTAAACAAAGCAAAAAAACCATTATTTTAAAGCACTTTCGAAATCATGTAAGTGTAATGTCGTAAAATTGCACCCCTTGCAATTTCACATACATTCTTGCATCTGCTTTAGTGTCCACTCTAGTAGCACTTGTGTAGGCTCATTTTAGCCCCTGCATAAGCCTTTTCCCCCTCTCAGGATGCTTAGGACCCCTTTTCAGCAGCTACCTTCGTGTGTCCACTTTGCATCAAACCTTGTGCTTTTCTTGTTCATGTCATTTTGTAGCATGTTGTGTCTGGACACTAGCGCATTGCACGGAGGTTTGCGTGCCGTGCTAGCATCTTGTGACATTTAAACATTCAAATGATAATTTCTGATCATGTTTGCCACTTGTCAGCTCCTTTTTTTGGTGGTAACATCTCGAGACACCTTGTAACAGCTCGGTAGCTTCTTTTCCCTCCTCTTCTCTCTTTAAAAGATGTCTTTTCAATCCATTTGGTCTTCTAGCTTCTACTCCTTCGTGGCTTCCATCTTGGACATTCTCCCATCTTTTTCTTACTATCTTGCTTGCACAAACTCTTCCTTGCTATAACAACTTCCAGCTTAACCATTCTTACAACACTCTCAAGCTCTTACAACACTCTTTGTAGTTCTCTTGGCTCCTGCAACTATCTTTGCCTCTCTTTGGCTTCCTTTAGCCTTGCAGCTAATATCTCCCTTATCTTGTGCTTGCGAGCATCCTAGGATTTTACACATCCCCTATCAATTGCATCTTTATCTTGTGATACATGTTCTCCTCCTTGAGCGGGGATTGCTTTTATCACTTCACATTTGCTTGCTTTGTTCACTTTCTCTATCTATCTGGCTATCCATGGAGGTGGGAACACCAAAATAGGGGTTTGACTGAGGCAAACCCCTATACAACCCCAAAATTTGTTGGTGTAATTAATTAATTAATTATTACACTAGCATAAGTTAACTTAAGTCTTGCATTTAATTAATTAAGTCCTAGGTTGCATCATTAAATAAATCATTTAATAAATAAGGAAATTTTCTCTTCCTTGTTTGGTGGGATAATATTCCTTCTAGAAGATGAGTTGTCCTTCTAGAACTTATCTCAACATTTAATAATCACCTAGATAGGGTTCACATGTTCTCACATGTTGTTAGATCAAGACACATGGCAACATCTCATGCATCTTAGGTTTGCATTCTTGCCTATATAATCAGGCATCTTGTTCATTTGTAATATATCCAATATCAATATCAGTATCATATCATCAATATAAAATCTCTATTGTGCATGCCTAGTTGCAACACTTTTTTTTGTGGTTGATCATCTTTCCTGGCTCAAAGGTCCTCCATTGAAGACTGTAGCTTCAAGGACTGTGCATCCATAATATCAACATGGTATCAGAGCTTGCCCAGTGAAACATCAACCCTCGATCAAGAAAGTTGGTGTGCGAGATTCTTGCAGGCTTGAAGGTTTCCATTAAAGGCTACTTGATTCCACCCGGGGACCAAGCTGATTTCTGAAGCAGATTGAGTCAGATCCGAGCTTGCCATTGTCTTCAGAAGGCCTTGAAACCCTAGGATCGCCTGCCCATTCATCAGAATCAGATACATCAACCCGGGAGCATCAGAGGTATTTTTAGGGTTTGCAAAATCAATCGTACTATTCGTACAATTTGCAGCAAAAAATCATCCCGGTCAGTTGTCCTCTGAGGCAATTTTTTTTCTATATGCAGGCCATTTTGTTTTCTCAAAAAAATAAGGGAATTTTCTATATGTTTTGGAAAAAAAATATAGGGGAGAGGACCCAGTACCTCAGCATGTTTCAATAGTTGTGATAGTAGTTGTTTATATAATGTCCAATGTTTTTATCAATATTGGACCAATAGTTGTGACTTTAAAGTTGTTAGTGTTGATGATGACTACCCATAATTAAACAAAATGTATTCCTTTGATCTAAAAAGCAACCAATCATGTGATTCCACATCAGCGCTCAATAAAACATGTTGTGAATTCACAAGTATTGGTCTCACTTTTTTTTGGGGCCTTTTTGGACACCTTGACAAAAATCATGCTGATGTGGCCCTGAAACCTTAGTTATAAGCAGGGGACTTGCCAAGTAAGCTGCTGTAAAAAATTGGGAGTGATTTGAAATTTCCATGTAGGATAATTAGAAGCACGAAGTTAGGGTGCACAACTACTG
This sequence comes from Sequoia sempervirens, assembly GCA_007258455.2. NCBI lineage: Eukaryota > Viridiplantae > Streptophyta > Pinopsida > Cupressales > Cupressaceae > Sequoia > Sequoia sempervirens. The sequence continues at coordinate 8,832,571 of VDFB02026320.1, forward strand.
GGTCCTCTCCCCTATTGTATTTTTTCTATAGTTTCAGGAAAAATACATTGGGCGACCTGGTATTATATTCGCCGTCGACATTTGGTATTTTTTTATTTCTGCATAAATATCACTCGGCATCTTATGGGTTTATCCACCCCATTCGGCATTTATATTAAAATTTGTATTTGATTTTTTAATTGCAATTTGCAATATTAAAAAATCAAAGTTTTTTGTCGGCTCCACCATACTCTGCGTCGACTGCATTTATTTGTTTGCAGGGGGAGTACCTTCCGTTCTTTATCGGCCACTTGGGGCCCCGTCTGCTGTTGCTGTACTCTGACGACACGTGTTTTCTGCAGACCCTTCTTAATTGGTGCCGGTTGTTTGACACCGGCTTCCACTCACCGCCGATCCTCTCCTCCGATCCCGCTGGCATTACTTTCCCCGTCCATTGCCTCCCTGCAGCCGACCATTGCCGGTCACTCCTTTTCGGGCTCTATGGTTTGTTACCGGTACCGGGGGTTTCTCTACACCGGCGAAGCTCCTCCACCAGCGGTGCCGTCGCTTTCTGCCACCCCGCCACCACTTTGGGTGGCGTGTTCTTTTTTTTCCAGTGCTTGACCCCTGGTCATACCAGGGGCTTTTTTTTTTAGCGCGGGGGCCAGTTTTTTGACCCTGTTTAGCTTGCTAAGTGCCAAATCAAGGCATTTTTTTTGTTTTATCACAACTTTCACCCAGGATATCAAAATTTGGCAAACGATATACCGTCGGAAAGGTCTTTCCATCTACTTTCCCATGGTGACATCAGTTCTACAAAATTTTTCTTGCAAAAAATTCTACATCCAACTGAAGTCCAAACCCTAATTTGGACATAAAAGCTTGTATCTTCGCAACCATTCATCGGATTTCGGTGATTCTAGCGGCATCAGGAAGGTGATTCCGAGATTTTTTTTATTAGTCCAGCCCCTTGATCAGTTTCAGCTCCAGGTACTCTTGCATGAGATTTTTTTCAATTTGGTGCATTTGATCAATAACCTGGTTATTCTAAAGCTTGGGACAAGTTTGCTTGATTTGGTTAGCATCACTTCAGTTGTACATCATATTTGGAAGTCCTCTATTTGCTGTTGAAGGTCATTTGTCTTTATTTTTTGTGGAGAAATTTCATTATGGGGCTTGCATATTATTCTCCTTTGACTATGTTGCACAAGGGAAACTATCAGCAATGGCGAGATGGGATCTGCCACCATCTTCATTCACTTGATTTGTTGCCACATCTATTTGGTAAAGTTCCTCATCCAAGTGAAGGTATTCATGAACTTGCTTGGAGTTGCAGTAGGTACACTATTTTGGAGATCATTGAGATGCAAGTTGATTGTGATGTTTTGCGTACTATTGATCATTGTGATTGTCCTCACATTCTTTTGGCTAAGCTTTGGGAGATCTATGGAGATTCAGATACTCCACCATTCCCTAATGGTCATGATTCAGAATGTAATTCTTCAGATCAAGTACCCCATGATGCTATTGTTATGCAGGAAGTTGATTACCTTGATCTTTCCGAAGAGGTTGGCAAGGTTTCTTTAGGTGCTTCTTCTTCATCAAAGACAGTTGGTATCCCTTCACAATCAGTGATTCCTTGTCCAGAGTCATTGATTAAGGCTTCCACCATCATCATCCATCAGGACACATTCAGTTTTTTAGACTTGGCATCACAGGATGGCTTTGTTTTAGGTATCACTGACTTGGCTACTTCTACAGGTTTGGAGGACATTCTTGAGGGGATATCACTCCTCTATTCAGATATTTCATAACTGAGACTTCTTCCTTGTTACTCCTTTTAGGACTTGAGGTTTCTTCAACATCTACCATTGGATTTTCTTCTGACTTCTTTTAGTGGTTTTGAGGACACTTCATTCAGGGGGGGCTATCAAGTCCCCATCATATTCATGCCATCTCCGTCTTTGGATATTGTTCAGCATCCGTTTCTGCATCGTCCTGGTTTGTCACTCTCTTCATTGATTATGGCCTCTTCTTCATCAGGTAAGGAGACATTTGAGTAGATTTCAGAGACACCATCGTCATCCACATTCATCTTTCCTTCCTTAAATTCCTATTCGGAATGGGAAGCATCTCTCCACTTGCAGTTGGTTTTGTTTCTTCCGAAAGGGAGACAAGTTGTTTGTCGGCATTGTATCTTGTTTTGTCTTTAGACACTTCCCTTTCTTGCAGGTGATCTCATCTTCTGGGGGGGCTCTTTAGTCTCTCTATTGTGTCAATGTGACAGATGGTGTACTTGGGGGGTATTTGGGAGTCCTCCATCCTTCCCATCCTATCTCACATTTCTGCATTTTCATCTCCTTTTTGGAGATGGGTTTTCTTCCCATTGGGTTTTCCCCTTTTCTCCAGTTGTGGGATATTTTCTGCATCTTCATGTACATGGGTACCTAACATGGCCTCGTAGCCAGGACCCATCATCATCTTGCATAATCATTTCATTTTCCTCCCTAAGTTACACTTATGGGGGGGTGTTGGTGTAATTAATTAATTAATTATTACACTAGCATAAGTTAACTTAGGTCTTGCATTTAATTAATTAAGTCTTAGGTTGCATCATTAAATAAATCATTTAATAAATAAGGAAATTTTCTCTTCGTTGTTTGGTGGGATAATATTCCTTCTAGAAGATGAGTTGTCCTTCTAGAACTTATCTCAACATTTAATAATCATCTAAATAGGGTTCACATGTTGTCACATGTTGTTAGATCAAGACACATGGCAACATCTCATGCATCTTAGGTTTGCATTCTTTCCTATATAATTAGGCATCTTGTTCATTTGTAATATATCCAATATCAATATAAATATCATATCATCAATATAAAATCTCTATTGTGCATGCCTAGTTGCAACACTTTTCTTTGTGGTTGATCATCTTTCTTGGCTCAAAGGTCCTCCATTGAAGACTGCAGCTTCAAGGACTGTGCATCCATAATATCAACAAAATTTTCTCTAGATCTTATGCATGTAGGTATTGAAGATATTCATTTACTGGAGGCTCCATTACTTGGGTTTTTGTGAGCTTCTTCTATCTCTCATCCTCTTTAACTTTATCATTTGTACTTTACTTTATTTTAGTCTTATTACTTTCTGTTATTCTCCCACATTTTAGAAGTTCTTAGTAATTAGATTGTCAGTAGTCGCTTTGTTGTTTCCTGGGATATTTTTTCTTTTTAGTCTGTACAAGACGCCAATGCACCTTTGGGACACCAACGCATCACACTATCATCTATATTCCACATTGCTGTCCTTTGGCTGAGAGCTCGTCAGTTTGTCCAAGAAACCTTTGTGACTTGCTCTTTCCAATTCTAGAACTCTCGCGCTATTCCTTGAGGTAGTTTAGGGTAGTTCGCCCCTTTGGAATCTCTTGAGAATAAAGAGACTCATGAGTAGCGAATCCCCCTTCTCTACAGTTTGGTGAACTCGACATGAACCACAATATTTTTCAAAAAACTAGGAATTTATTTACCCCAACTTGATGGGGTCATAACTTTTGACTTGGTGCTCAAAATTCAAAACCATTTACACCGTTGGAAAGGTCTCCAAGAGGACTAATTCAATCCCTAAAATATCAAGCTTTGGCATCCAAATTTTAGGGGTTGATGCAATTTTTGACCCTAAATTTTTCTCTGAAGACCTCCAAAAATGCAAATTACTAGAACCTAGAAAATATCAAAAAAATCTAAATATCTGGATTTTTGGTTTTTCTCAGTTTTGTCACCCTTGGATTGCTCGAGATTAGCCAACTTGTTTATTCATTATTTATCATATTTAACTTCCTATATCCAAAATGAATTTTATATCTAATTATATTCAAAATGTTAATGATGTTCCATTTCATGCATGTGATAATAACTTGGCTTTTCCCATGTCACTTGATATCTTTGATCCTTCTCATGAGATTCATCTTGCTTTGAAGGATATCTTGTTGCAAGAAGATGAAATTATTGATACCTTTCTTAACATTACTCTACCTTCTCTTCATTCCAATGCACTCTCTTTTGGAGATGAAGCATTAGCGAATGGTGAATCTCCTTCCATATTTGATCCTCCCTGGATCGATGTTGAGAATATTTCTTTGAATAATTATTCCACTAGTTGTGATGATTCTGTAAATGTAATCTATGCCTCTGATGCCCCTCAAAGGCCTAAGAGACTGGTTATTTACCTAAATCCAACTAGTTCTTCACCTAAAAGGATTTGTTCTATTGATGGTGTCCCATTTGATATTCGATTCTCTTGATCTTTCTATGACTCCCTCTTATAGAGTGGTATCCCATACTTATAAGAATAAAAGGAATAAACAAAATGTTGATCAACCTACTTTTTTACCACCTTCTCAAGCAAGCCTTCCTCAAGCACCTAAACCTACAACTAAAGCACCCAATGATTATGATCTTGTCGAGAAACTCCAAGTTACTCCAACTAAGATCTCACTATGGGACTTGCTTCAATCTGCTCTGGTTTATCAAGGTATGCTTTAGGAATCCTTGAAAAAGATCCTCTTGCCTTCTTGTACAAGGCTAATGGATGTTAATGCATTGATAGCTCATATTTGTGTGGATTCACTGAATATTATGTTCTATCCATAGGAACTCCCTCCTATGAAAGTACAAAAGCAAGTGGACCCTCTAATGATCATACTTAACATTAATAATATTGGTATTAGACATACTCATTGATGTTGGTTCGATGCTCAATGTATGTAGCATTGATCTATTTCCTAAGATTAATATTGATTCATCTTATCTTAATGCTTCTTCTGTTGACATTTGTGGGTTCGATAATGTCAATCGACAAGCCCTAGGCATGATAGTCTTGCATTTGAGGTTGAGACTCGTTACCGTACCAACCCTTGTGTATATTATGTTAAGAAAAATTACCATATAACCTTCTTCTTGGTAGACTATGGATTCATGCTATGGGTGCAGTCCTGTCTATCTTGTATAAATCTATTAAGTTCATTTGCAATAATAGAGTAGTCATAGTCAAGGATGACCCTGAGGCTATGCACTTATGTGAAATGGCAGCTGCTGTCCAGGTTTTAGTTGTGCCTACTCTTATTCCTTCAGTGTCTTCCAATGTGTCAATGTTTACTCCAATAGTACCTATTACAAAGGATACTCTTGAGATAGATGTCCCTGAAGAAGATCCTTCTGAAGAAAGAAGTCTTAAGTTTTCTCCTTCTACCTATTCTCAATAGAATGCATGTCTTGGTGATGATTGGGGTTCTTTAGAATTTATAGAATCCTTCGATGGAGAATATAAATTTGACCCAATCCACTTAAACTTTTCGATAACATCATCCGTACCCACTACCAAAGATGATTATTCTTTTGTATCATGAGATAATGTGAGCAATAGGTGTAATGTCCTTAATGTTGATCCTCCTCCTTCTGAGGAAGATGCTCACACTTCTATTAAAAAGGCTAATGTTGGCTGTCCTGCTAAGAAGGATGATGGCGATCCTATAGAAGAGTATGAACCCCCTCACTGGAATAATGCTCTCTATGAAGATCATCCTCCTTATCAAGAATTACAAACACATTATGACCCTGGCTTTAAGCTCGTCTCTAAATATGGCTATGGGCATAAAGGTTGTGGGAGTAACAAACAAGGAGTTCAGGTCCCTATAAAATGCATGCCTCGTAAGTGTAATTTGGGGTTTGGTTGCTTGAATGAACAATATAAAAAAAACCACAGTTGAATGTTGGCATGATTCTCGCTCAACCTTGTTCTCTCAGATTGATTCATCCTCCATTGTCTTCTATCTTTGTGTCTTCTTCTTGTGAGTAGTCGAGTCTTTCTCCACAAGAGAAAGGATTGCTTCCTGCTCCTCATTCTTTATTTGAGAAAGAGCGTATTTTGTTGAGGCTTCTAAAAGCCCACTTGGTTACTCTTCCTTCTCCTGCACATAAGAAATTTCATAAGCATGATGAAGAAAAACATTTTTTCTATGCATACCATCGAGTGCCTGGCCACTCCACTAGTGAATGTAAGGCATTGAAGGATAAAATACAACTTTTTGATTCAGGTGCCATCACTCATTTATTTGTTGATGTGTCTGCCTCTTCTTCAAATGACAAGTGATATCGAGGTCTACCTCTATCATGTATGTTCTAAGTATCTTTGATGGTTCTCCTCCCTTGTATGTTGGGGGTAGTGATAATTTGTTTTGGAGATGTGTGTCCTTCTAAGGACCCCCTCTCTTCTCTCTATCTTTCAATTGAAGCATCCCTTGAGTGGACCCCTTTTCTTTTGAAGGGTTCCTAAGGGACCCCTTTGAAATCTTTTCTCTTGAATGAATTCATTGGCGTTTAGCTTGAGGGCATCCTGAATAGACCTATCATTTCTGTGACCATCTTGCGATGCAACTTGCAGCAGCCAGAGGCTTCTGTTGGATATTGCTGATATGTGGTTTTCATTGATGTCAACACTATTGGCATTAATGTCTTTAAGGTTGTACATGTCGAGGATATTGAAAAAAATTGTAATAAAATAAGTTATAGGTTGTTAGTGATGCAATGAAGTTCAATATGTTGGCTAGATTAGTATATTGATGATAAGAGGTTGTGGATCAAAGGGTTTTTTGTCGAGTATATCTAGTTTATCCACATGAAGTTTCAGAGGTTTGCATCAATATTTGATTGAGTTATGAGTATCTATGTTCTAACAGTATTTTTGTTGCTTCAGCTGGTGTTCCTGAAAGAAGATGATATGATTCTAGTAATGTGAAGTGTTGCATATACTTCTATAGTGATTCATGATGCTTGTGGATGTTTCTAGATCATTCTCTATCTGTGTTGATCTGCGTTGATCGTTGTGCTCACGATTGGTGATTTTCTTTTGTGAGTTCATGTTTTCATGTTCTTGGCTGACAGGGTGATTGTAGCATATTGTGGATCTTCGAGGAATAATTTTTGAAGGTTTTCTGAATTTGAGGATGTTGTTTTGGGTCCTTACTATGTTTTGGCCAACATTGTTTTGGTTCGCATTGTAAATTGCTTATTGTTTTGGGCTGACAATTTGTGCGCATTTTATATTTTGTTAAAGCCGACATGTAATTGAGGTTATCTCTAGTTGCAGATATATATGATCGATTGTTTATACCATTTGATGCAAGTGGTATGCGAAGTATGCTCTGTGCTAAGTGCGAATAATGTTCTAATCTTTCTAGATCAGAAGTAAAGTGTGAAGAAGAGTGAGGAAATGTTTATTTGCTTAACCAGAACTGTAATTAGGCATTAGCAAATGCTATTTTCTTAGTTCAAAATCCATATGTAATCCAAATGTTTTTGTAAGATAGTGAGTCTTCCTTAGGTAGTAAGCCTTTTGTATTTGAGTAGTGTGGTCTAAGTAGTGTGCCTAAATGCATGTGCATTCCCCATTTATCATACTTTTAATAGGGTTTAATCTTGTGAACTAACCTCCATCGTGGTTTTTCCCCTAACAGGGTTTCCACGTAAAAATCTTGGTGTTATGTGTATTTCTGATGTGGTGATGATTTATGATTTCATGTTTATTTATTAAATCTGAGAATACATTTAATTTGTATAATTTTTGAGACAACTGATTCACCCCCCTCTCAGTTTTCTGCCCTTGTGTTGCCAACAATTGGTATCAGAGCAGGTTCTTCAGAAGAAGTTTGATAGCTTGAGGTGATATAGGATGGAAACATATAAGAAGGATAGTCCAAGATTTGATGGAACTAATTATTCTCTTTGGAAGGCTCGAATGGAGTGTCATTTGAGATGCATTGGTGAACCTTACTGGAACATTACAAAGAATAGATATATCATCCCACAGAATGGTCCTTCTACTGCTAGTGAGATTAAAGATGTCAAATACAATATTAGGGCTAAGGAAGCATTGTTGAGTGCTCTGACTGATACCGAGATGAAAAATGTAATGGAGCTGAAGACTGCTTATGAGATCTGGAAAAAGTTGGAAACTTTGTATGAAGGTGATACTCATGTGAAGGTTGCTAAGTTGCAAAGCTTGAAAGGGAAATATGAAATGTTGAGAACGGGTGAAGATGAGAACATTAATTATTTTATATAGAGAGTGAATGAACTTTTGTGTAGTATCAGATGCACTAGTGGAACATTGGATGAATCAGAAATTATTGCTAAAGTGCTAAGATCCTTTCCTGCTGCATACAAACACAAAGCTACTGCTATTGAGGAGATCCAGACTGTGACAAATGTAACCAGAGACATGTTGATTGGTAAGCTTGCTGCTTTTGAGTTAAGTGAGTTTGGTGAATCTCTTCCTATGATAGAATCCGCATTCAAAGCTACTATCTCCAGAAAATATAAGCAGAGATATGATCTGGGAGAAAGTTCTTCTAGAAAAATGTCCAAGTATGAGCAGGAAATGAGAGAGATTGAAGAAGAAGAGAGAAAACTAGATGAGCTTGAAGCGCTCATTGTCAAGAGAGTACCCAGAGGAGAAGGTAAGTATAAAGGGAAATTTCCTCTTAAATGTTTTTCTTGCAATAAGATAGGTCATTTTGCCTCAAGGTGTTCAGAAAGAGTTCCTAAGCCAAGACCTAACAAGCCTAGATTCCAAAGAAAGTGTTATTATGTTGTTGATGAAGGTGTGACAAATGATGAATCTGATAAAGGGAATTTAAGTGAGGGTGAATGTGTATTTATTGCTATCAAAGAAAATGATCTAGTACCTACTGAATCTGCTAGTTGCATGAATGTGGAGAAAGCTCTAACTTCCAGAATTGAAGAAAAAGATGAATGGGTGATTGACAGTGGATGCTCTGATCACATGACAGGTGATAAAAGTAAATTTGTGAGTTTTGAAAAGTATGATGGTGGTGTTGTAAGATTTGGTGATGAAAAAGCTGGTGTAATCCATGGCAAAGGATCCATTTCTCTTGATGGTAAGAATAATACTGATGATGTTCTATATGTGGAAGGTTTGAAGCATAATCTCTTAAGTGTTGGAAAAATGGTTGACAAGGGATACAATCTTCAATTCAATGATGGAAAGTGTAGAATATTGGGGAATTCAGGAAACATGATTACATCTAGTACAAAAAAAAAAGGTAATATCTTTCACCTAAGTGCCACTAGTAAAAGTTGTCTGATTGCTCAAGTTGATGAAAGTTGGTTGTGGCATAGGAGATTGTGTCATGTAAACTTTGACAATATTATCAAGATAAGTTCTACTCAAGTAGTGAGAGATATTCCTAAGTTGATAAAGCCTACTAATACTATATGAAAGGAATGTTAGTTGGGGAAGAAAACTAGAGTTTCATTCTGGAGCAAACAACATTGTTTGAATGAAGTGTTGGAGCTTGTGTATATTGATATTTGTGGTCCTTCTAGAGTCAGAAGTTTACAAGGAGACATGTATTTCATGTTACTTATTGATGATTATTCTAGATTGATGTGGGTTGCTTTCTTAAGGAAAAAATCTAAAGCTCTAGAGAAATTCAAGATCTTTAAGGCTATGGTTGAGACAGAGACAGGTCTAAAGATTAAATGTTTGAGATTAGATAGAGGCAGTGAATTCACCTCCCATGAGTCTAATTCTTTTTGTGAAGAGCATGGGATAAATAGACAATTATTTTCCCCACAGACGCCTCAAAAAAATGGAGTTGTGGAAAGGAAGAACAACACAATTCAAGAAGCTACTAGGACTATGATGCTCGAAGGAAATGTTCCTCATATCTACTGGAGAGAAGCTATGAGTACTTCCATTTCAATTGTCAACCAGGTACATATCAAAGGTGATACCAATAAGACCCCTCATGAGCTATGGTTTGGTCATAAGCCTACTATTAGATATTTCAAAATATTTGGGAGTAAATGCTATATCAAAAGAGATGAAGATATAGAAAAGTTTGATGCTAGAAGTGATGAAGGAATCTTTCTTGGTTATTCTACTAAGAGGAAAGCCTACCGGTGCTTCAATAATAGATTGAGAAAAGTAGTTGAAAGTGTTAATGTCATGGTTGATGAAGATAGTTAGACCATCCAGAACCTATGGATATGATTCAGATGACCAGAATGGCAGTTCAGTTCAAACTTAGAATCGAGTGCAGATCATTCCAGAGGAAGGAACTAGTGAAAGTGCAGAAGTGAGATCACAAGAGCCTGAAGTTCAAGAACATCCTAAGACTCCAAGGTATGTAAGACTAAATCATTCAAAAGATTAGATTATAGGTGATAAGAACAAAGGTGTTCAAACTAGGAGAAGAATTGCAGAAGAATATTGTTTGATCTCAAAGACTGAGCCTAATAGTGTCAATGAAGCATGCAAAGATGAATATTGGGTGGAAGCAATGAAAGAAGAACTCCAACAAATTGAGAAGAATGATACATGGATTCTTGTTCCTAGACCTAAGGAAAAAATGTAATTGGAACTAAATGGGTCTTTCAGGAACAAACTAAATGAGCAAGGTGAAGTTGTTAGAAACAAAGCAAGACTTGTGTGTAAAGGATATTCTTAGATGGAAGGAATTAACTTTGAAGAAACTTTTTCCCCTGTTGCTAGGATTGAAGCTGTGAGATTATTTCTTGTGTATGCTGCTTACAAAAACTTCAAGGTTTATCAGATGGATGTCAAGTCAACATTTCTAAATGGTGAACTTGGAAGAAGTGTATATTGAGCAACCTGATGGATTTCAATTGACTAATTAGGGATACATGGTTTTCTAGTTGAAGAAAGCATTGTATGGACTTAAGCAATCCCCAAGAGCATGGTATTCCAGATTGGACAAGTATTTGTTGAAGCTTGGATTTAATAAAGGTACTGCTGATAGTAATATGTATTTCAAGATTGATTATGGTAAATATTTGATTGTTGAAGTCTTTGTTGATTATATAATTTTTGGAGGAGATGATAGTTTGTGCATGAAGTTTGCTGATGAGATGCAGAGTGAGTTTGAGATGTCTATGATTGGAGAAATGAAATTATTTTTGGGATTGCAAATTACTTAGCTAGATAAAGGGATCTTTATATCTCAGTCCAAGTATGTGAAAGAATTGCTTAAGAAGTTTGGTATGGAAGATTCAAAGCCATTTGGTACACCTATGGAGATTGGATGTAAGTTGACACAAGATGATGATTCTCCTAAAGAAAATTAGACTAGATACAGATCCATGATTGGTGGATTGCTCTATTTGACTCAAACTAGACATGATATCATAAATGTTGTATGCATTGTTGCTAGATTTCAAGTTGATCCTAAGGAATCTCATGTGACAGCCGTGAAGAGTATTTTCAGATACTTGAAGGGGACAATTGATTTTGGCCTATGGTATCCTAAAGAAGATGACCTTACTTTGAGTGCCTTTACTGATGCTGATTGGGAAGGAGATGTGAATGAAAGAAAGAGTACTAGTGGTGGTGCATTTTTCTTGGGAAAGAAGCTGATTTCATGGTTAAGTAAGAAGCAAAATGCCATTTCTTTATCTACTGCAGAGGTAGAATGCATTGTTGTTGCTAACATTTGTACTCAAGTATTGTGGATGAAGCAGATGTTGAACGATATCAGAGTTGTGTATGATGAACCTATTGCTGTATTCTATGAAAATTCAAGTGCAATTAACATGTGTAAGAATCCGGTGCTGCATTCAAAAACCAAGCATATATCTATCAAGTTTCACTTTTTGAGAGAGAAGGTGAGTGAGAAGGAAGTCAGATTGGAGTATGTGCCCACTAAGGAATAAATTGCAGATATCTTTACCAAGCCTATGTCTAAGGATACTTTTGAGTATCTCATAGGGAAGCTAGGGGTGATTACCCTTCCTAATCAGAATTAAGATGCACTGACTTGCATCAGTCCGTGCATTTCATAGTCATATCCTATAATCCAGATTGATGTTAAGGTGGTTGCTGCTCAGGGGGAGTAGTTAGGTGTTCAGAAATGTGGTTCAAAGCTTGTGTGGAGAAAGATAACATGTATCTTTGTCATTGATGTCAAAGGGGGAGAAGAGTCATGTGAAAAACTATGAAAGAGTTAAGGAGAAAAGGAGTCAAAATCTAAGGGGGAGAAAGTGCTAAGAGAAAGTGTCATTGATGGTGTTTTTCACATCATGTGTTGCCATCAATGCCAAAGGGGGAGATTGTTGGATATTATTGATATGTGGTTGTCATTGATGTCAACACTATTGGCATTAATGTCTTTAAGGTTGTATATGTCGAGGATATTGAGAAAATTGTAATAAAATAAGTTCTAGGTTGTAAGTGATGGAGTGAAGTTCAGTATGTTGGCTAGCTCAATATATTGATGATAAGAGGTTGTGGATCAAAGGGTTTGTTTTCGAGTATATCTAGTTTATCCACATGAAGTTTTAGAGGTTTAGATGAATATTTGATTGAGTTATGAGGATCTTTGTTCTCACAGTTGTTTTGTTGCTTCGACCGGTGTTCCTGAAAGAAGATGATGTGATTCTAGTAACGTGAAGTGTTGCAGATACTTCTGTAGTGATTCATGATGCTTGTGGATGTTTCTAGATCATGCTCTATCTATGTTGTTGATCCACATTGATTTTTGTGCTCGCGATTGGTGATTTTCTTTTGTGAGTTCATGTTTTTCATGTTCTTGGCCGACAGGGTGATTGTAGCATGTTGTGGATCTTCGAGGAATAATTTTTGAAGGTTTTTCAAATTTGAGGATGTTGTTTTGGGTTCTTACTATGTCTTGGCCAACATTGTTTTGGTTTGCATTGTAAATTGCTTATTGTTTTGGGCTGACAGTTTGTGCATATTTTATATTTTGTTAATGCCGACATGTAATTGAGGTTATCCCTAGTTGTGGATATATACGATCGATTATTTATACCATTTGATGCAAGTGGTATGTGAAGTATGCTCTGTGCTAAGTGCGAATAATTTTCTAATCATTTGAAAGCAAAAGTAAAGTGTGAAGAAGAGTGAGTAGATGTTTATGTGCTTAATCAAAACTATAATCAGGCATTAGCAGATGCTATTTTCTCAGTTCAAAATTTGGATGTAATCCGAATGTTTTTGTAAGACAGTGAGTCTTCCTTGGGCAGTAAGCCTTTTGTATTTGAGCAGTGTGCTCTAGGAAATGTGCCTGAATGCATGCACATTCCCCATTTATCATACTTTTAACAGGGTATAATCTTGTGGACTAACCTCCATCGTGGTTTTTCCCCTAATAGGGTTTCCACATAAAAATCTTGGTGTTACGTGTGTTTCTGATGTGGTGATGATTTATGTTTTCATGTTCATTTATCAGATCTAAGAATAAGTTTAATTTGTATAATTTCTGAGACAATTAATTCACCCCCCTTCTCAGTTGTCTGCCCTTGTGTTGCCAACAACTTCTCTGATTAGTCTTGCTTTGTAGGACTGAGAACTTGTAGAGCTCCTTTGCATCAAGCTTTCCTAAGATGTTTAGTCTACAAATTAACATGTTGCTTTGCAGGTGTGCCTATTAAGCTACTTTCCAATCAACCTTGCAAGACCTAATCCGACTCTATGGAGTCCCCTACATCAGGATTCCTTCAGGAGAGAGTACCTGGGATGCCTTCTTTGAAGGTCTAAGGACCTATAGAGTGCTTTCATCCTGGAAGATCTGTTCATTGTTGGTCTGTGGGCCTCCGGTGTAGTTTGTTCAACTATGTAGGAGAGAGTACCTATAGAGTCTTTTGTTCACCTTCCGTAGGTCTATGGATCTATAACTCATTTTTTCAAGTCTCCTTGGGCACGAGGACCTATGTAGCCATCTCTCTTGTAATTTTCATTCCTTTCTACCTTCTCCATCTCTCTCTTAAATTCTTTCTTCTCAATTGTGTATACTAGATCAAAGATCTGCATCTTCTTCATCCTGAGTATATGCTCTTTCTCTCTTCAAAATTGGTTGCTTCCCTAATGTTTGGGTGCATTCGTCTCTTGAAGCAATCAATCCTTACATTCTTTTCTCCATTTAAGAATTCTTCTATGTGTTATTGCTTTTAATTTTGGGACGATGCATAGTACTGAGACAAACTTTTACATTGAGGTTTCTTTCACTTTGCTGACTCAAATCCTTTAGTTTTTTTAGTGTTCCTATGTGTATATGGTTTTATATATTCTAACCTTGAGATGTAATGGTTTTTTATTTTTTCTAACATTGTTGTCTTGTGTAGATTTTTCTTGTCTAATGTGTTTGTTTTGTAGGTCTTCAGCTTGGGGGCATGCTTCTTTCGTTCAAAGAGTTATTTGCTTCCTCTATAGTATCCTTTTGGCATAATGATGCTATTTATGTTGAGTAGATTTCCTTTAGCATGCATATTAGTATAGATTCATATGCCCGCTAAAGTGGGGGAAAAATGTAATGTCGTACAATTGTACCTCTTGCAATTTCACATACATTCTTGCATTTGCTTTACTGTCCACTCCATTAGCACTTGTGTAGGCTCATTTTAGCCCTTGCATCAACCTTTCCCCCCTCTCAGGATGCTCAGGACCCCTTTTTAGCAGCTACCTTCGTGCGTCTACTTTGCGTCAAACCTTGTGTTTTTCTCGTTCGTGTCATTTTGTAGTGTGATGTGTCTAGATACTAGCATGCCACACAGACGTCTACATGTCGTGCTAGCATCCTGCAATTTTTCAACATTCAAACGACCGTTTCTGAGCATGTTTACCACTTGTCACCTCCTTTTATTAGTGGTAACAACCCAAGATGCCTTGTAACAGCTCGAGAAGCTTCTTTTCCCTCCTCTTCTCTCTTTAAAAGAGGTCTTTTCAATCCATTTGGTCTTCTAGCTTCCACTCCTTCTTGGCTTCCATCTTGGACATTCTCCCATTTTTTTCTTGCTATCTTGCTTGCACAAACTCTTGCTTACTACAACAAGTTCAAGCTTTCACATTCTTACAACACTCTCAAGCTCTTACAACACTCTTTGTAGTTCTCTTGGCTCTTGCAGCTATCTTTGCCTCTCTCTTTGGATTCCTTTAGCCTTGCAGCTGATATCTCCCGTATCTTATGCTTGCGAGCATCCTAGGATTTCACACATCCCCTATCAATTGCATCTTTATCTTGTGATATTGGTTCTCCTCCTCAAGCAAGGATTTCTTTTATCACTTCACATTTGCTTGCTTTGTTCACTTTCTCTATCTATCTGGCTGTCCATGGAGGTGGGAACACCAAAATAGGGATTTGAATGAGGCAAACCCCTATACAACCCCAACATTTTCTTCATATCTTATGCATGCAGGTATTGAAGATATTCATTTGTTGGAGTCTCCATTACTTGGGTTTTTGTGAGCTTCTTCTATCTCTCATCCTTTTTAACTTTATCATTTGTACTTTACTTTATTTTAGTCCTATTATTTTTTGTTATTCTCCCACATTATGGAAGTTCTCAGTAATTAGATTGTCAGTAGTTTCCTTGTTGTTTCCTGGGATATTCTTTCTTTCTCGTCTGTACGAGATGCCAACGCACCTTTGGGATGCCAGCACACCGTGTTGTCATTCGTATTCTGTGTTGTCATCCTTTGGCCGAGAGCTCCTCAGTTTTTCCAGGAAACCTTTGTGACCTACTCTTTCCAATTCTAGAACTCTCGCGTTGTTCCTTGAGTTATTTTAGGGCAATTTTTGCCCCTTGGGAATCTCTTGAGGATAAAGAGACTCATGAGTATCAAATCCCCCTTCTCTACAATAAGACATGTGGAAACTTTTTCTCTATTTCAGCATAATCTTCCTAAGTGACAGAATCTTTTGCATACTGGTCCCATTGGAATTTGCACTACAAAACCTCTCTATTATGCAAGTGAAGCTTACACATTCTGAGCACCTTGATAAGATCGATTGTTACCACTCTAGGATCCTGTACGTGTAAAGTATTCCGATCAATTACTTGATTATATCCTAGTATATAGTTCTTTAGGTAAGAAACATGAAAGACGTTATGTGTTCGGGAAAGAGTTGGTGGCAACGTAATTTGATAAGCTACAAGGTTCAATTCCTCAAGAATCTCAAAATGGCCTACATAGCACGGAGCTATTTAGATGAATTTCCAAACATGATAGATCTTTTATGAGGTTTAACCTTTAACAAAACCTTATCACCTACTGTAAAATTCTTGGGTACTCGCTTTACATTTGCATAGCTTCTATGTATATCATTGGCTTCAACTAGCCTTTCCTTAACAATCCTAACCTGTTCCTCTATTTCAGCCAACGTCTTTGGCCCTAGAATCACCCTATCCTCAAGTTTATCACAACTTATAGGGGTTCGACACTTTCGACCATATAATGCTTTGAAAGGAGCCATCATTATTGCAAAATGGTAGGAATTATTATAAGAAAATTTCACTAAAGGCAAGTAATCTTCCCACTTGTATTGTTGATCCATGTAATACATTCTTAGTAGGTCTTCGAGTACTTGATTCACCCTTTCTATTTTTCCATTTGTCTCTGGATGATATGATGAACTTATATTTATTTGAGTCCCAAGTGCAGAAAATAAGGTTTGCCAAAACCTTGAGGTCACACATGCATCCCTATCCAAGATAATCCTCTCCAAAATTCCATGCAGTCTATTAGAACCTCCAAAATTTTTATGACCACACCACCCTAACAAAATTTTTAAATCCAATATGTAAAGCCTTAACCTTGCAAAATTCCAAAATCCACAAAAAAACTTGCCTTGTGAATGAAATTTTAGGTTTGATTAATAATGAAAAGCCTTATATGATTTCAAATATTTGAGGAAATCTACCATATATGCTTAACCACAATATTTTAGATGCTAAACATATACAAAATACATTTATCGCAATCCCATGGGAATAATCAATCAGTTACGAGGACTTTCAGTGGTATAGTGGTGTCATATTACATAAACTGCTGCAATGAACAATGTAGAAAGCAAGAGGATGTGTGCTATATGGCGGTAGAAAATGACTTAACCTGACATCCTGCAATGTACTAATTATATCATGAGAGGGTTGTGCCATATGGTGATGAAGAATTATTTCAAACCGCATTCTCACAATTGGAATATTGAAGACTTAAAAGAGCCTGCGATATAGTAGAAAGTTCCCCATTGTCTCGCAATGAAGGAACCTTAGTCATATATGTGACATGCGGTGAAAGATTAACTAAACCGTGAAATTGCGATAAAAGTAAAGTGTTATGCATGAAGCCAACAGTATAGCGGGGTGGTTATAATAAGCATATAATATAACACCGCCATATCACACATATCAAAAGGAATGGCAATGGTATTGCAATACAAGTTGGCGAGGGCATTTATATTGATTATGGCGGTAATCATAACCACTTTCATGAATCATTTGATTCTATAAGATCGATGGTGGATATTCAAAATGGAAATATGAGCCGTTATGAAATATTTTACACGAGGCCAACATAAATGTTGAAATCTAGGCAGATAAAATTAGAACTCAACGCTCATTGTAGCAATCATTTGTAGAGAATATTCATCATTCCAAGAGATAATTAGTATGGAAGAAGAAGGCTCTACAACGATTGCGCCACCGGGTAAGTATACTTTATAGCCATTGAGTTGAAATTTGCAGTTTGGAAGTGTAAAGAATTTAAGTAGGAGCAAAAAAGTTTAAGTCATGCTGCCCAAAAAAAGTGAAATTAAGAAGGAAGAACCTAAGAAGAGGTCTTTGCAATAATCTATACTAGATATTCTGCCTGAGTCAATAGATAAAGGATTTAAGAAGGTCTTTAGGGATACAACTCAGGGATGTTGGGATGCAATCATTTCTATTTCAAGGTGGGATTCCTTCTATGAGAAAAAGGATGATAAGATTCCAATATAAAACCCTTGGACTCTAGATTTGGCCAAATTGATTGTCCCCAATGTTTTCATAGATGTCGAATTCATTAGAGTATTGGCATGAAACTACCACCTAGCTACCAAGACAATAAGAATGACATATGGTTCACCACTAGTAACACTTACTAAAACTACCATTGTGGAGTGCATCAACCTAAAAAAACAAGCCCTCACCAAAGTCGACCTTCAAAGTAGTGAAGAAGAATATAATAGTTTGAGAAAAACATATATGAGTGACGAAGTTCCCATGCATATGAAGAGAGGAGAAAACATCAGAAGAATACCTACCTCCTCCTCTTTTGTCGAGCCATTTGTTGTTAATGATTTCCAGGTGTATTTTAAAAGAACTTACTTTTCTCTATGTCAAATTTTGGGCATAGATGCTTAAGAAAAGATGCTAATTAGCCTTATGATGTTGGAAATGAGAATTCAGAACCCTGAAACTAATGTCAAGTATGACTTTGCTTCATTTATTGAAAAGTCACTACATGATGGGTTCTTGCAAGTAAAGGAAGATAAAGCCCCCATCACTTTTAGATGTTATTCCTTGTTGTGCCATTTAATTCTATATCAAAACAAAATATGGACTCAAATGATGTGTTTGGGTATGATAGATGAGCAGGGTAATCAACTACCAATCCAAAACTGGTGTTACATATGGGATAGTAGGTGTAAGAAAAGTGATTTTGCAGTTTTCTATGAGGATTTTGTACTTAGAATTATGACAGTCCTTGGCTAAGGATACCCAAGATTACATACACCAATCTTCCAATTGTTAAGACCCTTAGCACTCAGACCAAAAAAAGGGCATACTCATAATTTGAGGGATTGGTTTTTCTTTCCCATTACCATGGTAATCAAAGTGTATGGATGCCCCCAAGCCCCACATATCTTGCCTAAATTCATCCCTCTGATTTTCCTTCCTAGAATTCATGTGGCAAATGATGTGGATGTTGAAGGAAGTTATGCAAAGACAAAAGAAAGGAACCTTTTTTCCTAACTTGACAATATGTGGGGATTTTTCTATTGGGTCAAATACTCTTGAGGAGTTGCAGAAGTTCTTAAAAAAAAAATCCCTTAAAATCTAGGAAAGAGAGGGTCTTCAACCCTGAGGGTCACATGAATTTTATCAGAAAAACACTCCTTACAAAAGCTAGGATCACCCATGAAGTCGACTATGAGGAGGATGTGATAAGGAATTGTCTCACTCTCTAGGATGTATGCCAACAAAGAAGAAAATGGGATATATTGATAAAATTGGAAGAAAGAAGGAAGAAGATGGATAATGATTTCCCAGGGTTTTACATAACATATCCTATCAAGAGGACCAATCTCATGATTGACAAGTTTGAAAATTTGTATGAAAAAGCACAAAAGGAATTGGAAAAATCTACCAAGATAGCTACCAAAAGGCCAAGCACTACTGTGATATCAGATGAAGCTTCAGTACAATAATACCTCACTAGATTTACCTCATGAGCAGGCAGAAGCCAAAAGGAAAAAGATGTAGGAACAAGAACCTTTAGTGCCATATGAAATGAGTGAGGAGGTTGGGAACACATAAGAGGTAGCTTGTGCATTAACACAATTAAAAGGTGACATTGAGATTGATCAATGTCCTTGTTAAATAAAAGCTCATAAGCCTGAAGAAAGAATTAACGTATATGCAGAAGGTGAACAAGATATGCAAGATGATGAAAGAATGGTAGCAACCCGCAGATTCATAGAGAATGATGAGTCCATCCAAACTCCTGAATTCAAGGATTTTTGGATTAAAATAAAGATGAAGGAATTCAAAGAAAGGGTCCAACTAAATAGGATGGGTACTGACGAGTCCCAACATGATGAAATTGTTGCAAAAACCTTTAATGAACTCAGGATAAATGAGATAAATTTCAGTCCACAGAAGGCCAGGAAAATAGTACTGAATAGTAATATCTTGCTCATAGTAGGGATAGATTTGAGGAAAATGTTCTTACTAGACCAAGTGAGAAACCAAGAAGAACCCATGCTAATGGTTTAGTTTGATTCAAAAGAGGGCATGAGTGGAACATGCTGCAATCCAAGAATTAAAACCTAATCCTTTTGGGATAAGCAAAAGAATATAAAGAAGCCTAAGTTGCTAGACATTATGCAAGAGATGAAGGGGAGTGCTATGGTTAAAACCCTCAAAGACACCTCAGCTTTGGAATAATCGACTATGACTGTGCACTCTACTATGTTCACAAGAGAAACTGTTAAAAGCTTGGAAAATAAACTCAAAAAGTATGAGAAGATTCAAACAAGTATGAATGATGAGGTAAACAACTTGTATATAGAAAGTGTGAAGTTGAAGCAACAGTTGAAAGGGGCAGGCTCCTCTCAGAGCACTGAAATGGCAGTATACCAAAATGTTGATAATGTTTCCAGTGAGCAAGTAGAAGCTTTAAAACATGAAATATAAAACTTGAAAAGATGCAATGAAGAGAGTAATAAGGAAGTAACGAAGCAAATTTATGACACATTGGAGAAGATCTTAGAGCATAAAATTAAGATAATAATGGACAAGATTGAAACTATACATGAATGTTATATCTCACTAGCTAAGGCAATGGAACAAATGGAGATTCATGCTCTTACCTTAGATCCTTTGTTCAAGAAATGGAAGCCAATCCATGATACACTTAGTACATTGTGTAAGGTTTTGTAGAGAAGTGTTGATGCACCTACATCAGTGAAACAAAAAAAAGGATGGTAAAGATAGGTATGTGATGAGTCCATGTATGTGTCAAGGGAAAGCCAAAAGATTAATGCAAGGATAGAATCCTTTCATACAATCAAAAAATGGTTTGTGCCAAGTATGCTGGGGGAGGATGATCAAGTAAAGGATTATACCAACTAGAAAAGTGAGTTCAACCAAGTGATCACCAGTTGCATTACTCATCTACAACAAGATAGTGACATTAATGTTCAGAGTTTCAATCTAATATTGGATGGAATGATTGCATTAGATTCTAGATATTCAAAATTTATTGTGGAAGCTAGAGGGTTAATGCATGGTAGATGGAAGAGTCACTTGTCCAACATGATAGATATCTAGGAATATAAGTGGCCTAATGATTATATAGTGTACACCTGGGAAAAACCATACTTGGCCCCTTCAGAAGAGTAGACCTGATATCAGGAATTATGAAGCACCAAGCATTGGAGGTATTATCATGGAGCAAGGACCTTTTCAGGTCTAAATGATCATAGGTGCCTTATGGCGATTAATGGATTTCAGTATCGCAAGTGCTTTGGACTTCATTCCTTGATAATTCACATTTATTTCTTATCTAATTATGCAACCATGATAAATATGATAATTAAGTTTTAGTTTATGTTAATCGAAGAGACATTTTTGTAAAGGTCTAAAGCTTGTCGCTTCCTTCACCTATAAGAAGGAAACCAAGACCACATTTTGGATAGAAGTGAGTAGATAGAAATAGGAGAATATAGCAAAATATAGTTGAAGAATAGAAAATCATTTTGAAACAAAGACTTTTGATATGCACTGTAAAATCTTTTGAAACACTTTTAATGGAGAAGAAATTATAATTTAGTGGCTGCAATTCTAGTGTTTAATTGTTTGTTGATGCTAATTCACATAAGTTATCTTGTTGTCTCCATAGTGGTTTTCCCTTGTTATTTAGATTGAATGTATCAAGCATATGTTTAATTTGTCAAGAAACATTTTTTGCCTTTGTGTGATTCATGTTGATTGGTTTTTGCAAGAAAGAATTAAATTCCTTTTAAGTGATTCCTTTTAATTGGTTTCTTCCAAGAATTAAAATCCTTTTAAATAAATAATCTTAATTGGTTTCCTTCAAGAAATAATTAAAATCCTTTCAAATATTACAGTAACCTGGGGAGGTATCATTGGGATTAGTAAGAAGAGCCTAGTAACTAACAACCTTGCACATTTATACAAAGTATAAACATCTGAAAGTGCCAAATAGTTTGAGTTAAGCTAGAAGGAGGACACACATATCATATACATCTTGACTCCATTACCCAATAGAAAGCATTGATTGTACCCATTACATTACAAAAACTTCATAAAACCTAATTTATACACTTTAATTTCAAGCATTAGGAGTAAGAGTAGTTGTTAGTTTTGTGTCTCACCTAGGATGGATGGTAGAAGGTCCTTGCATAAGGGAAGTACAAAGAAAGATGATAAAAAATGGAATGGTAAGAAATCCCCCCATTTTCAAAATCCCCTACTAATAAGGGTGGAGTGACATCAAATCCACTTGAGGTCACCCAAAATAATACCCATGATGATAAAAAAAATACATCGTAGTAGCCTTTCACAATATACAATAGTCCTTTACATGGAGGATTTCCACCAAGGACTTTAATACCCAGCCTGAACAAAACAACTTGAGTAATATTTTTCACCATTTCAAAACTAACCCTCAAAAGATGAGCAAATTCCATGATCATATAGATGAAGAAGCTAGACAGGTAGAAGCACAAAGGTATTATGAGGATAGAATGGATTAGCAGTATGGTGAAAATCCTAAACATGAGTTCACGGGACAAGTTATATGCACAAAAGCTCATGTTAGTCCATCCAAAGATAAATAGACTACTTAGGAAGTGTAACAAAGCATACAAAAACTACAGGAAGAGTTTGAGATGGCCAAACTATTGAAAGATGAGGATCAGATGAAACAAGAATTACAAAAAATAAATTCTCAGTGTACAACAAACAACTCAAAGTATATACCTCCCCATAAGTAGGGTGGGTATGCAAACACAACTAATTCACAGGGGTCACACCAGAATGCAAGTGGTCCTAAAATTTCAAAGGCATCTCACAATGAGGTAGGAAATCCAAACAACACCAATCACATGCAACAAAATATTCCACTACAAATCCCAAGACCACAAAATGTTCCTACAACCTCCCAACCCATGACTAATACTTACCCACCTCCTGGTTAGAAGTATGTCACACCTCATCAACATCACATACCTCAAAAAAATATGTAGGGTAGTGTATACTTTCACCAAAATATACAACAAAATTTTCCTCACCATCAATACCAACAAGTCCCTCACTATCAAAACTAACAACCTAACCAAAACCTTTTTTTAAGAGAACCCCTGAATATAGATAGATATAGGCAACTAGACTCATCTAGATTTGAAATTTTTCTAGATCCAATTAGTAATGATATGAGAAATGTAATCCCAATTTTTTTTGGGAATCATGCTATTTCAGTAGAAGAACATCTAAGAAATTTTGAAATAGTCATGGATAGCTTTGATGAACAATATGAAGATGTCCTCATGAAGTTATTTATGCAATCCCTGATTGAAGATGCAAGGGATTGGTATAAGAATTTACCTGATTCTTCAATCAATTCTTGGGCAGGTTTTAAGGACCAATTTAAGGAACAATATGGAAATCATTATGACCCAAAATTTTCCTTGCAAGAAATAACCAACATCCAAAAGGAATACAATGAACCAGTGGCTGATTTCAACATGAGATTTATAAAAGTATACAATAAAATCTCACCTGAGTTGAAGCCTCTAGATGCTATGGTCCTGGTCTTTTACCTAAATTATTTTGACCCTAAGAATGTGTATGAACTCATAAATAGAAACCCCTTACCCTTGCTGAGGCTCATAAAGCTTCTTTGAACATTGAAAATAATAGAAAGGCTGTAGGAAAGATTGGTAGGATGGATGATGTCATAATTCCACATAATCCAAATAGCCATCAAGCTAAGCAAGCTAACCACTACAAAAATAAAATTCTGAGGTTACATGGTATGCCCTATAAGAAAAATTGGAAGGATGGTATGCCCTATAAGACAAATTAGCAAAGGAAAAATAGAGATAAAAAAACTCTAAGTCCATTAGGGAGGCATGAGACCAACGCGGTGGAAAATACTCCATGGTGTGTACCGTGTAATCTGCCCCATGCTGCTGAATATTGCATAGTTGCACAGTTGGTATTAGGAATTATGAAGCACCAAGAATTGGAGGTATTAACATGGAGCAAGGACCTTGCTAGATCTAAATGATCACAAGTACCTTATGGTGATTAACGAATTTCAGTATCTCAAGTGTTTCGGAATTCATTCCTTGATAATTCACATTTGTTTCTTATGTAATTATGTAATCATGCTAAAATAATGATAGTTAAGTTTTAGTTTATGTTAATCGAAGAGACATTTTTGTAAAGGTCTGAAGCTTGTCGCTTCCTTCACCTACAAGAAGGAAACCAAGACCACATTTTAGATAGAAGCGAGTAGATAGAAATAGGAGAATATAAAAGAATAGAGTAGAAGAATAGAAAATCATTTTTTAAAAAAGACTTCTGATATGCACTGTAAAATATTTTGAAGCACTTTTAATGGAGGAGAAATTATAATCTGGTGGTTGCAATTTTGGTGTTCAATTGTTTGTTGATGTTAATTCACATAAGTTATCTTCCCGTCTCCAAAGTGGTTTTCCCTTGTTATTCATATTGAATATATCAAGCGTATGTTTAATTTTTCAAGACACATTTGCTACATTTGTGTGATTCATGTTGATTGGTTTTTGCAAGAAAGAATTAAATTCCTTTTAAGTGATTCCTTTTAATTGGTTTTTTTCCAAGAATTAAAATCCTTTTAAATAAATCATCTTAACTGGTTTCTATCAAGAAAGAATTAAAATCCTTTCAAATATCACAGTAACCTAGGGAAATATTATTGGGATTAGTAAGAAGAGCCTAGTAACTAACAACCTTGCACATTTATACAAAGTATAAATTATTGAAAGTGCCAAACAGTTTGAGTTAAGCTAGAAGGAGGAAATGCATATCATATACATCTTGAATCCATTACCCAATAGAAAGCACTGATGATACCCATTACATTACAAAAAACTTCATAAAACCTAATTTATACACTTCAATTGCAAGCATTAGGAGTAGGTGTAGTTAGTTTTGTGTCTATTTCACATTTACATGTCAGTGTGGAGTATATAATTAAAGTTAAGGAGTTCACACAACCTTTGAGGTTCATAATCTGCTTAATTATCAAGGTACACCCATCTAGGTCTAGAAGAGCCTAAAGTGTAGGGAGTTCTAAACCATATTGGTTGATTTCGTTCATTGGCCAAAACATTGTAAACCTGACCATAGATCCTAGCATACTCTTAGGGTTTGCAATTTGTAATTTTGGGAACCAACACAGTCTAAACACCTATTGAATAAATTTACAAGCAATGACATGAGCTCCATCAGTTAGATTCCCAGGTATGAAATGCACTACCTTAGTAAGCTTGTCTACAACAACTAGAATGGTGTTGTGCTTATTCCTTGACATAGGTAATCCTTGCATAAATTTCATGCTAATGACTTACCACTTACTCTCTGGAATATCATGTGGGCATAGTAAGCATGCAGGATGATGATATTAAGATTTTACCCTTTGACATTCTAAGCATCTAGCCACAAATCTGGAAACATCCCCTTTTATCCCTTTCAAAAAATATAACGGCTTCATGAACTTCTTTCCACACAAGATTTCTTAACTCTTCAAAGTCAAGCACATACATTCTTCCCTTATACCTAAGAAATCCATTGGGTTCAAAATGAAATCCCTCATACCTTACATCTTGCAAACTGCTTGTGAGTGCTTGCTTAACTTCCAAATAGTACTCATCCTCCTTGCATTTCTGCAATACTTGGATTTTAAAGTTAGTTTGGATTGTCACTATTGAGGCAATATGCCTTCTACGACTTAAGGCATGAACAACCCAATTTTATTTTCCCTTGATGTAGCTGATATTGAAGTCATAATCAAATATCAAATCTAACCATCTTCTTTGTCGTGCATTAAGATTAGGTTGAGTAAATAGATATTTCAGACTGCGATGATTGATTTTCATCTCAAAGGGCTTTCTCAACAAGTAATGCCTCCACATATTTAATGCATGAACCACTACTGCTAACTCTAAATCATAATTAGGGAAATAGTCAAAATTAGGGAAATAGTCAACTTCTCCTTGAGTAGATTGAATGCTACTTGGCATTTTTTTGTTCACTCAAACTTCTTCCCTTTCCTCTACAAAGAAGTAATAGGAAAGGCTCTTCTGGAGAAGTTTGCAACAAACTTCCTATAATACCTCACCAAACCCATAAAAATTCTTACCTCAAAGACATTCTTGGGCACTGGCTATTCTAGCACTGCCTTGATCTTGGTTGGATCAACTGAGATACCATCAACTAAGATCACGTGTCCAAGATACTGTACTTTCTTTTGAAAGAAGGTACATTTAGAGAGTTTCCCATACAACTTATGTTCTCTCAGTCGATGTAGGACTATATCCAAATGATTGCAATGATCCTCTTCATTCTTGGAATAAATTAGGATATCATCCAAGAAAACCAAATTTTTTTTATGTAGGCAATCCCTAAACACATTGTTCATTAGGTTCATAACTGCTGTCGGTGCATTAGTTAGTCCAAATGGTAGAACTGCAAATTCATAATGCCCATATCTGGTTCTGAAGGTAGTCTTGAAGATGTCCCCATCTTTGATTCTTAACTGGTGGTATCCAGATCATAGACCAATATTAGAAAACAAAACAAGTCCCCACATTTGATCAAAAAGGTCATCAATGCATGGAAATAGATACTTGTTCTTTATCGTAGCTTTGTTAAACATCCGATAATCTATGCACATCACAATGTACCATACTTCTTCTTCACAAAGATTATTGGTGCTCCCCAGGGTGATACATTGGATCTTATCAATCCCTTAGATAACAATTCATCTAGTTGTGCCTTAAATTCCATTAACTTAGTTGTTGTCATTCCTTTATGGCACTTTGGAAACATGTTCCGATCCTAGCACTATATCTATGGAGCAATCAAATATCCTTTTTGGTGGTAGTCCAGGTAGTTCCTTTGGAAACACATCTGCAAAATTTCGTAAGACAAGATATCTTTCCATATCCATCTCTCCAATTTCCATCATTTCACCTTCTTCCATCTCTTGGTAACCCTGTGGTCCATAGTTGTCAAGACTATCTTGAGAAATAGATTCCTTATATTCCTCAAGCTTTTCCATCTTTACTAAAAAGAGCTTGCATCCTTTCTTCTTATCCCTAAGCAATTGCACGGTGGAGATTTGACACAACTTGAATTCTCTAGTTATCCCTTGCAACATCACTTGGTTACCTAAATCATTCAAGAACTCTACAATTTTGGCATGTTAGTCTAGCTTGGCTCTATACTTCCAAAGCCAACTCATTCCTAAGATAACATCATAGGATCCTAAGGGTGCTACATATAGGTTTACCTCTGTAGAGAAACAAGGTAGCTCAATCCTAGCTTCAAACAAACACCGTTCCACTATTTCTCTTGTCTGGTTTGCATATTCTACAACCCATGAATTTTCCATATAACCAACTTTCCTAGATATTTGCTTTGTTATTCTAGGTGAAACAATTTTTTTCAGTAGCTCCAGTATCTATAAGTATGGAAATAAGAAAACCAAATAAAATACTTGGAGTCTCCACTGGAGTAACTTGATAGTCCACTTGATGATCATCCAAGGCAACATGAATCTTCTGTTGGAATGCCATTTGTTGGGAAGGAAGTGGGTTTCCATAAGGTTGTGACCCAAAAGGCTTATTAGGACAATTTGAAGCATAGTGGTCTCCACCACATGTGAAGCATTTCGTTGTTGGTCCTTTCGTCCTTGCAGGTTCACTAGGTTTACAACATTACTTCCAACATTGTTCACATTTACACTATTGAAATTATTCCTTTTGCATTCCTTCCTTGATTCTCTTCCATTATTTTTGGGTTCCTTATCCCCTTGCTTCTAAAAATATTGCACTCCATCAAACTTCCTTGGAGTTGGTTTAACTTGAGCTCTTGCGAACTTCTTACAGTTCCTATTTTCTTTGCGTATAGAGATGACTTTGAGCTTCTACTCTTGCTTAACAACCTTCTTATAAACTAGGTCCATTGTGGTTGGAACATGAACATCTACCTCATCACCAATCTGGTTATTAAGCCTCATAATGAATTTCCTTATGTGGAAACGCTCATTCTTCTGATACATTGGTACATAGCATAATAGACGGGTAAAATTTTCCTAGTACTCATTTATTGACATCTCTCCCTTTCTCAGGTTTTGAAAATCAGTGAGTTTCTGGTCAAAAAAGAGTTGAGGTAGCCATCATTTCTAAAATATTTCGACAAAATTGTTCCATTTAAGTTTAAGAGAACTAAGCCCATGTTCCATTTTCTTGTTCATCCACTAGTTAGAGGCTTCTCCTGCTAACTGATAGGCTCCCCATACTGCTTTCGTGACTTCAAAATAGTTTTTGATCTCGAAATATTTTTCCATTTGAATCAACCATGCCTCAGCTTCTTCCCCACTAGTGCTACCTTCAAATTTGGGTGGGGTTATTTTCCTCATGTCCCCATAAAGTTTAGTAGCCAAACGCTTCCTACTAGTTCCTTTAGATTAAGAATGTGATTTCTCTTTCTCATGTTCATGGGTTTGATCACGATCGCGAGAATTTTCTCCTTCATCCTCATTGATAGGGACTTCTTCATTAATAAAAACTTCTTGTTCTACTCTATATTTTTCCCTTACTTCCTACTCAGTATTTCCCAACCTTGCATTGGTTTCATGAATGATAGCCAAAATTTGATCCAATTTAGCTTCAGAACCCTTCGGACCTTGTTCGACTTCCTGACTCCCTCCAGGATTAGTCATTGTTCTCACCATCCTTGCAAGAAAATGTCACACCTAAAGCTTCATATTTATTAGATTCAATCATGTTTATACTATCTTATGGATAACATTTAAATGAGCATTCATTCACACATAAAATAAATTTCACATAATATTTGAGCACAAGCTTTTGATAAACACATGATTTTTATTATTCATGAGGATCTCAATATCCTTTCATTTTACAATGAGTGACTATTCAAATAGTCAAGTAACTTGAGAAAGAGAATGATGGTTGGTCTCAGTATTGCTTATCCACACAACATTATCATAGTTGGTACCCTTTATCATACGAACAATGGCCTCTTTTTCCTTCTTGGCTTTCAGGCAGCGTTCATCCCCGATTACTGAATTTCTTGCAGTTAACTTGAGACACACCATCCTAGAACAAGAATTTTCCAAAATTTAGTCTTATTCAATGTTGGATGGAAATTATGGTGAGAACATAGGTTCCAGAGATAAACATGATAGCTTTGATTCCACATGTAACATGCCAATTGTTCAGTAAATTTCCTAAGTTTTCACTTCAAAGTAAATAAACTATGTTTGTTAACCATTGCTATAACATTTTTCTTTTCCAAATGAGAACAAATAAACATAGATGACACAAAAAAAATACAAATTTCATTTCAAATATCATATTCCATGCTACAATATTTCCAAATATTGTATACAAAGTACATACACAGCTCGGTCAAGCTTCAAAGCAATAGATATAGATGGTCTAGGAATCTCCTTTCAAGTCTTGGTCACCAATTGAGGAGAAGATCACTCAAGTGCTTTTCTACCAACCACAGACTCATATGCGGTCCCCTACACATCTATCATTGGATAGATGGCCCTACTCTTCGACGAAGATATTAGTGAAGTAACCTCATAACTATAACCATACCGAGCTTAGTGTTGTGCCCTACATAACTAGAACTTATAGACCTTACAATCCTAATCTAGTATGCATATAAGGAACATGGTGAACTAACAGTGGAACCAAAGGCAAGCCCACTACTTTGGCCAAAGTATTATCACTCAGTACTTCGAGTGACAGTCATCCTATTCAAATACACTACCCTAGCTAGATTTGACTTTAGACCATTATAAAATATTCATAGGTAAACCTTCAATAGGGTGATCCCAAAATACTGGTTTACAATTTTTGGCCAAACTAGACATTGAACTTATTTTTCTTAACTAAATCTTCAGTTTTGGGCACCTATAGCTGCTAAACCATGAGGAATTTGAAGATGATGCGAACTAGTGATTTGTGACATTTTGTTTGTAGATTCTAAATATATATTTTTTATTTTTTTTTGAACCAGATTGCATTTCTTTTTCCATCTCCTTCAGAAACTAGTTTTTATTAGTAAACAACATTTTTAAGGAGTGATGCTCACCGTAAACAACATATATTTTTTTTCTATGAAGGATAAAATTCTGGTTTTTTTAAATTTATATTTGTAACTACGATATCTAACACGTTCATTTGGTTTCATAGTGTTTTATTGAATATTTTTTCCTTAATCAAGTTTTAAAGTCAAACCAATTACAATTCAGACATAGGCAGACCGTATACAACATAACTTTTTTTTGTATGTATTGAAATTCAAATTTTTTTTATTGGATCAAGGACATTAATACCTAGCCTGAACATATTTTCAAAATTTTATTTTGATAATCTACCATTTTTCCACGTGTAGAACAAAGAGCTTGATTTTAATTGAAAAACCTATATTTAATCAAACTAAAAAAATACATAATAAAACTAAAACATATTAAAATTATATTTGATGGATAGTTTGTTCCGAGGACTATTATCATCTAGTTGGGTCTGTGAAGTCTCCTCCATTTTCATCCTCAACCCAAGCTTTGAAAGGAAAATTTTTGTAGAGATTTGGTAGAGGAGGAGGGGAAGGGGAGAAAAGGGGGGTTTGTATGGACCTTGGTTTGAGCGAACCCCCATTGAATGGGGGTTTGTACGGACCCTGGTTTGAGCAAACCCCCCCTTTTTTTTGAATTTTCCATTGTCTTTATTTTAAAAAATTGCCAAAAAGTGGGTCCCATCATTAAATAGGGTTCACTCAAACCTAGGTCCATATGAACCCCTTTTTGGATCCATACGAACACCCTAGTTCGTGCGTGTGATCCTAAATGTTTTATATATCCTAAATATGCAAAAATAACTGTTATGCAATGAGAGAAACACAAAGGGGCACCTCAAGATTAGCCTAAGAAATTGATAACACAAAGAAAGAAGATAAAATAGATATTGTAAATGGTTATACCTTATTTGTTGCTGAAATTCCTTGGTTGGCCCTTGTGATTGTTATTTTGTATGCTCCTTGGATGGATATGAAAATGGCTAAATGCAAGATTGACAATATGATTAGATGGAAATGAAAAATGACTAAGTGGCTTGGCTAAATGGCTGAAATAATGCTTGCAAATTGAGTAGACAATTTGGAAGCATAAGGGTGCAAAATGGCTAAGTCTTGTTAAATGCCTTAGAAGAGGGGGTATTTATAGAGAAATTTGAATTCTCTAGAGAATTCAATGGTTGAAATTGAGCCACCAAGATCAAGATGTAGGGCTATAGTGAGTTGAGGACTCACAAGCCTTCACATATTGACATGCAGAATGTGATATGGCCAAGGATAAGATGATGTGAAAGTGAGGTGGAAGGGAGGTACATGATGTGTAAGAAGGACATGTACCTTGGAAGTACGTTGGGGGATGAGAAGAATCTTGGGTGAATAAATGTGAATTAAAAATTCACATGCTTGGAAGAATCCCATGGACAAGACAAGGTTCCAAAAAGGGAAGCACTTGTCCACATGTGACTTGATGTGACAAGTCAAATATTCTAGAAGATGCATGGGAAAAGGAGATTCTAGTAGGAATAAAAGTGAATTAAAAATTCACATGGGGAAGAGAGGAGCCTTGGATGAATAAAAAGTTATTAAAATTTCTTGGGGGATGGGGAGAGTTGACCAAGGTACTAATTAGGTTTAACTAATTAGTAATTAGAAGATAATTAGAGGATAATGAGGATTAGAAGATAACTTGCAAAAGTTGGAGGATGTGACACATCCTAATCAAGGATTAGACATGTGCACATCCATAATCAAGAGATTAAGAGGTTGATTAAGATTAAGGAAAAGTGATGTGACATGTGAGGAATTAAATAAATGTCAAATTTATTTAATTCATTTGATGAAAGGGGGATTAAAGAGATAAGGTATTTAATTATTAACTAAATACTTTAGGGGTTTGGCAAAATTAAGGGTATTAATTAAATAATAGTAATATTACTTAATTAATGCAAATAACAAGATATTTAGACAAAAGGGGATAAATTTGGATAAATTAAGTGTCCAAATTTAGGTGTCTATAGTGCGAACCCCTAAAAACCATTTTTTTTTATGGGAACATTTTTGCAATTTTCCTGTCCTCAACGAAATTGTAAACCAATATTGTGGGATCACCCAATAAGTAATCATTAACCTTAGAATTAACCTATTCCCTTTTCCCAAACATAATGGTACCTCTACCAATAATACATAAGCAAAATCATAAGTTACCAACCTAACCCTAAGTATAACATATAAGCTTTCTAAGTCTACAAAACACTTTGCATAAATTAACTTAATAAGCTATTCCCAATACATCAATCCTAGTATGTAATAGTATAGATGATAAAAAATCACTCCTTAATATGGAGTAAGTACAAACACTTATATGGAAATCATATCATTAAGACTTTTCCTTTCCTATAAGTAAATAGACTATTACTCTATTTCAAGAAAACTATTGCAATTCCAAATTAAACACACAAGGCAATCAATCTTTCAAATAAAAGATAAAACATGAAGAGAATAAAATCTCATTCCTGCTAATCAATTATTCCAATGGACTCATTAGGTCTCAAGCTTGGCTTCCTCTTAGGAATCAACTTAGCAACAACCCCTCTCTATTTCTCTCACTAAAATTCTCTCACAATAACCCTCAGGAAAAATAAGAATTTCACAATGAAATTACAACAAAATGGAACAATGTAATGATGCATAAAAGAAGTGTCCCAAATGAGGTGACAACGCCTCATATTTATACCCAAAAAATAGCATCTATAGCCTACAAACAAGGCTTATGCTATGAAACTTCTTAGCAATATACCATCAACTCAGTTTAATAGTAAAAAGGTGGCAAATTTCTATCTCATTAGTCACTCAAACAGGACAACATACCAATCCAATGCTTGCCAACAATAGTTGGACTATTTCATAAAGCACATTCTTCATTCAGGAATTCAACTTTCAGGCCTAAAAGACTTTTAAAAGAAACACAATTTATATTATGGTGCCAAGTATTCATCGCATTTCCTATCTACAAGCTTGTTGTTTAAAATAGAGGAAACAATTAATCATTATCTGGTTTTATATTACTTAGTCGACTTGGTCCAAGGAATGGAAATCAACAAATTTCAAAGAATCAACCTCCATCATTATAGCGCTATATAATGTTTGACATAGTACGTTGCATTTAATTAGTGTGCAACACTTTTAATAAACTTCACACAACAATTTAATACTTATGCATTTCTATCGCCTATTATCATTAATGATAAATATGGTTCAATACTTAACATTGCACTGCCAAATATAGCGCTATGTTCTCTTCATATCGACCATGGCATTCATAGCATAAATCAACCATTAATTTTATATATAACATAAATATATATATATATATATATATAAATATATAAATATATATATAAATATATATAAATATATAAATATATATATAAATATATATAAATATATAAATATATATATATATATATATATATGTACATATATATAATATCAATGAATGGTATTTAACGCTATTTATATATATGTGTATATATATATTCAAATATATATTTATTTATATATATTCTTTGACAAATTTGTTTGTCTAAATATACACTTGATATTTGAATGAATGAGATCAAGTTAACATTTCATATACAATATCGTTTGTATATATATACATATGTATACATATATTGACATCTGTATGGACATTCCCATTTGTCAACACATTTGCGTATATCGACATGTGTATACATATGTATATGTATATATATCTCATATATATACATTCTATTATACAAACAAACACATAAGCAACTGCTATCTTATTGATAGTTATATATACATGTGATGTATATCTATATATAAAGATACATATTTCATTGTCCTCTTGATATCACCATGCCCATGAGCAACTCGTCCATAAGCGTGCATAGGTACGTCTACCTATGTACTCTCATGTATGTGTTCCTTGACGTGTATGGGTTATCATTGACATGCATATGTATACATATATATACATTCTATGTATAAACATTTCATCATTTAAGTATACTAATACGAAGAATAACTTGCATGCATCAAGCACTAAACACAATCCAAAAATGCTCTTGACAGAAATCAAGATCCTTCCTAATGCAAACACATCATACTAAAGGATACCTTACCAATTCCCAAATCTATGACTCAACTCAACCATTCTATAAGTGAGTGTGTGTAAGCTCAATTATGTTTCATTATAGGTTACCCAACCAAGTTCTCCTGAGTGATACTCCCCCTCACTTCCAGAGGATTGATTTTGAACTTGCATCAAACTTAACACATTTTCATGGTAGTCAACTTTTCATTAAAACAATCATTTGCATTATAATTTTCATAGTTAGAATATCAAATTCAATAACCATTCATTCTAGATTTCCATTCCATTATCTAGCATTAAATGAAATAAACATTCATTCATACTTTTCCAATAAACAAAGTGCAACCATATATATTTCCAATCAGAATTCCAAATACATTCACATATGCAATAATTTACCCTAACATAGTAATAGTAAATAGGTAAATGCACAACGAGATGTGACAAATCCAGGGAAGCATATAAGATATAGAAACTTCAAGTTCATGTGAGATCTGATACAAGTCTTTATCTACTTTGACATTTTTACTTTCAATAATCTTCCCTAACCTCTTGTTGTAGCATATGTATGCCTTTCTTCTGGTAGAGAAACCAAGAAAGATCCCTTCACCACACTTGGAATCAAATTTTCCAAGATCACCTTCATCTCTTCTGATGTAGCATTTGCTGCCAAAGATTCTGAAGCATCTGGCAGTGAGAGGTCTTCCATACCATAACTCATAAGGGGTCTTATTGTTGTTGACTCTCAACTGCACTCTGATAAGCAAATAGATAGCAGTGTGAACTAACCTTCCAATACATATTTGGTAGGTTAACATCTTTCATCATTGTTCTATCCATTTCTTGCACTATTCTATTTTTCTTTCAACTACCCCATTTTGTTGAGGGGTTCTAGGAGCAGACAGATTTCACCTAATGCCATGATCTTCATAGAACTTTTCAAATTCATATGAAGTAAATTCACCTACTCTATTTTACCTTAAAAATTTGATCCTAGCATCCATTTCATTCTCAACTTTTGCTTTAAAAATCTTAAACTTATCAAAGGCTTATTATTTCTCTTTTAAGAAAGTAATCCAAGTCATTCTAGTGTAATCATCTATACGAAATATAATGTACCTTTCACCTTGTTGACTCCTTATCCTTGTAGGTATGCATAGATTAGTGTGGATCAACTCCAATGGCATTGACACAAAGCACTCCTTGATTTTGAATCTAGTCTTTGTTTTCTTTCCCATTTTACATTCTTTGCACAATATGTTTGTAGGATTGGAAATCTTAGGCATATCCCTTACTACATGTGAGGAATTGATCTTTACCAAGCTGTGAAAATTGATATATATCCCATTCTTTTGTGACATAACCAACTTTCTTTGGTCCGAGCTAATAAGCATATTCTTCCATTAACCTCCTTTAGATGATAGACATTACCGTTTGTCGTCATTCCTTCAAAAAATTTGACTTGCCCTAGAAGGCAACCCTATTTTATGAGGGTGTTGTATTATGGCCATGCAGTATGATGTATTCTGAGAGTCTGATAGCAATTGTTTTTCCTCTAGATCTTTGGTTTGTGATTTTTGAATAATATATTGGGTGGATTTGGAGTGTGGGGCTTTTCTCTTGAAAGAGTTTTCCCCATGTAAATCACTATGTTGTGGTATGCATGATATTTATGTTTATTTTTGTTTAAGTTTCTGTATGTTGAAAATATCTATAAAGTTTTGCATTATCCTCCTCTCAAGATTAGTGTAGGAAGATGTTTTGCTACCTTATCTTCCTTACAAATTTAGGAGCTCATTAATGGATAAGTCATTGATCTTCGCTATTGCTTGACTTATAAGCATGTTTTTGATATTTTCACCAACCCTTCACAAAAAAGAAAGCATCTTCATTTGCAAGATTTTTTGGATTGTGGGAGGCTTTATCTTCTAGGGGGACTACCTAGTCCTTCCTTACTCTCATGGCCTCTCTCTCTCTCTCTCTCTCTCTCTATTCAAGGGACTATTATCTTTGGGTTTTTCTCTTTGGGGGGATTTTTCTATACATGGGTACCTCATTAGGCTTCTTTTGTTGGGGTCCATCTTATCACCCATCTAAGATATTCTTAAGGAGGGTATTAGTGTATGTTTTTATTTTCCTAGTGGATTTTCTCTCTCTTATTATCTAGGGTTTTCCTATACTTCTTAATTAAACTAGCTTAAGTTAATAAAGTGAGTATTAGTGTGAGTGGTGTGAGGTGTTGACATCTTTCATGATAGTTAAATTTACTATTCTTGGACACCTTTAGTGACATCTCCCTGTTGGTTGTATTTATCATTTCCCCCTCTTACCTAGTCTTTCTCTACACACTCTCCTAGCTTTTTTTAGATGAATTTTACATCTTGTGGCTTCATGTTGTTATGCTTTTTTAATGGTATTTTTCTTTATGAGAATATACATTACTCTCTTGGAGATTAACTCTATAATATTCTTTGATTTATTTAAGCATCTATATTTATAGCTCTATAGTTTCTATTTCTTACATTAGATCTTGAGTTATCGTTTGTTTTGTAGATTCTAACAGGAAGCAACCCTCCAACATCACATACCACATAATTTGAAGAGAAAATTTGTCCTAAGGCTTGGGAAGAGAGGTCCTCACATATCCTATTTGGATGTGCTTCACATTTTTATTAATAATTTTGAATCTAGCACCTATAAGTATTTTAATCAAAAAAATTTGAAATTATATATGTTTTAATTGGAAGCAAATTTATGAGAATTACAAGTTTGTAAAGGAAAAATACTTTTCCATGGGTCAATTTAAATTAATATTAGTGGTTGGAAATGGATAATTGAAATGATATTTGTCAAATTGTGTAAGGGATTAAAGTGTTTAGTCATGGGATTCACAATGAAGAATCAAATTAATATTTCATATAATTTAATTATCTTGGTATTGTAAAATGGGTGATTATTAATTAGAAAATGTCTTAGATACAAAATATATCAAATTATCTATAGATCAAGTCTACATTGTGCGGGATCAATCTCACCTCCACGGGAATGATTTGACACACATTAGGGTTTTAAAATGTACAAGATTGACCCCACTAACTATTGGAAATTGCATCACTTGAAACTTTTATATCTACTAATTGGTAAGGATTCATAGTGTTAAGAAATACCTTGGGGAAATTATTAAATTATGCAAGCTCACTTTCTTCTCAATCAACCCTCTATTGTACCAACTTGGCAACCTTTGCCAAATGTTGGCAAATAAAAATCAAGCATGCAAGTACATAGATGATTATGATGTTGATTAGGTTCCTCTTATACTCCAAACAAAGTGTTCCTAGAATGTTTCCTCTCTTTAATGCATAGGATTTTCAAATATGAATTAGATATCTTGCTTATTACTTAATTCACATTGAATGCCTTTAAACATTAAGAAGTATCAATTAATCGCACAAAATGTGTACCAAGTTGGCTCATATGGTTATTGAAATAGGCAAGAGCCAATCAAATTTGAATTTGTAATTTTGAATACTAGGATACATGAAGGTATAGGTGAAGGATGTGTGGAAGTATGTGCAAATAAGATATGATATGAAATGTTGAATGAAATGAGAATGGTTGAAGAATTAGGGAATAATCCCAACATTGCACAAAAGCGTTGCATTTGTCAATATGTAATTACATTATGATTATCTATTAATATGAACCTAAAACCAAATATGAATTGGTATGGGTATGCACATTTCACCATTATATTTTGTTAGTGATGATGAATAGTCATAGCTAAAGATACATCAAGTTTTGATGGTTAACTAAGTTAAGAGGACAAGTTTACAAGGGCATTGATAAGAGCAAGAAGTAAACAACGATTTGATCTCCCTTGTTATTCAAGAATATGATTCTTGAATGTTTGTTGGATTGGATCAGCAATCTAGAAAAGTTAAGATACATCAAGAAAAGTTAAGAATATGATTCTTGAATGTTTGTTGGATTGGATCAGCAATCTAGAAAAGTTAAGATACATCAAGTTCTGATGGTTAACTAAGTTAAGAGGACAAGTTTGCAATGACATTGACAAGAGCAAGAAGTAAACAATGATTTGATCTCCCTTCTTATTCAAGAATGTGATTCTTGAATGTTTGTTGGATTGGATCAGCAATCTAGAAAAGTATTTTAAATTTGAATGTGGAAGACCTTATGAGAGTCAAGTATGTTGCCGCCAAGTTGAAAGGACATGTTGCATTAGAATATAAATATTCAGAAAATATTATACTAGAAAGAAAAACATAAGATCTCATGACAAAATTAAAACATTTCATATTTTAATACTTTCAATTATTAAAATTTTAAAATATCATTAATTCATCAATAAATAACTAAAATGTACAACTCAAACTTTATATATTGTCTTCAACTGAATTAAAGACACAATAGAAATTGAGACATAAGTGAGGGGAAAGTCATTTTAGTTTTATTTTTTAATTGTTTTCTATTCTCTCCTTATTCTATGCACAGACTGTGACAAATCGAGGCAAAGTCATTGTACTTCTATTTCTTAATTGTTTTCTTTTCTCTCCTCGTTCTAAGCTCCTAATCTGTGGAAGATTGAGACCCCAAAATCTTCTCTACTAAACTACAATGAATTTATGGATATCTTTACTTGTGTCTACAGTGAATTCTATGGATATTTAAATCAGGAATAAAAAATCCAAGCACCCCACATGGGGAACGAGGGGTCAGAGGTTAGGAATTGCAGGGATACGGTGGAGATGGGATCTTTCATGGGGGCCAGTCCTGGGCTTAAATCTAGAGGGTTTTATATCTACCTGGGAGAAAGAGCCCTTGTAAAACAGTTAGTCTGCTGAATACAGCATTGCCCAACACCCCCCGTTTTGAATTCCAATGCCTATAGTACCTATCATGTTGGGTACTGAAACCACTCTTCATCTTCTTGCTTCCCACCTCTCCAACCATATATATCCCTGCTATTTTAGCAAGTGGGTCCCAAGGGACAAGAACAAGCAGCCATATAAAGAGACAAGACTTGCCACCAGAGACCCAACGGTCTGTTTTATCCACTGTTGTATATCATTAATAACTTCCACTGGAGGAGGAGAAAGATATGGGGGTCTGAACGAATTGGGTGTAACATTAATGACATCATCACCCTCAAAACTCATTCAAAGGGTCTCTATGGTCAATATATTAACTCAAAGTCAGTCCTTCTGGATGCACATTCCACAGCTCTTTATCAATGTTGTTGTGTTTTTTCAGACCAGTTCAGAATGTGCATTTTCTTCAATTATGTTGGTAAGCCTTTAGCATGTATTTTCGAAGCTGTGAAAGCTGCCACTGATAATGTGGGTCAAGGTTTGGTAGTATGGCAGCATATGGTCTTGGGTATGCACATCTTAGACCAGCTTTTCATTTTGAATTCCGTTTCTTAAATGCTAGTGGGCCTTGTTCATTATTTCTACTTACAATTATGCATATGCACATGAACCCTGCAGAGATGTTTGATGTTAAGGAAAATGATCTTTCACTAGAGCCAGTCAAATAAAAATGTATACACATGAATGCAAATCAATTTTATTTTAGTTATAGGATTAATGTTGATAAACAAGTTTTAAATTAATAATTAATTGTCTTTCTGGATTTGATTCTGTTTGATCACAATCAATTAGCAATATGGATTGTGGAAACTTAATATCTTTAAGTTTTAGATTAAATGGAAAAACAAGTTTGTTGTCACATTAAAATTCATTTTGTCATGGGATTGTAAAAGAATATTCTTTGTTTGTATGAAATCTTAGATTATAATAGTCAATCAACTTTGTTATTGATCACTCTTGTGACTAAATGCCATTTATTTGGATGCAATATTGTCCTAGGACCCATGGATTTGAGATGTGTAATTGTACACTTATGCTTTTTAATTCACTAAATTTCTTGCTATGTGCTAACTGCTAAGGACTAGCAGTATTTAAAATACCTTGGGGAGATCACTAGAGTGTAGCAATCATGTTCTTCTAGATCAATCCCCCTTGAGTATACATGCTTTATAGTTGTGGAAAGAAGTGAAGGCAACTCTTCAGTCATGCAAGCACTCTAGAATGATGATACAAGATCAAGTTCCTTTTAGTGCTCCAAATTGAAAGATTCCTAGAATGACTCTCCTCTTTAATTTATAGGATATATGAAATGATTGATCAATGATAATGATTGCACATTGAAAGGCAATTTATACCACTACATAATAAGTAATGCAAAATGCATATTAAGTCAGCTTATGGTGGGAAAGAAATAGGCAGTGGTTTGTAAAATTTGAATTTAAAAATTTAAAATTTGAGGCTCAATTTCACATGGCATAGGGTTGACC
Organism: Sequoia sempervirens; assembly: GCA_007258455.2. Taxonomy (NCBI): domain Eukaryota; kingdom Viridiplantae; phylum Streptophyta; class Pinopsida; order Cupressales; family Cupressaceae; genus Sequoia; species Sequoia sempervirens. The sequence goes on from VDFB02026320.1 coordinate 8,873,048, forward strand.
TTTTGTTGCAAGATTAACCCAAGACAATGAAAATCTAATTTATGGTGGAGAATGACTGCTTGGACATGGAGGCACACTAATGTTGAATGTGTAGAAATTGATGGAATATAGCTGAATAGGTGGGAATGCATGGATGTGGGGATATCTAGAGGATTGGAGAATGAGCTTGACTTTACACAAGATTGTGTTGTTTGTTCATATGTAATTGTATTAAACTATTCCATCAAAATGGGCCCAATACTAAATGGGTATTGGATGAGCATACAAATTTAACCATAACATTTTTCCCCACTTAAAGCTACATATGCATCCTAACATGAACATATATTTCAAAGTAAATAAGCACTCACAAACATGCATGTATAGTAAGTATTCATAAAGAAAGGAATACTAAGGTCCATAAAACTTAATGGACCCCACTAGATATCATCATGTGTGTTCATCCTTTGGTGTGCATGCTCCATGGGAACTTGCAAACTAAAGAAAATATGTGCAATTAGTAGCTTCTATGATGGAAGTGAAAATGAAAACAATTACAAACTAAATTTTATCGTCAACAATCATAAGACAAAGAGGAGAGAGTAGGGTTAAAAATGTTCTTGTATGAAACGTGACATGGTAATGCTTTGCCCTATGTGGTGGTCATAGGATGCCAAGGCATATCGGGTGCTACCATGCCATGTGATCAAAATCTATCTTATAAAATTATGAATCTATGTGTAGGAACCTATAATTGTCTAAAAGTTGAACATAGGAGTGTTAGTGACATGATATGCTCCCTTCAATTAGTTGCATCAATTAGATGTAAGGAATTAGAGGAGAGGGGAAAATGTTACATGAAAATGTCAAGGTAAATTCAACATGCAAGAATAAGAATCGTGTAATGTAATGATTGTAATGAATGTGTCAAGTAACAATCAAATGAAAATAACTTAAATGATAGGCACAATAAGTTAACTTACATAAAAAATGGAGGTTTCATTAGGAAAAATTATAGTATGTTAATGATAAAATTGTGTTGTTGGAGTTAATAAGGTAATTGTGTGAAGCTTACTAAGACTTAGCAGAGAAACCTATAGATGGGGTTTAATTCACCATTACATTAATAATTACACTTTCCCTTTCATGCCTAATGCCAAATCTTCACATGTAAAAATTTAGAGGTAAAAATTCTATCATTTAATGAAAGAAACTCCTTTGATTTGAAGGGAAAGATTGAGCAATGTGTTGGCTCTGACATGAAGCATGTGTCTCACCTTAAGTATTTTTGGGATGATTGCAATGATGAGCATGATATTCATTAAAGAAAATTCTCTAGATTGATAGCTTACTAAATAAGAGCTTTTGGAGTTGTCTAAGTTCATTACCAAGTGTTTAATGATGCCAAAGTTATAATGGATGTGTATAATAAGAGATAAATTTTATAACTACCTATCCCTCTAGTTGACTAGTTAGGGGAAAATGAAGCATCATTATAGGTTTTGAGCAAGCTTAATCGAATTTAGCCTAGGTTGGATTTAGAAGAAAGTCAAAGAGATTTAGGTTGTAGGAGTAACACTCACATATAGAGACACTTAAGAGCCTCAGTCACCTCCAAATAATCTAGAACCTAAGAAGAAGGAGATAGAGCTAAAGAAGAAGAAAGAAGTAGAAAATAACATAATAGTACCAAAGGTTCCTACTAAAAATGTAAGTGTGGTGGATGATTAAGAATACGAACAAGAGAAAGACCCCCCTCTCAAGATGAATAATAAAGAATATATCAAGACGAGGAGTGTTTATAAGGACACCTTATAGTAAGACTAATGTGTTCTAGAATCTCATATAACTATTGCATCCACTCTTCAAAATTCACTAGCAAGGAGAAACCATCCAAGTAGGTACCTATATTCCCCTCATAAATTCCAAATTCTACTTCTATTAGTGATATCCCTACTCAAATATATCTACCTCCACCTCCTATACAATAAAATCTATATTTTTGGGGTCATTATTCCACTCTTTCTCAATAATCCTTTTCTCAACAAAAAATATTTCTTCCCCTCCAATAAGGTTCATACGACTCATTCACCAATAATCCATTTTAGAAAACATAGAACCATGTATCTCTATCTTGAATCCATCTCCACAAAGATATCATATTTCCTTTGCGAGGGATTGATAGAGTAGCTCAAAAAATCAAAGAATAGGTAGCTATCAAAAGAGCCAAAAACTAAGGAAAAGATAGGAAAGGAAGGAGATGAAAATAAAGAAGGGAAGGAACTATAAAAAGGAAAAAATATAAATTCAAGAAGAATATCAAGCGCAAGGACATGATAATGAAAATGAGCTAAAAGATATAGATTCTAAAAGCTTTCCTAGAAATGAAGAGTATTATTGATGAAATTAAAAGACAACAAGAATAATCAATCTAATTCGAAACTCCTCAAGAGAATTAGTTATAATTGCCTCCACCTAGTGTCCTTAGTATTCATATGTCCTACATAGGTAGATGTTAATATTTAGAAAAAGGAAGAAGATTATGAAAATTATTTCTAAGGACTTATCTACTATTGCTACCATGTGTATAAAAGCGAATTTGCACCCCATGTGCAAATCCCCTTTTTACCTTCATCCACTTTGGAAAACCAAGTTCGAAGGCTTAATTCCACCTAAGCCTGCTGCTTGCAGCACACTTGGCGCCTATTTTGAGCATCAGTGGAGGCGTTTCTGTCGAGGATTCCTGTGTGGTGCGTAGACGTCCGCGCGACGCGCTTACGTCCTTGACATATTCTTGTGTATGGAGCCTGCAGAGGAGTTAAACTTCCCATTGGGGGTCGATTTGTAATGCCCTCCTCAGCTGACCAACCCGAATATGGCCGTTTCTCTTCATCTCTTCTTCATATTCATCCCTTGAACAAGTATTTCATCTCTTCACCACTTTTGGACCTCATTCACAAGCTTCACAATCCCTTCATAAGCTCTAAGCAACCTCTTCACCGTCTCTTCAATCTCCAAACACTTTACACTTTGCAGCAAAAACATCAACACTCCACCACTTAAGTAGAGCAAGTGTGGAACAAACACCATTGCAGCAGAGGCTTGAGTTCCTCTCATTTTCTCCCCCATTAACCTTGAGTGCTCTTGGTGGAGGTGGTAAGCTTTAACTCCTCTCCTCTATTACTTGGTTGAGTATCATAACACTGTTTTGTAGTGCTTTAAGTGCTCTTTACTTCATTTCTACTTTTCTCTCTATCTTCTTCGCTGTCCGTGGAGGTGGGAACACCAAAACGGGGTCTGACTGAGGCAAGCCCCTATACAACCACCCAACATTTTCCCTCTCTCTCTTGTGCAGGTATTGAAGACACTCACGAGCTAGAAGCTTCATCACTCGCACGGTTGTAAATATTTCTTTCCTTTCTTTTTATCTTTATTAGCTTTATTTCACTTTATCTCAGTTCTATCACTTTCTGTTATTTTCCTGTATTCTATGGTTTTTTAGCATTCTGAGTAGAAGTAGTCACTTAGTTGTTTTATGAGATAAACTTGCTTTCTAGTCCATACGAGATGCCAGCATGCTGCATTTTCATCCGTTTCCTATGCTACCATCCTTTGGCTGAGAGCTTGTTAGTCTATCCAGAAAACCTCTATGACTTGCTCTTTCGGCTTCTGAAACTCTCGTTGTTGTTCCTTGAGGTAGTATAGGGAAATTTGCCTCGTGAGACTCTCTAAATGAGGAGAACACATGAGTAGCAAATCCCCCTATATTACATTTTGGTGAACGCGACATGAAGAACAGTGTTCTTCGAAAAAACTAGGAATTTATTTACCCCTACTTGGCGGGGACAACTTTTGACTTGGTGCTTGAAATTTAGAACCGTTTGCACTATTGGAAAGGTCTTCTAGAAATGTAGTTTAGTCCCTAAAATAAAACTGCCTTTGGCAATCAAATTTTAGGGACTGACGCAAGTTCCGACCTCAAATTCCGCTCTAGAGACCTTCGAAAATGCAAATTACTAGAACATAGAAAATACCAAAAAAAATTGTAATGGATTTAATATCTTCTTTTATTGGTTTTGTATCTAACTTTTTTCAAAATGTAAATGATATTCCATTTCGTGCATGTGATGGTGACTTGGCTTTGCCTATGTCACTTGGTACCTTTGATCCTTCGCATGAAATTACTCTAGCTTCAGAGGATGTTTTGTTGCAAGAAGATGAAATCATTGATACCTTTCTTAATGTTACTCTACCTTCTATTCATTCCAATGCACTCTCTTCTAAAGATGATGCATTTGTGAATAATGAATCTCCTCTCCATTCAAATGCACCCTCTTCTAGAGACGTTGCATTGGTGAATGATGGATTTCATCTTTGTTCCAATGCACTCTATTTTGGAGACATTGCATTTGTGAATAATGAAACTCCTTCCACATCTGATTCTCCCTGGATCGATTTCGAGAATGTTTCTTCAAATAATTATTCCACATTTGATCCTATTTGGATCGATGTTGAGAATATGTATTTAGATAATTGTCCTACTAGCTGTGATGATTCTGTAAATGTAGTCTGTCTCTGCTGCCCCTCAAAGGCCTACTAGACCGACCATTCATGTGACTCCAGCTAGTCCTCCTTCTAAAAGGATTTGTTCTATTGATGGTGTTCCATTTGATGGTGGTTATCCTGGTTTTTCTAAGGCTCCCTCTTATAGAGTGGTAGCCCATACTTATGAGAATAAAATGAATAAACAATCTAGTCTTCCTTTATTTCCTAAACCTATGACTAAAGCACCTAGTGATTACGATCTTGTCGGGCAACCTCAGGTTACTCCAAATAAGATCTCATTGTGGGACTACTTTAGTCTACTTCGGTTTATCTAGGTATGCTTCAGGAAGCCTTACAAAAGATCCTCTTGCCTTCTTCCGCTAGGCCGATGGATGCTAATGCGTTAATGACATATATTTGTGCGGATTCGCCGAAGATTACATTCTATCCATAGGAGCTCCTGCCTCCGGAAGTACAAAAGAAAGCGGGCCCTTTAATGATCATAGTTAACATTAATAAAATTTGTATTAGACATACTCTCATTGACGCTGGTTCGATGCTCAATGTGTGTTGTATTGATCTATTGCCTAAGATTAATATTGACCCATCTTCTATTAATACTTATTTTGTTGTCCTTCATGGGTTCGATAGTGTCAGTCGACAATCCCTAGGCATGATAGTCTTGCCTTTGAGGTTGGGACCCATTACCGTACCTACCCTCGTATATGTTATGGTAGAAAATTTACTGTGTAACCGTCTTCTTGGTAGACCATGGATTCATGCTATGGGTGAAGTCCCGTCTACCTTGCACAAATCTATTAAATTCATTTGTAACTATAAAGTAGTCACAATCAAGGCTGACCCTGAGGCCATGCACTAATGTGAGATGGCGGTTGTTGGTCAACCTTCGGTTGTCCCTATTCTTATTCCTTCAGTATCTTCTAGTGTGTCGATGTTTACTCCAGCAATACCTACTACAAAGGACACTCTCGAGATAAACGCCCCTAAAGAAGATCTTTCTAAAGCAAGAAATCCTAAACCTACCTCTTCCCAAAGGAATGCATGTCTTGATGATGATTGGGGTTCCTTAGACTTTACAGATTCCTTCATTTAGGAATATAAAGTTGACCCGATCCACTTAGATCTTCCGATAACATCATCTACACCCGCTATCGAAGATACTGCATCGCAGGGCAATGTAGATGCAAGTTGCAATGTTCTTGGTATTGATCCTCCTTCTGAGGAAGAGGATTACGCTTCTGCTAAAGAGTATAATGTTGACAATCCTGTTAAAGAAGATAATAGTGGTCCCATAGAAGAGTGTGATCCCCGTTGTTGGGACAATGCTCTTTATGAGGATCCTCCTTCTTTTCAAGATCTGCAAACACATTATGGCCCTTGCTTTAAGCTTGTTGATAAACATGGCTACGGGCGTAAAGGTTGTGGGCGTAACGAACAAGGCATTCAAGTCCCTATAGAATTTAAATCCCGTAAGAATAATTTGGGACTTGGTTGCTCGAATGAATGATCTAAATGGAAGCCATGGCTAAGGGACATGAATTCTTCTCAACCTCATCCTGTTGAGAAGATTCTTCCCCCATTGTCTTCTATCTTCGCGCCTTCTTCTTCTTCTTCTTGTGAGAAGTCAGACCTTCCTCCATAAGGGAAGGGATTGCTTCCCGCTCCTCATCCTTTATCTGAACAAGAGCGCATTTTTTTGCGGCTTCTAATAGCCCGCTTAATCACTCTTCCCTCTCCTGCACGTAATAAAATTCACAAACATGATAAAGGAGAACATCCTTTCTGTGCATACCATCGAGTGCTTGGTCATTCCACTAGCGAATGTAAGGCCTTGAAGGAAAAAATACATCAACTTCATGATTCAGGTGCCATCAAACTCTTGTTTGATTGATTCACCTTCCTTTACTTTGCTTGACAAGTGATATCGAGGTTTACTTCTATCTTGTTCTAAGCATTTTGCATGGTTATCCCCCCCTGAATGTTGGGGGCAGTGAGAACTTGTTTCGAAGATGTGTGTCCTTCTTAAGGACCCCTTCTCTTATCTGTATATTTCAAATAAAGCATCCCCTGAGTGGACCCCTTTTCTCTTTTGGAGGGTTCCTAACGGACCTCTTTGAAATCTTTTCTCTCAAATGAGTTCATTGGCGTCTAGCTTGGGGGCAGCCCGACTAGACCTATTTCATGTCTTCGCGTCTAGCTTGGGGGTAACCTGACTAGACCTTTCTTTTTAAACTATGCGTCCCTTGAGTGGACCCTTCCTCTTTTGAAGGGTTCCCGAGGGAGCCCTTTGAAAGTTCTACTTATTGACAGTCTGTGTGACTGGACGCTTTTGACATGTTCTATTTGTGGGTAGAAGTGTTGCCACTTCCTGACTCTACGAAATCCACTTTCTCAGGTTCCTCCATGAGAGAGATCTTGGGGGATACCTCCCTGCATGACCGAGAACTTACAGGGTGCTTTCCTTTGAGCTTCCTTCATGTGAGGGATCTTGGGTGTGGCTCCCCTATAGGACCGAGTACCTGTAGGGCACTTATTTCGGTATTCTTCATGCTTGAGTCATGGAGGATACCTTCCCTACAAGACCAAGTACCTGTAGGGTGCTTCTTTTAGCATTCTTCATGCTTGACTCATGGAGGATACCTTCCCTGCAGGACTGAGTACCTATAGGGCACTTCTTTATATATTCTTCATGCTTGATTCATGGAGGATACCTTCCTTATAGGACTGAGTACCTGTAGGGCACTTCTTTCGGTATTCTTCATGCTTGAGTCGTGGAGGATACCTTCCCTACAGGACCGAGTACATGTAGGGAATTTCTTTCGATGTTCTTCATGCTTGATTTATTGGAGAATTCCTTCCCTGCAAGACCAAGTACCTGTAGGGTGCTTCCTTGGGGCTTCCTTCATGCGAGAGATCTTGGTGGTTGCCTCCTTGAAGGTCCACAAGCTTGTAAGATGCTTTGTTGTTCTAACTTCATAGTTCCAAGCAGCTATGGAGTCCTTCGCTTCTCTTGCACCTTCAGGTACACCAGACTGAGTACTGCTTCCTTGACGGTTTAGGTATACATTTCTAACTCTACTTTACCAAGCACTCATTAGTACTCGTGCTTGCTAAAGTGGGGGAAAAATTTATAAGATCGAATTTACACCCCATGTGCAAATCCCCTTTTTTCCTTCATCCACTTTAGAAAACCAAGTTCAGAGGCTTAATTCCAACTAAGCCCACTGCTTGCAATACACTTGGTGCCTATTTTGAGCGTTGGTGGAGGCATTTCTGTCGAGGACATCTGTGTGGCACACAAACATCCACATGACGCGCTTACGTCCCTGACAGATTCTCGTATCTGGAGCCTGCAGAGGCATTACACTTCCCATTGGGGGTCAATTTGTAACGCCCTCCTTGGCTGACCAACCTTAATATGGTCGTTTCTCTTCATCTCTTCTTCATATTCATCCCTTGAACAAGCATTTCATCTTTTCACCACTTTTGGACCTCATTCACAAGCTTCACAATCCCTTCACAAGCTCTAAGCAACCTCTTCACCATCTCTTCAATCTCCAAATACTTTACACTTTGCAACAACAACATCAACACTCCACCACTTCAGTAGAGCAAGTGTGCAACAAACACCATTGCAATAGAGGTTTGAGTTCCTCTCATTTTCTCCCCCATTAGCCTTGAGTGCTCTTGGTGGAGGTGGTAAGCTTTCACTCGTCTCCTCTATTACTTGGTTGAGTATCATAACACTGTTTTGTAGTGCTTTAAGTGTTGTTTACTTCATTTCTACTTTTCTCTCTATCTTCTTGGCTGTCTATGGAGGTGGGAACACCAAAACGGGGTTTGACTGAGGCAGGCCCCTATACAACCACCCAACATTTTCCCTCTCTCTCTTGTGCAGGTATTGAAGACACTCACGAGCTAGAAGCTTCATCACTCGCACGGTTGTAAGTATTTCTTTCCTTTCTTTTTATCTTTATTAGCTTTATTTCACTTTATCTCAGTTCGATCACTTTCTGTTATTTTCCTATATTCTATGGTTTTTAGCATTCTGAGTAGAAGTAGTCACTTAGCTGTTTTCTGAGATAAACTCACTTTCTGGTCCATACAAAATGCCAGTGCACCTCAGAGATGCCAGCATGTTGTGCTGTCATTCATTTCCTACGCTGTCGTCCTTTGGCTGAGAGCTTGTTAGTCTGTCCATAAAACCTTTGTGACCTGCTCTTTCGGCTTCTGAAACTCTCATTGTTGTTCCTTAAGGTAGTATAGGGAAATTTTCCCCATGAGACTCTTTGAATGAAGAGAACACATGAGTAGAAAATCCCCCTATATTACATTTTGGTGAACCCGACATGAAGAACAGTGTTCTTCAAAAAAACTAGGAATTTATTTACCCCTACTTGGCGGGGTCATAACTTTTGACTTGGTGCTTGAGATTTAGAACCATTTGAACTGTTGGAAAGGTCTTCTAGAAAAATAGTTTAGTCCCTAAAATACCAGTGCTTTTGGAAATCAAATTTTAGGGACCGATGCAAGTTCCGACCTCAAATTCCACTCTAGATACCTCCGAAAACGCGAATTACTAGAACATAGAAAATACCGAAAAAGTTGTATTGGATTTAATATCTTCTTTTATTGGTTTTGTATCTAACTTTGTTCAAAATTTAAATGATATTCCATTTCATGCATGTGATGGTGACTTGGATTTTCCTATGTCACTTGGTACCTTTGATCCTTCTCACAAAATTCCTCTAGCTTCAGAGGATGTTTTGTTGCAAGAAGATGAAATCATTGATACCTCTCTTAATGTTACTCTACCTTCTATTCATTTCAATGCACTCTCTTCTAAAGATGATGCATTTTTGAGTGATGAATCTCCTCTCCATTCAAATGCACCCTCTTCTAGAGACATTGAATTGGTGAATGATGGATTTCATCTTTATTCCAATGCACTCTCTTTTGGAGACATTGTATTTGTGAATGATCAACCTCCTTCCACATCTGATTCTCCCTGAATCGATGTCGAGAATGTTTCCTCAAATAATTATTCCACATTTGATCCTATTTGGATCGATGTTGAGAATATGTATTTAGATAATTGTCCTACTAGCTATGATGATTCTGTAAATGTAGTCTATCTCTGCTGCCCCTCAAAGGCCTACTAGACCGACCATTCATGTGACTCCAGCTAGTCCTCCTTCTAAAAGGATTTGTTCTATTGATGGTGTTCCATTTGATGGTGGTTATCCTAGTTTTTCTAAGGCTCCCTCTTATAGAGTGGTAGCCCATACTTATGAGAATAAAATGAATAAACAATCTAGTCTTCCTTTATTTCCTAAACCTATGACTAAAGCACCTAGTGATTACGATCTTGTCGGGCAACCTCAGGTTACTCCAAATAAGATCTCATTGTGGGACTAATTTAGTCTACTTCGGTTTATCTAGGTATGCTTCAGGAAGCCTTACAAAAGATCCTCTTGCCTTCTTCCGCTAGGCCGATGGATGCTAATGCGTTAATGACATATATTTGTGCGGATTCGCCGAAGATTACATTCTATCCATAGGAGCTCTTGCCTCCGGAAGTACAAAAGCAAGCGGGCCCTTTAATGATCATAGTTAACATTAATAAAATTGGTATTAGACATACTCTCATTGACGCTGGTTCGATGCTCAATGTGTGTTGTATTGATCTATTGCCTAAGATTAATATTGACCCATCTTCTATTAATACTTATTTTGTTGTCCTTCATGGGTTTGATAATGTCAGTCGACAATCCCTAGGCATGATAGTCTTGCCTTTGAGGTTGGGACCCATTACCGTACCTACCCTCGTATATGTTATGGTAGAAAATTTACCGTGTAACCGTCTTCTTGGTAGACCATGGATTCATGCTATGGGTGAAGTCCCGTCTACCTTGCACAAATCTATTAAATTCATTTGTAACTATAAAGTAGTCACAATCAAGGCTGACCCTGAGGCCATGCACTAATGTGAGATGGCGGTTGTTGGTCAACCTTCGGTTGTCCCTATTCTTATTCCTTCAGTATCTTCTAGTGTGTCGATGTTTACTCCAGCAATACCTACTACAAAGGACACTCTCGAGATAAACGCCCCTAAAGAAGATCTTTCTAAAGCAAGAAATCCTAAACCTACCTCTTCCCAAAGGAATGCATGTCTTGATGACGATTGGGGTTCCTTAGACTTTACAGATTCCTTCATTTAGGAATATAAAGTCGACCCGATCCACTTAGATCTTCCGATAACATCATCTACACCCGCTATCGAAGACTCTACATCGCAGGGCAATGTAGATGCAAGTTGCAATGTTCTTGGTATTGATCCTCCTTCTAAGGAAGAGGATTAGGCTTCTGCTAAAGAGGATAATGTTGAAAATCCTATTAAAGAAGATAATAGTGGTCCCATAGAAGAGTGTGATCCCCGTTGTTGGGACAATGCTCTTTATGAGGATCCTCCATCTTTTCAAGATCTGCAAACACATTATGGCCTTGGCTTTAAGCTTGTTGATAAATATGGTTACGAGCGTAAAGGTTGTGGGCGTAACGAACAAGGCATTCAAGTCCCTATAGAATTTAAACCCTGTAAGCTTAATTTGGGATGTGGTTGCTCGAATGAATGATCTAAACGAAAACCATGGCTGAGGGACATGAATTCTTCTCAACCTCATCCTGTTGAGAAGATTCTTCCCCCATTGTCTTCTATCTTTGCGCCTTCTTCTTCTTCTTGTGAGAAGTCAGACCTTTCTCCACAAGGGAGAGGATTGCTTCCCACTCCTCATCCTTTATCTGAACAAGAGCATATTTTCTGCGGCTTCTAAAAGCCTGCTTAATCACTCTTCCCTCTCCTACACGTAATAAAATTCACAAACATGATAAAGGAGAACATCCTTTTTGTGCATTCCATCAAGTGCATGGTCATTCCACTAGCGAATGTAAGGCCTTTAAGGAAAAAATACATCAACTTCATGATTCAGGTGCCATCAAACTCTCGTTTGATTGATTCACCTTCTTTTACTTTGCTTGACAAGTGATATCGAGGTTTACTTCTATCCAATTCTAAAAATTTTGCATGGTTCTCGTCCCTTGATTGTTGGGGGTAGTGAGAACTTGTTCTAAAGACATGTGTCCTTCTTAAGGACCCTTTCTCTTATCTGTATATTTCAAATGAAGCATCCCCTGAGTGGACCCCTTTTCTCTTTTGAAGGGTTCCTGAGGGACCTCTTTGAAATCTTTTCTCTCGAATGAGTTCATTGGCATCTAGCTTGGGGGCAACCCGAATAGACCTATTTCATGTCTTCGCATCTAGCTTGATGGAAACCTGACTAGACCTTGCTTTTTAAACTGTGCGTCCCTTGAGTGGACCCTTCTTTTGAATGGTTCCTGAGGGACCCCTTTTAAATTTCTGCTTATTGATGGTCTATGTGACTGGTCGCTTTTGACATGTTCTATTTGTGGGTAGAAGTGTCGCAACTTCCTGACTTTGCGAAGTAAACTTTCTTAGGTTCCTCCATGAGAGAGATCTTGGGGGATACCTCCCTGCATGACCGAGAACTTACAGGGTGCTTTCCTTTGAGCTTCCTTCATGTGAGGGATCTTGGGTGTGGCTCCCCTATAGGACCGAGTACCTGTAGGGCGCTTCTTTCGGTATTCTTCATGCTTGAGTCATGGAGGATACCTTCCCTACAAGACCAAGTACCTGTAGGGTGCTTCTTTCGGTATTCTTCATGCTTGAGTCGTGGAGGATACCTTCCTTGCAGGACCGAGTACCTATAGGGTGCTTCTTTTAGTATTATTCATGCTTGAGTTGTGGAGGATACCTTCCTTATAGGACCGAGTACCTATAGGGCGCTTCTTTCGGTATTCTTCATGCTTGAGTCATGGAGGATACCTTCCCTACAGGACCAAGTACATGTAGGGAATTTATTTCGATGTTCTTCATGCTTGAGTTTGTGGAGAATTCCTTCCCTATAGGACCAAGTACCTGTAGGGTGCTTCCTTGGGGCTTCCTTCATTTGAGAGATCTTGGGGGTTGCCTCCTTGAAGGTCCACAAGCTTGTAAGATGCTTTGTTGTTCTAACTTCATAGTTCCAAGTAGCTATGGAGTCCTTTGCTTCTCTTGCACCTTTAGGTACACCAGACTGAGTACTGCTTCGTCGAATGTTTAGGTATACATTTCTAACTCTACTTTATCGAGCACTCATCAGTACTCGTGCTCGGTAAAGTGGGGGAAAAATGTATAAGATCGAATTTGTAGCTCATGAGAAAATCCCCTTTTTTCCTTCATCCACTTTAGAAAACCAAGTTCAGAGGCTTAATTCCACCTAAGCCCGCTACTTGCAACACACTTGGTGCCTATTTTGAGCGTCAGTGGAGGCGTTTCTGTTGAGGACATCCGCGCAGTGCGTAGACATCTGCATGATGCGCTTACGTCCCTAACAAATTCTTGCATCTAGAGCCTGCAGAGGCATTACACTTCCCATTGGGGGTCGATTTGTAATGCCCTCCTTGGCTGACCAACCTGAATATGGCCGTTTCTCTTCATCTCTTCTTCATATTCATCCCTTGAACAAGCATTTCATCTTTTGACCACTTTTGGACCTCATTCAAAAGCTTCACAATCCCTTCACAAGCTCCAAGTAGCCTCTTCACCATCTCTTCAATCTCCAAACACTTTACACTTCACAGTAGCAACATCAACACTCCACCACTTCAGTAGAGCGAGTGTGGAACAAACACCATTGCTGCAGAAGCTTGAGTTCCTCTCATTTTCTCCCCCATTAGCCTTGAGTGCTCTTGGTGGAGGTGGTAAGCTTTCACTCCTTTCCTCTATTACTTGGTTGAGTATCATAACACTGTTTTGTAGTGCTTTAAGTGCTCTTTATTTCATTTCTACTTTTCTCTCTATGTTCTTGGTTTTCCGTGGAGGTGGGAACACCAAAACGAGGTCTGATTGAGGCAGGCCCCTATACAGCCACCCAACATTTTCCTCTCTCTCTTATGTGCAGGTATTGAAGACACTCACGAGCTGGAAGCTTCATTACTCACACGGTTGTAAGTATTTATTTCCTTTCTTCTTCTTATCTTTATTAGCTTTATTTCACTTTATCTCAGTTCTATCACTTTCTTTTATTTCTTTTATTTTCTTGTATTCTATGGTTTTTAGCATTTAGAGTAGAAGTAGTCACTTAGCTATTTTTTGAGATAAACTCACTTTCTGGTTCGTACAAGACGCATGCCTTGGAGACGCCAATGCGCCGCACTGTCATCTATTTCCTGTGTTGTCGTCCTTTGGCCGAGAGCTTGTTAGTCTGTCCAGAAAATGTCTGTGACCTCTTTTGGATTCTGAAATTCTTGTTGCTGTTCCTTGAGGTAGTATAGGGCAGTTTTCCTCGTGAGGCTCTTTGAATGAAGAGAACTTGTGAGTAGGGAATCCCCCTATATTACACCATGATAGATCCTTCATATGGAAAAAACAACCAAGGAATCTCTGAACTATTAGTATGGATGCTTTAGAATTAAGAATAGTTGAAATTATAACACCACTAGCTATTAAGTATGATATGGAGCTCTTTCCCATAGATTACCAAACTATAAAATTCAACCTAGGTAAGCATACACGAGAAGCTAATATCTAGGAGATACACATAGCTATGTTGACCATCATGTCTAGGATTGATAAGGATAAAAAAAGAATTGAGAACTGAAAGAAAAATCCACCTATCTCTCTTCCTACATCAAGCAATTAGTGATCCCCTTGCAAACTATGGATGAATATCTTGTACCTCTAGTGCTCATTTCCTAGTAGGATGCATCAAAATTGGATGAAATAGAATGTATATTAGTGTAACCAAGCAATGTATGGGGGACTTGTATGATTATGTATGTAAAATCATAGATGAAGCCATAATTATGCATTATAAATTTAAAATGGTTGGGGACATGGTGATATCATTAAGGGACAAATTTTAAGAGGAATTGGGTACATGTTCTTAGAACCTTCCTTGCATTGAAATAATGTCCAAGATGAATTTTGAGATCTTAATAAAGGAAGACATACTATAAAAGGAAGATTTCTTATTACTAGATGTATGGATGGAGATAGTGAGATTAAGAGTGGAATATCTTGAGGTAGATTTAGATAAGCTGATTATAGTGCATAGTGATGTAGTATACATTGTTCTTGGTTTGTAGGAATTAATTGATAAGACCTTAGGCTATAATTGCAACAAATAATAACTCATTATTGCTACGACTTTGCTACAATCCTACCTTATTTGATAGGATGATGATTAATTTTACCTTCAAAGAATTTGAGAAATAGGTAGGAAAGCAACACTCCTAGTTCTATGACATATCTATCACTTATAAAACCTACCACTTCATATTTAATCTCATTGACTTGGACTAGATATGAAGAGAATTAACCATGTTCTCATAATATTCATAGAGTATGATAGGAAATATTTTTCCATAGATAATGAGACCTTGAAAGAAGACATCATTGATATGGATGAGATAAAATAGAACTAGATTTTTCATTAAATATTTGATATTTTGACTTGTCATTTGAATAAATTTGTTTTAATGAATGAAATTACATTCCATACATTAAGTGTTACTTTTCCTCAAAATCAATTATTTTACTATGGATTATATTGTGATTTCATTTATAAAAGTGGTTCTATAAAAGAAAAAAATGTCTTGGAACTTATGCTATTTGAGTTAGATACCATAGATCTAAAGGTTGGTAGTATTGAATGGTGAAGATCTTCTTACTAGAAAAAATAAATGCTTTGAACTCGTGGCCCTTAGATGGAATTAATTTGACATAGAAATAATTATGCAAAGATGTAATAGAGGTTCTACAATATATATAAATAGGTAGGCTTCTATGAATAAAGGGTTAGAAACTATTGGAATATAATTCCACTTTATTTCTCTCATTTGGAATTGTTTCTCATGGTTTTCAATCTCTAATTATTTTTATAGTATTTTATGACTACATATTTGTGAATATCTAATGAGCTTGTATGTGTTTCATATCACTAGTATTTTGTTGAGGGTCGAATACTCTATGTGATCAACCTAAACACCCTTTTCTATCCTTTAAGGAATAATTTCATTAAACTTTTTTATTAATTGGGTAGTTAATGTGGATTTATTTTTTTATTGGTCCATCCCATTGAAAATTTCTTTCTTTTTGTGGAGTTGCAAATTCCTTAGCTACGAAAGTATATGTTTTATTTTGTAGATTTATCTATTCATTTACTATTATGTGGACACTAGCAGATCAAGTTTATTTTCTTTTAAATCTAACTCTTCTCTCCTTATATATATATATATATTAGTTATATTAGATTAATTTTAGGAACTAAATATTAAAAAGTATCAATTTTAATCTCTTATTGTAAGTGCATTATCCATTGTCGAGTTCACAAGTTGAACAATTCATTTGGGAAATGTACATTTGAATTAGACTTTCTAAGATGTACATGATGTATTGAAACATAGTTTAGTGGTGAGTTCAAGTGAAGAAATAAGTTTCTATAGGTCCCTTTGATTGGAACAACAACACATCAATCGTTGTGCTATCTTGCATGAGTAAAACATGGTTACAAAGACCTTAGGGATAGTCAGTTTTTTATTGGAGATTGATTTCCTTTTAGGATAAGTTGGACACATAGAATTTCATTTGATTTTTTTAGTGTCAAAACATCCTTAAAAGTTCCACCATAATTGGTGGATCATTAGGATGCCATGGATAATGTAAATACATCAAGTTACAAAACAGTCTTGCTCCTTGTATTGATTAAGCTAAGTATTCTAATCACCCGATGTGGATAATATGACATTATTTCCACATAAGTACAATCCATTGCATGCTTTAGAGGAAAAAAATAAATAACTCATTATGCTCTACCAAATTCCCATATTTAAGCTTAACAATCTACTGCCCTATTGCTTGTTATTTTAATTCTAATCCTATATAAATGCAAGAGTGTTAGTTCTAGTGTTCACAAATTTATTCAATAATTTATCCATCTCATGCTTGATTATTTTCTCCTCTATAGCTTTCTATAACTCTAGTTTTGTTCTTTTATTTTGAAGAAACATTAACCTAATAGGTTTTGGAATGGAACTAATTGTTAGTCAATTATTTACAATTGAGTTTTCTCCTCTTTGTGATCTATCCTAAAATAGATTTTACAAAGGAATGGTGATGGGAATTTTTTTATAGAATGAAACTCGCTCCCTTGTCAATGATTATAACATTCAATCCTTGATGCAAGAGGATCCAAAAATGTAGGGAAATATTACATCACCCCAAAAAAATTACTTTTTCCTTAATTTATTTTGTTGTTTTGAGTTCCATGATGGCACATATAGGGTGTAAGACAGTCAGAAGTCAGAAAAGGTGAAAAATAGTCACTTAATATTTTTAGTAAGTTGGCCTAAACAGACTCATATGGACCTAAAAATTTACCCCAATGAGCAGAATTGAAAAACATTTTCTGGCCACATAAGAATTGTCTCAATTCCCTACATGGTTTGGGAGATATTAAAGTTTCTATCCTAGGAAATTTCTCCAATACAACTTCAAATTAAAATATGAAAACCTTAGAGGCCCTAAAACAACTCGAAAAGTTGATGAACCGATCTCTGATGGGTTCGTCATTGTAGATCTCTTTGAGAAATTTCCAATGATATGTCATAATAGAAAATTAGACACCCAGATCAAATTCCCTGCACGGTTTGGGAGATATTAAAGTTTCTATCCTGGGAAAATTCTCCAGTACAGTTTAAAATTCAAATATAAAAATCTTAGAGGCCTCGAAACAACTCGAAAAGTTGATGAACCGATCTCTAATGGGTTAAAAATTGTAGATCTCTTTGAGAACTTTCTAATGATATGTTATAATAGAAAATCAGACACACAGATCAAAATTTATGGCCCCACGAAGTTGCCCCACTAAAAAGTGAATTTCATTAAAATTCCTTCCTAGGCAAGAAATCAAATGGTGGGACTTGTGGTACTAAAACAAAAGGGAAAGTTGAACTTTCTAGAACATTCTAGGGCAGTTATTAGGGTAAAATAAAAGGGTTAAGTGGGGGGTTGTAGAAGGTGGTTCCATTAGTGTAGATTGTGGTTTCAAATAATATATTTTGTTTTCAAAGTTGATTTTGTTGTAATGAATCAAGCCCATGAGGCTGTGACATGTAAGTTTTGAATCTATAATTTCATTTTTTGAAAATAATTGAAAGTGAGTTATTTTTTTGTCTCGCATCTTCTGTGTTGGTATCTATTGTTGTGTTTTGTGTGGGTTTTGGGTGGTGTGGCCCTCATCAAATGGTATCAGAGTAGGTTTTCCTGAGTGTGTAAAAAAATTATTGAACGTGAGGCAGTTTGCACCAGAACTTGTGGTTGTGGGTTTTTGAGAAAGGTGGTCAAAATTCCTTCGCAAAGAAACTGTGATGGTGGAAGAAATGTTATTGTACCAGAAGAGGGTTTTAGAGCCATGTAGAGACAAGTTCAAGCACTGCAAGAGGAGCTATGTCGAGGGTTTGAGCCAAGAAGAGGAGATGAAAGTGAAAATGAAGCTGAAAAATGAGGAACAGTTTGAAGAAGAACAAGAAGCAGAAGATCCATAGCAAGTCAGATTATTTAAGGCCATCTCTAATATTGGAAAAAGGCCAAAGATTGATGTTTCTACATTTTCTAAAAATTTTAACCTAGAAGAGTTGATTGATTGGATCAATGATATGGGGTAGTACTTTGAGTATGAGGAGGTGGAAGATCTTGAGAGGGTCAAATTTGCAAAGACCAAACTAAAGGGTGTGAACCAATATCCTATACTTGCAAGAACACAATAAATGAACACATTAATAAGATCAAATGCAAGTTAGAATATAGATTCCTCAAGAAATCTATTTGAATGTAAGAAAAAAGGAATGAAATGAAGAACCCAACACACTTAAAACAAAGATATCAAATCCTATTCTAAAACGAAGAAAACTCTTAATCTCTTGAGGGAGTTGGTGCCAATTTGATGTGAAAATTGGCCCTTTCCCAACTTCAATGATGTGATGAAGATGATTGATGATGAAGAGTGATCCACTTGATGAAGACCTCCAATGTGCTCCAAGATAAAAATATGCATAACCTAGCTAAGATTAGATGAAATTGGATGAAAATTGCTATGAATTTGAGTATAGTAAGTTTACTCAAGTTGTGGATGATCAAATGAGGAATGAAGCCTCTAATTTATAGAATTTAAAGTTGAAGAGATGTTCAAAATGGAGCAATGTGGGACTAAAGATCCACCAATGACAAGGTGCCACTTGTCAACATGTGGATGGATGAAGGATGTGCAATTTTTGAAGAATGTGTCAATAAATGCATATATTTGAAATTTGAAATTGTTAAAATGACATGTAAGAGGGAAATAAGGTGCATTGAATGCCACTTGGCTCAAGGAAAAAGGACCTTTTAGGTGAAGTAAATGCCTTGTTGGAAGGACAAAGTCCACTTGGATTTTGAATGCAAATTTGAGGAATATTCCATTATTATGCCTTTTGAGAGAAAATAGAGATTTAATAAATGAATTAAATCTATTTTCTTGTGCAAGTTGCAAAAGCTAGAGGATGGGACATGAGAAGAGATTAAATTAATCAAGGTTAATTAATTTAATGAGAGGTCAAAATGATGTGACATATTGATTTAGATTTATGGATTGATTTAAATCAAATATGAGAAGAATATGATTTCAAGATTAATTAAATAAAGATTTTTTATTTTTATTTAACCAAGGAGATGAAGTTAGATTTAAACTAAATAAGGTCTTAATTTATTTAATTTAATGGATGGACTTTAGAGATTTAATCAAATAAAATTGATTATTTAATTAAATAGGGATAATTAGATCAGACTGATTGATTTAATTAGCCAGAAAGGATGACTCAATTAGATAAATGATTTATTTAATTAAGAGATGAAAATTGATGAATTTAATCAAATAAAGGTATTCAATTAAATGGTTAGACTAAGGGATGATTTAGGATGAAACGATGTTAGTGGTCAGGATCAGATGTGCAATGTCAATAAGTACATTTTCTATGTCTATATTTTGCCCCTCTTTCAAGCAGTGCACTCGTTGCGTTGGTTCAAAGAATAAACGGTCTCGGTCAAAAGGAATTTTTTTTTTAATTTTAAAAATTGCCTCACTGCTGCCCCAGTGAAGGAAATTATGGTAATATACTGCCCCCTCAAGAGATCGGACGAAAATTCTATTTTTTTGGGTGATCTAGCGAAAAGAGGACAAGGTGGCCAACAGGTCCAAAAAGGATCGAGGAGGTCAAAAATGAGGTAAAATGCCAAAAAATGGTGTGAAATGACCTTTAGACAAATGAAAACGGGTTCAGGGGATCTAGACCTCTTCTGGATGGCTAAACAGAGTAAAAAATAGGCTTAAATAGGCCTTAGGAGGCCACTTCCAATTCATTTGGACACAACCTTCAAAGATTTCATGATTTTGAGCCTTGACACCCTGATGAGATGGCACAACGACAACTCCTGTTGCATATCTCCGATCGAGTACGGATGTACTAGCAACCTCACGGCATTGGGGCACCGATATGTGATCCTTACTTGAGCTTCATTTTTCATTTTATGCGTTCATTTATTGTATTTAGAACTAGGTCTCTCGTAGCGGTGCTTTATAGTGCCGCTTAAATTTCAAACTGGACCGCTCAGTCTTTTAAAATGGACCTCCATCATAAGATGGACTGTCATGGTGGAGTTTGGAGTTTGGTAACAAACTTCAAACTCTGATGCATTCGTGAGATGGAGCGTTGGATTTCGAACTCCGACACCGCAATGAAATTTAGAATTAGGGTTTGGAATGCTTAAGCAAAGTGCACCGCCATGGTACAGTTTAGGATTTGAAGGTGTTAGCGTTGCTGTTTTCCAATTTCAAATTGTGGTGACTTCATAGTTTGCAATGTTGGGCTAGTTTCTTGAACGCTCGGGATAAATTTTCCTGATGATTTTAGCACAGTGAGCTTTCTTGATCCGGGAGGCAGCGAGGGAGCTCTATTCTCGTGAGCATAGATTGCGGGAGATATTCAGCTACTTGCGAGATCTGATTGACAGGGAGCGGGACCGACTTTGAGAGATGGGGCTATGGTACATTGCCTATGCAACACCTATGTAGACCCATCTTGGCATGATGTATGCGCTTACTGAGAAATGGCATAGTGAGATGTCGTCCTTTCATCTTCCCACTGGAAAGGACATCGTTACCTTGGAGGATGTGTGGCACATCCTTAGATTACTAATACATGGTCGGCGAGTTATTCATGATATGGATGCTGGACGGGATGCATGCCATGCCATTATGGCCACATATGAGATCATGTTTTGTTAGGGCCAGATAGAGCTAGAGCGCCACAGGACACTCATGTCACCATTCCATCTAGTGATTGCTTCCATCATTTTAGGTCTTGTCGCTTCAGATTGACGAGGCCAGTACTTCAGTCCTGGCTGGGGGCTTTGCTGGGAGCAGATGGTTCATGACAGGCCAATCCATTTTGCATGGGATCCTATTATTTTTGTCTCCCTTTAAAGGGATTTACATGAGTATGCATATTTGGATGATAGGGCACTTGGTGCAGGTGTCACGCTCCTTCATGTGTGGGCGTGGGAGCATATCTCCATTCTTTGGCCGTGGGTTGTTCCAGCACCGGTTGGGCCCAATGATACGGTGGTTTGGAATTATAGGGGTGGTGTGTCCTTCACACACACAGGCGAGCAGGAGATCCCTCATTAGAGGAGGGTCATTGATGAGATGACCATGTTCACATGGCATCCATACCTTGGTTGGCCCGGATGGGCTGATGATGTTCAACAGCTGTTCTTTTCCCACCAGGACCGGCTCATGCAGGGGCGGGAGCATATTATAATCGAGAGGTATTTGCCAGGACGAGTTCAACGTCAGTTTGGGGAGGTACAGGATAGGCCAGATGATGACTACGTAGCCATTTTTTCTCGTACAGTATTGTAGGGTGCCTGGGGCGATACATTCCTACCTCTGAGGTAGTGGACAATTTCAGGCAGCTGGTGGCCTGGCATGGGCGCATGATTAGGGAGTCGCAGATCCAGCAATGACTCAGGCGTATAGAGATTGGTTTCGACCACCTCTACGTTTGATAGTTCCAGGCGCACCCTTCGTTCGACGGAGAGCCAGGGGAAGGGCAGCAGGTCGAGGATGAGGAGGTGGCGGTCCTCTAGTAGGACAACTAGCATAGGACCAACTAGCATAGGTCTAGATGACATAGGTTCAGATGGACCAGCCTCATGCTGATGTATGTATGTAGGACCGAGATTAGGGGCCAAAGGGTGCACATGACGAGCACCAGGATCGGGTTTCCACACCACCATGAGCTGGGGGTGAGGACCAGCCTCACGTGCAGCCTCTACCAAGACAGCCAACGAGTCAGCTGGATCTGAGGGACAGGTTGATATTACAGTTGTAGGCCCAGGTCCAAGCCTTGATAGTAGAGAGGGACTAGGCCCGTGCGGAGAGAGATCAGATAGTTTTACAGAGGCAGGCCATAGAGTTACAGGTAGCTATAGAGATGGACCATAGACAACATCTAGAGAGTATGGCGGCTTTCTCCTCTCATAACACAGTGCCTCTTCGCTCATACAGGGAGGCCATCCGAGAGGCGGATTACTATCGATTGCTTTACCATCAGGCTATACCTAGAGCAGCCTGGGCCCCAAATTATTCATAGCGGACCACCCATAGAACAACAAAGGGTCATGGTGACAGAGGCGAGGGTAGCAGATAGGAGGGTTAGACCTCATTTTTTATCAAGATATTATTCTTTTGTGCCATATGGGCTCATTTTTGATAGCCTGTTGGGCCTTTTTGTACTCATTGACATACACACATGCATAGTGATCCAATTATTATTTTGTACTATGACAGTTACTTGATGATATATATGAGATGATGATGTTGATGTGATGTGACGTATACCATTTATTTATTATGCATTTATGGATGGTTCTATTTCAATATGCAATGCAATAATGTTATGGTATTATATGATGGATGCATTTCTTTATGATGGTGTATGTGTTATGTGAAGGTTATGCAACTAACAGATCTATATTATGCCTCATGTGATATGTATTTGTGTCGATTATGGATATATAATGTATATGCGATATGGATGGATTTTATGATGGTACAATACTCTTGTTGTACCTTTTTTATGTATGCTTTTATGATGGTGCAATCTATATGATGATTTTATGTATGTTGATGCAAATGTGATGATTTATGAAATGATTTCTTTTTCGATATATTTTTTCTGTTATGATGGTGATGATGATGCGGATGCAGTGATCATGATATGCAGCTATGCAATGATGAATGTATGTGATTTTCCATGTATGATATGTATTTATGATGATGTTATAGAATGATATGATGTGATGTTATACATGAAATGATGTGTTATGCCAGATGATATAGAGATGATGATTTGTGGTGTATATGCAAAATGATATGTGAATAATGACCTTATGATGTATATGTGATGGCATAACGAATGCTTTTATTAGATGTTTTATATGATTATGGATGGATGTATGCACTTAATGCAATGGATTGTTTATGCTTCGTTTAGTTATGCACTGGATGGTTATAATCATATGGGGTGATTTATGAAATTTTTATGCAAAATGATTGCAATGTGGTGATTTATGAGATGTTCTATTATGATATGGATGGATGTTGGATGATATGCATGTTTATGATGATGCATGCTTTATGCAAATGGATGAAAATGCCTGACCTATTTATGTGATGCGATGGTGGTTATATGATTATGCTGTGGATGATGTGATGGATTATTTATGTTTTCTGTAATTACGTAAGAGATGGTTATATGCAAATGTGTATGTGATGTTATGATTATGAGATTCTTAGAATAAAAAATCTATGTTATATGCATATGAGATGATCAATTTTTCTATATGATATGCATTGTGCTGACGATTTGTGGATGCAGGATTAATGATGGTGGTGATTAACTGTCATAGTACCCTGTTAGCATGAAAAGAAAGGAATGAAAGAAGACAGAAGATGATGATGAATATCTGCTATGGATTTAGGATTTTCAAAGGGCCAATTATCTTATGTTTGATAACACATAAATACGATGCATCAGGGTATTAAGAACCAGGATGACGTTGTATATAGTGTGATGGACTTTGACTCGACAATTAGATAGGAGTATCCTTGTTCACACCTGACATACAAAAACCTTATTAGGATGCACTTTAGGTATTTCACACATCTCAGACCAAAACATTGGAAGGAAAGCCTTCCTATGTGGTCAACAAGATATCTAGAACACCCTCTGTACATACCTAAATAAAGCAAGTATGCACCAAGTTATTTTACAAGAAAGTCCAACAAGCGTAACAAATAAAAATAGAATGATTGTTGCCCCATTCCTATCTCTCTAAATCCCTTCACTGGGGAAATCATTGAGAGGTCCTTGGAATGAGCATAATAGGATAAATCAAAAGACAAAGATATAGTAAACAAACAAGCTGATGTTCTTCAATACCGCTAGCCAAGACTAAACTATGGCGATGTTTGATGTTGATGTCTATTGTAGGAAGGATGCATCATATGACATGAAGATATCAGATGATTTGATATGGGGCCGATTGGATGATAGGCTATTGACACAAAGAGTTGACCAACTTGCTTACGTACTAACCTAGATTTTGAGATTTTGACTTTTTGAGTTTTTACTTTTTAACTTGCTAGACTTGTTTCTGACTGTTTTACCAAAGGTCGAGGATGACGATCATTTATTATGAGTGATGTTTATTTTGGGTGAAAGAGAAATGGGATGGATGGATTTTTTCAAATATTTGGATGTTTTTGGTGTTTTGAAATGTTTTGAGGCTGTTTTTGGTATTTTTGAGATTTTATAAATGTTTTGATTTTTGGATTTTCAAATGTTTTGGGGTTTTCTGATATTTTGACAAAGAGACTAACCTAAGGACCTATCCTAGGGGCCTCGAGGGCTGATCAATAGATTAGCCTTGCCTAATTTATACATGCAGAGACTACGTAGTTCGACTGACGAATTGACCGATTTACAAATGAAGATATACATTATGAAATGTTAGTTTATTATGACAGACTCCTAAAGGACTGACCCAAGTGTCTCAGGGAATGATCAAATATCAACCTTGCCTATGTTAAAGGCTCAGAGACCTGTAGTTCAAGAAGACGACTCTGTTTTTTAACTTTTTGATTGATATTTTGACCTATTTTTGGATTTTGACATGTTTTGAATGTTTTGGGATTTTTGTTGGTTTTTCTGATATTTTTTAATTTTTTAATTTTAGGACTTCAAGAATATACATGAATCCGATTTGATGGGAACATGCCCCCAGAGTGATGCAATAGACTACTCTGATAAAGGCAGGACACACTAACCTTGAGAATGGGCCAAGTAGTACTAGGAGGGATCATGACACGAACACAAGACCAAGCTATGATGCAGATGTCAAATGGATGGGTGATGGATGGAGATCTGAATACGATGGTTGATGGAGATGTAATGGATGGATGATGCAAAACAAGTCGTAAAGATCCTGGTGGATGGAAAGTGCTTATTTACACAAGGCGTTTGTTTGCCAAGTTTTCACCAAGGTACTTGTCCAAAGTGCCACCAAAGTGGTTTTCACCAAAGGATGATTTTTTCCTTACTATTTTTTGATTCTTTTTTTTTATTTTTTAATTTTTGTTTTTATTTTTGTTGTCACCAAGATGCCTGTTTGCCAGGTTTTCACCAAGGTAACCATTTTTTAGGACATTTTTTGATTTTTTTTGATTTTTTGGGTTCTATACCTTGAAAGATTAGGCATAATTTTTTTTGAGATGAGAGTTGTTCATGGGCTCTTGCAGAGGTTCCCCTTCGGGTGTTGATAGCTGATATTCCCCTGACTTATAGCTTGATGTGATAAAAAATGGTCCTAACCAATTGGGTTCAAATTTTCCTTTGCTGTTTGGATTTCGGACATTCTTCTGATTCTCCTTTAGTACTAGTTCTCCAACTTGGAAAGTCCTACTTCTGATTTTCTTGTTATAGCTCCTCTTGAGTCTATTCTGATAGACTTGCAAATGATTTAAAATGTCTATATGCCGCTCATCTAGTAGCTATAGTTCATTCAGTCTTTATACTTGGTACTCTTCATCCATGATGAGGTTTTGTAATGATATTCTTAGTGACGAGAGCTTGATCTCAATGGGCAATATGGATTTTGATCTGTAGACCAGGGAGAATGGGGTGGCACCAGTGGGTGTGCGGATGCTAGTTCGATAGGCCCAGAGGGAGGGATTGAGCTGTAGATGCCAGTCACGACCCGCGTCATTGACTATTTTCTTGATGATTTTCAAAATGGTTTTATTTGTGGCTTTTGCTTGGCCATTTCCTTGGGGATAATATGGGGTGGAGAAGCGATGTTGGATTTTGAATTTTTTGCAAAGGTCATGAACATCCTGATTCTTGAATGGTGTTCCATTATCTAAGATAATGGCTTGTGGGACACCGCAGCAGGATATGAGATAGTTTAGGATGAACTTTGATATCTGCTTCCCCATTATGTAGGTCATTGGTATGGATTCAACCCACTTGGTAAAGTACTTAGTGGTGGTTATGATGAACTTATGGCCATTAGATGAAGTGGGAGTAATTTTTCCAATGAGATCGAGCCCCCATTGTGAGAAGGGCCATGGTGTAACAATAGGACGAAGCTCTTGAGCTGGAGCATGGATGAGGTCCCAATGTTGTTGACATTGTAGACACCTTCTAATGTAGTCATGTGCCTCTCTTTCCATTGTGGGCCAATAATACCCCATCCTGAGCAGTTTCTTGGCCAAGGTCATCCCACTCTTGTACGAACCACAAATCTCGTTATGCACCTCAGTTAAAGTAGTCAAGGCTTCGTCAGTATTAAGGCAGCATAATAAGGTTCCCTCTATGCTTCTACGGTATAAGGTATTTCCTAGGATGACAAACCTAGAGGATTTTTAATAAAAGTTCTTTTTAAGCTTGAGGGTAAGTCAGCAGGTAAGACACCTATTCGTAGGTAGGTATAAATGTCATGGTACTAGGGATCTCTAGGACCAATGATTTCGCACACAAATTCTCACTTTGGTACCTCGAATGTGGGCATGAGAAGCTGCTCTACCAAGAATTCATGTTTTAAGACGTTGCGGGGGATTTCTAGTAAGGATCTAATTGTTGCCATGGTGTCTGAAACTCTATTGTTTTCTCTAGGAATTTTCTCGAATGTGATCTCGATGAAGGATTCTTTGAGAGTCTCCACCAGTTTCTTATATGGAGTGAGCTTATCATCCTTAGTCTGGTACTCACCATTCACTTGGTTTATTATCAGTTAAGAGTCTCCGTATACTTTGAGGGCCATGATGTGCCACTGTACTGCTATTTTGAGGCCTATGGTTAAAGCCTCATATTCTGCAATATTGTTGGTGTAGGGGAATGCCAATTTATATGATCTAGGTATGCAGTCCCCTTGTGTGGTGATAAAAAAGAAATCATCTCCTGATCCATGTTGCGTGTATGAGCCATCAAAGTAGAGTTTCCATTGGTCGGCTATGTTGAGATTGAAGATGGATTCATCTGGAAACTCTGAGATGAGTGGATTCTCTGAATTGATTGATGCTTCCGCAAGCTAATCTGCTATGACTTGGCCTTTGATTTCTTTTCTTTCCACATATTCAATGTCATACTTTGATAATCTCATGACCCATTCAGACATCCTTCCAGTGAGCATTTCCTTTGATAGTAAATACTTGAGGGGATCAATCTTGGCGATGAGTTTTATTTTGTGTGCCAACATGTAATGTCTAAATTTTTGTGAAGCAAAAACTACTGCTAGACATGATTTTTCAATGAATGAGTAGTTTAACTCATGCCTAACCATTATTCTTTTGATAAAATAGATGGCCCTTTTTGTCCCATTTTCATCGTGTTGAGCTAGAAGAGCACCGAGGGTTGCTGTTATTACTGACACAAAGAATTAATGGCTTTCTTGGGATCGGTGGCATTAGGATTGTTGGTGTAATAAAATATTATTTGATCTTATTGAAGGCTTCTTCACACTTGTTATCCCACTTCTACGCTACTCCCTTGTGAAGTAGGTGAGAATATGGATTCTGTTTATCTACCAGCTATGCTATGAATCTTCAGATGGACTGAAGCTTGCCTTGGAGACCTCTGAATTGTTTCAATTTTTTTGGTGCCTCCATCTCAAGGATTTATTTTACCTTAGCAGGGTCTACCTCGATACCTCTCATTGAAACTATGTATCCTAGAAACTTTCCTGATTGTATGCCAAAGACACACTTCTTTGGATTTAATCAGACCTTGTATTCCTCCAGCCTGTCAAAAATGGCACTTAAGGTTGCTATGTGATCCTTCCTCTTTTTGGATTTGGCTAGTATGTCATCGACATAATCTTTGACAGTTTTATGGATCATGTCATGGCTCTTTGGTATGGTGCTCCTAAATTTTCAAGCTGAATGGCATCATATTCTAGTAGTAAGTCCCCCATGGACAAGTGAAGGACTTTTTGTGTTGGTCTTCTTTAGCAATCATTATCTAGTTGTATCTTGAGAAACCGTCCATCAAGGAAAGCATTTCATGTCCCGCCGTCATGTCCACAGTCATGTCAATGTTGGGCAATGGGAAATCATCTTTTGGACATGCTTTGTTTAAGTCCTTGAAATCTATGCAGATTCTTATGGCCCCACCAAGTTTTGAAATAGGATCCAGGTTTGACACCCATTCTAGATAGTCAATTGGTCGAATGAATCCTGCGTCCAACAACTTCTTTAATTCCATTTTGACTAACAGGGAAGTTTGAGGGTGCATTTTCTTGAGCTTTTGTCTAACGGGATTTGCTTCAGAGTATACTGCGAGGTGATGAACTACAATTTCTAGATCAAGTTCAGGCATGTTTGCATAGCTCCATGCAAAATTAACTTGTCTTTCTCTCAAGAAGGCTGCTAGGATATGTTGTTCCTCTGATAGTAATGACTCCGCATAGAATGTGATGTGCAGGGTCTCCTTTGTTCCTAGATTAATTGGATTGAATTTTTTTGCTAGGACTGGTGATTTTTCCTGATGAAGAGCCCTGAAAGGAAGATTGAATCCCCCATCCTCGGGTGCCTCAGAGAGGTTTTCATCATTGGATGTGTCCTTTCTTTTTAATTTTTTTGTGTCAGAGAGTAACACAGTGTGGTTTTCACTCAAGGACTTAGATATTATTCTTAATTTCTCACTTTTGTGACTGAGGGATTCAATCGTTTCCCCATAATAGGTCTATGTATCTAGCTCAATGATGAATCTTAATTTGTGATCCCCAAATAGAATATTATCCCATAGTCCCATGAATTCAGAGAGCACCTCATTGTTTTTGAATGTGTCAAGAATTGGTGGTCCTCATTGGTCATAATCGATGAGTTGTGGGTAGACTAGACAGATTTCATGGTTTTGGTTTTCAGACTCATAAGATAGGGTACTAATCATTCAAAGGGCAGTATCCTCAAAGAGCCTAGGTACGTTGGTTATGGGATCCTGATCATCACTACTACTACAAACATTAGTTATGTCAAAAGTGAAATTATCTAAGACGCGACCAGTGGATACAAGTAAGCGAAGTTCAGCTGGTGTTGGTTCACGAGGAGATTTGACTGCTTTAACTGGGGGACCTCATCCACGTATGGTTATAATCAGAGGGGTACATCCGAGGCCAATATTTCTCATTTGTGTGTTAGGAATGAGGGGCATTATAAGCCCATTGTCATTTTCCCCTAGTTTCTGATTTTTGTCATAGCCCATTGCGAGCATCATTTGGAAACCTTTGCTTCTGTCATCCATTGGTAGATTAGTTGCTAGTCTATCATCTTGATATAGGAGATGAGATGGGTCCTCCTCTATGAATTCTCGACTGAGATCCCCCCAACTTCTGAAGTTGGGATATTCAAAGGATGTTTGGGAAGTGGAGGCTTGATTTGATTGCGGACGTCCTCGTGATCTAGGAGATTGTGGTAACTCTCCTACTACAAAGGAATTTTTGGCAATCATATAGTTTCCGCAACCGTTGTCCTGGATGATGAATTTGATATAAGAGATGGTAGGGATGGCGGGAATGGCGGGAATGGCAGGTGTCTCTATCGCAGAAGTGGAGGTGAGAGTGGCCGGATCAATGTATGGTGTTGATGGGTCTTCATCATTTTTAGGTACTTGAGGTATTTTGTAGTATTTTTTGTTGGAATTGTGTGCCTAAATCTCACAGGCTCAAACCTCTTAAAGAGCAAAGTTGGTGTGACATACTTTCTATCTGGTAGACTAGCAGTTGTGTAACCTTGTGAAATGTTCAGGTCATCGAGACCTTGTTGTTGTCTTGTCGACTGGTGCTATCGCTATGACTCCTTGTGTTTGTTGTAACCCTCTGTCGAGTGGGTTGGTCTTGCCGACGGGTTGATGTATAATGGTTATCGGGGAGACTTGTGGTGATAGAAGTGTTCGGGGAGAGATTTGAATGTTCTGCATGACTCATCCTGACAAGAGATGTCTCACCGACGATTATTCACTAGAAGTCATCAGGGTGATATGGTGGCTCGGTAAGATCTCTTGGCGATGGATGATTGTCTTGTCAATGGATGTGGTTTCACTGACATATTGGTGTCTTCGTTGTGACCTCTTGGAAAAAGTGGTAGTCTCACTGACTATTCTGTGCTCAGTGTGATGTCTCACCGCCAACGGCAATCTTGCCGATAGCGCTACATGTGTTGGTTGTCGGAATGACTTCTCAGCGATATGGCTTGTCTCGCTAACTGCTTTGCTCGATGGATATCGGTATGACATAAATATCTATGAGATTCTTGGCGATAGGAAAATTCTTGCCAATAGAGCTTCACAATATGGATTGGCGTTCAGTATAACGTCTTGCCGATGGTCGTGACTCTTGGCGATAACGACAATCAGGTCTTGTGGCATTGGGGAGACATGGTCTGTGTCTCACCGACATGTGAATAATGTTTGAACGGCTTGACCAATTGGAAGAATACCCTATGTGGTGTGTCTTCGACCAATCAGAGAAGCAGAATGGGAACTGTTGGCAGTTAGACTGTTGCGGCCATTCCTATGAGGAAGATCGATAGACAGGAGCGACATGGATATACTCAGGAATTGAAGATGATGATCTGTTGGGTAACAGTTGGATGAAGAGTTCGATGAATAGTTGAGTAATCAGAGTGAATTCAATTATGAGAGAATTGTAACTTGAATGTTCTGTACAAGGTTGATCATTGTGTATGCTGCTGTAATTTGACATCAGAGAGTGAAGCTCGTACTCTGTATGTAATTTTGTTTACTGTAATACAAAGGGGTTTTTCTTGGTGTGGTGGGTTTTTCTCCCATAAGGGTTTTCCCACGTAAATCGTTGTTCATCTGTGTATATTAATTTCTCTGTTTCTGCTATTTCTTTCAAGTGTATCTTAATTGGGCTGTAATTAAAAAATTTAAAAGCACCTCTGCATTCTTCCCTGAGGTTTTGATGTTAGGAGAGTTGTTTCCGCACCTAAGCTTTCATTACAAGTGGTATCAGAGCCTGGCCAGTTGTGTTATCCTTGTGGGTACGTTGGATTTTTTGTGTCAATTCTGTTCAGTGGGAGTCTTGTAGAAGTTTGGTAATTCAAATTACAGGTTGAGATGACAAGCACGTCAGGAAAGATTGAAATTAAGAAATTCAATGGCAACAATTTTGAGTTGTGGAAACTTAAAATGGAAGATCTGTTGGTTGATCGTGATATTTGGAATGTTGTGTCTGGAATGAAGCCTACAAGAATGAAGCAAGAGGATTGAGACCTTGCAGATAGAAAATCAAAGGGGTTGATAAGGATCTATTTAGCAGACTCTATTCTTTTGAATGTTCATGAAGAAAAGATTGCATCTTCCTTGTGGAAAAGACTGGTAGCTATTTATCAGGGCAAGTCCTTGGTGAATAAATTGTTCTTGAGGAAGAAACTGTACACTTTGAGAATGCAGGAGGGAGGGTCTGTTGCTGATCACTTGAACACTTTCAACATGTTGATTTCTCAGTTAGCATATGTGGGTGTGAAGATTGATGAAGATCACTGTATTCTCTTATTATGTTCTTTGCTAGATTCTTGGGATCACCTGGTGATGGCTATTGTGAGTACAACATCCACTTTTAAGATGGAAGATGTTGCTTCTTTGTTATCAGAAGAGATGAGAAGGAAATCTTTTGAGATGGCAAAGGAGGCTCTTGCTGTTAGAGGCAGATCGAAAGAAAAAGGCAGGAAGAAGGACAAGAAGTCCAAATCCAAATCAGAGGGAAGATCAAAGTCTCCTGGCAAGAAGTCCAAGGTGAAGTGTTGGAATTGTGGGCAACCTGGTCATGTCTGAAAGGATTGTAAAGAGGAGAAAAAGAAGAAGAAGTATTCTTCTGGCAATGATTCTTCTCAGAGTGATGCAAACGCCTTCATCGCAGCCTTGGCTATGCAGGCATCAGATGATGTCTGGTTGATTGATTCTGGAGAATCTTTCCACATGACATCTCATAGAGACTGGTTCACAAAGTATGAAAAATATGATGGTGGAAAGGTGTATTTGGAAAGTGATTCATCATTAGAAATAGTTGGCCATGGAAGAGTGAAAATTCAATTCCCTGATGGAAGAGTGAAGGGAATCAATGATGTAATGCATATACTAGGTTTGGCTCGAAATATACTTTTTGTTAGTAAGCTGAATGATATTGGAGTGCAAGTCACGTTCTCTAGAAATGGCTGTAAGATGACTAGAGGCTCAATGGTGCTAGCAAGGGGTGCTCGTATTGGTACCTTGTATAAGCTGGATGCACATGCTGTTCAATGCAATAGTGTCTCTGTAAAGTCATAGAAAGCTACTCATGGAGGAAAAGAGGAAAAAATTCTTGATAGTCTAAACTCTATGGAAGTTAAACTTCCAGCAGAAAAG
Source organism: Sequoia sempervirens (assembly GCA_007258455.2). Taxonomy (NCBI): domain Eukaryota; kingdom Viridiplantae; phylum Streptophyta; class Pinopsida; order Cupressales; family Cupressaceae; genus Sequoia; species Sequoia sempervirens. The sequence continues at coordinate 8,905,733 of VDFB02026320.1, forward strand.
ACTATACTCTGGCATCATAGGCTAGACCACATAGGAGAGAATGGTTTAAAAACCTTGAAGAATAAAAATTTGGTTGAAGGGCTTGATGATTGTAACCTCGAATTCGAGTTTTGTGAACATTGTATATATGGTAAACAACACCGTGTTTCATTTTATTCCTGTCCTCACAAATATTCTGGTTTACTTGATTACATTCATTCTGATGTTTTTGGTCCAGTGAATGTTCCTTCTTTGTCTAAGTCAAGGTATTATGTATCGTTCATTGATGATTATTCGAGAAGAGCATTTGTCTATTTTTTGAAAAGTAAATCAGAAGTGTTCAATCAGTTTAAGGAATTTAAGAGCCTTGTAGAAAATCATATTGGAAGAAAAATAAAATGTTTAAGGACTGACAATGGCAGTGAGTTTTTTTTTGATGATTTTGAGAGGTATTGTAAAGATCATGGGATTAAGAGACATAAAACTACACCTTACACTCCACAACAAAATGGAGTTGCAGAAAGGTTCAACATGACAGTGATGGAAAGAGCACGAAGTATGCCGAGTAGTGCTGGCTTGGAGGAGAAGTTCTGGGCTGAGGCAGTTGCTACAACATGTTACTTGATAAACCATTCTCCTAATTCTGCTCTTGTTGAGAAAAACACCTTTAGAAGCATGGTTTGGTAAGAAGCCCTCTCTGAGACACATTCGTGTTTTTGGTTGTGAGGCATATGCATATGTGCCGAATTTGAAAAGATCTAAATTGGAGAACAAGGCTGCCAAATGTATTTTTATTGGTTATAGTGTTGGCATAAAAGGATACAAGCTTTGGAATCCTGATACAGAGAAGGTTATATATAGCAGAAGTGTTATCTTTCGTCAGCTAAAGCCTTCTACCTTGGATCTACAGTTAGAGACAAAATCAGAAAACAAAAAGAATGTAGTTGAAATTTCTCCGACACCAGATAAAGAGGAATTGAAAATTCAAAATGTACCTAAAACTGAGGAGAGTTCAAGTAGTTCTGAGAGTTCTGATGAAGAAGAACAACCTCAGCCTCAGCAAGTGAGGAGGTCAACTCATGAAAGAAAGCAACCTGATAGGTATGGGTTTTCTTTGATAGATTCTACTTGTGCCTATGCTTTAATTTCTAGCACTGATGAGTCTAGGACTATGAAAGAGGCATTTAGTATGTCTGATTCAAACTCTTGGTTGGAAGCCATGAATGAAGAATGGCATCATTAGAAAAGAATGATACTTGGAGTTTGGTGCCCTTGCCTGAAGGAAAAAAAACTGTGGGCTGCAAATGGGTATTTAAAAAGAAAATAGGTCTCGATGGTAGTGTGGAAAAATATAAGGCGAGGTTGGTTGCAAAGGGTTATTCCCAGGTAGAGGGAATTGATTATGGATAAATTTTTTCTCCTATAGCTAAGCTGACATCCATTAGATTTCTTTTGTCACTTGCAATAGCATATGAATTAGAGGTCGAACAGATGGATGTGAAGACAACATTTCTTCATTATGATTTTGAAGAAGAAATTTATATGTCCCAGCCTGAGCACTTTGTGGAGAAAGGTAAAGAAAGATTGGTTTGCAAGTTTGAAAAAATCTATGTATGGATTAAAGCAGTCTCCTAGAATGTGGTACTAGACATTTGACACTTTTGTTTTGTCATTGGGATTTGTAAGATCAAAATCTGATCATTGTGTGTATTACAAAGCTGAAAGTGATCGAGTTCTTATTATTTCTCTCTATGTTGATGATATGTTGTTCATAGGCAATAGTAAGTTAATGATTTCTGATATTAAGTCTCAGTTGTCTGCAAAGTTCGAAATGAAAGATCTTGGTGCAACAAGGTATATTCTGGGAATGGAAATAACTAGGGACAGGAAGAGCAAAAAACTTTGGCTCAGTCAGAGTAAGTATATTAAGACTATTCTAGAGAGATTTTGTATGAATGATTGGAAGCAGCTAGTTGTTCCAGTTTTGCAGGGAATGAAGCTATATGTTGAAGACTGTCCAAAATCTCCTACTGAGATGGAGGACATGACCAGTGTACCTTATGCTAGTGCGGTTGGAAGTCTAATGTATGAAATGGTTTGTACAAGGCCAGACATTGCCCAAGCAGTGGGAGTACTTAGTCAGTTTATGGCTAATCCTGGAAGGACACATTGGGATGCTGTGAAGAGTGTGTTAAGATATTTGAAGGGAACTTCAGAATATGCTTTGTGTTACCATGGGAACTTGGTTGAATCACAAAGGACTCTCAGCATTCGGGGCTATGTGGATTCTGATTGGGCAGGGGACATTGACAGCAGAAGATCCACCAGTGGATATATTTTCATGATGAATGGTGGTGCAGTAAGTTGGATGAGTAAGCGGCAGGCTATAGTCGCTTTGTCTACTATAGAGGTAGAATACATGGCAGCAATACACGCCTGTAAAGAAGCAATTTGGCTAAAACGTTTGTGTTCTAACATTGGTTTTGATGCATGGAAAATACAAATTTATCTTGATAGTCAGAGTGCTATTTATTTGGCGAAGAATCCTACTTTCCATGACAGGATGAAACATATTGATGTGCAGTATCATTTTGTACGAGATATGGTGGAGGATGGAAATGTCTCTTTAGAAAAAGTGGATACTCTAGAGAATGTTTCAGATGTATTGATGAAGCCAGTGAGCACAGACAAGTTCAGGTAGTGTGCCAGCTCGATGGGCCTTAGTGCCCATGAATTTTAGTAGTTTTGTTGTGTTCTGGAGGTGCCTATGTGATCTTCGTCAAGTGGGAGATTGTTGGAATTGTGTGCCTCAATCTCACAGGTTGAAACCTCTGAAAAAGAAAAGTCGGTGTAACATACTTTCTGTCTGGCTGACTAGCAGTTGTGTAACCTTGTGAAATGTTCAGGTCACTAAGACCTTGTTGCTATCTTGCAGACTGGTGCTATCTCTATGACTCATTGTGTTCACTGTAACCCTCTACCGAGTGGGTTGGTCTTGCCGACAAGTTGATGTCTAATGGTTATCGGGGAGACTTGTTGCGATAGAAGTCTTCGGGGAGAGATTTGAACATTAGGTATGACTCATCCTGATAAGAGATGTCTCACCAACGGTTATTCACTAGAAGTCATCGGGTGATATGGTGGCTCGATAAGATCTCTTGGCGACAGATGATTGTCTCGCTGATGGATGTGGTTTCGCTGACAGACTAGTGTCTTTGTTGTGACCTCTTGGCGAAAGCGGTAGTTTCACCGACTGGTATGTGCTTGGTGCGATGTATCACCGACAACAGGAATCTTTCCAATAGCGCTACATGTGTTGGTTGTCGTTATGACGTCTCATCAATATGGCTTGTCTCGCCGACTACTTTGCTCGATGGATATCGGTATGACATAAAGATCTATGAGATTCTTGGCGATAGGAAAATTCTTGCCGATAGAGCTTCACAATATGGATTGGCGTTCGGTATAATGTCTTGTCGATGGTCGTGACTCTTGGTGATAACGACAATCAAGTCTTGTGGCATCGGGGAGAAATGGTTTGTGTCTCACCGACATGCGAATAATGTTTGAATGCCTTGACCGATTGGAAGACTACCCTACGTGGTGTGTCTTCAACCAAGCAGAGAAGTAGAATGGGAACTGTTGGCAGTTAGACTATTGCGGCCATTCCTGTGAGGAAGATTGATAGACAGGAGTGACATGGATATACTTAGAAATTGAAGATGATGATTTGTTGGGTAACAGTTGGATGAAGAGTTCAATGAATAGTTGAGTAATTAGAGTGGATTCAATTCTGAGAGAATTGTAACTTGAATGTTCTGTACAAGGTTGATCATTGTGTATGCTACTGTAATTTGACATCAGAGAGTGAAGCCTGTACTCTGTATGTAATTTTGTTTACTGTAATACAAAGGGGTTTTTCTTGGTGTGGTGGGTTTTTTTCCCATAAGGGTTTTCCCACATAAATTTGGTGTTCATTTGTGTATATTAATTTCTCTGTTTCTGCTATTTCTTTCAAGTGTATCTTAATTGGGTTGTAATTGAAAAATTTAAAAGCACCTCTGCATTCTTCCCTGAGGTTTTGAAGTTAGGAGAGTTGTTTATGCACCTAAGCTTTCCTTACATTTTTCCTCAAGGTTCTTGCAGTAGGAGAATGGTTCAGGATCTCCATGGATGGTGACCTTTTCTCCTTGATATGTGAATTTGACACATTGACGGAAGGTTGATGCTACTGCTTGCATTGCATGGATCCATGGATGTCCTAGGAGAATGTTATATGGCAAGTCGATGTCCAGGACCTGACAGGTGGTTTCCATGATAGCTAGCCCTACTTGAATAGGGATTTGGATTGTGCCTTGGGACACTCTTTCTTGATCATCATATGCTCTAATTGTAATACCATTGCCTTTGTCGATGGAATCCTCTGAGATTTTTAGGTTCTTAATGAGCTTGAGGGAACAAATATTCAAGCCTGCACCTCCATGCACCAAGACTTGCTTGACTTTATTTTTCTGCACTAGGACCTCTAAATGGAGTGCACGGTTATGAAATGGTTGAGCGGGAAAATATTGGTTGGAGAATGTAAGGTGATTTGGGGTAACGATGTTTCTGACCATAGCTTGGAATTGTTCCGCATCAAGATCTGTGGGGACAGTGGATGAAGCCAATGCTTCCTCAAGGATTTTCCTGTGGGTGGATGAGATTTTTAATAACTCTATGATGGATATTTGTGTTGGGGTTCTTTTTAGCTGATCAAGGACATTGTAACCATTAGGAACAAATCTAGGTGTACGTACTTTCTTTGGCTAGGATGATCTTGCGATGGTAATTTTGTTGCCTCTTGTGGTGACTCCATAGTTGGCATGGGCTCCTTTGATGGTGATGGTAGCGCAGTAGTCATCCAGGGATGCGACGACATGGTCATACACATGATTCACATTCTTGAAGGTGCCTTTCCCCTTATCAGTGTTATTGTTCCCTTTATTGTTATGGTTAGGCATCAGATTCATGTATATTTTAAGATTTTGATTCCCTATTGGTTGTTCCACATTTATGATTCTTTGATCAATGAGATCTGGGACTAGGCTTTTTAACCTCATGCAACTGTTAGTGGTGTACCCTTTGATTTTGTGGAAGTCGCAGAGCTGATTTTTGTTGTACCAAGGAGGTTTTACATCTCGTTCTTGGTAGTTCTCATAGGTGGGAGCATTGATGAGGTTTTCATTTATTAGTTTCTTGATGATGACTTCAAGTGGTTCCCCAAGGGTGGTGTACTTCCACTTGGTGAAGTTCTTGTTTCGCTGGGATGGTCCCCTTTGATCGTTGACGTTATTGATCACTTGATTGTTTGGTTGCTGTGTTGTGTTCGCTGGATGGTTGTTTTGATGATGGTTTTGGATTTGTTGTTGTGGTACGGGTATGTTTTTCTGAGGGGCACTAATGACAACTTTGGCATTGACGACACCATCGTTGGTAACATTTTTGTTTCTTGCCCATGTGCAAGGTTTGTCATTATTTTTTTTTGGATGGGCGATTGTTTTGTTGTTCGGGATATGAAGTTGATCCTCCAGGTTGTGTCGTAAGGGCTTGTTCAATGCTGAGCGCCTTGCAAATCAATTGATCATATGTGGTGATCCCTTGAACTTTGAGGTGGAAGGCTAAGAGGCCGTCAAGGTTGGATATGATAGTGCACACTTGTTGTTCCTCGGGCATGACCCATTTGCTTTGATTGGCCTTGGATCGCCATCATTTTAGGAATGAAGCAAATGATTCATTCTTCCCTTGTTTTAGAGCCGATAGTTCCTCTAGATTGACATCCATGGCGATATTACAAGCATAGTTTTTCATGAATGCATCTATGATTTCTTGGAATGTCTTGATGCCTATAGTTAGGTGAGAGAACCATTCCATGGCATGGCCAGCCAAACTCCTAGGAAATAGCCACATCAGATAGGTATCATCATATGTGACTTCCATGCAATGAACCTGGAATTCCCTAATGTGATCTTCAGGGTTTCTCGTCCCACAATATTTGTTAAATTTGGGGATCTCAAATCCCTTTGGGAATGGTTTCATCACAAGGCTCCTTTTGAATGGATAAGGACACAAGTTGCTAGATGTTTTTTTGGTTCACCTTGATTGAAGATCGAGCAGTTGTTGTGAGAGTAATTTGATTTCTGCTGTGACATCATTTTGTGGATCAGGAGGTGGGATGAAAGTGTTTTGAGGTGGTTCACTTGTTGATGGGATGGGTGGATTAGTTGATGTGTTGATTGGCGGTATTTGCACATTTTACTGAGCCATGTATGCTTGTACTTGCTGCTGTATCAACAACGCGTGTTGTTGGTCTTGTTGCTATTGTGCCAGGGTTTCCTTTTGCTGAGCTTTCCGTTGTTGTGCCAACAACGCTTGTTGTTGAGCTACTAATTGGGTTGCTTCCTGTTGTTCTTGATATTGTTTCAGCGCTTGCTGATGCACTTGTTGTGCAAGATACTACGCTTGTGCTTGTGTTTGTTGCACTTGATATTGGGCTTGAGCTTGAGCGTGTGCTTGAGCTCATGCCTAAGCTTGGGCCTCAGCTTGAGCTTGTGCTTGTGCGGCTTGAGCTTGTGCCTGAGATTTTGTAGCTTGTTGTTGTTGTTGCAATAAGATTTGGGCTTGGGAATCCTATTGTGCTTGTAATGTAGCTTGGGCAACTTGAGCAGCTTGCATAGCTTGAGTGACTTACTGAGTAGCTAGTTGCTTAGCTTGTTGAGCAGCTAGTTGCATGGCTTGTTTAGCAGCCAGTTGTATGGCTTGTGGTTTGTGTACTTGCAGGAATGCCTTTTGATAAGAAACTTGCTGAGTGGCTTGCAACGCAATACTGTATTGTATTGATGTATTGGAGCTTGGTGGTGGTGGTGGTGGTGGATTTGGATTGGTGCTTGTTGTGGTGGTGAGAAGCACTGTCGTGTTGGTGATTGGGGTTTGATTGGTAGATGGTGCGATTGATGTGGTTGGTCCTTGAGAGACCATGTTTTGAGATGTTAGGGGGGTTGTTGATGATGTGATGGTGGTGGTATGTGTTATCAGGGTAGTTTCCATTTGTTGTTGTGATGTCGATGACAAGTTTTGAGAGTTTGGCATGATGCTTTGATTGATGTTTAGGATGTTGGTTTGATTTTGATTGATATTTTGTAAATGGGGAAGCCCTAAGCGAAGAAGTGGTGTGGATGATGATGGAAATGGTGGAAGTGGTGAAAATGTGAGGGATGTGATCTCTTGAGGAAATGGTGTAGTGTCAAAAATGCCCCCTGGTCCAAACATGTCACCTTCTTGTTGCGAGGTTATGGGGAGAGAGGTTTGGGGTGTTGTGTGCAAGGATGATGATGATGGATTATTGGGATCATGGAAAGTGAGAGGGACATATGTATGTAATGGATTTTGGGGTATGGTTTGCCCAAAAATGGTGTTTGCATCCAAGTCTTGATTATTGAAAAGGGGGTGTTTTTGTAAGGCATTGAGAAATGCACTTCCCTTGTTAACACTAGGTTGAGTTGGAGCAATGGATGATGTGATTTGCGGGATTTTTTGAGTGATACTTTGGGATGGGGGTGTAGATGAGATGGGGAGAGTGGATGAAATTGGTGGCATGAACTCTAAGGATGGTTCCACTATAGAGGTCACATCGAAATTAGAAGGTAGTTTAGCCCCTTGCTTTTCTAATTCGAGCATGTATAGTGAAGGGTTGAGTCTCATAATGATATTGATAATCTTATGGTTCTCCGGATTTTGAATCATTTTAGTGATTTCCTCATGTGACATTCCAAAGGGATTATTGGTATGATCCTCTACTTCCTCTTGAGGGTTTTGTGATGATGTAGGAAAGTTGATTAGAGGATTACTTGATTCAACGAGATTTGTTTCAAAATTTGTTTGACTTAGGTCACTTGTAGTGGATGTTTCTTTGTTGGCTTACATGTTCCTCTTGTGTTGAGATATAGTTTGCACCATAAAATGGGGATCAATTTTAAAGAATATGGGAGATGGATCTCTAATTCTTTGGATTGATCTAATCTTAGGCACAAAAAGAGAAAATTTAGGATGTTCTTCAAGGATCAAAGGTGATTTGATGAGGATGATGTAAAAGATGGATGATGTGGATGTTTGAACTTTTGAGAAATCTTGAGGGGATGCTAGAATTTTTAGGACTTTTGGATTTGTTTTTGAATTTTGAATTCACTTTGATTTGATTTTGGGTTTGCTTTGTTTTTGGATTTATGAACAAATAGACCCTAAGATGTTGGATGATTATCTAAGAGGTAGATTTTCACAAAGGATGATAATTTGAATATGTGTAGGGAGAAGGATGCATCTACCCACACCTATTAAAACAAGAAGATAATTTAACACATCATATGAAGAAGGATGCATCTACATATACCTAGCTAAACAAGATGGTTTGAGAATTTGACTAAGCATATGCAAAAGGATGCATCTACACATACCTATCCAAAGATGATTTGATGTTTTTGATTGAAAGATTTCAAGGATTTTGTTTCAAGGTTTTGATGATTTTGATTTTTGCCAAAAAGCCTAGCATGGAGGATAATTTCAAGATTTTTCAAAAGGTGTTGGTGAGGTGATTTTGGTTTGATATTCAAGGATGAATGAAAAGTTTTGGTTTTGATCCTAGAATGTACCTAAAAAGACACTTGTTTACTAGACCTCGGTATTGAAGAACATGCAATACTTCTAAGGACCTCTTAGCTAAGAAGTGGTTCAATCTAAGCATACATTTCCGGATTGTTCAAAGGAATGAGTCTATAGAACCTTGTGAATTTTTTTCTTATTTTGATATGTTGCTTTTGATTGCACTTCCTAATGTATTTTTTGATGACTTTGCAAGTGTGACTCCTAAATTTTGAACTTTTGCTCAAGGACTTTTGTTTTGGGATTTTAACTTTCTTGGAAATCATGAGGAACTAAAACATGTGTGAGAGCTAATTTTGTTATCTTTGCTTAGTGATTTTGTTTTACCACAAACACTTCTTTGATTAGAATTTAAAACTAGATGTCCAATGTCCCAATTTCTTCGAATCCCACAAAGTATGTTATGTGGAATTTTGATGAAATCAAGGCAAGGGTTACCTATTGTTTAACTTTAGTAGGAAAATTGAGATGTAAATCCAAGTGTTTAGAAACCTCGAAGGATAAAATCCCAAGGGAAAGCAATAACACATGAATTTGGTCAATTGTATTTTCCTCCTAAAGGGTTTGAAATTTTGATGATGATGTTAAATGTTTGTTTCCAAATTTTTTCGAACAAGAAAAGCATTTTGTAACGAAGAACAAGCACAACCTTATGGATATGAAAGACTATATTTGTTGAGTCCCCACTTGGACAAGTCTAGCTACGCTTATCTTTAGTGAATGGTTAGATGCTTGACCCCACTGGTTCCCCTCCATGACACTCACTTATACGGTGCAGCCAAGCATCAACACCCATGAAACTCCCATGGAATGCTTTCCATTTCTCCTAAAGACCGTAAAAGTGTGGGGCGGCTTTAGAACTATTGTTCTTGCACCAACAAATAGATAGGGATTTTGGCCTTTCTACAACAAAGGTTTTAATTCAGACTTTCCATTTGTAGGAGTTGACTCAACGTGGTGAGAGACCATTGTTTCCCTTCTTGTCAGAGCCAACCGCGTGATACTGGTGTTTATTCCAATACCCACATTTTTATCCCAACTGGAAATACTCTTAGTTTTAGAGTGTTACCAGTTGAGTCGTTCCCTTGGGTGAGTACTTTTTCCCCAAGGTAGGCCCTATAAGATAAACAATAACGACCAAACATATCCGTAACTCGATCGATCTTTGTTTGAGAAACAAAGAGAGAATACATGCGATAGGTTTGGCTCACACTCACAAGATATTTTGTTCAATTTTAGTTCTAAAATGAAGCATGGAGGCAATTACTTTATCCCAACCTAAGACCACCAAAAAGCCTTTTGATTCTCAAAATCACCGTGAGGCGCGAGAGAAGCACATACATCTTTTCAATGGTGTTAGTTTGAGTAAGCGATCATGAAAAAAAAGTAGCACATGTTCTTTTAATCCAACAAAGCAATTATGACTCCTTTTTATAGCACCAAATGAAGTGTGAGAATTTTCCTTGTTCAATTATTATCCCCAAACAAAATCTAGTGAGTTTGTGTCCTAAAGTTCATTTTAAGCTCCTTTTGTAACAAGAATTTAAAAGGTTCTTTTTAGAGCCCAAAATGAAATTAGTAAGTCCTAAGCACGAAAGATAGAAATGTTTTCCTTAAGAGGAATAGTGAATCCTCTAAGAGTGTTGAACAAACACTAGAGTGTTTAAAAACTCTTGGTATCATGAAATGAGGTCATCATGCTTCTTTTCCTCTTCACCTTTGATCAATCCAACCTACAAGAAAATCAGTTAGGTTCTGCAAAAACAGAGGTCAAGAAAGCAGAAAACAAAACAAATAATCAGATTTTGATAAAAGGCACGTGTTATAAATAAATTTTCACTTTATGCTTCCCTCCAACAGTGCAACCCACGAAGGCGTTGTAGTTTGAAAACACCAGCGGTGTTGTATAGCACCGCTTACTAGTCAGCGTTGATCTGTAGCCAGACCAGTGAGCATGAAGACATCGCTATTCTGGTCAGTGGCACAGTTTGGATTTTGAAAAGATTCCAGCGAGCCAAAAAGATTCAGTGGTGTTGTTTGAAAATTTGAATTCTGGGTAGGAAGTAGGGAGCATAGCAGTTTGAAGTTTATAGAGGTGTGATATGGAGACGCTGAGTTCTCAGCGGTGCTAAATAGTGATACTGAGCTTCCAACGAAGGAGTTTTCTGTAAACACACAAAATTACAAAAAATCATGGAATTTTCTCAAAAAATGTGATTTGATATTCTGGTTTACCCTCCTTCTAGCGCCAAAATGTGAACCACTATCCTATGCCTACAAGAACAAAACAAATGAACACATTAATAAGATCAAATGCAAGTTAGAATATATATTCCTCAAGAAATCCATTTGAATGTAAGAAAAAAGGAATGAAATGAAGAACCCAACACACTTAAAACAAAGATATCAAATCCTATTCTAAAACAAAGAAAACTCTTAATCTCTTGAGGGAGTTGGTGCCAATTTGATGTGAAAATTGGACCTTTCCGAACTCCAATGATGTGATGAAGATGATTGATGATGAAGAGTGATCCACTTGATGAAGACCTCCAATGTGCTCCAAGATAAAAATCTACATAACCTAGCTAAGATTCGATGAAATTGGATGAAAATTGCTATGAATTTGAGTATAGTAAGTTTACTCAAGTTGTGGATGATCAAATGAGGAATGGAGCCTCTTATTTATAGAATGTGAAGTTGAAGAGATGTCCAAAATGGAGCAATGTGGGACTAAAGATCCACCAATGACAAGGTGCCACTTGTCAACATGTGGATGGATGAAGGATGTGTAAGTTTTGGAGAATGTGTCAATAAATGCATATATTTGAAATTTGAAATTGTTGAAATGACATGTAAGAGGGAAAAAAGGTGCATTGAATTCCACTTGGCTCAAGGAAAAAGGACCTTTTAGGTGAAGTAAATGCCTTGTTGGAAGGACAAAGTCCACTTGGATTTTGAATTCAAATTATGAATATTCCATTATTATGCCTTTTGAGAGAAAATAGAGATTTAATAAATGAATTAAATCTATTTTCTTGTGCAAGTTGCAAAAGCTAGAGGATGGGACATGAGAAGAGATTAAATTAATCAAGGTTAATTAATTTAATGAGAGGTCAAAATGATGTGACATATTGATTTAGATTTATGGATTGATTTAAATCAAATATGAGAAGAATATTATTTCAAGACTAATTAAATAAATATTTTATTTTATTTAACCAAGGAGATGAAGTTAGATTTAAACTAAATAAGGTTTTAATTTATTTAATTTAATGGATGGACTTTAGAGATTTAATCAAATAAAATTGATTATTTAATTAAATAGGGATAATTAGATCTAATTGATTCATTTAATTAGCCAGAAAGGATGACTCAATTAGATAAATGATTTATTTAATTAAGAGAGGAAGATTGATGAATTTAATCAAATAAAGGTATTCAATTAAATGGTTAGACCGAGGGATGATTTAGGATGAAATAGTGTTAGTGGTCGAGATCACATGTGCAATGTCAATCAGTACATTTTCTATGTCTACAAAGGGTCATGAGAATATTTGGTGGAAGAGGTACAACTAGAAAGGAATCGAAGAGGAAAAGAGAAAATAACAAGATGGGATATTATGGTGGAAAAATTAAAAAGACAGTTCATTCTTGTGGATTACGAGCTAGATTTGTTGAGGAAGAGGCAAGGGTTGAAACAAGCGGGAAAATTCATCGAGTATACATAAGAATTCTACCGTGTCTTGATTAGAACGGGCCATTTTGAGGCCAATAAGGAGAAAGTTTCTTGTTACATAAATGGGTTGAATAAAATATTTGAATGCAAGCAAAGAGGTGGGGGTCATGGTGGAAAGACTAGTGGATGGTCATATGGAGGTCGAAATGAAGATCAAAAGAAGGGTGAAGGATCCAATAGCAGCCAAAACCAGAAAGGAGATAACACCTATTGTCCTTGTGATTAGAATAATGGAGACCAAATAGGAAGAGGAAGATCTAGATGAGGACTGGGAAGAGGAGTCTTTCGTGGAACATGTTTCTAGTCCAGAGAAGAAGGACATAGAGCCTATGAGAGTCCTCAACATCAAGGTAGGACAAATAGAATACTTGAGGGAAATGTAGGAGTTGCAAATGTAGAAGAAGATGGTGAGTCTTCACATTCTAAGGATACGGAAAGAGGAGAGGTTCTTGTTACTAGAAGAGCCTTGCTGAATGAGGAGAAGGAACCAACTCAAAGGAGGAATTTGTTTCACCCTAGATGTAAGTGTGAAGGTAAAGTTTGCAATGTTATTATTGATGGCGATAGTAAAGATAACCTTGTTTCAGAAGAGATGGTTAGTAAGTTGCGGTTGGAGAGAAGAAGGCATCCAAACCCATACCAAATTGCTTGGTTGCAGAAGGACCATAAAACCTTGGTAAATGAACAATGTAGATGGTAAAGTTCAATATTGGAAATTACCATGATGAGGTATTGCGTGATATTATTCCTATGGATGTTTGTCATATGTTGTTAGGCAGACCATGTTAGTTTGATCGGCGAGCAGTACATGATGGACATGCCAACACCTATTCTTTGATAAAGAATGGAGTTTGTCATAAGTTGAAGCCCTTGAAAGAGGAAGAGGAAAAGGTATGTAGTAATGCAAGAATTTGTTTGGTTGATGGAAGAAAATTCCTAGAAGGTATGAGGCATGAGCATATGTGTTTTGCATTGATCCATAGAGTTGATAAAGAAGATACTAGTGAGGTACTTGTAGAGGTTTCAAATATGTTGAATGTATTTCAAGATATTGTCATTGATAATGTACCTAAAGGTTTTCCTCTAGTAAGAAATATTAGTCATCAGATGGACCTAATTACTGGAGTCAATTTTCCAAATAAGGCAGCCCATAGAATGACTCCAATAGAGAATGAAGAGTTGAACAAACAAGTGCAAGGGTTATTGCAAAAGGGATTGATTCGAGAGAGTTTGAGTCCATGTGCAGTACTTGTAGTACTAGCACTAAAGAATGATGGAAAATGGAGGATGTGTATAGACTCCCGATCTATCAACAAGATTACTATCAAGTATAGATTTCCTTTACCAAGGATGGTTGATATTATGGATTGTTTGAGTGGAGTTGAGTACTTCACAAAGATGGATTTTAAGAGTGGATACCACCAAATCTAGATTAGAGATGGATATGAATGGAAGACAACCTTCAAAACCAAGGATGACTTGTACGATTGGTTAGTCATGCCTTTTGGGCTAAGCAATGCATCGAGCACATTTATGCGGCTTATGAATGAGGTATTGAATTTTTTTTTAGGAAAATTTGTTATTTGTTTATTCAGATGATATTCCGATTCTCATTAAGACAATGGAGAAGCACTTGATGCATATCCGAAGAGTTTTTGAGAAGCTAAGGGAGGAGAGGTTGTTGATTAATTTGAAGAAATGTAGTTTGTGAAGAGAGAGTTGGTGTATTTGGGATTTGTTGTTTCAGCAGAGGGTCATAAAATGGATCCAGAGAAGGTGAGAGCTATCATTAAATGGCCTAATCCAAGGAGTGTTACAGAGGTAAGATCATTTCATGGTATAGCAAGTTTTTACATAAAGTTTATTAAGAATTTTAGTAGTATTTGTGCACTTCTAACTGAAGAAATGAGAGGGGATAGAAAGGATTTTAAATGGACTAGAGGAGCAGTAAAGAGCTTTGATATGTTGAAGAAATTCATAGAGAAACATGTTTTGGCACATCTAGATTTCAATAAGGTCTTTCAGGTAGATTGTGATGCTAGTGGCACTACCATAGGAGCTGTTTTGATTCAAGAAGGTAAGCTTGTTGCCTATTTTAGTGAGAAGTTGAATGATGCTAAGAAGAAATATTTTTTCTACAATCAAGAGTTTTATGCTATAGTTCAAGATTTGAAGAAATAGAGACACTATTTTTTTTCCAAAATAATTTTTTTTATATACTGATCACCAGGCTTTGCAGTATCTCAATAGTCAAGGAAAGTTAAAACAAAGGCACTTAAAATGGGTTGAGGTTTTGCAGATTTATACTTTTGTTTTGAAGCACAGGAGTGGAAGGTCAAATAGAGTTGTAGATGCCTTAAGTAGAAGGAAAAATTTGTTGATAGAGATGAATATAGAGGTTGTTGGGTTCAATGAACTCAATATTTTGTATCGTGAAGATCCAGACTTTGCAGAAGCTTGGAAGGCTTGTTTGGAATATGTTACATTGGATAGGACAAGATGGTTGGATTTCTTAATCCAAGATCGGATGTTGTTTAGAGGAAGCCAATTGTGCATTCCAAGGAAAACTATGAGTGAGAATCTAATCAAGGAGAAGCATAGTGGAGGATTGGATGAAAATTTTAGTCAAGATAAGACCATTACTCCTGTTAGTGAGAATTATTACTAGCCACAGTTACAATAAGATGTGAAGACGTTTGTATAAATTTGCAAAGTATGTCAAATGGTGAAGGGAACAAGTCAAAATACTGGATTGTGTCAGCCATTACTTGTACCTAAGAGGCCATGGGAGGACATTAGCATGGATTTTGTTCTTGGCTTGCCAAGGACACAAAGGGGGCATGATTCCATATTTGTGTTGGTGGATAGATTTTCAAATATGACACATTTCATTCCGTGTCATAAGACCAATGATGTTGTTCATGTTGCAAAGTTATTTTTCAAAGAGGTGGTGAGACTACATGGTCTACCAAAGAGTATAGTTTTAGACAAAGATACCAAATTTGTTGGTTATTTTTGGAGGACATTATGGAAGAAGTTAAAGAAAAATTTGAAGTTCAATTTTGCACACTAGCCATAGACTGATTGATAAACGAAGGTGGTGAATAGGACTTTGGGTAACCTGCTAAGATGCTTAGTAGGAGATAAGCCCAAGGGATGGGATTTGATTATACCACAGGCATAATTTGCTTACGAATTTTTTTTCACTAGGAGCACTGGTAAATCACCATTCCATATTGTGTATGGGAGTATTCCAAGAACTGCTTCTAAACTAAGGAAGATGGATAAGGGGGAGTAGAGTAGTGTTGAGGCTGAAGATTTTGCTGAGCACTTGAAGAATTTGCATGAAGAGGTGAAGAAACATATCAATAAGATAAACTCACAATATAAGGCTAAGGAAGATCAGAAAAGGAGGTATAAGGAGTTCTAGGTAGGCGATGAAGTCATGGTTCATTTGTGAAAGGAGAGGTTTCCAGTTACTACATACAACAAGTTAAAGATAAAGAAGTTTGGACCATGCAAGATCTCGAAGAAGCATGATTCAGAAAATGTATATGAGGTACAATTTCCTGATGAAATTCATATTTCACCTGTGTCTAATATTTGAAATTTAACAGAATATCATGAAGGGGGAAGTAATGAAGAAACAATAGAAGCACAGTGGAATATTCCAACACCTACTTTAGAAAAGGAGGAGATAGAAGAAATTTTGGATAGTCGTGTGGGTAGAAGCTCAAGAAATAGGAAATATGTAGAGTACTTGGTGAAGTGGAGAGGAAGGCCTATTGAAGACTCATCATGGTTGTTTGAGGCTAAGGTTAATTGTCTTGGTTTTCCTCTAACTCCTGATAAGTGACAGGGCCACTTTTCAAATTACCTTAGGTGTCTGATGTAGGAGCATCCAGCTGTGTAAGCCAATCTTGTATCACCTAAAAAAAATATTTTTCCTTAATTTCTTTAGTTGTTTTGAGTTCCATGATGGCACTTATGGGGTGTAAGATAGCTAGAATTCAGAAAAGGCAAAAAATGGTCTCTTACTATTTTTAGTAAGTCGGCCTAAACGGGCTCGTATGGACCTAAAAATTTACCTCAATGAGCAGAATTGAAAAACATTTTTGGTCGCAAAATAATCATCTCAATACCCTAACAATTTGGGAGATATTAAAGTTTACGTCTTGGGAAATTTCTCCAATATAGCTTCAAGCTCAAATATGAAAATGTTAGAGGCCCTGAAACAACTTGAAAAGTTGACGAATGAATCTTTGATGGGTTTAGTGTTGTAGAAATCAAATGGCGGGACTTTTGGCGCCAAAACAAAAGGGAAAGTTGAACTTTCTAGAACATTCTAGGGTGGTTATTGGGGTAAAATGAAAGGGTTAAGTGGGGGGTTGTAGAAGGTGGCTCCATTAGTGTAGATTGTGGCTCCGAATAATATTTTTTTCTTTTAGAGTTGATTTTATTGTAATGAATCAAGCCCATGAGGCTATGGCATGTAAGTTTTGAATTTGTAATTTCATTTTCTGAAAATAATTGAAAGTGAGTTATTTTTCTATCTCACATCTTCTATGTTGGTATCTATTGTTGTATTTTGTGTGGGTTTCGAGGCGGTGTGGCCCTCATCAATCCTAGTTTATTCAAATCCCCATTAATTTATCTTCAAAATATTTAATATTTTCTTATTTTATCAATAATTTTGAATTCTTTCCATACTTCATAGGCTAGCAAGATGTTTACTTTGATACCATTATCCTATCCTCCATAAATTTCATATTAAAGATTTACCACATTAAGATCACCAAGGTCTCATGAGGGTGAGGTGAGAGAATATAGTGAGTAAATATTATTATTCACTACTTTTTAATAATCCAAATCTTATGAGGGCAAGGTGAGAGCATACAAGTAAATAATGATTTGTATATATTTAATTGAAATAAATAACAATACCAAACAATATATAGCAATACAGTGCTCAAATAATATAAACATGTTAAATATCTTAATAGTCAACACACAAATATGAATTAAAATTCTTGCATAGTATATTATTGCTTAAAATGTACAAAACATGTGCCTAGAATCCAAATAAAAATTTTCAATACAAATACTATATCTCTATTAGATTTCCCTCAAGGAATGAAAGGGTTTTCATCCTCTATTCTCTAAGAAAACAAAGGGTTTTATCCTCTAATCTCAAGAAACCAAATATTTTCATCCTTGAATTCTATAATCGAACACAAGGCTCAAACTATGACAAATAGTTGATAAAAAATTTTAGTTATCTTCAAGAGTATCCAAGAACCTCATATATAGTATGAGGAAGGAAACTTGGGGGGAGAAAAACTTGAATGACCAATTTCCTCTTAAGAATAGAAATTAAAATATTAATGAGATTCCCTCCCAAAAATATCCACCTTTTCATGAATGCTAACTTGTAACTGTTCACTAATAACTTATCATAGAATTTGTTATGGTGAAAGTACAATTTCCTAAGGGTTACAACAACCATTTTTGAAAACCCATATCCACAAATGTTGAAATTAAATATGATTTATAATTATATTATTTTTATCTTAGTTTCCTAACCCATGGTCCCTTTATTAAGATTAATTTTCTAACCTTATCAAGTAAATAATAATTTGACATAACTATATTTATTTAATGAAAAGGGAAATTAACTTATGGATGCATTATTCTTAAAAGAGATGAGGTAGAAAAAATAGAATTGATAAAATGTTCCCTAATTATCAAGTTTTGTTCCAAAGATAAGGATAAGGTAGCTTGGAAGGAAAATTGATCTAAATCTAAGTGGCTTTGAATATTTTTTGAAGATCTAAGGTCAAGTGTTATAACTATGGAAAGACTGGCCACATTAAGAAGAACTGCAATAAGAAGTAGATGAAGGATTTTGAGGATGATTTAGAATTGATAGCCTCTAGTGGTCAAAATGGTGTTGTGTTTATGATAAACCTTGAAACATATGTCTAAGAATACTTGGATGCATAAATTTTGGAAAATGTTTCCACATGACTCCATACATGGAGTAGTTTGTTAGTTAAGTATGAGATATAAAAGTAGAAATTTCAACTTGGAAGATAAATCTCCTATTTGGATATGTTTCCCATGGAAAAATCATTCTTTTTTTTTTTGGCGAAAGGCAAGAAGCCTATATATATATTAATAAAATTTACAAAATTGAAAAACAATGGCTCTTGCTAGCCAGAATTGAAAACATAAAAGCTTCAACCGATGAAGCTCACACTGCCGAATACATAAGAAACCCATCGGTCTATTGAGGAGACCCATGATAGAGTCCACCTAATGAAGCACACTCCCGCCGACAACCGCTACCTCACACGAGACATCGGGCCATCGCTGAGGCAATGAGTGTCCTCCCGCTAATGAGATCACCTCACGCCAATGAAAAACCTTGGGGATCTTCACACACCATTCAACATAGAAGCTACCCATCGATCTATCAAGGAGACCCACAATAGAGTCCAACTGATGAAGCACACTCTCGCTAACAACCGCTAGCTCATAAGAGACATCGGGCAATCGCTAAGACAACAGTGTTGTGCCGCCGATGAAAACACCTTACGCTGATGAAAAAAAACATGGAGATCTTCACACATCGCCAATCAAAGAAAGGGCCCATCGGACTATTGAGGAGACCCACGATACAATCCAACTGACAAAGCTCACTCCCACCAACAACCCATACCTCACAAGAGACATCGGGCCATTGCTGAGACAATGAGTATCATCCCGCCAATGAACTGCACCCTGATTAGAGGGACATGAAATAGCTAACCAATGGAAAAATCATTCTTGCTTTCACAAATGAGAGAATAAAATCCCTCTCTTTTTTTCTAAAAATCCTATAGAAGAACTTTTTATGAATAAGAAAGATGAATGATTTACATTCATAAGCATTCTTTATGAAAGATGGATGCTAGGAGGTTGAATAAAGACATAGTTTTGGATAAGGAAGTCCATTATGAAATAATATTTCATCTCAATGCAAGCCTAATTGAATAAATACTTCTAATATTTTTATTTATGAGAGATAGAAGCTTCATGCTATGAATACTATGTTAGAGTATGATCATATAGGCTATATTACTAAGGAATTGTTGTGCAGTTTTCGCACACACCCCCGGCTGAAAGCAGGGACCCTCTTTCACTTTCGTTCTTTGTGTTTTGGCCCTTTGAGTTTGAGGATTTACCTTCCCTTGGCATGAGCTTAAGTGTTTATCTTTCTTGCTTTGGTGATCCCTTTAGGGTATTCATTGAAAATCTTAAGTTTTGAGCTTATCTCGGGAAAATCTGCTCCTGGCGGAATTCCCCGAATCCTCTCCAAGTCCGGTCCTGTTTGCTTTATGTCGTGATTCAGAGATTTATGGTCTTCACAGAATTCTGTAGTGGCCAGACTTTTTTGAATGTCCGTTGTCTTGTCGGATTCCGGATTCTGGTTTTAGGCTGTCTTATCGGCTGTATTAAATGCTTCCTGTATGATTTGTGAGGGATGTATTTAGTCGATCTTTGGGGATTTTATTGCCATTATGCTTTATCATTTGTATTCAATTGAGTTGAGGAGCTTAATCTTGAGGTGCTTGGCTGGCTTTGGTGTGCTAAACTTGTGAATTGTTGGATTTGATTGTGATTCCCTGGGTGGTATCATTGTTGTTGCTTGCTCGGGCGTTCAAGATTGTTGTTTGTCTTTGCTGGAATCGACTTACATTTTATAAATGGTATGTGTTTATTACCCCGCTTTTTATTTTTGAATGTGAGTGATTCTTTCCATCTTGGGCGTGCTTGGAATTCGAAGTTCTGTATATTTAAGCATCTGAGGCTAGGGTTGCTTGATATTGTTTGATTTATGATTTCCCCAACTGAGTTTCGAGCTCATTTTTTCATTTGCATCATGAGGTAGCCTACCTGTGGGCCATAAATAGCCCTTTATGAGAACCTAGCAGTTGAGTTAATTAAACCCCATGCTTGCCCTATGTTTTTAATGGAAGATTTTTAAGGTTTTATGGCTAGGGCATCGCCATTCCCTCTTGATTTTCTTTCAAGTGTGCCTCGAATTTAAAGATTATCTATGGTAGGTTCAAGTGAAAGTAGTTCCATGACCAAGGTCCTCAAATTTGTGATCATTCTATCAATTTGAGCGAGATCGTGAGAGGACGTCGATATTTGGGTTTTCCTTCAGTTTCGAGATTTTCCTTCGTTGGCGGATTTCCCCAATTTTCCTAGTCCTCTCCGTTTTCCCGAAATATGTTGAAACCCAGAGTCTTGCCTTATTCGTTGATTTCCGTTGCTTCCGGATTCTCCCGAATTTCCCTTTGTCCCTGCGTCTTTCCGAAATTTGCAGATTATCGCTTCTTTCGCGGAAATCCGTCCCACGCGGAATTCCCCAAAATTTAGTGGAAAGTGAAGGAATATGAGATAACATGGTTTGTTGATGAATGATTATGCATTCTATGATTAATGTTAGCTATTTTAAGATGTTTCATGCTGCTTCTTGGTTAACGATAATTGATTAAGTGACTAATGGGTGTTTTTCATGATTATGTCACTAGAATCCGCCTGGCTGGGAATTTTCTAGAATTCCTCACTAGCCTGGATTCCGTGGAGGGACTGAAAACCCGAACTTTAAGATGATTGATTTTTATGAAATTTAAAGGCATTTTACTCGTCTTGGGACTTATATTAAGGATGAATATATTAGTTGTGATTGATTAACCTTGGTTTAATGCAATTTTTTATTATGGTTTCTCTGTGATTGTAGGCTGAGTCAAGTAAGGTAGTGGCAAGTGGAACCAAGGGTAGAATGGTGGATCCAAGTTCAAAAGGGTCTTCTGTGTCTGAAGCAGAAAGGATCAAGATGGATATCAAGAGTAAGATCCTAGAGAGAAAGATTACTTCTATCTGGTCATAAGTGATTGACACAAATGTTGGACTATGGGACTATGAGGAGTTCAAGGCTACGATGGCAGAGCAAAACCTTCCTTTACTAGCTAGAAGAATATTGGAATCAGGATTGATGCATGTGGCTGGATTCCCTCCCATAGTGCAATGTTATGAATTGGTTCTTGAGTGTGCCAGGAACTACGATAAGTGTACACAGAGGATAATTGGCCCTCAAGGGAGGATTGTAGCAAATTTGAATCTGGTGTCTATTGCCCAGACCTTTGAAATCCCTGATAGGTCTCATGTGGTGGCTTTTGATATGGATATGGTAAGGAAATTCTATGAAGAAGATACCATCAAGGCCCAACATGTTATCAATTCTTGGTTGGAGAAGCCCAAGTCTCACTATTCCAAGCTACCCAAATAGTTATTCAGAGCAAAGTTCAAGAAGGAATATTATGATGCTATCACCCTTCTTAGTAGAGTGGTAGGATTGAAGGGTGCCGATGTATTTGAGGGCTGGATGTTCTAGGTCATTGCAAGCATGGAGCAGAATACTAATTATCATTGGGTAGGTGTTATAAGTGCTATGATTCATGAGCAACTGTGTAATGTCCTACAAACCAAGACCTTCACAATGACTTCCTACTTGGTCTATGCACTTGCAAGATTCCATCCATATAAGGGGCTAAGTACCAGAGGAATCTTCAGGCAGGATGTGATCTATGAGGTTTATCCAGAGCTGCATTTGGGTAACTCGAGCTATAGAAGGGTGAATAATGAATTCACCATGAACATCACTAGGTTACTCCAAGGTGCAGAGCATGTGAGGATTTCTGACCAAGCCAAGGAGCTAATCAAGAGGTATTGGGATTGGTTCATACATTTTCCCACCTTCTCGTACATAAGGATTAATGTTTTTCAAAGGGCTCCATATCGACTTCCAAGGTATCCCACTGATCATATCATACTCCTGGAGGTCACAAGACAAATATGTGACTTTGATGCCATCGTGAAGAAAGATAAGCATAAGACTGGATTTGGTGGAGATTTCCCTTTGAGGATAGGCACTGGAGAGGCATGCCCTTCCATTAACTCAGCTCAGGCTTTAGAGGATGAGATGAGTACTCTTGGGTTATCCTTCCGTTCCAAGAGGCCCAAGTTTGACAGAATTGGTGAAGCACAAAAGAAATCCAGTAGAGAGTATAGCCACAAGGATTATTTGGAAGACTATTAGGCTAACTGTAATGATGAGTATGAGGTAAGAAAGATGAAGTTTTCCTTACTACCAGTAGATTTAGTCCGATTATATAATGTGAAGGAAGTTCCAGATCAGGTTGAAGATGATGGAGATTTGATTTAGGGCCATGCTTATGAGGCAGTAAAGGACAGACCAATTGGCGAAATAGATTAGTTGGAAGAAGAAAAAATAGAGTTAGAGAAGTTAATGAATCCAGTCATTAAGTATACAAAGTTGTGGCTGAAGCATAAGATATGGGAATTGGAGAATGAAGGTGTGCAATGCACCTATGATCTGATGGGAGACTTAGAGTCTCATTCTACTTTTGAGGAGTCAGCTGAGCAGGATCCCAAGGGTAAGGGCAAGGTGAGCTCTCCTTTTAAAATCCAGATTAAAGATGTTCAAGTGGAGGAAGCTCGGGAAATAGAAAAACAAAGAAAACCTATTGCCAAGAAAAAGGGGGCACACTTCAAAGGCTAAGAAGCTTGGAAAAGAGGAAGCTAAAAAGCAAGATCCTAAGGTTAGTGCTTTTGTGCCCAAGAGAAGAAGAATCGTAAGACTGTCACAAAAGGAAAAGGTAAGCTCCAAAGCTGGAGAAGAAGTTAACCCACCTGTGGTAAATGTGGAGAGCTCAGGAGAAAGGACACAAGTATATACAAGGAGGTCAAGAAATCCTTCTCCTAAGGACAGTGTGCCAAAGAGGGATACTCCACTGGTTACTCATGCAGAACAACATGATGATATCCCTTCTTCCCATGAAGCTCACAAGGAACCAGGTGAATCTAAGGAAGCTAAGAATCACCCAAATACAGAAGGAGAATAATTTCAAGAGGGAGAGCTCTTTAGTGCTGAGGCAGAAATGGAGAGGGTGTTGTAGTCTCCCTTGGTAACATATGAGGATTCACCTATTGGAACTGAAGAGGATAAACCCCCTTTGAGAGAAGAAATTCTAGCTAGGACTCCATCACCTGTGCATAGAGAAGAGCATACTAGAGAAAAAGAAGATAAGGTCGAGGAGATTCCTGGGAAACAAAATTCAAATGAGGATGCACCTAGGGATCAGTCAAATGAGGTTGGGTAGAGTAAAATGCAAATAGAATCCATTGTTCCAGGTTGGCTAGAAAAGGAGTTAAAGAGCAAACAGATCATTGTGGATGACACCCCTCCCAATTGGGATGAGCTATTGGCGAACATAGGAAAGGGTAAAGGAAAGAAGAAGGCCAAGTTCATTTCCAAGATTGAAAGAGATGAAACAAATAACCGGGTGATCCACATTGCTACTTCGGCCCTTGATAAGAATAGGGATAATGTAACTGGGAGTGATTATAATGTGCAAACCATCAACCTAGGGCCTACTTCCATGGAGTAGGATATTGAAGAATATAAAGGCTCTAGTGTAGTAATCTTGGGTAGGTTGAGGAAAGAAGTGCAGACTAAGCAAGAGCTAAAGAAGGATAATGATAAATTAAAGAAGTACTTGCGGGACTTGATGAAGCCCTTGCAATCTATTAGCTCTTCATCTTCTGCTGCGAGTTTCCTGCCACAATAAACCATAACTGAGCTGGAAAGAATGAAGGCCACTACTCTTGCCATAGAAAACTGGTTATAGGGGGTGCAAACTAAGGGAGATAATGCTATCAAGGACATCCTTTCAACCGGAGGAGATGCAATGAGGTCAATAAATTGGTTGAAAGATGTATTGACTCAAGATAAAGAGGATGTAGATCTCTTGTTGTAGAAAACCAAGACCATCATGGAATACACTAAGGATAAGTTGGTGAGTGATGGAATTATCCCTTCCTCCACAGCTACAAAACCTTGGGAATGGTTTGAAGCTCTACAAATAAGGCAAAAGGTTCTGGAGAAGATATATAAGCAGAGGAGGCAAATTGAGGATACCTTGACCAATATCTATGATAGATGCCATTCTTTCTTTGAGGTGATGACAGAGAGAAAGAAGTTTGCACCAAAGCATTTGAACTTAGAACAGTTGAGAAAATGGTGGAGAGATGTATATTCTCCAATCCATGAAGACCCAACTACTAAACATCAGTTGGATGATGTGGCCACTTATATTGTAGTTATTGAGAAATATCAATCCAGTAAGGTTGAGTGGGATAAGTCAGTGGAGTAGTCAAGAGAAAATTTTAAATCCATCGAGAAGAGAATTAATGTTTTACCTCTGCCACCTATAGTCGACTTGGACAAAGTACTTTTGATGGTGCATGATAGGGTGGAGTGAAATAAAGACAAAGGGGAAAGCAGTTAATGCAAGGCTACATCAGAATTTGTGCTTCCCTATTATTTTGCATGCATAGGTCCGAACTATATTGGAGATCCCAGGCCAACCTGGATGGACTTCATGCATTTAATGCATATTCTATCTTATTTTGAATTCCTCTTGGATGACTTATTTTATGGCCATTTATTATTATTGTAAATTCTATTTAGGCCGACATGCCTTGGAGGATTCTATTAATATGGCATTCTGCCTCATTTGTAAGGGCTAGATAGATAGTTTTTCTTGGAGCAAATTAAGCAATATAGCAAGAGCTAGAGTTAGGAGTTAGTTTTGTTTTTAAGCAAGCAAGTACTATAACAGAATATTGGAATTGTTGCTATTTTGGGTAATTTAATGCAAGTGAAGACATTGTGATTTGGTGCCTTTCTTGTGTTGAATTTTATCTGGCATGGTTCTTGTGATTCTATCTTTGGAATTACTTAAGTTATTTGATGAATGTGTTAGGTTTAATGTTAGATAAATTGATAGTGTTTATGATTTAGTACTTGAAGTGTTGCAGCAATCTTTGGTCCATACTTTTCGCAACCAACTGATTGTTAGTTGCTTTGCAAAGTTAGCCTAGACTTTTATATTCATTAAGCTTAGTTCAATTATGAAGGTTTATTCATTTCGATTGCAATGGGGTTGTTTTGAATGAATGTTCATGATCTGAAAATATTTAATGCCTTAGAAGATTGCACTATTTCTATAAGATTGCAGATCCATCTGGGTCAAGTAGAAATCAATTTATGAGGAATTGGTCCATTTCAAGTGTTTGTCATTTTCATTATTAATCTTAGGTTTAATGTTAAGTCTAGGAATCTCTTTGAAACCTTATATATTTTGTTATTTCTTTTATCATCTTAGTTAGATTTAGGATTGAAGTATTATCATATTGCTAGATCTGATAAATTAAAGATTCAATATTTTCTTGTAGTAAGGTCCCTTTGTGATTACCAACATTTTCACATTTATCACTGAGTTGTTTATGCATTGTCAATACTTGACATTAGAGACCTTGGGGTTATCTCTTGAGGCTTTCTGATAGATTTACCTTTCAAGAGAGATAGGATATTATATTCTGTATGAGTTGTTGCTGTGCAGAAAACATCATCAACATGAATGTCTAAAGGGATTGAAATGTTAAATCTTAGTATAGAAGCTAATTTATTGTTCTCTAGTTTTTAAAAATTGATTATAGTTTACAAATATTTTATAGAGAAGTACATCATAGCTTTTTGTTCATGCTCTCAACCACGATATTAGATTATAGACTACCAACATATTTAGGATTTGGAATAGACACATGCATATTGTATTTTACATAATTTCTTTAAAATTTTTACACTATTTCTTTCCATTTTTTCTGCCATCATTTATGTTATTCCAACTAATTCTAGGTTCAATCTTTGATAGTCCAGGCTACAAAAAAACTAGGTTCACTCTAAAATCCCTGGTATTTGTTGAAAATTTATTCCTTGTACATGTGCTTCATTTTAGATTCCATATAGCTCCTCATAAATGGAATATTTTCCTCCTTATTGAATGGGCATTGTGTTGCAAGTTTGATGTCTTCTTAGTAGTCTTCCACTTTCCTAGCTTTCAACAACTTGAGGAAGATACCTTTAGATATTTCCATTGTTAATGTGACCTACATTGAAATGTTAAAATGGATGAGTCTTCTATTAGACTCAACAAGTGCCATCTGATTACCTTGGAACCATTCTTTATTTTTTTATTTTTATAGAAACCACAAGATTTTAGTAGAAAACACCAACCAAAAATAATTTAATGTCTTTAAGCATCTTGATTGTGCCATGATCTCTACGCAATCTTTCTTTTCTTTTTCCAGCTCTTCCCCATTTCCGGTTAAGCCATCAGTGGATATCACACTATCAAATCATTTCCCCATTCATTTTTGCATTGAATGGAAAGTGGGGCAGCCTCGTTCCAGTAGGACCCAATTCTTTTTAAATAACTCTTTGCTACATCACCAACCCACGCTAGCCCACATCAGAACTATCTAGAATCTTGAATGTAGACCTATCCACTCAATTGGTTGGATCAAGTTGTGGAATGATTCCATCCCTTGTACCCTGAGGTTTCTTTGCATCTATGGGAACCAATTGGATATCTTTCACAGATGGTCTTATGAGGCAACCCCTTTTGATCTTCGTAAATCCACTAAGGCTTTAATGGCTAGCCCCTTTTCCCCTTCTCTACAAGTCAGGGTTACAAATCTGAGACATCAAAAGAAAGTGGCTAATAATTATGTGATTAGAGGAGTGCAAATCAAATCCATATTACATTGGCTCAAAATTGGGGACCGTGCCTCGAAGGAATTTTTTTTGGCTCTTTCAGCCAGACACTCTTTGCCTGGAAATCAAGCAGATCAAAGATGGTAATAATGTGCTGACTAGGCTACTTGACATCCTCCAAGTGTTTGTTAGGAACTATGAGCAAGTTTTCATAGCCCAGGACTGCAAACTTGAGCAAAATAATGTGCTCCAGGATTGCCTTGCCATTGTGCCAAATAGGCTTTCTACAACCCAAAAATCC
This sequence comes from Sequoia sempervirens, assembly GCA_007258455.2. Classification (NCBI taxonomy): domain Eukaryota; kingdom Viridiplantae; phylum Streptophyta; class Pinopsida; order Cupressales; family Cupressaceae; genus Sequoia; species Sequoia sempervirens. The sequence continues at coordinate 8,933,132 of VDFB02026320.1, forward strand.
TTCTGTGAGCAATTACTCATGATTGAAGACCTCAAAGAAGTTGTGAGAACAATGACTAATGAAAAATCATCAAGAATGTTGCAAGTATGAGTGAGTATGGTGGTGTTGTCATTAATGTTGTCATTGATGTCAACATAGTATAGGTTGTTGTAGAGAAAGAAAATAAGTGATTGCAGGTTGTGCATGTATAGTTGAGATATTTTTGAGATGTTGTGAGTACATGAAGTTATCTTTATGGTGTTGCAGGTGTGTTGATATTATAAGTTACCAAGTGCTTTTGAGAAAATTAATAAAGTGAAGTTAGGATTGTATGTGTGTTTAGAATGTGCTCTGGTATGTGCTTCACATTTATTCTGTGTTTATCCTATGTTTGTGCAGATCTAAAGTGTTTTTCAGTGGAATCATTTGGTGATATATGCTAGATTATAGCTTCTGGTTTGATCAATAGTGAAAGTTGTGTTCACCGGTTTGGCAGAGTTGTTTGTCTGTGGAATGAGAGAAATGTATCTGCTCCGTAGTCCTCTGATGATTTGTTTATGGTCTTATGGATCTGGAAGAAGGATTGTAATGGTGTTATTTGTTTTCTATCAAAGGTGTTTGTGGTTTGGTGCTGTGGAAGATGAATTTCTAAGTTACTATGTGTGTTTGTACAATCTAGATGGACTGGTGGAAAGTGTTAAGTGTATGAAGGTTGTTGCAGTTGTTGCAGATGAATATGAAGGCATCTAAGATTTGTTCAGTGTATGGTGAAGTGTGTTATGTGGTCTGCATGTTATCTTCTTGTTGCAGAAGCGTGTACATCAGAGTTCATTGGTGTTTTCATTAGGTTTGGTTGACCTAGTGTTTCCACATCATGCGAAGGATAAGTGTCAATTAAGGAAGTGTGTGATTGATCTGAGATGTTGTTTTGGGTCTTGGTTAAGTGTTGGTTAAATCCTACCTCATTTTATAGTATGGCAATTAATTTTACCTTCAAGGGATTTGAGAAATAGGTAGGAAAGGAACACTCCTAGTTCTATGACATATCTATCACTTATAAAACCACCACTTCATATTTAATCTCATTTATTTGGACTAGATATGAAGATAATTAACCAAGTTATCATAATATTCATAGAGCATGATAGAAAATATTTTTCCATAGATAATGAGATCTTGAAAGAAGACATCATTGATGAGGATGAGATAAAATAGAACCAAATTTGTCATTAAATATTTGATATTTTGAATTTTTATTTGAATAAATTTATTTTAATGAATGAAATTACATTCCCTATATTAAGTGTTACCTTGCCTCAAAATTAATTACAATATTGATTATATTATGATTTCATTTATAAAAGTGGTTCTAGAAAAGCAAAAAATATCTTGGAACTTATGCTATTTGAGTTAGATACCATAGATCTAAAGGTTGGTAGTATTGGATGATGGAGATCTTCTTACTGGAGAAAAATTAAATGTGTTTTGATGAAAAAGGGATCCTAGGTCTAAATGCATAAAATACTAACATCAATCCTTTTTCAAGAGAACATTAGGATCCAAATCAACAAGGTGATTAGATTGAATTTCAACCATGAAGGTGAGTCAATCAAAACTGGATCTAATCCTTTTGAGCCTTGGAAATTGATTGGAATTAACTTACTTGAATTAACCTAATTAAACTATGTGCCCTAAGCTAAAAACACAAGATTTCAACTAGGAAACTATAACAAAAATTCTAAGAACAAAACTAAGAAAGGCAGAGTTCTATGCACCAATCTTGCAAGTTTGGGGTTGATTTTGGAGGACTAATTTTCCATAGGGCATATGTGTCCTTGTAGGCTTTTTTCGGATATGAAAACTTGGACCTGTAGCTCTCTATTTTATTTTTAATCTTTTCCCTACAAACTTTCATTTTCAAACCTAAAATTGTAATAAATCTGCAAAAATAGAATGGTGGATGGTAGATATATAGGATTTTGCCTCAGTCAAACCCATGTTTTGGTATTTCTACCTCCATAATAGCCAATGATCTAATTAATAAAAGTGTGTTCACTAACCTTAAGTGCATCTAAGATTTTCATGAGCTAAAAATGCATAAAACCCTACTAAAGTGCATTAGAGAAGGATTCTTATATGAAAATGATAAGATCTATCTAAGAGGAAGCCAAATGTCCTTAGGAAATTTGAAACATATTGATACCTTGCTTTAGGTTGCAAGTAAGATGAAGCTTGAAGATCAGAACACTTAGTAAAAAAATCATTAGGTTGTAGAAAATGGCCAAGAGCATCTCCCAAACATATAATCCATCATGTTCTTCTACTGCCATCAAACTTCAATCATGGAATAATAATTGATCAAATCTGCAAATAGGCTTGAAAATTTGCAACTTCAAATGTATTTGGCTGAATGCAATGATCTCTTGCTTCTTTTTCTTCTTTTTTTCCAAAATTTGAATTAGATTTAAAAAGATGAAAACATTAGGTATTTATAGGCCTCTAATCTAATTTCTTGAAAATTAGATCCCGATAGCCAACTTTGGACACTTGAATTGTAAATGATAAAATGTCGAAACTGACATATTTGAATTTGGGGCCAAAATAGGGGGAATTTTTTTCCATAATGAAACCTATTCACCATAGGGTGTATATGTCCTAGCTCTATTATAATTTAGGAGATTAGGATTTGATTAAGGGGTATTTGAAAATGCATAAATGTAAGGGTCACTAAAGTAGGTCTAAACTAAGTGTAGAATTGTATTATCTCCTAAAAGGGAGTACAATTTATGATGCTACATTTAACCCCCACTTTAGTGAGAGTATGTAATTATGTTCAAATTCACACTAAATTAGAAAATATATATCAAGAGGGGTCTGATTGTCCAAATGTTGAAGAGATAGGATGACAAAGGATCTAGGATGGAATGCACAAGCCCTCAAGATCTAAGATCCCATTACAAACCAACATGAGCACAAAGGAACACACACGTATGAAATGCAACAAGACAACATACAAAAACATACATGTTGAAAACACGAAGAATACATGATGAAAAAATATGAGATAACATAACATAGAGATGATGATGAAATTAAAACAAAAACAATGTAAACACAATGCAAACACGAAGAAGACAATAAAATACAAGGTTAGTACTAAAGGGATTCAAGTTGGTAAGGCAAAGAGGCCTCAGTTTTATATTAATTGAAGATCCTAAGAGATCAATGAAGGGAAATTAAGACTAGATTTGCGAATATTATAGAAGAAATTCAAGATCCAAGCATCATTTTTAAGTGTATGCGAGTTCATGTTTTCATGTTTGTGAAGGCTCACCCTTATTGTAGGTCTCCAAATAATTTAAGCAATCAAGAAAGCAAGATCCAATACCTTGAGGAGATGTGCATGACTTTAGTCTTTCAAGGAAGCCATTGAAGGGTGGTGAGTTCCATCACTTTGTTGATTCATCATTCATTCTTATCATTTATTCTTTTTTCATTCACATTGCCATTGTGGAAGTGGAAACACTAACACGGGGTTTAACTAAGGCAAGCCTCTAAATTGCATAACCCTTCCTCTCTCTTTTAATGTGAAGGTTGCAGGTTTGGAGAGGATTTAATGAACTTTGAAGATCATTTATCCATTGTTGCACACAAAACCCTACACCTTTTCAACTCATGAAAACTCACCTATAGAATTATCCAAAAGTGATCTGACAAATTTACAAGCAAGAATCAGAAGCTCAGATCAGACATCAGAGGACTACAAAACATATTTGGGACACCCCTACAAGGTTAGAGATTTACTTTGGCACCTATTTCCTCCTATTTTGAATAATACCAATTTTTTAGGTTAGGTACACAACATTCTACCCTTCCCAGATCTTCTTACAAATCCCTATTACAGTCTGTTAATTATTGATATCTTACATTTTCATATTAGAGCACATAGTCTAATTAGGTTAATCAAGGAAAATCAATTCCAACTCGTTCCAAGACTCAAAAGATGTAGATCCAGGTCTGATTGGATCACCTTCATGGTTGAAAGTCGATCTAAACACCTTGTTGATTTGCATCCTATTGCACCCTTGAAAAATGAAGAAATTAATCCTAGGTTTTATACATTAAACTTAGGGTTCCTTTTTTCTATGTTATAATAAATAAAAGATAAAGTTTGTTGCATAGTGTGCGAGTGTGTGAATATGTGAGGAGGTATGTGCAAGTATATGTGTGTGGAAGTGAGTTGAATATAACAAAGGTTTCTCAATAGAGGTGTTGAAGACACATGACAATGTGAAGGGTGTTGATGGTGGTGATTGATCAACAAATCTTTTGAAGTAATTTGTACATTGGTTGTAGCCTATTTTTGTAAGTGTTGTTTCCTATAGGGAGTTGTAGCTTCCTTTAGTTGAAGCCATAAAAACTATGTTTTAGGGAGTTGTAGCTTCCTTTGGGTCGTAGCACATAAAACTTCTTGTTAATATTGTTTTTTATTTGTGAGGCTAGATTTGGATAGTAGACCCAAGAAGCTTGCTCACTGTGGTTTTTCCCTTCTAGGGTTTTCCATGGAAATTTGGGGTTATGGTTGTGTTTTTTTGTTGTGTAATGCATAATTTGATTTCTTATCTAGTTAAGGTAGTAGGAATATTTGGTTGATAAAGTTGAATTGGATTAATTTATGGTATATATCGATTCACCCCCTCTCAGTATATTAGTGTGTTCTGATAATTTGTATTAGAGTTGAGTTCCTTGGTGCATCCTAACAGTTGAAGGTAGATCTTGGAATAGAACACATGGATCAAAAAGAGTCCTCTTCTAAAGCACTAATATTTGATGGAAGCAACTATTCCTTTTGGAGTGTAAGGATGGAGGCCTATTTCACCTCGTTGGGGTATGATGTTTGGAGAGTCACAAAGGATGATTATATAGAACCTACTCATCCTATTACAAATGCCAATACAAAGAAGGCCAATGAAAAAAATGGCAAAGCAAATACTGTTATCTTAAGTGGTTTAACAAGTTCATAATTTGTCAAGGTAGTGTAATGCAAGACATCCAAGGAGATATGGGATAAACTCAAAAATCTATATGGTGGAAATGACAGTGTAAATCAAGAAAAATTACAATCTTACATAACAATATTTGAAAATATGAGAATGAAAGAAGAGGAAAACATTGCTAGCTATTTACTCCAGGTGGATGAAGCAATAAATAGAATTAGAGGACTAGGTAAAGAAATAATTGATTCAGTGATTGTGGAGAAAGTCTTGAGAACTCTCCCTCACCAGCTTTATTTCAAAGTTTCTCCATGGTAAGTGTCTTCATATTTTTGTGAAGAAATAGAAGTTGCTTTCAAAGTTGTGAAGAAATAAGGAACATCTGGTTCATATAGTGATTCTGAGGAGGAAGAAGAAAAATTTGTGAGAAAGCTAAAGAAGGTTTTAGGCAAGTATAAAGGTAAGTTACTTTTTAAATGTTTTTAATGTGGAATATTTGGACATTATGCTTCTAAATGTCCTTTTGGAGATAATAAAAATAGCAACAAGGGTTTCAAGAGAAACAACTTTAAAAGGAACCTCCTTTTCAAAACATACTTCAGCTCCTCAAAAGAAGTAGATCACTACTCATTAGATGATGAAAGAGGAGAATCCCTATTCATGGCCATGATGATCTTTGATGATTCAGAAAAATGTAGATGAAGAAGAATGTGAAGTTGATTTTGAAGGTGAACTTATTTATGCTCTTGAAGACTTGGAATGTGCAATAAAAGAGAACAAAGAAAAAAAATATCTAATTGAATCCAAGACAAACGAATGCACAAAACATGAAAAATAAATCCTTTTACTCAAAAAGGAATTGGAAAAATAAAAGTCTATAAATTTGGATAAATCTAAAGAAGTAGGTCTTAGGCCTCAAGAATGACCTTTCCAAGCAAGAAGTTTCTTCAAAAATAGGTTCAATCATGCATTTTCTGGTTATTGTTTCATCTGCAATAAGTATGGCCATAAGGCTATGGATTTCAAATCTAAAATGAATAGAATAAATTTTGTAAGTAGGAATTCTCTTGCTTCACTAATGGATGTCAATGTGATATGTCAAATCTGCAACAATGTTGGACACATAGAAAGATATTGCAGAAGTGGATTAGCAAAATCAAAAACTCAAATAGCATATGCTATTGAGCAAGTCAAGGAGAATGAAACTCCCAAGAGAGAGGAAACAACCAAAAAGGTTGAAAATTCAATGCTTATCCAAACAATATTTCATGCTCAAGGACAAATAAATCTTTGGGTAATAGACAATGGATGTTCAAGCCACATGACAGGTGACAAAATAAAATTCATCAATCTTGTGAAGTGGAATGGCAGATCAATCAAGTTTGGAGACAATTCATTTGCAAATATTTTTGGAAAGGGCACCATAAGTATTGATGGAAAATCCTAGATAGAATATGTTCTCTATGTAGAAGGTTTCAAGAATAATCTTTTCAATGTAAGTTAGATGTGTAACAAAGGATACAATCTCATATTTGGTGATCAAGGGTGTGAAATCAGAAGAGAAAATTTTGGAAAATTGGTGGAAGAAGGATCTAGGATAGACAACAACCTATACAACCTAAAGGATGTTAATGGAAGAAGTTGTCATCTTGGATAGACAAGTGATTGTTGGTTATGAAACAAGAGGATGGGACACATCAACTTTGATATTCTTGTGAAGATCAGCTCCATACACGAAGTAAGAGATATGCCAAATATTATCAAGCCTACAAGCACCTTATGTAAAGAATGTCAATTTGAGAAGAAAACAAGGATAAGATTCAAGACCAAGGAGTATTCTTCTACAAGACCATTGAAATTGATTTATACTAATTTGTGTTGACCTACCAAGAAAAAGAGTGTTTAGGGTGAAAGGTATTTTATGTTACTCATTGATGATTTCTTTAGGATTACATGGGCTACATTCTTAAAAGAAAAATTAGAAGCTTTGAGTAGGTTTAAGATTTTTAAGTCAGTGGTTGAAAATGAAATGAATGTTAGAATCAAGTTTTTAAGGTTTGATAGAGGTGGTGAGTTCACATAAAACAATTTTGAGGAATTCTATGAAGAACATGGAATAAAGAGGCATCTATCTACTACTAGAACTCCTCAACAAAATAGAGTAGTGGAAAGGAAGAATATAACTATTAAGGAGATGGAAAGAACAATGTTGAGTGAATCCAAGTTTCCTGATGTGTATTGGAAAAAAGTAGCCCATACTGTTGTCTTTTTTCTTAACAGAGGACAACTAAGAATGGATAGCACCAAGACCCCTTATGAGCTATGGTATGGAATACCAACAATTGTCAAGTACTTCAAAAAAATTGGAAGAAAATTTTACATAAAAGAGATGAAGAAGGTGTTAAATAGGCATAGGACAACTAAGAGGGGGGGTGAATCAGTTGTCACACAATTTCAAACTTAAAACCTCAACACTTATTAATTCCACAACCACACTATTATGTTATTAAGTAAGAGAATGAAACACAAATAACATAAAGCAAATCAACATAATGAACACCAGATTTTTATGTGGAAAACCCAATGAGGGAAAAACCACAGTGAGGGTTAACTCACAATATAAAGATTGTAAAATAAAGGCTCAGCTCACTGCCTACAGAAAGGACTCACTGTCCAACAGGGAGGCTCACTGCCTACAAATACAAAAGAGAACAAAAATATCTACCACAAAAATTAATGCACATTCGCAGGATTGCAGAAACCCTTATTTCATTGCATTCAACTTAATGGAGAACTGCTAGCAAAACTCAAACACACACTTCTACTCTTATGATTTATGGATCACTTTCATCACTTTGCATCACACTGCCATACAAATCTTCACAATTTGACCTGATTTTATATGATCCTCAACCTTAGAAACTTTCTCCAAGGTCGGCCACAAAAGCCTTATTTCATAAATTCAAAATAGGTCGGCAACTCAAGATTCCCACGATAGAAAGGAATAAGAGTGGACCAATAAAAAAAAATTCAAGATAAAAAAAATAATATCTCAAAACAACCACACGCTTCCTTAATTAAATTTTATTCTTTGAATGGAGTGTAAACACCAGGTCGGTTGAACCTAATGAAAACAAAAATAAACATTGATGTACATGCTTCCCAATCAGAAGATTACACATGAACTCCACAACACGCTTCATTAAGCACTAGAATACACCTTAGAATCTTCTAGATACATCTGTAGTAAAACAACAAACTTCAATCACTGAACACCTTTCACCAGTCCATCCAGAGTGTAGAAACTCACACTGAATTACTGAAACATGACTTCCAAATCACCAACCTTCAAACCTCTTTGCTAGAGCATAGAAAAGACCTTCACAAGACATATCCCAGATCCACAAGATCTAAAACAAAACAAAAGAGAACTGTGGAGCAAAACTTTTTCTCCTAGTCCATAGAAGACTGGTTCTGCCAGAACAGTTCACACACCAATGAACATAACTTTTACACACCATCATACCTGAAACTGAAACTTAGAATATATTACCATTGAATCCTCATTAATAGGCCTTCAGATCTGCACAAGCATATGATCAACATAAGAGAAATGTGGAGCACATATTGGAGCACATTTTAAACACTGACTTCTCTTCTTTACTTAATTTTCTCAAAAGAACTTGGAAACTCATCAATACAACACATCTGTAACGCTAAAAAGATAGCTCCATGTAATCACAACATCTTAGCAACATCTCAACCATACATGTACAATCTGCAACATATTGATCTGTGTTGACATCAATGACAACATTAATGACAACACCACCAATCTTGCTCATACTTGCAACAAAAGGATTGGGAAAATTTGACTCAAGATCTGATGGTGGAATCTTTCTTGGATACTCAACTAGGAGCAAAGCTAACAAGTGCTACAATAAAATATTGAGGAAGATAGTTGAAAGTGAAAATGTTAGGGTTGATGAAGAATCACATAAAATCACACATGAGAAAGAAGAATGTTGGTCAAATGAACCTGCCTACTCAAAAGAAGAAGAAAAATTTGAAGAAAAAGAAGAAACGCAAGAGAAGATCACCAAGACTCTTTCCAAGTATGTCTAGGAAAATCACTTATAAGATTAGATAATTGGAGATAAGAATGAAGGAGTGCATACTAGGAGAATATTTGCAAGGAAAAATGAATAAGTAAATTTTTCTTTACTATCAATAATAGAACCTAAAACTTTTGTTGATGCTAGCAAGGATGAAGGATGGATACAAGAAATAGAAGAACTAAATCAGACAGAGAAAAAATAGACTTGAGAATTTGTGCCAAGGTTTGTGGATAAGAATGTGATAGGGACAAAATGGGTGTGTAGAAATAAATTGAATGAAGATGGAGAGGTGGTGAGAAACAAAGCAAGGATGGTGTGCAAAGGTTATTCACAAGTGGAAGGAATTGACTTTGAGGAGACATTTACTCTGGTGGCAAGAATGGAAGCAATCAAAATGTTTCTTGCATTTTTTGTTCACAAGGAATTCAAGGTATATCAAATAGATGTCAAATATATTTTCTTGAGTGGTGACTTAGAAGAAATTTACATAGAGCAACATGATGGATTTGAGCTATTATTATACCCAAACATGGTATGCAGAATTAAAAAGGATTTATATGGTCTCAAACAAGCCCCTAGATCTTGGTATGTAAGGTTGGGCAAGTACTTAATCCAACAAGGCTTCAAGAAGGGTACAATAGTTATCAATCTTTACATCAAAATTGAGGATAAACAAATTCCAATAGTTGTTGTATATGTTGATGATATAATCTTTGGTGGCAATGGTGAAATGTGTAAGAAGTTTGTAGAAGAGATGCAAAAGGAATTTGCAATGTCTATGATAGGTGAGCTATCATTCTTACTTGGACTCCAAATTGCTCAATCAGATGATGGTATTTTTATCTCTCAAGCAAAGTATGTCAAGGAGATGTTGAAGAAGTTTGGTATGGAAGATTGAAAATGAGTTAGTAATCCTATGGTAATAAGTTATCATTTGAGCAAGGACGATGAGTCACCTCAGGTTAATTAGACTCTATATAGGTCTATGATTGGGGGTCTATTGTAATTAACAACATCAAGGCCTAACATTATGCAAGCTGCCTACTTGTGTATAGGAGATAATTTGCACCCCTTGTGTAAATTCCACTTTTGCATACCCTCACCTTAGAAAATCAAACCTCAAGGAAAAATTCCACATCACCCACCTACTTTCCATCCACTTGACATATGTCATGTGTGTCAGTGGTGGAATATTTTTCGGGGACGCAAGTGCGGCGCACGGATGTGTGCACGGTGCACTATTTTCCTTGACAAATTCTTGCCTTTGGTGTCCATAGGGACGTTACACTCTCCATTGGGCATGAATCATAACACCTCTTGTCGACTAGCTGACTTGAAAATGACTCTTTCCCTCCTAATCTTCAAATGCACAATTTTCACTCACTTCATCTTCTTCACAATTCTAGCAAATTCACTTGATCTTTTTTAGTTCATACACTCTCTTGAGCATTACAACAGCTTGTTACTCTATCAACTTCTTCCTTGTACATGTTGTGCTACCATAGAAGCTACCAGTTTGGAGTCTTACAAGACCTCCCTTCACCAATGTTGCGACTGTTTCAACTTTCCCAAGCTTGTTTCCTTGCATTCTCCCTTCATTGGCCTTAAGATCCTTTGGGTGGAGGAGGTATTGCATCACTTCTCTTTCTCACTGTTGTTTGATAGAGTAGCATTGTATCTTTTGTAGTGTTCAATACTTTCCTTTCTATTTCCTTTATCGCATTTTCTACTTCGTGAATTTTTTGGTTGTTCGTAGAGGTGGAAACACCAAAGTGGTGGTTTGAGCGAGACAAACCCCTATACAACCCAACATTTTTCCCTCTCTTGGTTGTGTGTAGGAGAACGCGTGCGTGGATCTCGCTAGAAAATTGGAGCTTTAGTGAGTTGATATTCATCACCCTTTTCTTCATCTACCTTTATCATTCATGTAGCTATTTATCTTATTTCATCATTCTGTTTATTTAGTTAAAATTAACTAGCTAGACAATTAGTAGGTTTTCCTATTTTCCATACTGTATTTCACATTTTTTGGTCGTACAGACACCAACGTTCCAAAGAGATGCTAGTGCACTGCACTGTCATCCTAGATCCATGTTGTTGTCCTCAGACAAAGAGCTGTTTGAGGTATAGTTTGGACTCTAGAAACCAGCTCGTCTAGCCTCATTTAGAATTTCATATATGTAGAGTGACATAAGCACTTGAGAGTGCTCTTCATTCTTGATTCTTGTCCTAAACACCTGTTAGTTTGAGGTAAGACAGGGAAGCCCTCTACTCTTGGCTCTCCATGACTTGGAGCCTTGGTGTGGTTGGTCCCCTTACCTTACAGCTTGGTTGCAAGGTTTCAAGCTGATCCAAGAGAAATTCATGCAAAGGTAGTCAAGATGATTTTCAAATATTTGAAGAGCACTCTAGATTATGGATTGTGGTATTAAAAAAGTGATGAGTTTTCCTTAAGTGCATATACTGATTCAAATTAGGCTAGCAGTTTTTATGATAGAAGTATCAGCGGTGGATATTTATTTTTGGGAGACAGATTGGTCTCATGGTTTAGTAAGAAGCGGGGTTTAGTGTCCTTATCAACAACAAAAGCATAGTATATAGTTGCAACAACTTATTGTACTCAAGTGTTTTGGATGAAGCAAACATTAAAGGATATCAAGGTAATGTATGGTGATCCATTCTATTCTATGTGACAATACATGTGCCATCAATATTTCAAAGAATCTAGTGATGCATTCCAAAATCAAGAGCATATATATCAAGTATTACTTTTTAAGAGAGAAGGTTGTAAATTATGAGGTAAAATTTGAATATGTACCTACAAAGGATCATGTTGCAGACATATTTACAAAGGAAATTTCTAAGGACACATTTGAATATCTTAGACATAAGTTAGGGGTTGTTTCCCCTCCTTCTAACTAGATGCATAGATGGTGCTTCTGTCTAGGGAGAGCAGTTCAAGTCATATCTTTATCCTTGGATTGATGGGGGCTACCTCTCAGGGGGAGTAGGTAGAAAGTGTGTAAGAATTAATATAAGATTTGTGTGAATAGGGTGAGACTGTATGTGATTAAAGATATAGAGGAAGATCACTAGCCCTTTGACCTTGATGTCAAAGGGGGAGAAATTGCATATCAGGTTGGTGTTGCCATCAATGCCAAAGGGGGAGATTGTTGCATTTGTTTGATGTCAATAGAGTTATATTATGGAAGGTTGCATATGTTGTAAAAAAAGTGGTGATCAAAGATGCCAAAAGAGTAAGAGCTCAGAGGAGTAGAAAAAGGAGTGATGTTTAGAGATTTGTTTTTTTTTTGTTGAACCTTATCAGGGTTGATGCAAGAAGTTGGGTACACAAAAAGCTCAAAAAGTGGAAATGTTTATGTTGTTTTTCAGAATTTGTCACACTTGGACTGAAAATTTGAGGCACTTACACAAGGAATATTAAAAAAAGTCAGTATAATGAAATCTATAATTTTGAATCTAGTTTCTGAATATTTAAATTATTGAAATACCCAGATTATAGAAATTAAATTTTGATAGGGATCTATAAAAACCACTTTTTAAAAGTCCATGTTTTTTTACCATACCAAGCAGGTGTACGGACAACATTTTTTGACCCAAATAAAATTATTTTGCTAATTCCTTTTGAGAAATGAGAGCTAACAACATGAAGTTTGATGTGGATTTTTCTTTTTGTAATTTTTGGTTGAATATTTTTTTTTTATTAATTTTTTATTGGCCTTAATTGATGTTTTTTAAAATCAACGTGTATGGACAACATAATTGGACCTAAACAAAAAAAATTTTGACTCTTTTTTTTTTCATTGTGTAGAGAATTGTCTGAAGTTTGATGCCATATAATTTTTTTTACAAGAAACATAATCAATAAAAATTTGTTAAAAAACCAAAAAAACCTGATATTTCAAGTTTAAGGACTAGTTTGCTTAGAAATTAATTAAAAAATAGCAAACATAATCCAATCTTAACAAAATTTATATATTTAGAAAGTAGACATTGTGTTCTCTAATGGGTTTTAATTTTATAGATTCATTCAGAAAAAAAGTCCATTAGCTATGTTGTCAAAGTTGGACATTCTTCTTCAATCTATCTTAGTTTTTTAGTTGCAGGTCAAAGGCTAAGGCTTGGATTGCCAAACCTTTCCCAAGCCTAAAACCAAGGCTGGATGTGGTGTGGAAATTAAAATTTTAAATAACGCGTATGTGTTACAGAAACGCATACGCGTTATTCAAATGAAACGCGTACGTGTTTCATAACACATACATGTTACCCATTGACTGGTTGGGAAAACGTAACGCGTATGCGTTTCTTGAACATAACGCGTATGCATTTCTAATATAGCAGTTTTTCCCTAATTTAGAAAATTTTGGTAAAACGTGATTTTCCTGCAACATTCATTTTCTGTAGTACGGTCTCGAAGTGTCATTTTCTGCATTTTTAATTGCAAATTTGTCTTGTGCAGGGCATATTCTATTCAAATTGTTGGAAGAGACAAAGTGCAGGTTAAATTTTTTGAAGTGGAATCAAGTGCAAGAACTTTTTACAAGAAGATTTGGAAAAAGTGAATTTTTGGATGTACTCATGATGTTTTTGTACTTCAGAGTTTATAGAAAAAATGATCTCCATAGTGCATAGTTTAATTTGAATATTTGAAGGAGGTGGAAATTTGAAAATAAGTTTCTTGAATTATTACTTTTGTCATCAAAGAGGGTTTGGTAACCATGGGTGATAAGCAAAGAGAAAAAAAAAGATGTAGAAAGTTAATGACACTCGAAGAAGTTCAAGCAAATAAAGATAAGGAGGCAAAAAGACAAAGGGAGATGAGAGAAAGGAATCGTCAAATGAAAGATTTGGAAGCATCTAGTTCCAAGAATGTTGAAGAGGAAGCCATGAATTCTGAAATGAATGTAGATGATGCAAATGTGGAGATGGTGAATATAGAAGAAAATGCAATTACGGAGACAAACCCAACTGTGCCTTCAACTTCAACTTTGAATGATATGCAAACAACTTCGGGTGTGTCTTCAACTCCACCTCCCAATGATATGGAAAATACACCTATTCAAACAATCTATCCAGGTATGTGTTCAAACTCAAGTTTTCATAATATTGATATTGCTTGTTTAGATGAAGCTGGATACACCATTGATAAGATCAATAATATTAGGGTTGAAACAATGCAGAAACAAGAAAATGATGAAATTATATCTTATGAGAATATAAATGAGAATGAAATCCCTCATATTGATGAAAATGATAATGAAATCCCTTTTACATTTGAAAATGAAAATGAAACCCCTTGTGTGAATGAAAATGAAACTCCTATGGATGAAGGTGAAAATGCTTTTTTTACAGTTGAAACTGTATACACCTAAAAATGGTCACATCACATTGTCTGGTAATTAATTAAATATTTTTAATATTTAATTAAATCTCTGAATTCTATCTATGTATAAATAAATTTAAATAATTTATTTATATTGTTCATTATTTCATTTCGATTAAATAAATAAGTTTATTTAATCATCTTTTCGTATTCATTTCTTAATTAATTAAATAAATATTATGGTTTATTTATATTAATTATCATATAAATCTTAGTTTGAATATTTTATTCAAATAAAGATTAAAATATTCTTCTAAATATCATTTATAATTAAATATTTTAAATATTTAATTAATTCCTCTAATTCGATATTTATTCATAATTAAATATTCCAAAATATTTAATTAATTCTTAAATCATTTCAAATTCTTCAAAAAATCTATTCATAATCAAATATTCCAAAATATTTAATTAATTTTTAAATCATTTCAAATTCTTCAAAAATTCATTCATAATTAAATATTCCAAAATATTTAATTAATTCTTAAATCATTTCAAATTCTTCAAAAATCTATTCATAATTAAATATTCCAAAATATTTAATTAATTCTTCTAATATTTCATATTCTTCTAAAGTCATATCATGACTAAATATCTCAAAATATTTAATTAAATTTTCCATAGTTTGTAAAATCAAAAATCAAAATTCATTAAATGAAATTTATCTTCAACACCCGGGAAGCAAACGGTCAAAACAGAAAAATTTAATTTTCTCTGTTTCTGTGTAGGCTTGTTCCCGTGGGTTGAAGACAAGAATCCATCCTTCTCTCTAACCTCTCAACCTCTTCCATCTTCTTCTCAACCTCTCCATCTCTTACCTTTCAATTCTACTAGACAATCTCACAGCCGTAGATTCTTGCCAGCCAGGATTATGCCTGCAAAAAAACTATAAATATGACTGCCGGGAACTCCAAATCATATAGAAGTTTTAAGCAGGAAAATTATAGTCAAATTGCAAGTAGTATAAGCATTCATAGCATTCATAGAATTCATAGTATTTTCATAGCATAGAATCATAGCATAGAATCATGACATCTTCCATCCACAGCCCCTGTGCATAATCCACAGCCCCTGTCCATATCCGTGAGCATTTTCATATTCATAGCATATAGGATAGAATTTCCTTTTGCATAACTCATTCTACAGCAGCCATTTGGAGAAGCTGACTTTATACAAAATCTGAGAGCAGCAACTTCAAATCTCTGGAGATAGAGGAAGATGGAACGCTTCTGAGAATTATCTTATTTCTTTGTTTGAATTTCTTCAGTATAATGTTCTATTAATTGTGTTTTTGTTTTCATTTAGATTACTCAAATTAACAGCGGAATAGTGCAGGAAACATGTTTCAGAAACTTCAATACCCAGTTCAGCGCATTTGAGGACTTTTGCAGCGCCCATAAAGACTTTTGCAGCGCCCGTGAGGACTTTTGCAGCGCCTGTAAAATGTTTTGCAGCACTCTTAATTAGTTTTGCAGCGCCTTTAAGGATTTTTGTAGTGCCTATAACTTATGTTATAGCGCATTTCTGCGAGTTGTAATTTGTAATGTTAAAACAATTTAAGTAAATCCGACGCAACCGCGGACAGTTAGTAGTTTTAAAGGTAAAAAGAAGCAATCCTAGGGTAGACATTTAAGGTAAAATGAAGCAATCCTAGGGTAGACATCTAATTTAAAATGAAGCAATCCTAGGACAGACATTCCACACTTTATTTTGGGCTAAAAATAATTTTGTGTTTGTGTGAAGCAAAATCTTCACTTAGCATAGAAAATCTTTATTTTTGGGCTTAAAATAAATCATTTTCTGCTTTGTTTTTGGTGATAGGCCTATGCTCTCCCCTTAACTGGGTGATAAAAATGCCAAACTCACCTATTTTCCTTCATGCAATTTCTTGTTTTATTAGCACCTTTTAGAAGGCCTGCCGTAGTGGGAAAAAGTACTCACCCTACGGGAACGACCTAAGTGGGAACAACTAAAGCCAAGTTTTCCAACCCACTATAATCAAATGCGGATGGTTGATGAAAATCCCATTCGATGGTAGTGTGCATTGATAACCATCCCCAAAGCCTTTGTTCTAAAGGTAGGGAGGTCTCTCGAGGGAGTCTATCATTTGCCGCACCGAATGGAAACCCTTACTAAGAACTTAGTGTAGTATCTTACCGAGTCAATTTCCAAACATTATATTAATCACAGTGCAGGGGAGGGAAGAATCTACCCCCAAGATACTCACCATCTAACTGCCAAGGATTGTTTGCTCAGGGGATCCGGTATCCACTTCCGTCACTCTGAGTACGCACCTAGAAAAGACAAAAACACGGGCGCCCTTTCGGGGGTGACATGGCTGTGTGAATCGACACAGTTCTAAGATGTGGGCTGTTGATTACTATGATGACCTACTTGAGAATTAAGAGTGAGTCTGTTTAAAATGCTTATCATGTGTAAAACCCGTTAAAATAATTTTTGAACAACATTTTGATTATACACTTGATGTTTAGCATAGGATTTAAGACAACCATTTTACAACTTGTTTGATGTGTTTTCAATACACTAATTCAGATAAGATCATCCAACACTCACTATCACATTGATAAATCTCATGTTACGAGATTGGAAATCCATAATGTTTGTAAAGAAATCTGTTTTCAAAAGGATTAAAAAGCCAAAGAAACCCCTCAACCACAAGAAACTATTGAAGAAACAATGATTCTTGTATCAAAGTCGAAAAGTTTTACTTAAATATAGAACATTTCTTCATAGGTATCATGATTGTGTTAGAGGTCTTTCAGATGATTATGCCATAGAACCTTTGTATTCACAAGCTTACTTTCAAAGAAGAGCCCTTTCTCAAAGGCATAACCATAGTCAACGCATTCGTTTCAGTTATATTCCCCAACCTGCAATCGAATATTCTACTCGTCCAAATCAAATTTTGCAATAGAGAACTTAGAATACATTAAGCATCTATCACAAAATCCATCCTTTTACAAAGCCATGATCAAAACTTCATAAAGTGTAAAATCATCCTTTTCTTGATCTTTTGCTTACATTCCCGCTAAACAGGATTTTCATCCTTCCACTTAGGGAACAACACAAGCTAAAGATTAGAAATTTTGTAAGTCATAGAATCTTCATTCTATCCTGACGTTCATATATATCACATAAATTGCACTATTTCACTCTTTTGATCAAAAGTGAGTAGAACTTGGAACAAAACCTATGCCTGTCTTCACGAGATCTCAAAAACAAATGGAAAAAGATGAGGGAGAAACCACTACAAGTAAAATGGGTGACCGTAATGAAAAAGAAGAGGAAACGTTTAATCTTGATGAGTTAACAGAAGAAAAGCTTCAAGAAGCAGAACAAGATCCTCAATTCCATACTCTTATGGAAAAGATTTTAGAACGAAACAAAGAACGATACTTTCTTTCATTAGCTAATTAAGGAGCTAAGTTACCTCACAATTTCAACATAGAAGGGATTAAACAAAGTCCTGAAATTCCTCCTAATGAATTTAGTGCTCTTAATCAACAGATAAAAGAATTACAAGGGCAGATAAAAGAAATTCAAGGGGGTACAACAAAGAAATATGTTTTGGAAGACATATCTCCTTATCCATTTGATAGGAGTCTTCAAATGATCCCATTTCCAAAACATTGTGAAATCCCTAAGTATGATAGGTATAATGGAAAAACTGATCCCATTGACCATGTGAGGGATTTTCGAAACATGAGTCTAGAATTTGCCTATGACGATACCTACTTGATGTGATTATTTCCACGAAGTCTAGGTGTACAATCCATGGAGTGGCTTTCAAAAATCACTCCACCTATCAAAACTTTTGAGGAGTTAATAAATCAATTTATATCACAATACTCCTACAACATTCAACACCAGATAACAATGCTTGATCTTTGTAAAGTGAAACAAAAAGTAGGAGAACCCTTCACTACATTCTTGCAAAGGTGGAGAAGGTTATTTGCACGATATTCCCATCCTATTCCTGAAAAGGAAAAAATGGATATCTTTATCAATAGCCTTGATCAAGAATTAAGCTATAGGCTTAACCTTCATTGTCCTCATAACTTTGAAAAATTGATTGAAAACGCAATCACCATTGAAGGGGCCTTGGTTAAAAGGGGAGTGATAAAACTTGATAATCCAAGTACATCAAATCAAAACAACAATGATAAAACAAGGTTTTGGAACAGAAACAAAAATGTTGTCAATGATGGTATAGTGGATGCAAATAATTTACGAACAAGACCATCTGTTTTCAATCAATCAAGTGCTCCATGAAACAATCAACAAGGAAATACCACTCAACAAGGAAACAACAATCAACAAGGACAAACCTCCAAGAAAGAAAACATGACCAATAAAAATACCAATCAAAATCGTGGTAATTTCAATAATAATCTTGGTAATACCCAAACATCAAATCTATCCAGACCTTCATTCTTTTCAAATCGACGAAATTTTACCGCTTTGGGTCAATCTCTTGAGTCTGCTCTCAAGGAGCTTCTTGATAATAAGGTTATCACCTTACCACCACAAAGAGATTATGAGCCACGAGTCAAACCCCCATCATGGAATGACTCGTATTATTGCAATTATCATCGGTGTAAGGGTCATAGGACGAACAATTGTCAAGCTTTGAAAAATCTAGTACAAAATTTAATTGACAATGGTACCATTACAATTGAGGGACATCATACCAATGACGATCATCAAGCATTCAAAGATCCTTTACCAAACTATCAAAAGGGGGAAACGTCAGATACCAAAGCCAAAAGCATACACAATGTTGAAGACAATATAATCCATCACATCTACGCAAATGATCAACGGGTTAATGTTATCAAAATCAAGGGAAAACAAGAATATCAACAGGTTAATGTGACAACAAGAGGTCAAGCAAAAGTTGTTCTAAAAGGAAGTTCATCTAAAAAAACTATTTCTCCTCCAGGTCAGTATAATCTGGTTGATCAATTGAGAAAAACATCAGCTCAAATCTCCATCCTTGAACTTCTCAAAATATCCCCCATACACAAGAATATTTTAGAAGAAGCTCTTGTAAATACAACTGTTGATACTGATCTAGATGTAAACAGATTTCAAGCCATGGTGGGATATTTGTCTTCCCCCACTTGTCTTTCATTTTCTGATAAAGATGATGCCTCTATGACACATCCACATAATTCCTCGCTTTATCTTGAAGTCATGATCCATAAACATCGAATTAGATGTGTCTTAATAGATGGAGGAGCCGGTTTGAATATTTGTACCTTAAAGTCAATAAATGCCTTAGGAATATCAGAAAATGAAATTGATCCACGAAGGAAGATAATTATCAAGGCATATGATGATGAAGAAAGAGCTTCTAAAGGATTAATATTGCTACCTATCAGAGTGGGACCTGTTGTGAAGAACACATTTTGTTAGGTTCTAGATCATGATCTTTCTTATAACATACTTTTGGGTCGTCCATGGATTCATGATATGCAAGCAGTACCATCAACGTATCATCAATGTATCAAGTTTCCATATGATGGACAAGAAATAACTATACAAGCTGATTACAATAGTACCCAAACTTGTTCAAATCTTTGAGTAACTCAAGATGTCTTTGTGCCACACAATAGGGAAGCTCTTGCTATTTCTTCTTCCAATTTACAAGTCCAATTGCAAGAATTGACAAAGAATTTTGATACTAAGCTGAAGTTTAAAGACAAAGGGGTAGGTGAATATTCACTATCTCTCTCTACTTTACCTCCTTCTCCAAGATCACATGGGTTGCCAACTTTATCAAATCAAAATATTGCAACAGTTTCTACATCTCAAGCTTCTGTGCCAATCACAAAGTTTGATGGAAAATTCATTAGAGCTAACACCACTGAAGAAGAAGCTGAAGATAGGGACATCCTAAATTGGCTATACAAAGATGAAGATGAATCTCTCTTGCACATTAAGTTGCCTAAAGAACAATATGGTAAGGGGTACGCTATCATGCAGAAGATGGGCTATGAAGGAAATGGTCCTATAGGAAAAAGAAGAGCAGGAATCGTAGAACCAATTCAACCTATTTCAAAGCATTCAAGTGATAAAACAGGACTTGGATATGGTAAAGATAAAGAAGACTTTACTTCACAGCAAACACAATCAACTCATGAAGGAGGATCAGTGTCAAATAAACCTCATGAATCAGTTTTCCAATTGCAGAATAGTTCAGATACTGATTCTAATGAATATGAATGGGACACCATTTATAATGATGAATTTTGGAGGGATAAACAAGTTGATACCATACAAAAATATGCACCTGTTTTCATACAAGGAGAAGGCTCAAGGCCTCCACTTGATTATGTTTTATAAAGCAATCATGACTCAAGTGAGGATGAATTAGATTCTAACGAGATTGACAATCAACAGGAGAATACCATCATAGACCTTGTCTACCATGAGGATGATAACCATATCATGACTTTGAAAATTCAAGACCTTACCCAACCTAATGATCCTATGCCTTTAGTTTATCCAGAACTTATTGATTGGGACATTGACACATCTATCCATATTCCTACATTCAATGATGATGAGGACATTATAAATTTCCTTTGTTCCTCAAATGAAGAAAACAATTGTTTCATTCAAGAATTCCATACTCGTGATTTTGATAAGGAGGATGTCAAGTCTCTTAGCTGCAAAATAAATGAAATAAAAGATGGATCTATTGGTGAAAACTGAACAAAGGCAGTGATAGATCAAAACAAGAGAAAAATAAAGAGCGAATCTGACAGTGAAAACCTTTCTGAGGCACTGAAGGATGAGAAACTTGACACTCTTCCCAAGTATTATCACGAAAGATCTTCTATTTTGGTCGAACCAACAGAATCAATCAACATAAGTACAGCGAGCAGCCAAAAGTTTTGCAACTTGCAGCATCATTAACAGTTGAAGAAGTCCTGAAATTCATGCAATTCTTGAAGGAAAATCAAATCAACTTTGCTTGGTCATATGCTGATATGCCAGGGTTAGATCCTAATCTGATAATGCATCATTTATCTATCAAGGCAGGGGCAAAACCTATAAAGAAAAAGCTCAGAAAAATGCATCCACATGTTGCATTATTGGTCAAAGAAGAATTAAAGAAGCTTTTAGATGTTGGATTCATTCGAACTATTGACTATGCAGAATGGATTTCCAATATAGTACCTGTTTCAAAGCCAGATGGAAGGATCAGAGTTTGTACAGATTCCATAGATTTAAATAAGGCTTGTCCCAAAGATGACTTTCCTTTGCCCAACATAGATATGATTGTTGATTTAACTACTGGCCATGCAATGTATTCATTAATGGATGGATTTTCAGGATACAACCAGATAAAAATTGCACCAGAGGATCAAGATAAAACAACGTTTACATGCCCTTGGGGTACCTATTGCTGGAATGTAATGCCATTTGGGTTAAAGAATGCTGGAGCCACTTATCAAAGAGCAATGACAACTATTTTTCATGATATGATGCATACATTCATGGAAGATTATGTTGATGATTTACTTGCCAAATCTCACACACGAGAAGAACACTTGGAAATCTTATCAAAAATATTTATCAGAATGGAGAAGTTCAATGTTCGACTAAATCCAAAGAAATGTGTCTTCGGCGTTACATCTGGAAAACTCCTAGGATACATTGTTTCAGAAAAGGGTATAGAGGTTGATCCAGAAAAAGTACAAGCTATAATGGACATGCCCCCACCATGAAATATCAGTCAACTTCGATCATTGCAAGGAAGATTATAGTCTATCAGAAGATTTATAGCTCAACTAGCAGACAAAAGCTTGCCATTTACACATTTATTGCATAAAAATGTCCCATTCAAATGGGATGACAAATGTGAAACAGCATTCAATCAAATCAAGCAATATCTTACGCATCCACCAGTTTTAATTCCACCTATTCCAGGAGAGCCACTCATACTCTATATTTCAGCAATAGAAGTATCTTTGGGAGCATTGCTAGCACAAGAAGATTCTACAGGTAAGGAAAGGGCTATATATTATATCAGCAGAACCTTAACAAGACATGAGTTAAACTACAGTTTCATTGAAAAAGCTTGCCTTGTAGTGGTGTTTGCTTCTCAAAAGTGGCGACATTATATGTTGGCTCATACAGTTAAGCTGATAACAAAGATTGATCCATTAAAATACCTATTAGGCAGAGCTACTTTAACAAGAAGACTTGCAAAATGGGTAATGATCTTAAGTGAGTTTGACATTCAATATGTAGATCGAAAAGCTATTAAAGGACAGGTTATTGCAAATCAGTTGGCTGAAGCACCTTTACAAGAAGAAAATCCAATGCACATTGAGTTTCCTGATGCAGATGTCTTCACAGCAACAATTAAGAAATCATGGACATTGTACTTTGATGGATCTTATACACAATATGGCTCGGGGGTAGGGATTCTCTTTGTTACACCTGAAGGACATACCATTTCACGATCATATCGGTTGATGTTTCCTTGCACAAATAACATAGCTAAATATGAGGCATTGCTCATAGGATTGAAAATAGCATTGGAATGGCAGATTATAGAACTGCAAGTTTACGGTGATTCACAACTTGTCATTAATCAAATTAATGATGATTATCAAACCAAAGATGATAAGTTGCTACCTTACAAGAATATGGTGGATGATTATAAAAAGTATTTTGTGTCAATCAAGTTTTCACAAATATCAAGGATTGATAATAAAACTACAGATGCAATGGCTACCATTGCTTCATTATTACAACTCTCAGAAGATCAAACCAAATATGAATTTTTAGTGGAACAATTGTTTACTCCCGCCTATGATAATCCTGAAACCCAAGTCATATGTCATTTAACCGGTTCTGATTCACCTTTATATGGAAAAACTTATACCTATCTTAAAGATAATATCATACCTCCAGATTTATCCCGCAACCAGAAAAGGAACTTCATACGTCAATCATCCCGTTATAACTTAATTGCCAATATCCTTTATCGACGTGGTCTTGATGGTACACTCCTTAGATGTCTTGAACGTGACGAATTTTAAAAAGCCTTACAAGAGGTTCATGGTGGTATTTGTAGAACTCATTCGAGTGGTTTGACCTTAGCCAAGAAACTTGTCAGAATGGGATACTATTGGCCTACCATGGAGAAAGATTCTTTTACTTTTGTCAATAAGTGTTCTAAATGTCAGATTCACAGGAATCTTATTCATGCACCTGCGCAGGAACTGCAACCTTTTACTTCAACATAGCCTTTTTTCTCAGTGGGGACTAGGCCTTTTTCATCATTACAGCTACAGAGTATTTTACAAAATGGATTGAAGCTGTTCCTTTGACAACAGTGACTGGAAAATAAATATCTTCATTTATCTTGAATTACATTATTTGTAGATATGGAATTCCTAGTTCTATAATTATTGATAATGGAAGACCTTTCAAGAATCAGGACGTTGATGAACTTTGTGAAAGATTTCACATCCAACACAAGTTCTCTACACCTTACTATCCATAGGGTAATGGTCAAGCAGAAGCTTCCAACAAAACCATCTTGAAGATATTGAAGAAGACAGTAAATGACGTCGGTCGTGATTGGCATGTCCAATTAAACCCAGGTTTGTGGGCATACAGAACTAGTATTCGCACACCGACATGAGCTACCCCATATGCTTTGGTCTATGGAGCAGAAGCAATCTTACCCCTAGAAGTTGAAATACCTTCGCTTAGGGTCTCACTCAAGGGATTGATAAGTGATGAAGACTACAGAGTTGTTCGCCTCCAAGAGCTAGAATTGTTAGATGAAAGACGTCAACATGCAGCTGATCATTTGAAGGGTTATCAACAGATTATGTCTTGTAGTTACAATCATCGAGTTAAACCACAGAAATTCAAGTGGGTGACTTAGTCTTGAGAGAAAATCCACGTAATCAGCAAGACAGAGAAAAGAAAGGGAAATTTGTACCTAATTGGCTTGGTCCATTTGTTGTCATTGCAGCATACGGTTCTGGTGCATATCAGTTATCCATGTCAGAGGGGGACCTGTTTGAAGAACCGATCAATAGTATTCATCTGAAGAAGTTCTATGTCTAAAAAGTCCTGAAAAAATCAAAAAAATCATAAAAAGTCCTGAAAAAATCAAAAAAAAAAAATCAGAAAAATCCTGAAAAAGTGCAATAAAAACAAGTAGTGAAAACCTGGCAAACAGGCGCTACTTGTGATCAAAATGGGCTCCTCCATTTATTAGTTTATGTCTTTTTTTCATTTTCGGCATCATCCATCCATATCTATCATCTGTATATATCTTTCATATCCATATCATACAATGGGAATCTTATGTTTCATCATGGCTTGATGAAATTTGTACATATCCATACTCTTTAGGTTGTGTTTACAATGGGGGAAAATGTAGAAACATAGATTGAACAAGAGAGGGGCAACAAGCTTTTCGAACATTGCAAATAGACACCAAAAATAGTTTGACAAAACACAACAAACATTGCCGTATCAAATCAACCACAACATGTTTATTCAATGTCAATGGAAATCAAAACAACATGATCTAAACAACTATCGAAATGAGAATATCAATGATGATAATCGAATTGGATGATCTTAATTTGAATAAATGTTTGAAATATTTTAAGCAATATTTAAATGGTTGTTTGATTTTCTATCATATCTCTGGAGTAATTCAATGA
This sequence comes from Sequoia sempervirens, assembly GCA_007258455.2. NCBI lineage: Eukaryota > Viridiplantae > Streptophyta > Pinopsida > Cupressales > Cupressaceae > Sequoia > Sequoia sempervirens. The sequence goes on from VDFB02026320.1 coordinate 8,958,360, forward strand.
TGTACTGAACTAGAAAAGCAAGGAAGGAGTATGATTTTTCTTTGTCTGCTGTCTGCAAGGAAATCATTAGTACTATGCAAATTGGTCACGAGACATGTTTTACTATGTATCATGGATGACATTTCAGAATTTGCATGGGAAAAGGATTAAATCTTGTTTGTTGATGCAAGCAATACTCGGGTCATCTTGGTTCAATTATACCTAGATGCTTGTATTAACTTGCTATATCAAAAATCATGAAAGCAATACTCAGGTCATCACTGGTGCTAACATACCCTTTGATGCTTGTATTAACTTTCAACATTTCAAAGCTCTATGATGATACAAAAAGCAAAACTAAGCTCTCCAAATAGCAATATTGTATGGATGTCCTGCATGGTTAGTATAGATTGTATTCATGTTAGAAACTACATTTTGCATTCATAAATTTCCCAAAAAGCTGGCAAAGAAATCAAATGGTTTATATCTTTTCGAATACATGACTGAGTATATTTTGACATTCACAAAAACATCATTTCATACATTTTTCATATATTTTTACATTAGAAAATCATAAAATCAAAGCATACATCATATACATTATGCATTCATTCATCAAATAAATTTCATCTCATAAAATCATGTATATATAAATATCATAAACCATGAAACTACCATATCATGCACATCATATATCATCATAAATCATCACTGCATTTTATATATCTCAAAAATGAATGTCAAAATGTACAAGGATGTCAATTACAAATGATATAACATCATCAAAAATGGGATCATCTCAAGGTGTATACAACATGTCTCAACATAATATCATTAAAATATCATCTACAATGCACTAGGCAGTGCTATCCTCTGATGGCGCTGGTCTGGGACCTGTACCACCTACCCCTGATGGACCTGCACCGCCTGTCCCTGATGGCCCTCCTGGAGGTAAAGGCTATGTCACACCCCTGCTGGTAGTACGAGACTGACCATGAGTAGACCGTGACTGAGCATAACTCTCCCTCCGCTCAGGTGGAATCGCATCATGATATCTAGTCCTGTAAAACTCTACCTCTCGAGTGGTTCTGGTAACCTCTCTCATCATATCACCAGTCAAGGTGCTAGCTGCTACTCTCTATAGGCTATCTGCCAAAGCAATGGCCTGCTCACCTCGCTGTCTAGCTGCGTCCCTCTCAGCAGTAACCGAATTCAACTGTCCCTGCAACTGTGAAATCAAGGCATGTGCCTGTGCTAGTTGGGTCTGCAAACTCTGTACTGTACTCTGTAAAGAGGAGAGCTGACCTGATACTTCCGGATCTACTGAAGGAGATGGGTCAGTGTGTCACATCTGTGGTCCACCTCTACCACCTCTGCCACCTCTCCTGCCACCTCTATCTCCACCCCTACCATCACCACCATCATCTCCCTCTGAGTCACCATCTCCTCCACTCTCATCATCATCACTGTCCTCTGAATCGTCATCCTTTCACACTGAGTCTCTCTGTCATCGTCTTTGTGCAGCAATAGGAGAAATAGCCTCATCAGGATCAAACATACGTGGTGCCGGATGCTCTAGGACATACTGAAAATACTCTGGTGTTGTCCCTGCGTCAAGGACATCCACTCGGTAATCCCACATCACTGCTCCCAAACTAGTGAACTCTGCCACCGCTGTCTCATATGAAATCTGTGGACCCCACACTGCAAGCTCTGGTTGTCGTCGTGCATAAATGGCTGAACCCACAGGCATACCCTGAATCCGACCAAACTGTCAACATACTCGTCCAGCAAGAAATCTTTCAATGATCCATGGAGTCTTCCCAACCAAAAATCTCAAAGTACATACATACGGCATCTCTCTCGCATCCTCTGGCCATGGCTCACAATCTAAATACGGTCTCCAGCATACTGTATCCAGACTATCTAATAACCGCTGCCAATGCACTAGTTTGCCCAGTCTCGGCTGAGCAATAATGTGAGCATATCTCCATCTATATGATCGACCAGTTGGTCGCTGTCCTCGAGTCAATGGACGTAAAACAACAAAGTGCTCCCATGCCCATATCTGTAACAATGAGCACCCAACAGCAAAACTCCGGCCTCTACCATATACAATATGATGTAACTCATCATATAAGTGGGCTAGCATGCATGTACCCCATGCATACCATGTCCCCTGCATCACCATACTCTCCAAAACATGACCCCACCCGATCGCGAACCCCTTCGACCTATGGTCGGGGCACAAAACACCTCCAATGAATCCTGCAAGTACAGATGGTAAAGGTGGATAGGTATCTATCATCTCGCCCCATGGGATGAAGTATCCAGCAATCTGATCATCTCAGAAAATCTATCTCAAAGAATCAGTGCCTCCAACCTCTCGGCTATCAAAAACAACTATCTCTCCCATCACTGGGATCCGTAAGATGCGATATACATCCTCAGGATTCACTGTAATCTTGCCCGTCGATAAATGAAATGCGTTGGTGTCACTATGCCACCGCTCTGCGAGTGCTGTCAATAAAGCCCTATTGAGGTGAACCTCAGGCATGTCAAGCAATGAACTGAATCCACAAGCATCAATAACATCTCGATCTGACTGTAACAGATGAGGAATCAAACTCCAGGTACTAGGGAATGCCTCCCGTAACTGCAAAACACCTAATCTCTCCTGTTGACACATCATCAAAGCAAAATCAATATCAAGTCATCATAACGTATCAATCAAAACTGAACATCAAAATATTTGTTTTTCATCATCATGGAATGCAAATATATCGAAAATCATGTTTGTTTTTAACAACCTTAAAAATAAACTAATGAACTAAACTATTTGTTTTTCATTGTCATGGAAAGCAGATAATCAACATAATGTTTCTTTCTAACAACTTTAGAAGCAAACTTATCTTTCATATTTGTTTTGAACAACTTTAAAAGAAAATCTATCAGTTCTTATTTGTTTTCCAACAACTTTGGGAACAAATTTATCAATCACAACAACATATCATTAAAGGCGCTACACAATTGGTTAAATATTGGTGGCCACTGATTATTTCACCAAGTGGGTAGAGGCCATCCCAACTAAACAAGCTACAAGTAAGGTGGTGACACAGTTTTTGATGGATAATATCATTACTAGATTTGGTACGCCATTGAGGTTGATCACTGATAATGGGATGTGTTTTAGATCAGATGAATTCAGAGGCTTTTGTAGCACATATGGTATTACCATTTCATATGCAGCCCCTTATCATCCACAGGCTAATAGACAAGCAGAATCTAGCAACAAGAGTCTTCCGAAGATTATAAGAAGGATGTTAGGTTAGAATAAGAAGGCTTGGGATTCGAAATTAAGATTGGCTGTATGGGCTGACAGAATTACGGTGAAGAAGGCAATTGGGAAGTCCCCATTTGAGTTAGTGTATGGAACACAGGCCAGGATGCCTTTGCAGAACTTGTTACTAGTTTACAAGTTTATTCTTCAGAAAGATTTGGATATCCCTGAACCTATGGAAGAAAGAATGGAGTAGCTAGCTGAACTGGATGAAATAAGGATAGTGGCTCAAAATCAAAACATAAAGTTGCAGACATAGATGAAATATTTATTTGATAAAAAAGCAAAGGATAGGAAGTTTGGAGAAAGTGATCTGGTACTGATGTGGAATGCAAGGTGCCAGGAAAAGGGAAAACATGGGAAGTTTGAAGCCTTACGGCTAGGGCCTTTTGTGGTGATTGGAAAGAAAGGTGAAGACTCATACTATTTGCAGAATATGGCTGGTGAGGATAGGAATTGCCTGTACATGGGCAATTTCTGAAACATTTTTTCTCTTGAAGTAACACAGAGGAATTAAGGGTTGCCAGTGCATGGACAACTCTTGATGATCCTCTTTGAAATTCTTTTCCATGCACAGTAGTTTAGGAAATAAAAGGAACAGGATTTGCAAGTACATGGACAATCCTGATTTTCCTTCTTTTCTAATAAATTTTTCCATGTACAGTAGTATAGGGTCTCATTCATTGCCATTGCCATTGGTTCCAGCCTGCTCACATGTTCCATCACTTTGAGTTTGGTCTGCTCACCCAGAAATCTGAATCCTTGTAATGATCTTACTATCATTCATCCCCATACGGAGCCACTGTTAGAACTGTAAAATTTTGAATTTTTTACAGTCTATTGCATTCAAGAATTCCAGCATTGAGTCCTCATCATAAGCATAAAAGTCCCTCTTTGTATTGTCTTGCTTAGTTTCTGTCATAAAATCCATTGAATCCATCAAGTCCTTCATTTTTTATTAAAAGACTCGAATCGGCAAGACATAGTAAAAGTCTCCCCGACTTGATTTTTCACTAATGTGTGTTTGTTGCAGACTATCGGTAGGACAATTTTCTGTTTCGGCGAAAAAAGGAGTTATTTCAGAAAAGGGAGTCATTGTCGGAGTGAAGTCATAGCGAATACATTGTGTTTTTTCGACCAGTGCATGTGGAAGTATATCGGTCAAGCTAAAGGTGTTCGAGAGAATGTTACGGCGAATTATTTTTTCTTGCCGATAGGGATATAGAAAAAGTATATCGGCATAAGCTGGGGCATCGTTGTAATGTTACAGCGAGTTTAATTTGTCTTACCGACTAGCATGCAAACAAATGTCTCGGTAAGGCTTATGTGCATTGAGGAAGGTCTTAGCGAAGTGGCTGTTGTTTGGCCGAACCGAGTTCAAAGATATTCAAAAGCTATCGGTGAGAAGTTATAGAGTCTTGCCGATTCAAATCTTGTGCTGATGGAGATGAAATTTTCGGCATGAGTTTCACCGATGGTGTATGATTTATGACCAAAGGTTTCTTGCACAGTCTAATAGAGACCTTTTCACTGTCTCCTTCCTTGAACCTGCTATCACTGGTTCTTGTTGAACTTGGATGACCAACCAAGCCCTGCCCAAACTCTTCTCAAAGAGTTTCCTCTTGTGCTTTACCCTTGGTGGATCAACACCTTCTTGTAACTAATTGCTCTTCCTTGGACTTAGAAGGATCTAAGTGCCAACTTCTCCATCTGACTTGAACTCTTTGCAGGGGAGTTAGAAACACTGTCTCCTTGCATTTCAACTTCATTTGAATTCATCTTGAAGGTTCCACTGTCTTCACTCCTACCGATCTCAAGCTTTTGCCTTGAAGTGGCCTTGTTTCTACTAGCCCTTACCAGTCACTCTTTGGATTTTTCTGCCCAAATTCTCCACACAACCTAACAAACAAAACACATTTCTTGAAACCCTTTTCAGGCTTTTAAATCTTGCATAGGTTGTCAAGTCTCTGTCAATATCGTACAGGTGATTCCTACAATCAAGGAGGATTAGGGCTAATAGGCCTAATAGCTAGGGTTTTAGGGATTTCTTGCTGATTCCTCACTCTATTGGATTGTTCAAGACTCAATCCTTTCCAATATGTCAAATTGTGACCAAAAACTTCTTGAATCCGTACAGATTTCATACGGTACCTTATGCCCCTGCCTGAGTTCTCAACTTTTTCCTACCAAACTCCTAACCGATTTACAATAGCTCGCCTAGGGTTTGGTTTTCAAAATCATTGCTTGGATTTCTAGATCTCCTACTCCTACATATATACAAAGGACTGGCTCCATTCCCATATTCCACCAATTGCAGGTAAACCCCATGATTAGTGTTTATGGGGGAGCCATTTAAAGTCACACTGCTCAAAACAGAAATGCAAATCCCTACACTTTACTCTATGAAATAGAAACAACAAATCTACTCTTAAGGACTCTGAATACAAGATGAAGATTGTTCTACTCTATCCAATAAACATAAACACAGGGTTAAAATAGTATATACAAAGCCTTAGTAACACTGTTTCTCAAGAACACATGGGTAACATAGAAAAATACAGAATTTCTGCCAAACTGTCCTCTATTTCTCACAACAAAATTTGATTACCATGATCACTTCTACTTGTTACGAGCCATTACATCAAAATTGAAGTCTTTTCCACCATTCAAGGGGAGATTGCTCGCTCCCATATCCCTGATTTTAAGGGAATCTTAAGACAACTACCAAGTTACATGCAACCAAGCAATGTTGCCATGCAACTATGCAATATTCTTCCAACCTCGCCATTATCCTTCATCTTAGGATCACTAACTCCTTGATTCCAAATCAACAACTTCCCTAGCTGCCTCTAGGCATCTTTTAACAACGGAGATGTGATAAACACACATTAAATGCTTACATTCTAACACAAGCTGTCCTAAGCTAAACAAAGCAATATTTAACAACCTTGATCAAACTAGGATGTCCTAAGTCCTAGTGACCAACTTTTCACACAAATAAGACCTTCTAAGGACTAAAGAAAACACATCAAACATCCTGACTTGGCTAAGGTCAATACAAGCCAAAAATTGTTCACAACAAATTGGAGTTAAGCCAAGGTGCTCCTGCACCAACCGAAGTATAAATATTATACCGACAAGTAGTTCGGGGTGAGTTTTGTCGAATAGGAGTAATATGGAGGAGTGATTTCGGTAAGACATTTGGTGTCGGTATGTGTCTTCCTGAAGGTTCATTGTCTTGCCGAGAAGTATTGTTTCATTGGTTGGGTTTATTTCTTTAGTGAGAAAACTTGGTGGACACGCCGAAATAAGGATTCATCGGTGAAAGGGTGATTTTGTCTTAGCGAATGGAAAATACATTGAAAAGTATATATCGGTAAGATGCAAAGGTATCTACATAACATCTCCCCGAATTTGAAAGTCACAGTGAAGTGGGTGAAATGAAGATTGCATTGGCAAGAGTACAAATTTGTCTTGGCAACCCGATGTAAATGAAGACTTTCAGTGAAACAGGATGAAGTCTACGAGAGGTCTCCCTGACATTTGTAGGTTACAGCGAAGAGCATAATGATAAAGGATTTTGGTCGGTGTAAGAACATTAATGTCTAAGTGATTGGAAAATGCTTTGATGAATACATATCGGTATAGCACCATGAAGTCTATGTGACATCTCCCCGACTTGGAATTGTTACTGCGACATGAAAAATAGAAGCGTGAGTCATCAAGTTGGTTCCAGGTGTCGGTATGACCATAGAATGTCTTGGCGAATGGTGAAATAAACATTGAAAAGGGATTTCGCCCCAGATTTGAAATTTTCTCATCGATAGGACAATTGATGCGACAGTGCCAGTTTCAAAGGAGGCTTCATTCATGCTTCATTAATGGTGCGATGGGATAAAAAAGTAATGATAGTAATGTTTTAATCAATTGCTTATTTTTGAATTGATTGCTCGTGAATTGGCATGCTGAGCAGAGAACTGAGACATTTTTTCAGTCTGAGGAGCTCAAGCAGAATATTGTAAGTAATTGCTTCTTTGTTCTTCACATTTTGATTCTGTAAGTTTGAAAATGGAGTCTTCTGGTTCTGGAAAGGGTAAGGGTAGAAAACTTGGTGAGAGTAGTTGGTCGAAGGGAAAGAAACAAAAGACTGATACAGAGCATGAAGGCACTAAAAGGAAGTTAAACCAAGACCTCATTAATCAACTACCTGGTTCAGGGCCTAACGCTAGAAGGTCTGCACAGCTTAGGGCAGAAGTTGATAAGCTGGATGATAAATGCAAGCTCATAGGTGATGTCTGGACTGCTATAGAGGGTATGAGCTTTTCAATTTCCACTACCATAGGAGGAATCGTTTTGAGCCAATCTGTAATCCATGGAAGTTGAATGTAGGGAAATTGGTATGCCCTAATGTATTTGTTAACGCTGAATTGGTAAAATTGCTTGCTGATCATTATGATCCAAAGCATAAAGCAATATGTGATCCTTCTGGAAAACCATAGATACATGTGTCAAAAGAAGCAATTGGTGAGGTTTTCAAATTAGAAGGGTTTTGCGACGAGGAAATCAATTGTGAGGAGTTGCAAAAGGAATTTTTCAGAATGGATACAAGTTATAAGGGTTGGAGGTTACTAATTCATAGGGTTAAATAGGGTAACAAGCCAGAACCTTTGGAAGATAGTGAAGGGCCTCCCTATCATGTAGATTTTTTTGAACCCTACATGAAATATACATATTTTTCAGTGTGTCAGGTGTTGGGGATGGATGCCCCAGAATTCATGTCAATGGTGCCAATGGTCATCCCAATAGACATTCAATATCACAACTCCAGGCTATTTGATTAGGCTTCATACATTTCTAAGGAGCTTTACTAAGGATTGATGGCTATAAAAGGTGGAGCTTCTATTGTTCATCTCATAAATTATTCATTGTTGATGCATTTAGTGCTATATTTCAGATAGGAGTTAGGGGTATGGCCTCCAGAGATGAGAGTTTCTCAAATTGGCAAGGAGGGTGAAGCATTACCTGTTCAGTTGTGGACTGCCATTTGGGACAATAGGTTTGCTAGTTCTAGCTTTATTCATTTTGAGGAGTATTTTGTAAAAACGTTGTATAGATTGTATCATTATCCTTGTAACTATTCTTTGACTGATGAGATCAAAAGATTCCTTCGGCCTAAAGACTTTAATGGGCCAATTGACCATAACTGGGGAGACTGGTATTGTTTGGAGGGAGCTACAATAATCAGAGTATATGGATTTGAAGATGCTCCTCTCATTCTTCCAAGGACAGTTCCAAACAAGATTGCATATTTGGAAATTGTCAGACAGATGGATTATTGTAGTGTGATGCATTTCAGTTCTTTTGGAAAGCAGGGTTTTATGCCTAGTACTTTGTGTTTTGGTGATTTCACTGTATTGGCTAAAGAGGGATATAATTCAATTCTTGATAGATTGTTGCATTACAATATGAAAAGAGGACCAACCAAAAAAATTTTTGACCCTAAGGGATATTTCAATTCAGCCAAAGAAAGGATTAACTTCAGAGGGTATTAGCATGTACCATATCCTTTTGATGATATGATCAGAAATCTGGATGAGGGTGGAGCAGAAATGGTAGTTGAAAGGTATAACCAGGGGCTACAAGATATTGAGCTATTGTCTTCTAGAGATGAAGCACCAAGAGCTAATGTGCCACAGGGTAGAACAAAAAAGGTATCCAGAATGAGGACTCAACAGTATGTCTGCCCTGTTAGAGAACATAGTATTGAAAGTGGTGATGTTGATACAAGGCACATGGAGTATAGATCATTTGTTTCTGATGATGAGTTTATACATTCCCCAGAGTTCAAGGCATTCTTGTACGAGCAGAAGGGAAAGGAGATTAGAGAGAATGTTGATGATATTACTTCTGGAAATGACGAACAATTGTTGGCTCAATTGAGAAGATGTGTGGATGATGAAATGACAAATATGACTCCTGAAGTGGGGAGGAAAATGTTGGAGGATGCTGGTGTCATGATCTTTCCTGGTTTAGATTTGAACTTTGCATTGGTCTTTGACAGTTTCTTGAAGGGCAGTAATGCTACTCACAAGCTTGATAAGGAAAAGGTGATAGAAGTATATGCAGGATCCAAGTATAATACTAATGAGGGATCACTGATGATATGGGATTTGTACCCACCCCATAGGAAATCAGTGGTGATTGATACAAAGAAGGCATTTGGCCATGTTATAACTCTAAAAGTTGGAGAAGCTAATCCTGTTGCTACTGCAGATATTGGGGTAAATGTTGCAAAGTTGAACAAAGCACAAATTCAGCTATTGATAAAAGAAAGAGAAGTGTATAAAGAAAATAATGAAAACTTGCTGAAAGAAAATGATAAACTCAAAGACTTGGTTGGTGTTTCAATGGGGACTACCAAAATGATCACTCAAGGAGAAAGATCTCAGGCGAAAGACCACTGGGTAGGGTCAAGTGCTTATTCTCAAGGAAAACATGATGTAATTGCTGCAATTGTCAAGAAGAGGCAGGATCATTTGACATCCTGGTAGAATAAATTGTGGGGAAAATATTCTCATACTATTTCTGCATTGAAGGAGCACACAAGGATGGATGGACGAATCATGGAGAAGTTTCATGAGTTGGCTCAAAGTGATGAGGCTAGCAGTTTTGCACTTGAAGTTGCAAATCATATAATCAATCGCCATCGAAACTTCTATGATGAATCGCAGGGGGATGAACAGGGGTTGTTAGAAGCTGCTAATAAGACTGTGATCACATTTTCTGATGACAGTGGTGAATTGAAAGAAGCCACCAAGTGGAAAAATGAATGTGAGTCAATGTTGAATGAAATCATGAAGATAGCTTCTGCAGAGGATACAACATTGGAAGAAGTGAGCAAGCAAAATGAGGAAATGGTCAAGATGGAAATCACGATCCATAATGCTGTTGGAGATGTGGACACATATGAGCGCTGGGATTATCTGGACCACCTCAATAAGACTCACTTATGGCTAAATAGAGCCTAATTATTCTCTATCTTTTGTTTTATAATTTGTATTTTCTATTTCCGAAAGGTTATGTCCTTTCATATTCTCAGTGTATAAATGTCCATTTTGAAAACAATATGAGAGAGGTAGAATAGGATAGAGAATAGAGAAGATGGTTGAACACCACGTTTCATAGGGCTGAGACTCTGATGTATGTTTTGAAGTCATGGAGATATTAATGAAAAACATATGATTTGCTGGCGTATTCTGGTGTCAATTGTTGTGTTGTGCTTATTGAAAGAATTATTTGAGTTATCTCTAAGATTGATGTTGCTTGGTTATTTAGATCAACATAACAAGTTTATGTCTAGTTTATCAGTACGTATTTTTCGTATCTGTGTGATTGGTTGATAGGTTCTTTCAAGGAAGGATTAAATCCTTTTGATTAATCACAGTAATCATGGAATTTAATTTAGATCAGTAAGAAGAACTTAATAATCACAATCTTGCATGTTTATATTGGTTATAAACAAAATATGCCAAACAATTTGAATGACCTCCAGAAAGAAGTCAGTTGTTTAAGATTTCATTTGACTCTGTATATTATATAAGGCACTGGTCTCACCATTTCAATCAATTAGTTTCATATATACTTTTTACATCTATTAACTGAACATATTAGGGTTTAATTTTGAATGTTTGTATACAATATATACCAAATTTGTTTTGTTTTTTCCATTTTAATATGCCATCGTGGACAAATCATGGCATGAAGGGAAGATCAATAGTCAAGTCTACTTCATTTGTTATAGGTATACCCACCTAGGTCTAGCAGCACCTGGAGAGTAGAAGGTTTAATTGTTTCAAACCTTGTTATGTTACCCTAAAATGTTGTGAAAGCTTGGCAACATTTTGTGGTTCAAACCTACGTTTTTGAGAGCTAACAAGATGCTAGTGCACCTCTGGGACCCAACGTGTCACACTTTTGTCCTTTTTCTATGCTATTGTCCTTTGGCTGAGAGCCTGTTAGTTTGTCCATAAAATATATGTGACCTACTCTTTCTGATTCTAGAACTCTCGCCTTTACAATCTAAGGTAGTTTAGGGCAATTCATTCCCTGGGACTCTCTTGAGAATGAAGAGAAATGTGAGCAACGAATCCCCCTTCTATACAGGGATGATGCAAAGTGTTGGGGGAATTTATGTCTTCTTCCATGTTGACCCAATTTTTATTTTTACTTTTTCTTCATGTGCTCTTCTTCACATTCTAAGAATTTTGGGGATTGATGGCAGTTTGTACATATACTCTATTATATCTATCTATTTATATCTATGAACAGTTCTGACCCCGAATTCTCAGATCCCCTTGTTTCTTGATTTCTTCATCTTTGTCTATCTACTTCTTGATGTGGTTTCAATGTGTTTTCCCTCATGTGTGTGACAACATACCATAGATACATTTCACTATGTGTTTCATCCTTTCTCTCCTTAGGATTCCATGTGCTCCTCCGCGTAGCACACACCATCTTAGGTGGGGGCTATCATGCTTTTCTAATTTTCAATAAGGAAAATTCTTTCAAAAGGATTACTTGGTGTCAAATTTCTTTATAATGGATTCCTTGACAAAAGAATCCCTTGTTGAAACTCTCATTTTCCAAAAGGAGTATTTTTTCTAATGAAAGAGTTTGAAAACTTTCTTTTGAAAAAGGAGCATTCTATCCAATGGATTCCTTGACAAAAGATATTTCAAAAGGATTCCTTGATGACATAATAACTTGTAGAAAATTGTGTTTCTTTCAAATGTCATGTTCTTTCAAAAGGGCCCCTTGGTGTCTTGATGTTTTGAAGGGTTCTCTACTAAAAGAACCCCTTTCCAAAAATTTATTTCTAAAAAAGGATGAGTTTTTTCATTTTCATACTTTTGGAGAGCATCTTGCATTTTTTCTCTTTTGGATAGGATTTTTTCCTATGGTTTATTTTATTTTTATCTATTTTTGAAAGATTTATTTGTACATGGGTACCTAATCTGGCTTTGTATCTAGTACCTATTCTTTCATGTTTTCTCATTCTTCCTAATTTGCAATTAAGGGGGTGTTGGTGTGAATGGGATGTTTTACCTAGTCGATTTACCTCTTATGTCCTATTCACATGTATTTAATTAATTTTACTTAGAACATTATCACTTTATGTCTCAAGTCATAATATTAAAACACATGTCATTATATTTTCTTATGACTCACCTTAGTCAGTACAACCAAAGGGTTCTCATTGTAATGTCAATCAATCATATTCATATACATATACTATGTATATAGATCCTTTGATAGAATATAATTGCTCACTCATGTTTTTCATCTCTTGCACTTTCATTGAAGTTCCTAAATCTTGGGTGGTAATCTACATAGCCACATTTTACATCCATTATAGAGTATTCTATACCAACTCTTACACAATAAGAATTAAAATATCATATTATCTTTGAAATGACAAAGGTATATGATTTATATTTATGACAATTATTAATTGAGTTAAAATTTCATTGGGAACAATCCACTACCCCTTAATATGACAATTAAAGTTTCATCCACACAACACATAATATTACGGAGCATCAACTGTCAAACACATTCATTTGTATGCATTTCCTCTACAATATCATCCAAGAAGTGTGATGCAAATTTAAACTTATCATAAAGAGAACCAAGTCACAAATATTTTTACTAAAAATTAAGTTAAAGGTCAAGTAGTTCATCTTTAATAATGCAAGAAATGATGAAATTCACCATTGAGTGGGAGTAGTCTAAACTTGCTTGTTTCCCTACTTCCCCTAGTTGATATTAAAAGATTATATTGATGATGAAATATTCTATGACCATGCAATTTAGGATTAGGTTTTAATTTCATACCCTTAGTTATATTACAAGTAAACCTTAGTTGAATAGTTTAATAAATATTTATTATCTTTGTTAAAGTAGATTTTTTTTAATCCTTGGTCAATGTCTTGTATACATATTTTGAATGTGTTCTCTTTTTTACATGTATATTTTCTAGTTGCTTTCAAGTAGTTTTGATTAGAAGAATATTAATTAATTTCTTTTATCATTTTTTAATAAATAGATGGTTCTATTTCAGTGTAATTCATAATATTGATTAATCTAGTTTATTTCTTTCATTTAGTTTTTTTTTTTGCATGTTTGTATAAAAACTTTGCTAATATTATTTTGTAAGTTCTTTGTGTGTTAAAAATTTGTGGTTAAGCTGATTTTGATGAATATAATAGGTTTGAATTATCTTCTACTATCTTATATTCTTTGCACCATTTCATTTTTTCTAAAAATTCCTTACAAGTAAACAATAAATCTTAGATATATTTTGTAATCTTTGAATCCTTTGAATCAATTTGATGTTTTACTAATAATCTTTTAAAACTTATTATTATAAATAATATATTTACATTTAATACAATATATAATATACAATTTATATTTATTTTTAATCTTTGAAATGAAAAAGGTATAAGATTTATAGAAATGTCAATTGTTGATAGAGTTCAAAAATAATTGAGAACAATCCATTAATCTTTCATGCGACAACAAAAATGCCATCCATACAACACATAATCCTATGAGGCATCAAAACACATTCATTTCTTCTACAATATCTTCCAAGACATGTGATAAATAAGTGGAATTAACATAAAGATGATTAAGTTACAACATTTTTACTAAATAATTAAACTAATGATCAATTATGTTCACCTTTAATCAATGCAAGAAATGGTGGTATAGTCTATCATTTTCCTTTCCCTAGTTCCTCTAGTTGATATTAAAGGGTGATATTGATGAAGGACCCATGTACTTTAGGCTTAGGCTTTATTTTCATATCCTAGGTTATATTGCAAATAAAGTTTAGTTGGATAATTTAAAATAAATATTCATTATTTTTATTAAACTAGAAATGTCTATGTTTATATTCTTGATCAATGTCTTGTATACATTCTTTGAATATATGATCTTTTTTAACATGTATATTTTTTTTGAATATGCACTTTATTTTATATGTATATTTTCTACCTATTTTTAATTAAATTTTATCAAGAGAATATTTTACCTTTTTTATTATGTTTTTAATAAATAGGTGATGATATATATTTCTTTTTTCTTTTCTTTTTTTAACTCAAAGGTATCCCTGCAACTTAGTCCAGCGGCCTCCCTTGTCTTACCTTGGGCTTACTTAATCTGTACTTTATTTCTTTCATTTTGTTTTTCTTTATTTTTCTTTATATATTTGTATAAAAACTTTGTTAGTATCATTTTGTAAGTTCTTTGTGTGTGAAAAAATACTATATAAAAGCTGAATTTAATGAATATAATATATTTAAATTATATTTTACTATCTTATATTCTTTACACCTTGTCTTTTTCTTTGATATATTTGTTTAATCCTTAAAACCTTTGAATCTCTTTAATGTTTCATAATAATTTATTTTAAAATTTATAATTATAAAATTAGAATTAAAAACACAATATAACAATCCAATGAAATCACTATAAAAAATTACAAAATTACATCACAAATATGCAAATTTTTCCCAATAATTTTAATTTTAAAATTCAAACTTTATTAATTACAAAGAGGAGACTTCAATGAAACTAGTAAACTTCATATTAAATATGACAAAAGTTATTAAAAATATTATCTACACCAAAAAGGAAGTTTGGTCAGTGGACAAACATTACATTAACTTTTATGTGTAAAAATCACATAAGATTTTATTCCACATTATATTTGGAAAAAAAATTATGTGTACGTCCAAACTACAAACATTTTTAATGATTACTAAAGGAAATGATTTTGTAAAAGAAAAAGAAAAAGGTATGTGGGGACCTTGGAAAAGTAAATGAATAAGAAGAAAAAGGTTTGCACTCACATTGAGGTATCCTATGCTTAAACTCATTTCTAAATCATTACTAATTTGTCCTTTTTATATTTCATACCTTGTACTCTCATGAATCTAAATTTTATATTTTAACTATTTTAAAAGCTGATTGATTTTCACTTTTATTAGACAAAGCTACTTCTTTTGAATTTTAAAAGAGTTTAATAATATTTATAATCATTAGGTTCTTAGTCTACATAATTTTTAGAGTCCTTTTAATCAAGATAATTTAAATTATAAAATATAGGTTTTTTTAAAATAATTTAATAATTTATTTAAGGAAGAATGTATTTATTTGTATAAAGATTTAATACAATGGATATTTTAAGAGATTTTTTAAATTTTTTTGTTAAGTTAATGATGTATGAGTAATTTAGATGTCGAGTAAGTCCGTAACACTTAAAGATATATGCTTAGTTTTTTTTTGTTTTGTTTTGTATATATATTTTGTATGTTTTTTTAAAATTATTAATGTTCAAGCTTATTTATGATTTTAGTATTGTATCTTAGCAAATTAAAAGAAAAATATATAATAATGTTTAATTAATTGGCTAAATAATTGTTACCACACAAATCATAATTACATGAAGAACAACCTAAACATGCACAATACTAGCTGAGACCAACTACTTCACTTAGAGGTCACACACAAGATCATACTAGGTTCTATAAGTCATGATTTACATTACGAAGTGGCATGAGACATTGATTTGTTGGATGAATATTCTAGATATTTATATCTCTTTTCCCTATCATTTTGTAAGGCTGGGACTAACTAGAATACATCATAATCAAAGCTAGATTACTCATTTGCACATTGGGACCACCATAAGTCCAACTAGAAAAATGTACTATGATTTCAACCAATTAAAAGGCCTAATTATCCTAAAGATTAATGATGGCAATTATGTGATATGGTTTATGCATAAGAGGTTGCATCTCTTGATTAAGAATGTTTAATGGGTATTGAAATTTAAATTGTAGTTGATTTATAGGTATTGATTGTATTGTAAGGCTTTTAAAGGCTTGAATGTATAGTCAATCGACATGATGTAACCCTAAAGATCAATAGAAGATATCATTTCTCAACATTTCTAAGTTTTTTTTTTATTTTGTTCTTCATTCATGTTTTTTTGTTATGTAAATGGTTATATGTGTTAAAGATATGGTTTAGACATCTCATAAATAAAACCTCCATCTTTAACCACATCAATTAATAAAATATCTTAATTTTATTTAAATTAATAAATAAAGTTGGTGATTATATGTGTACATGTCAATTCCCATTTATTTTTGGTCCCATGTTGAAGGATTGCCTTAATAAAATTATATAGAGATAAGAGACACACTTTTGTGATAATTTTGGCTCATTCCTCAATCCTTATTCTTCATGTATTTCCATATATTTGACCTTAGTCTAGCTCTATTTGTACTTATCCCTAGTCATTCATCTTGTCATCAACCCAAACATATATACACCTAATCCTTCATAATTCAACGTCCATTATCCTAGGTGAATCCCACAACAAGTAATTTCAATCCCTCATTAATGAAACTAACTCCAAATTTTAAATATTTAAATTCAAGTTGTTGTTCCCTCCCTTTTCCATTAATTGTTAAGAGATAACTTAGAACATTCTTGTACAAATATTTGTTATGCCTTAGTATTTGAAGACATTCATTTATGCATTTAAACATCACCCTATATTAGTCAAACAAACTAAGTGATAAAAGATCTTTCATAGGAATATTTGGATTTGGATTATTAAAAGGAATTATAATATACATCAAAATCATCTAAGGCACCTATTGGAATGTTCCCATCTTTTCTAATAAAATAATTAGGGTTTTGGTATTTCTAGTTTGTAGAGGTTTTCCTTTTATATCTTTTTACTAGAACCATAGTCCTTATGAGTAATAGATTTTTGTGTGCATTACTATTGTATTCTTCTATTTTAACATTGAATATTTTTCATAGTTTATTTGTTCACTTAAGTTTACATCCTGATATCCATGAATATTATCATCCTACTAGCCCTTAGCTTTTGATTGCTAGTAATTTCTCATGCTTGTTTTATTCCTTTTCTTATTTGGTTTTAGTAAAAATTTAAGTTCCCACTGAAATTGCATGTGTTTATTTCCTTTTGCATCACAAGGGTCCTTCACATGAAGTCTTTTGCTAAAATAGTGAGCTAGAAATATCATGCCATGTGTTCTTGAGTTAGCAATCATACCTACTATTTCATACAATGTTTTATTATCCCCACAATGATTTGATGGCTTATGATTGGCCCAATAATGCTTATTTGTGCACTTCACAAATTAAAATTAATTTTTTTTTAAACTTGTAATAGTTGGTGAAATTTCATTGCATTTGGTAGCTCCTTCGCATCATGGTTGTGAAGGTTAGCCTCACTTTCACTCCCATGATGATCTATGATGGGTTTATCTCCCCCAAGGAAATATTGATTTGGTTTTAGCCTAGAAGTGTTCTATTGCATCACATAGCTCCTTCACATTGTAGTTTTGAGTGAGGGCTCCATCTTCATCCCTATGATGTAGGATGACTTTGTCTCATCTAAGGAAATGCTGATTTAATTTCCAGTTTGGTAGTATTATACACAGTGGTAGAAAAATGGGAAATTATTATTGCATTATAGAGGCTCTTTGCATCATAATTTTGAATGTGGATCCCACTTTCATATATGTGATGCATGATGAGAATAAAAGGAAAAATTTACTATATATAGTGGCTTAGTTGTCAACTCAACTAGCAAATTGTTGTGTATTATTGGCCCATGCATTATTCACCCCAATAAATGCAATGCTCCTACAATTGGTCAAAGTGTACATGTCTCTCTAGTAGCAGTGTAAAAGTAGGAGCAAGCATACGACATATCCATCATGTCATCATTTTTTGTAAATATTCCTAAATCAAACTTGTGATGTGCTATAGAAGTGTGATATTTTACAATATGGAAGGCATAGTTCATAATGTTTTAAAAATATGCAATGTGCACCTAAATTTAATCCTCATTACCGCATGTTATTTAAGGTATAAAATAAAATCATTTTAATATTCCAACTCATGCAAGGGGTGTCCAAAGTGAGAATTGATGTCTTCCACATCATTCTAAGTTAGAAAATGTGTTACTCATCACACCATTACCATTTTGATATTTTTTTCTCAACCAAAACCATGATGTAAAGAAAGTAAGCCAACAATCAAAAGATGACATGTGGATGAGGAGTTTTTAAATGTTTTAATATAAAAAAAGCTCAAATATTGAAATTACAACAATAAAAACTAGTACCTTCATTTTCCCACATCTAAATATGAATAAAACACTTGGCTTGAGTAAAAATTCCCTTGCAAATAAGAAGAAAATGAAGCCATAGAAGAAACACATTCAAACAAGGAGAAAAATATCCTAGACTAGGAAATATATTAAACACCTTGCACAAAAGAAAAATGGCCCATGTAACCATGAATGCAGTAGTTGAAACTATAATTCTTAATAATTCTTAATGGTCTTTATAACTTCCATTTCAATGAATTTTTCTATAAAAAAAAGGCTATTTACATGGGAGGTTATCATTTTTTGTTGGTTAACCTTGTGACAAGTCTCACCCATCTATGTAATATATTTGTAATCTTTTCTATATAATGAATGGATCCTTCATGTATAATAAGGTTGAAATAGCAAGGGAAAATGCCACCAGGTACTATATACCATATTTATTTAAGTAAACACCAATGTTTAATGTTGTCTATATATTATGTACTATGATACTTATATTTGGTTGCATTAAATGAAAGACAATTTTATTACATAGTTCTCTCCTTTGTTGTATTATTTATTCTTGAAGAGTACACCTTTTAGGAAGGAAAGAATTCTTTTCCTGCACATTTTATATAGGATTTATTGTTCTAGTTAGTACACTTTCAAGGAGAATGATATGTTTTCCCAAAAATTAGGTAGTGTTTACAATATTGGTAGGGCATTATTAAGTATAAATGTCAAGATGATAGAATTAAATTTGGAGCTCACAAAGAGAAGTTGCATAAATTGTGAAAATATTGTAAGCTAAGTATTGAGTTTATATATACTTAGAGAGAGGGTGGAGGTGGAAAGTACAACTAATAGGGAATGACCACCATTTCAAATCTTTAACCCTAAGGTCAAATCTTAAGTGATGTAAGGGTAGATGGGCTTACCAAAATATAAGGTAATAAAATATCTTTAACATAAATCTATACTAATTAAAATAATTCATAATTGATTTAAGTACAATAAAAATAAATTCAATAAAGAAGTTAATGGATCTAGGGTTGGTATGTTTAGATTAATTATTGGAAACTAAATGAGGAGGATAAAACACTCAATTCTTGGAACTATAACATATAATATAGTCATAGATGGTATAAAAGTCAATGCTTGTAGTCTAAGTAATTTCTCAAGTTTGGAATAGTCATAAAATTCCCTATAGGTAAAATTCACTCTATGTGTGATAAATCTCATTCTCCAATAAAATTTTCTAATGTTCATAACCATCCTAGAACTTATGGGATCAATCTGATAGACTATCGACTAACTAAAAATTGTTACCTCAAATTCTAATGCTTATATTGAAGTACCAACATTATTTAGAAATATCTTCAAAAGATTGGTAGATAACAAGGGTTGTGTTCTCTTAGGCCAATCCCCATTATTAGACCAACTTTATCATCATCAATTAATATCAAATATATTACTCAAATATGTAGATATTGTTGGTTCTCTAATTTGCATTCAACATTTCCTAAGAGGTTGTGAATCTCTATACTCATAATTTCTAAGATGGTGTCTAATGAACAAGAGATAATTAGATCTCTCTTTCTCTTTAGGATTTGCAAGACCTAGGGGGTATCCCTATCAACACACATTGGATAGGTTTATCAAAGTGAAATAAATATATGATATTAATGCAATTTTGGCAAGAATTTACAAGATTATACAAGTTATTTAGAATTTTCTTTTACCCTTAATTCTTAGGCATGATAAATATAAATTATAAAATAAATTATGCATCAAGCATTTGAAATTATTTAAGTATGACTGGATTAGAAGGTTTCCTATAGACTGATCATTTCCTATTCAAGGATATACATAGTCACCAAGTATTACCACCATTTTACATTGACAAAAATATTTCTAGTGGTTTGAAATATATACCTCTACCTTCTAATGACTAATATTTCCTTACAATATCTTGAACTAGGAAATATAATTTGAGTGAAAAAATTAGGTCATTTAATGCTTGTTGTCTCATGTTAGAGGATTAAGACAATTGTCATTATCTTATATAATCCTATCTCTCACCTTTCTTATATAAGTAAGGTCTCATATGTATATTTTGTATTGTATAGTTTAAAGGTATAGCATAGATATGCACATCATTGATCATATTTGACCTGATATATTTTATATCCATTATAACAAATTTATTCTCTTTCTTTCCTCTCTTTTAGAAGGTTATTTTTGGTTTTGCAAGTGATCGTGGGAGCTTAAGTCCTCAAGTGACTGTAACATGGTATTAGATATTCATATTTACAAATCCCCTTCTCAAATTTGAGAGTGATTTATGTTTGATAATTTTCAAGTTTTTAAATCTTGGGGATCTTGAAAAGTTGAGTATGTTGTTCTCTTAAATCATATGATGACCTGGAGAATCATAAAAAATTGATGGAATTACCAAATTTGGTGGTTTCCTCTTTGTGGCTTTGTATTCAAGGTTCATTCTTTAGTTTATTTGTGCAAATCTATGCTCACCATTGAGTTCAAGGTGTCCAAGAAATTTAGTATTTCATTTTTTATCCAAAACACAGATGTGAATCTAGATCTATGAGGGTTTGAAGTTGGGAGGTGGTTTCCAGATCAAGAAGGTAGCTATAATTTTAGATAATTTTGGGTTAAAAAAATCCCTTCCATTGTGTCCAAAAGGCCCAAAAACCTTAAGATTGGCTATCAAATTGTCAAAATCAAAGACTTTTCCCCAGGTCATCTAAAGATTTTTTAATCCCCACCATTAAATTTGTACATACAAGTGTACAAAATAGTACAATATAGATTTGTATAGTATGACACATGTCATAGTCTGTAGTGCTATACAATAAAAAAAGAATCAAGGAATATTAGATGAAATCTAGTAAAAATATCATTTGTACAAATGTACATAATCCATATAGTACAAATCCATACAATTTTTATTGTCCATACTAGTTGTTAATGCAAGAAGTTCATTATCACAAGCGAATAAAATATTCTCAAGAACCAATATATTCTAAAGAATGTAAATAAATCACATTATTTTGACACATAGAGGTATGGTTTTGGAAGAAAATTAATTATTTCTAAAAATATTATTTTTGCACCTATTTAGGTAGCAAGTTTTTGAGCACCCAGTTGACTTGTAGTGGCGCCCTTGGTCTTGTGCTAAGCAAGGGGCTTAAGCCTCAGTTTGTAGATAGGTGGGAAACACGACCAATCTTGTTGCTCGGGCATTGCCAACCTAACACTTTTGGTAGTGACACTTCTTTTTAAATCCTATAGTACCTCGAGGTCACATGGAAATCTTTCCACTAGCCCCTAGGGGCCAAACCTATCCACTAATGCCCTAATTGGAATTTTTTTTCAAATTACTATAACTTTCTATTAGGGTGTCAAAATTTTGCAAATAGGGTATTGGCACAAAGTTAGTTTTGAGCACTTCGTAGTGGTGCAAGCCATTTTTCCATTTTTTTTGTAGGTAAATTTTATTGCTAATTGAAGTCAAATCTTCCTTTTTGGACCTTTTAGCTTGTAACTTTCTACCTATTTATCCATTTTTTGTGATTCGTATGGCATTGGAAAATGTATTGATGATCTCTTTAAATCTACCCATGCACTTTTTCCAGATTCAACCTAGATATATTTTATTCAGATGTGTGCATACACTCATTTTGTTTGATCACTTGGACATACTAACACCTAGATAAGTTTTATCCCTTTGGGAAGTGCCATCATTTTCAGTCTTAGATATTATTAGGAAATTTTAAATTTATTTTGAGGATTTGACTTTGAGATAATATTGTATTTTTCCATATTTGGTTCATCTTGTCATTGTGAACTCTAGAAATCAATTTTGGCATTATGATCACACTACCTATAAATTTCCAAATCACACTCTTGGGGGGCGGGAGTCTCATGATTGAGTAATTTGGGGTAATCTTGTGATTTTTTGGATTGAGTCTCTTGATTGGTCTATTGTGTGACTAGAGTTGAGAAACTTAGGATGGCTATCATAAAGCATCCATCCATAATTAAATTGAACAAAGGGAACTATAAGGCTTGGTGAGATGGTATGATGAAGCATTTAAAATGGTTTAACCTCTTGTCTTACTTCTATCAAGTGATTCCTCAACCACCAAATGATTGGAGAATAGGGAGTGGTATCTTAAGACTAGTTATATTCTTGAAACCATGTGTCTCAATATGAACACAAACACAAGGACTATCCTCTTATATTTAAATTCTCCTATTTCTTCTTGGATGAAAATATGGAACATGTACGGAGATCCAAATGATGATCTATTCTCAGATTGATCATATTTTGGATATTTTGATTCCCTTAGATGATTGTGATAATTTACATATGATGAATATACCTTAGAATTTATAAATTATTAGGAAAATATTGAACATAAAAGGGCCATCAAATCTTCTATGTCTCCTTTCGAGACTTCATGCACTCCAACATTAGTTGATATATTTGATGTTCACACTCAATAATTTTGAGTGGACACATCATTTGGGAATAAAAATAGGGGCATTGGTTGAAATTTTCTTAATGTCTAGTGTGAAAATATTTCATGCACACACCAAGGATTTTATCCACATTTCTCTCACCAAAAACCATATCATAACTTTGTATAGAAGCCCTTTATAATTTAATAACTATCAAAAAATCCTCACCATACCCTAAAGAAAACACGATAGGTTTTTTTGTTAAATTAATACTTGTTTTTGTATCAATGGAGGTGGGATGGTGGCCATAAAAATATGGCAGTGAATCTTAATATTGCATGAAATGACTTTGCAAGCATTCAACAATTAGTTTATGCACTCTTCTCTTTCTAAAAAACACATATTTCCTTTGTCTCATGATCAAAATATTATATTATTATATTCTCTTTGATCATGTGAATTGCATATTTAGAAGTAAAAAGGAATTCCTTTCTAGAATCCATGCTTAAAACATCTCTATTTAAAACTCCTTTTTCTAATTCTTGATAGGCGGATCTAGGTGACTTACCAATATTTTAAGCTTTGTATTATATTCTATGTCTCCTTGAATAAATTATAGCTTCATGTTCTTGATGTACTCTAGATTCATTCTTCTCTCCATATCAAATTCTAATAATCTAGTTACCAACTTCTAGGTATGATAGAAACATAGTTGGCACTCTTCTCTTGGAAGAGACAAATGTTTTCCTAGTAGTTGAATATTTAAAGTATCAAACAATCACTACTAAAGTCTTTAAGATAATACTAAATCAAGTATGAATCCAACTACATTCTCCCTTTTTCCTTGATAAAAATATTTAAGATAATATAGATCTTTAAAGAACAGAGTCACCACCCTTTGTAATGATAAAACCTTTGAACAAATTGAAATCTCTCTAAAGAATTTTCTTTTTTAGTTCAATCCCCAACAAATTTAGCAATCTATTGGTTCTCAAACCTACCTTCAATAATATCTAAGGATTTGAAAATTCCTATTATCAAGATTATTGAATGGTTGGTTAATGAATGAGAGAAAAAAGAGTTGGCTTTGCAAAACCTAGGTGAGTAACCTTATTAGACTCACTAAGCTCTAATAAATTTAAGTTTCTATTTTAGTGTAAAGGAGATATAAAAATTCACACAAAATAGGTAAGTATTTACAAATTAATGGGGAGTGAATAACCTATTACTTATACCTTTAACATTTTGGTATGAATTTAAATAAATTTATAGAGATACTTTACTCTTTGATAGATTTATCATTTTAAAATCAATTGGGCCAGAAGGGATTATCCTACTAATTATTGGTGCCTATCTAAGGAAATAGATATTTAATTGATAACTATCAATTATCCTCCTTAATAACAACATCCTTGATGGCTTTTAAATATTTATCATTGCATTACAATGGTGAAACCTATAAATATGCTTCAAACAATTTATATCTTACTAAATAATCCTTTGTAGCTTTTGTATTCCCCATTATTATTTGTGAAAGGTTTATAGTGCTCCTTGAATACTAACTAATACAAAATAATAATTGACCACAACAAATGTGTGTGAAGAAACTTGAAACCCTTAGTTACTTGTTTCAAAAGAACGCAAAACTACAAAAGAAGAAGACAATAAGCTGAGAATAATTATTCATATAAATTAAATAGAGATAAGACTTAAGAATGATAATTGACATAGAGAAATCTCATTTTTTATTTCTTCAAATATAATTTACATGTATTACAAATATTTTTCCTCATTTTTCCAATATCTCTTGCCATAGAATGATCCCCTGCTTAAATAGAGAATGTTACAATGAATAGCCCTACGAATGGACAACACTTTCCATATCAGGATCTCATGATGAATCAATTAAGAACTATTACATAACAAGACATGTGAAACTACATAACAAAAATTTCATAATAACGAAAAATCAAGCCCCATTGACATGTATAATTTCCTTGATAGTAATCAAGCCCCATTGACATGTATAACTATCAGAAAATCCTCAGCATACCCTAAAGAAAACATGATAGGTTTGTTATTATCTTCATACTTTTTGTATCAATAGAGGTGGGATGGTGGCCATAAAAACATCATGTCAGTGGATCTTAATATTGCATGAAATGACTTTGTAAGCATTCAACAATTATTTTATGCACTCTTCTCTTTCTAGAAGAAACATCTATTTCCTTTGTCTCATGATAAAAAAATTGTATTATTATATGATCTTTGATCAAGTGAATTTAATTTTTAGAATTAAAAGGAATTCCTTTCTACAATCCATTCTTAAAACATCTCTATATGAAAATCCTTTTTCTAATTCTTGATAGGTGGATCTAGGTGACTTACCAATATTTTAAGCTTTACATGATATTTTATGTCTCCTTGAATAAATTATAGCATCATATTCTAGATGTACTCTAGATTCATTCTTCTCCCCATCTCAAAGTCTACTAATCTAGTTACCAACTTCTAGGTATGATAGAAACATAGTTGGCACTCTTCTCTTGGAAGAGACAAATGTTTTCCTAGTAGTAGAATATTTAGAGTACCAAAAAATCACTACTAAAGTCTATAAGATAATACTAAATCAAGTATGAATCCAATAATATTATCCTTTTTTTCTTGATAACAATATTTAAGATAATCTAGATCTTTAAACAATAGAGTTGACACCCTTTGTAATGATAAAACCTTTGAACAAATTGAAATCTCTCCAAAGAAAAAATAATTTCTTATTCAATCCCCAAAAATTTAGCAACCTATTGGTTCTCAATTCACCTTCAATAATCTCTAAGGATTTAAAAATTCATATTATCAAGATTATTGAATGGTTGGCCAATGAATGAGAGAAACAAGAATTGGCTTTGCAAAACCTAGGCGAGTAACCCTATCAGACTCACCGAGCTCTAATAAATTTAAAGTTTCTATTTTAGTGTATTTAGGAGATATGAAATAGGTAAGAATTTATAAAATTATGGGGAGTGAATAACCTATTACTTATACCTTTAACATTTTGATATTAATTTAAATAAAGTTATAGAGATAATTTAATCTTTGATGGATTTATCATTTTAAAATCATTTGGGTTGGAAGGAATTATCCTACTAATGATTGGTGCCTATCTAAGAAAATACATATTTAATAGCTAACTATCAATTATCCTCCTTAATAACAACATCCTAGATGGCTTTTAAATATTTATCATTGCATTACAAAGGTGAAACCTATAAATATGCTTCAAACAATTTATATCTTACTAAATAATCCTTTGTAGCTTTTGTATTCCCCATTATCATTTGTGAAATGTTTATAGTGCTCCTTGAATACTAACTAATACAAAATAATAATTGACCACAACAAATGTGTGTGAAGAAACTTGAAACACTTAGTTACTTGTTTCAAAAGAACACAAAACTGATAATTGACATAGAAAAATCTCCTTTTTTATTTCTTCAAATAGAATTTACATGTATTACAAATATTTTTCCTCATTTTTCCAATATCTCTTACCATAGAATAATCCCCTCCTTAAATAGAGAATGCTAGAATGAATAGCCCCACGAATGGACAACACTTTTCATATCAAAATCTCATGATGAATCAATTAAGAACTATTACATAACAAGACATGTGAAACCACATAGCAAAAGTCAAGGCTTATTGAGATATTTAAAAATAAATAGTTGGAAATAAAAAAGAATCCAACTTTCTAACTAGAAGAAAAGCTTACATGTGCAAAATCAAAACAATATAGAACTGCAAGAGGGATGAAATAATCTAACCCAAATAAGTAAGATATTTTTTCATTAATGACTCCTCTAGATCTAGAGTGAAATGGCATGGAGTAGCCTAGGAAATTCACTATAGAAGATGGTGAGTACTATCATTCAATTCTCTACTCAAATATATCATCTTTTATTAAAATATGATTTATGGGCATGAACAAATCAAATGATGTGGTTGCAAGGGCATTCATATGACAATCCTAGAGTAGTTTGGGAGAAGTAGACGAAATTTTAAATGGTTTACAAAAAATTGGCGTGCAATTGGATATTAGAAGAGGATGTAAGGATTTTTAGTGGAACTAAAGCCCAATGACCATCTGGATGAAAATCAAACCTTCACAAAGTCACTTTTTGTAGTTTTTTATTTTTAAAATAGTTTGTGAGAAAAAGGTATTCAATTGCATGTTTGTGAGGTTCCAGGTTTCATTAGAAAATGAAACAAGAGTGATATATAGTTGCACAAAAAAATATTACAAATAATGAAATGGAGGATAGGGAAGATGCAGATGAAGAAGGGGTTTACAATAATTCCATGTGGAAGTGGATGGCATGAAGATAGTTAGGAAGTTAAGTCAACTTCCAAAAGGAAAGAATGAGTAAAAAGCTCTTGAGGAGTTCTTGCAAGAAATCAATGTTGAAGTGGATGTAGAAAAAATGTGTGGAAGTGGATATTGGAAGTGGGTTTCACATGTTTAGATATATATGGAAACCCCACAAAGGATGAAAGAGAGGATAACATTAACATGGCATCACGGTGATGTCAACATGGGAGAGAAGGTCACTTGAAGAATGGTGACATCAATAGGTAGGAATGGTGTTAGTAGGAAGAGGTTTGCAAGAAAAGCCATCTAAATAGGATGTAGAAAGTCTAAATGGTAGATGGAACTCTACAAAAGGAAGTTGTGGAAAAAGCGGGCTCCAATTCAGTGCAAATATAACTGCAACTAACTTAGATGAAAAATGAAATTTAGGTGGAAGATGAAATTCCATAAGGATGAAGGAAGGAAGGTGAAATGATGCTAAAGTGGAGGAATGCAAATAAATATTATTGAAGTGAACACTAGAATGAATATAAGAATGTCCAATTGCACTTCAAATTATCATAAGGGAGAAAGGAGGAAAGTGAAAAGATGAATGGAAAAGTAAGTTTGTGAGAAAATGATTGATGAGGGCACAGCCCGAGACACAGAAAATAACCCACAAACAAGAGAAAATTTATTATTTAGAAAATGGAGCTTCTTACATGCAGAGGATCTCAATCCCCAAGTTCTACAACACATGCAAGTTACAGAAAGCTACAGAATAACCCTTTTGCAATATGTGAGCTTGTCCCCCAAAAAGCTGCTCAAAAAAATTAGAAACCCGCCCATAAATAGAGCTCCTCTTTAGTTTGGAGCCAAAACAACATTAAAATTTGAGTTTAGGTGGTTTGGCGCAAAAAATTACAACTTGAAGTTCAAATTTCGAAAGAATATTTGCAATTGTATCTTCTAGAAAGTGCGCCAACTTCCCAGGGCCATAACTTTTGATCCAAGGCTCCGATTCGCGAACCGTTTGAACCATTGGAAAGGTCTTGAAGTCAAGAACGCGCTCAAAATTTTCTACATTGATTTCGGAAAGTTTCGGGGCCATTTCGGGAGCTCTAAGTGCCTCAAATCCAACTCGAAAGATTTTTAGGTGCAAATCTGGGAAACTAAAACTGCAATATCTTTCAACCCGGGAATAGAAAATAAAAATCGTAAATTGGGAATTTCATTATGACGAAAAGGGTATCCAAAAATGTAAAAACATCTGAAAACTGAGAAAATTGAAATTTAACTATTTTGGGTGATGCAAGATTGCCCTTACACCACTGGATGCTCCTGCATTAGACATCCAGGGTAATTTGAGAAGTGACCTCGTCACGTTTTAGATGGTTGAGGAAAACCCAACCGGTCAACCGCTGCCTTAGATAGCCAAGATGAATCTTCCATAGGCTTTCCTCTCCATTTCACCAGATATTCTTCATACTGCTTGTTTCTAGTACTCCTTCCCACACGACTATCCAAAATTTCCTCAATCTCCTCCTTTTCTGAAGTAGGTGCTAGAATCCCACACTGTTCCATCGTTGGTACTTCCTCTGTGCCACCTTCTTGATACTCTGTCAAATCTGAAATGTTGAACATAGGGGACATGTTGAATCCATCTGGCAACTCTACCTCATATGCATTCCCTGAATCATGCCTCTTCAAAATTTTATAGGGATCGAACTTCTTCATCTTCAATTTGTTATATGTTTCCACTGGAAACCTTTCTTTCCTCAAGTGGACCATCACTTCATCACCAATCTGAAACTCCTTATACCTATTCTTCTGATCTGCCTTAGCCTTATACTGCATGTTCATCTTGTTAATATGTTCTCTTACCTTCTCATGTATATCTTTGATGTGTTCTGCAAAATCTTCGGCTTCAGCACTTATTTTCTTCTCTTGGTCCATCTTCCCCAATTCTGGAGTTGTTCTGGGGCTACCTCCATACACAATCTAGAATGGTGATCTACTAGTGCTTCTGTTGACAGAATTGTTGTAAGAAAATTCTGCCTGGGGTAAGATCAAGTCCCATCCCTTGGGTTTATCT